>CAWUFW010002701.1:1200000-1800000 GCA_963921515.1 Calotriton arnoldi | reverse complement strand
TCTAGTTTCCGGCAGGTACGCTTGGAAGCTAGGAGTTCCGAGGTGAACCAGCTGGCTCTTTTGGTGGTGTCACTGTAGATGAGTTTTTTCAGCGGGGCGAGGGTGTTGGCACAGTCGTCCATCCATCGTCTGAGGTTGCAGGCAGCGTCGTCGGTGTTGGATGGGTCGGAGGGAGGGCTGAGAGCGAGGGTTGCCCGAAGTTGGTCTTCGGTGACTTTGCTCCAGCAGCGGCGTGGGATCTGTTGGGTGCGGTGGTGTGTGGTGGGTTTCTGGAAGGTGAAATGGATGCAGCGGTGGTCGGTCCAGAGGAGTTCCGTGGTGTGGCTGAAGGAGACGTGGGAGCTTGAGGAGAAGATGGGATCAAGCGTGTGGCCGGTGGAATGGGTCGGTGTTGTGACGAGCTGGCTCATCCCGAGGTTGGCGAGGTTGTCGATCAGGGTGGTGGAGTTGCTGTCGTTGTTGTTCTCCAGGTGAAAGTTCAGGTCTCCGAGGAGGATGTAGTCGGTAGAGGTCAGGGCGTGCGTGCTGATGAAGTCGGCGATGGAGTCGCTGAACTGGGGTCGGGGTCCAGGGGGTCTGTAGACAAGGGTGCCTCTAAGGGTGGTGTTGGGGTCCGTGTGGATCTGGAAGTGCATGTGTTCGGCGGTGCTGAGAGTGTCGTCGGTGCTGGTCGAGACCCTGATGGTGTTCTTGTGGACGATGGCGATTCCTCCTCCTACTGCGTTGACGCGGTCTCTGCGGGTGATCTTATAGCCATCTGGGATGGCTATGGCGATGTCGGGGGCGGAGGAGTCGTTCATCCAGGTCTCTGTCAGGAAGGCGACGTCTGGTGATGATGTGTCGAGCAGGTCCCAGAGCTCGACGGCGTGTTTGCGTGCGGAGCGGGTGTTCAGTAGGATGCACCGGAGGTGGTTGAGGTCCTTCTTGGCGGGCGCCTCGGTGGCTCTGAGGCTGGTGTAGCTGCAGTTCCGGCAGGTGAAGGGACCATGGGTGCGTTCGGGGCGGCCTTGAAGCAGTTGTGCGTCCGTCCGGGGTTGAGAGCGTGGAGTGTGGTGGCATCGTATCGGCGTCGGTCCTCGAGGCTGGAGCGGGGGGCGCGCGGCCCAGGGGTTCTGGCGCTGGGCGCGGTCCAGGCACGGACGGGCGCAGACGGGCTTGCCTTAGGCGCGCCTTCGGCGCGCAGCGGCCGCCATATATGGGGAGGTGGGAGGGAGGAGCAGCTGGGAGGCGGGAGGCAGGGGCAGCGAATGGGCAGTCAGGGGGGCGGGGCCGCAGGGGACGCAGCGGCAGGAATGGAGAGAGGCAGCGAGGGGCACAGAAGGCAAAATGGACACAAGGGAGGTGGGGGCAGCGAGGGAACAGAGGAAAAAACGGGCACAGTACAGTGGGGGCAGCGAGGGGCACAGAAGGCAAAATGGACACAAGGGAGGTGGGGGCAGCGAGGGAACAGAGGAAAAAACGGGCACAGTACAGTGGGGGCAGCGAGGGGCCCAGAAGGCAAAATGGACACAAGGGAGGTGGGGGCAGCGAGGGAACAGAGGAAAAAACGGGCACAGTACAGTGGGGGCAGCGAGGGGCACAGAAGGCAAAATGGACACAAGGGAGGTGGGGGCAGCGAGGGAACAGAGGAAAAAATGGGCACAGTACAGTGGGGGCAGCGAGGGGCTCAGAAGGCAAAATGGACACAAGGGAGGTGGGGGCAGCGAGGGAACAGAGGGAAAAAAACGGGCACAGTACAGTGGGGGCAGCGAGGGAAACAGAAGGCAAAATGGATACAAGGGAGGTGGGGGCAGCGAGGGAACAGAGGAAAAAAAACGGGCACAGTACAGTGGGGGCAGCGAGGGGCACAGAAGGCAAAATGGACACAAGGGAGGTGGGGGCAGCGAGGGAACAGAGGAAAAAAACGGGCACAGTACAGTGGGGGCAGCGAGGGAAACAGAAGGCAAAATGGACACAAGGGAGGTGAGGACAGCGAGGGAACAGAGGAAAAAAAAACGGGCACAGTACAGTGGGGGCAGCGAGGGAAACAGAAGGCAAAATGGACACAAGGGAGGTGGGTGCAGCGAGGGAACAGAGGAAAAAAAACGGGCACAGTACAGTGGGGGCAGCGAGGGAAACAGAAGGCAAAATGGACACAAGGGAGGTGGGGGCAGCGAGGGAAACAGAAGGAAAACGGGCACCGAGGCCACAAGCAGAGGGGCGAGCTTACCAGCAGCAGCAGCGGGCGGACAGCACAGGCGGAGCTGTGTGGTGGGGGAGCGACCTACCTGGCAAGGTCAAGGGTTGCCTAAGATTACATAATTACATAATTACTTCAGTTAATTACTTCAGTTACAGATTCCAAGAATAGACTTCAGAGAAAGATAGAGGGAAGGAAACATAAGAGGGAGGCGAGGAAAAACAATGTCATATGTCATATGTCCAGCTGGGTAGGTGACGGCCGAGGGGGTGAACCAGGGCCAAACTCCTCTATAGCTGCATAGGACAGCTCCACCAGGCATTGGCCAAGGTTGTTCGGACTCCGCTGTGAAAACAGGCAGTTGAAAAACATGCTATCACACGATAACATAAGTTATTTTCGCGTTACGTAGCAAAGACAAAACGTCTTATGTGGAATGGAAGGTAGAGGGGGAAAGGTAAACAGGGGAGAAAGGAATGCAGATAGCGTCAGGAATGCAGTGCCAGCTTCATTTTTAGCATGCACACAAGGAATATCTACCACTTATGCTGTGCATGAAATCACAGTCACAATTTCTTTCTCTACCACGGTTAGCTTTCAGTTTTATTTTGATTGTATTTTTCATTCTAATACCTTTTTACTAAATCATTTATTGATACCAACAAAGTTTTTCATATTCACTTACATTTTTGATGCATTTTCATATTTTTATATTTTTCATGTATTGTCAATTTTTCAACATATGTTTTTCTTTTTCAAATATTTTGTAAACATGTTTTCATACAACATTTTTCAGAAGCATAACAAAATTTTAATAAGCAAATATGTTTTGTTATTATTATTACAATTATATATTTAAACTTCATTCATGGATAAGCACCATAAATCAGTAAGTAGTTATAGTAGAAAAATATATAGCTCTTTTCTTCATAGGTACATTTTTCAAACATATAAAGTACAATTTTGAACATTATTTCAGTTTTTTGCAGCTTAAAGAAAATTAAATATAAACATTAAGTTATCATTTTCTATTGTTTTCTATGATATGTTTGTCTTTTTTATGTTCATTTGGCGGCCATTTTGTATACTGCTTTCTTTATTTTTAAGTCTATCTATCTCATTCTTTGTCTTCATGGGTCTGCATTCCTACTCTTCGGATCAGGTAGGAGTAATTTTAAATCACTTTTTGGGATTTTAGCAATTGGGAGTGTTTTCAGGGTTAGTTTAGTTAATATTGGTTAGTGTTTTGTGTTTGTTTAGTAGTTAAATGTTAGGTTGTTCTTTTAGCTGTGGTAGTCAGTGTAGTAAGCCTCATTGTATTGTGTATGTTTTAATATAATGTTTGTTTGACATGTACTATTATTATTATTTTTGTTATTATTATTTTTAATGTGTGATGTTTATGGAGTTAATTCTGTTGTATAGGTGGGTACTTTGTGCATTTTTTTTACAGATGTTATATTTTCATCCTGTCTTTTTCAATATTTCATTTTTTTAAGAAAATATGTCTGATGATATCTTAACCAATATGATATTTCATTTCCTTAGTTTTTCAGTTTTACTGGCGCATCTTTTACCAATTTATTTTTCAGGTTTTCACACACAAGTGAAGTTGCTGTGCTGGGTCGCATGAATGGGAGTGAGCAGAGCGGCACCATATTTTAAAAGATATGGCACAGTTCTGCTCTCTCCTGGTGCTTGCGCAATGTAGGAACCTTTGCAACAACTCACAAGGGTTCCTATGTTGTGGTCAGGAAAGGTTTTGTGCAAGAAGGATGACCTTCCTGCACAAATGCTATCCTTCAGGCTATTTCTTCTTTGTATATGTGCAGCATATATGCAAAGAGGAAAAACAGAGAAAAATAAAGATATTTCTCCTTGTTACACCAGACACACCATTTTTGTGCAAATCTATGTTTACAAATCTTTGTAAATATGGGTTTGTGTCAATTTACATGGGCGGATGCATGGGAATACCCATGTACCACCCATGTAACGCCTACCTGACGCAAGGTAACACAAGGCAGCACTATGTGCTGCTTTGTGTTTTTTGGTTTTTTACAAAGCCATGCAAATTGGGATATGTGTGGCTTGTATATCCCAACATAGATTTTGCATTGAGGCTGCAACAAAAAAGTGAATCAACCCCGACACACAACTTAGTTAATCAGGGTCTTTGTGTCCATTTTTGCAGGTGTCTCCATAAACTTTGGTTAAATTGGTAATAACAACCCTGTATATCATTAGGTGGTAATTTTAAAAGTGATAGAAATCATTGCTTGCTCAAAATGTATGATTATTTTTAGATGTTAGTAACTGTTAGTTGTGGTTGTGGTAAAAGTGTATAGACTAAAGGGTTAGTGTTGTGGAGCACTTCTTGGAATGTGTAGGTTTGTGTGACGAGTGTAGGTCACAACTAGAGTGTGCCGTCCACCATCCTCCTGCTCTCACTTAATCTTAGTAGGATGTTTCCTGTTGCGAATACAATTATTCTTTTTTTTAAGATTGGTGCTGTCGTATAGGAGGAATGGTTCATCATGGTGCACTAAAGTCACATTTTTGGGGATATTTATCTCTTGGAATCATTTTGGAACAGCAGGGTTATTTTGTGGAGGCTTTTCTAGTTTTGGTTATGAGCCTTTTTAAAATTGGGATATCCAGGAGTTGGCCTGTAGTATACTCAGAAACATTAGGTATTATGTTTTTAGGTCTCGCCTAGCATTGCTGCGCACATGCGCAGCTCGCTCAGCGAGATTTATTGTTAATGAGGAGTTTGAGAAAAGGGCTTTAAGCCCCGCCCCTCATTTCCATTGGCTGGCGTCACCGTTTATGGTAAACGGTGGCCTGCCATTGGAAATGAGGGTTTTTGGTGGACGCCCTTTGGCCTCCGAGCCGGACTCGGTGGCCTGCTTTGCTGCTGTCGCAAAGCAGTTTCTTATCTTAATGGGGCCATGTGTTTCGAATTAGAAACACATGGCCCCATAAAGATAAGAGATCGATGCTTGTTTTAAGTGTCTTCTGTTTCTCTGTAGCGCAGCTTTCGCAAATGCCTTGCCCCCTCTGTGCTTTGAATATTTCATTTTGAAAGAATGGCAGTTTTCTCACAGAACACGTCCCTGCAGCTCCGTGCCCCTAGGACTACCATTCGTAGATAAGTTACAGTGATTTATTTATCCAACTTGCATAGCGTTCATTGCACAATTCATTTGCTTGTAGGCGCTTGAGAGAGTGGTGTTTGAAAGGAGATGTTAAAACATAAGTGGATTTTTGCTCTCGTTGGCTCTACTCTCCTTCAAGACTAACATTGCCAACCCTTAATAGTTTTCACACTCAGTCACGGCTACATTTTGCAGAAATACAGCCAGCACCAAATGACATACTGATGGGGGCTGTGTCTATCCAGCACCACACACACTGCACTTTCCCTCCTGAAGGTCAGGCTGCATGCAAACATTAGGCGGTGGACAACCATTTTCTGACCTAGTACGATACACAACCGACTTTCTCTTCTGTGCTACACGTACAATTCTAAATACAGTGAGTTGACAAGCCATTGTTCCTTCAAAAGCACAAGGTACATGAAACATTCCCTGGCAGAAACAGCCACACACATTACTAAAACCACAGCATGCCCTCAAATCCACAAAAGGAGAAACCCCTCAATCCTGCACACTGCACTAATATGTGCAGCGTGGCTCTGTATTGAAATACCGCAGTGCTGTTGAGGGACTCTCACGCTTGAAGCTGCGCGGTGGATAACCTTTCCACATCCATGGTACAAAATAAACCGCAACGTCGTACTGCACATTCTCACATGCACATAGTTTACCTCCTCTGACAAGATCCAAAAGCCTCGAGAACATGCAAATGTGGAAAATAAACTGCAAGATGTTGATTAAAAAAACCTTTGTATCTTTGGGGCAGTTATAAAACCATAAAAATCCAAATCTTGTGACAACAGCCACTGCCTTATGAGGTTTGAGAGTTTCTGTAGGTTAGTTTCACAGCAGTTTTCACTTAAAAATGCTGTTTAGCCGTTTAAAGATCATGGAAAAAAGCAGCAAATTTACACTTTTTTAATGTAACCTACAATCTAATTTCTATGGCAATTGAGAAGCACAGTCCTATGACATTTTCTTGGTTATGCAACAGATGGGGTGACCCAGTCAATAATTCACAGACTGCCCGTAAATGTACCCTAATATCTGTTGTCTGTTATTGATGTTTTAACAGATGACATTTGTCCGTCTCAGCTTATCTGGCAGCGTGGCATGCTTCTGCAGTAGTCCTGTCTGGAGACCATCCAGAGATTCTGTGAACAAGATTCAGCTTTGCTGGCCTGACCTGGGCAGATTGTAAAGGCATTTAACCCTGGGGCGTAAATTGGTCAGTAAGACGGGGGTGGGGGCGAGCCTCAGATTCTCCCACAATCATGCGGGCATATCATTTTAATCGTTATATGAGAAGCAGCGCATGGGGTGGGGGAGGGTTATTTAAGGACCATCGGAAAGGAGTGCAGATTATGCGGGGTACTTAAAACACAGTATTTGGTCAAATAACCATGCTTTAAGACCTTCCAAACAAAGACGAGAGTGTGTCTGAGTATTTAAAAATCCCAATTGAAATCCACCAGAAACCTTATCATACCCAACTGAAAGCTCCTGTGCCCAACTAACTAATAAATAATACATTTATTTGGGGGGTGTAACACCTCAAACACCCCCCTGAAGCTACGTCCCTGCTTTAACCAGAGAAAGACCGTGCAGGGGTGTGTGTTTGCATGCAGACAGTGATTTTGACTTCTGGCTTCAAGTGAGTGGCCTGGCAGGAAAGCAGATTGTGTTTGTTTTGCTTTAATGCCATTATCCAGCTCAAGGCTAAAGAATGTAATTGCCTAGAAGGTGTTAAGCCTGAGAAGGCCGGTGGCATGCTCTCCTGCCTTCCCTATACACTTTGTAGTTAGACATTGTATGAGATTAATTTAACATGTGATTGGTGTGTTTACTTAACACAAAGTACTATTCATCTGACAGAATTGCACAAAACACTGTCCTTTGGTGTTAAACGGGGTTGAGAAAAAGAAGTCAGCCTAGGCAGTCGCTTAAATGCACTACGTGCAACCAGGAAACCTGGATACACATCCCAGCTTCCCCCACGTGACTAAACTGTGTGATTTAAGTAAAATCACTTTACTTCACTGAGTCTAATCTACTGGATCTTCACATTTGAGAACACCTTCAAGTAATAGAGTTCAAGAAGGGCTCTGTAAATAAAAGTATCTTTTATATGCTTTAATAGCCTGTAACGTTACGTCACCTATAAGAACAATATTGGCCATGATGCAAAGGACAAATAACAATTGGTTCACATATGTCCCTCATGGCATGGTTGTCAGGAGGGACAGATATTTAATGTTTTTAAATTCATGTTTTAAAACTTTCACTTCAAATAAATGTCAATGCAGTGGTCTCATCTAATGTAGTACATTGAAATACTTTCATATTTTAAAGAAACACTTTTTAAAGAAATTAAAACACTTCGTAATGCTCTTACCTGGTGTTTGTTGAGTAATTTACATCCCAGATATGTGGAAGGCCCTGCTGGAGCTTTGGATCTTACGGATGAGCCAGATCACTGGTTCACTCTTGGCTTGACTACAGGGCCCCCTTAAGATCTGGTCCAGAGTAGGCTTTGCCCACGGCCCAACGTTCTAAGGGGCCCAGTCACCGCCCGCCCTCCACATACCTCTCCAACGGTCTGGTGTGCCGCCAGGCTTTAATAAGGGTGTGTGCTGCTTGTTCAGTTGGCAAGTGTGCCTCTTCTGTTCCTGACTTCTCTGGTGAGACTACTCTGCAGGTAGGAAATGCTTTCTGATGCTCATAGCGGGCCCAGCTTATCCGATTTTTATTCATTGTTTCACCTTGTTCTTCTCTTCCTTATTTGCCCCCTTCTTCACCATGATCCTTTTAATCTGATCTCCCATCTGCTGACATGCCGCTGCTGACACCACTGCTGACACACCACTGCTGGAATGTATGATGATACAACGCGTACCATCACAACGCGGTATGTTACATCGCGGTCTTGACAACGCAAGTCGTTACATTGACTTGCGCTGGAGGGCGCTGGATTTTGGAATAGTGTGAATTACTATTCCAACTCCAGTCTACGTCCAGTAGGGAAGGTGTTGGAATAGTAATTCACACTATTCCTTAGTCTAGAGCGCCCTCCAGTGCAAGTCGATGTAATGACTCGCGTTGACAAAACCACGATGTAACCATACCGCGTTGTAATGGTTTCATGGTAAAGGATGTTTCCCCCACTGCTGACACACCACTGCTGACACGCCTCTGCTGACACACCACTGCTGACACGTCGCTGCTGACACGCCGCTGCTGACACACCGCTGCTGACATGCCGCTGCTGACACGCCGCTGCTGACACGCCGCTGCAGACACACAGCTGCAGACACACCGCTGCAGACACACCGCTGCTGACACACTTCTGCTGACACGCCGCTGCTGACACGCCACTGCTGACACGCCGCTGCTGACACGCCGCTGCTGACACGCCGCTGCTGACACACCGCTGCTCACATGCCGCTGCTGACACGCCGCTGCTGACACGCCACTGCTGACACCACTGTTGACACACCACTGCTGACACGCCGCTGCAGACACCACTGCTGACACACCACTGCTGACACGCCGCTGCTGACACGCCGCTGCTGACACACCGCTGCTGACACACTGCTGCTGACACACCGCTGCTGACATGCCGCTGCTGGCCGCTGCTGACACGCCGCTGCTGACACACCGCTGCTGACACACCGCTGCTGACACACCGCAGCTGACATGCCGCTGCTGACACACCACTTCTGACACGCCGCTGCTGACAAACCACTGCTGACACACCGCTGCTGACACATTGCTGCTGATACATCACTGCTGACGCCGCTGCTGACATGCCGCTGCTGACACGCCACTGCTGACATGCCGCTGCTGACACACCACTGCTGATACATCACTGCTGACGCCGCTGCTGACATGCTGCTGCTGACACGCCACGGCTGACATGCCGCTGCTGACACGCCACTGCTGACACACCGCTGTGGACACATCACTGCTGGCACACAACTGCTGACACATCGCTGCTGACACATCGCTGCTGACACACAGCTGCTGTCGCACCGCTGCTGAGACACCACTGCTGACAACCCACTGCTGACACATCGCTGCTGACACATCGCTGCTGACGCTGCTGCTGACACACCACTGCTGACACATCACTGCTGACGCCGCTGCTGACACACCACTGCTGACACATCACTGCTGACGCCGCTGCTGACACACCACTGCTGCTACACCACTGCTGCTACACCACTGCTGCTACACCACTGCTGACACATCACTGCTGACACATCACTGCTGACACGCCGCTGCTGACACGCCGCTGCTGACACGCCGCTGCTGACACACCACTGCTGACGCCGCTGCTGACACGCCATTACTGACACATCGCTGCTGACACATCGCTGCTGACGCTGCTGCTGACACACCACTGCTGACACATCACTGCTGACGCCGCTGCTGACACACCACTGCTGACACATCACTGCTGACGCCGCTGCTGACACACCACTGCTGCTACACCACTGCTGCTACACCACTGCTGACACATCACTGCTGACACATCACTGCTGACACGCCGCTGCTGACCTGCCGCTGCTGACACGCCGCTGCTGACATGCCTCTGCTGACACGCCGCTGCTGAGACGCCATTACTGACACACCGCTGTGGACACACCGCTGCGGACACATCGCTGCTGACACATCGCTGCTGATGCCGCTGCTGACACACCACTGCTGACACATCACTGCTGACGCTGCTGCTGACACACCACTGCTGACACACCACTGCTGACACACCACTGCTGCTACACCACTGCTGCTACACCGCTGCTGTCACACCGCTGCTGACACACCGCTGCTGACACACCGCTGCTGACACACCACTGCTGACACGACACTGCTGACACGACGCTGCTGACATGCCGCTGCTGACACGCCGCTGCTGACACACCGCTGCTGACACTCCGCTTGCTGACACGCCACTGCTGACACGCCACTGCTGATACATCGCTGCTGACACATCGCTGCTGACACGCCACTGCTGACACGCCACTGCTGACACGCCACTGCTGACACGCCACTGCTGACACCCCGCTGCTGACACCCTGCTGCTGACACACCGCTGCAGACACACCGCTGCAGACACACCTCTGCTGACACACCTCTGCTGACACACCACTGCTGACACGCCACTGCTGACATGCCGCTGCTGACACGCCGCTGCTGACATGCTGCTGATGACACGCCACTGCTGACACACCGCTGCTGGCACATCACTGCTGACGCCGCTGCTGACACACCACTGCTGACACACCACTGCTGACACACCACTGCTGCTACACCACTGCTGACACACCACTGCTGACACACCACTGCTGACACACCGCTGCTGACACACCGCTGCTGACACACCATTGCTGACACACCACTGCTGACACACTACTGCTGACACGACGCTGCTGACACATCACTGCTGACACACCACTGCTGACACACCACTGCTGACACGCCGCTGCTGACACACCACTGCTGACACACCACTGCTGACACACCACTGCTGACACACCACTGCTGACACGCCACTGCTGACACACCACTGCTGTGTGCCTCACTGCTGACACACCACTGCTATGCACTTCTGACACACCACTGCTGACATGCCACTGCTGACACACCACTGCAGTGCTTTTCACTGCTGACACACCACTGCTGAAACACCACTGCTGTGCACTTTACTGCTGAGCACTTTACTGCTGACACGCCACTGCTGACATGCCACTGCTGACACACCACTGCTGTGCACTTCACTGCTGACACACCACTGCTGACACACCACTGCTGACACACCACTGCTGACACGCCACTGCTGACACACCACTGCTGTGCACTTTACTGCTGACACACCACTGCTGACGCGCCACTGCTGTGTGCCTCACTGCTGACACACCACTGCTGTGCACTTCACTGCTGACACACCACTGCTGACACACCACTGCTGACACACCACTGCTGTGTGCTTCACTGCTGACACACCACTGCTGTGCACTTCACTGCTCACACACTACTGCTGACACACCACTGCTGACATGCCACTGCTGTGCACCTCACTGCTGACACACCACTGCTGTGCACTTCACCGCTGACACACCACTGCTGACACACCACTGCTGCTGACACCACTGCTGCTGACACACCACTGCTGACACACCACTGCTGACACACCACGCTGTGCTCCCCAGTGATGAAGGCAGAATTGAATGCAGCCAAATTTGGAAGAGGTGGCCATGCACAGCACAGACCCACGTCATCTGAAGGAGTCAGGGCAAGGAGGAGGGTGCAAGATGCTGCCAGCATAGCTATGATAGGAGGAACATTAGACAGGTGCATGAAAGACAAGGACGAAATCCATTTGATCCCAAAGCGGAGTCACGCGGGCGGGGGATAAGAAGGTGGGTGCAACTAAAAGAAGTGGAGTAGGAGGAGGCAAGAGCTCTGATGTAAAGAAACAACTAGCTCCGTAGAGCAGATGGACGACAAGGGGTCTACCGGGTGGACGAGGCTTTACAGAGCAGATTAAGGCTGCTCGGCCCTCACTAAAGATAGTCGCAGGTGCAGGTAGAAGGGATGTTTGGCAAGGATTGTAGGGGGAGGACATGGGAGAGTTACACGGATAGAACAAGCATTGAAAATGCAATAGGTCTCGCCTTTGATTAAGTTAAAGCCATTTGCTTTGCTAATGGTATTGTATAGCAAAGCAAATGGCTTTAACTTAATGAAAGGCGAGACCTATTGCATTTTTAATGCTTGTTTAAAATTGTTCCTGAAGGCTCTCGTGAGCTCATGCTAGCTTCACTGAGGTTTTGTAATAAATTCCTGACCTAAATTTCCATAATGTTTGGGGTTAATTGTGCTCTCTCATGTTATCAACAATTTATTTCCATTGTGTTTTCTCACTAATTGCACTTTATATTATGTAAATATATCCCACATGATTTAATACCAATTTTCTTTTCCTAAGTTTGATATATGTGGCTCTTTATGAAATTTAACTTTGAGTTTTAGAATAAAATAATTATTATGTTAGAATATTTTTTATGCAACATTATTATTTCAAGATGCATTATCGTATTTTTAAATTCATACTTACGGATTAAATGTAGTTGCATATTTCCAGAGATGTTTGTCTAGGTTTTTTATTTTTCTTGAGTTACTATGGTCCAGGTGCTCAATTTTTTCTTTTGCGAAAATTTCATTTGGTATTGTTACATGTTTAATATTTATATGTATTAATTTTAAGGATTATTTTATTTTAGGTAAATTTTTAAAGTATACAATGTTTTTTACTTACTTTTTTAGTTATATTTGTCAAGCTTGGCATTTCGGAAAGGATGTTCCTTAATCGCCAGGGTTGCCGACCAGGTTTGATTTTTGGCGTCGGCTCAACATCCTGTGATTCTGGGCAAATTACTTAATCACCTCATAAATTAATGTGTCTTTAACTGGTGCTCATGGAAAGCGCCTGTATTGATGGTTAAGTGCCAGTGCTGAGCACCAGAAACCACCGGCTCAAACAGGTCTTGAGAGAGAGAGCATTATTTTGTTGAATTCTACAGTTTTAATGCTGGTGCGCTCTTCCAGCTACATGCTCCTCCCATTCAGTTGATGGTGCTACAGGAGCCGGTGAATTAAATGAATTATTTTCAGAAAAAGTTTGGATTTTTGTTACTTAATATAGCCTTATTGCCTGCCGTAGAGGGCTCTACCGGCCATTAAATGCCCGCTCCAGCGTTAAATGCCCGAGCCGAATGCGACATACTCTAGAAAACATGAAGGGCCCAATTCACAAAGGGCCTCCACACTTGTGTTGGAGGTCCCTTCGTCGGGAGGAGTCTCTGCACTTAGGGCAGAATCTCCGCATTGAGAATTCTCATTGTGCAGATTCCGCTCCGAGTGCGGAGACTCCCCCACGACTGCGGGCCTCCACCACAAGTGCAGAGGCCCTTTGTGAATCAGGCTCTCAGTCTTGAAATCTCCGAAAAATATATCATTTAGTAGTGAACAAAAACCATAAACTTAAAACCAAAGAAAACAAGTCATACATTTGGCATACCATTCGATCAAGATTTAAAATAAAGATGCATCATGCCTATTCCTAGGAGAGTCTCGTCTGAGCCTCCCCTTTCCTCCCTCCCCATAAAATCCGGGAGAAGAACCAGCATTGCTAATGTTCTGTAGAGTGCAAAGTACAAAGCAGCGTCCCCATTGCATGTACAGAGATCTTCCCCATTGCCCACCTACTGTAATAACGAGGATTTTGGAATCCCGCTCAATATAGGAGGGAACAATGCAACTCCTAAAAGTTGTGCACTCAACCGTTGTTTTTACAAAGTGCATAATGTAGGATAAGAAGATGCTTGGTGGGTACAACGGTGCCAGAGTGCCGAAAACAGCTACTTCCCTCCCGACCTGGACTCCATCATCAAGCGATTAACCGTAAATACAAAGAATACCTGAGCTAGAGTTAAGCAACAAAACAAAGCATCCATACACACATGATAAATGCTAAAAGAAGGGCAGCCTAATTGACATCAGCTGGTGGCTAATGTGGTAGGGCAATAAAGCGCATAGTACTTAGCAGGTAAAGAACCACAAGGCCTAATCTTGGCGGGATAGGGGATAAAAGCATTGTTAGTGGAAAGTGCAGGCTTTCTTTGTTGGGCGCTATAGAGACTACCAATACCAGCGGCCCCAGCGCCAGGAGAGCTGCCACTGTTCCTTCACCCCGCCCGCTGCTCGCATGCTCGCATAGCGTTTAATAGCACGATAGTCCTCCAGCAGCATAGGATGCGCTCGGGCCACTCCCATGCAAAACCCAGGTCAAAGGCGGGCCTGTCATGCGCCCGTCCACGGCCGGTCAAGGCTGGGCCGAGCCCTTTCTCTTGGCCGGTGGATCCAGGTGTCTATAGTGAGATTAATGATATCATGGGGAATCGTAAGACTTCATAGATAACAATGCAAAGACCGCAAAAACTACTTGTGCTATTACTAATTACCTCACCAATGCTATGGCCAGCTAAACGACAAAGACATCGTTAGTGCAGAGGCTAGGCTTGTGGCCACAAAAAGTTTACTATAGAAGTTAATGTTGAGCCCATTACCTCGATTAGTGGATCACCGCTGCCAGCTATGGACAATGCAGTAATAGTTGGTGTCACATCTAAGACCACACCCTTGCCCTTTGGAGATAACTGAGTTATCAGCTAATGAAGAGTCAATCACGCCTACCCCCAAAAAAGACACTATTAAGTCAACAAAGTCTACGAAATCTAGGAAAGCGAGTATAATCTCCCACCCCAAAGGAAATGGCATGACACTCTAGGACTCGATTAATGAGCATGACCCTCCTTTCCCTAAAGATTTAGAATTTACTATTAAAAAGGATACATAGTAAAATTGATAACATCGAATTAAAACTTCTAACCGAAACAAGGGAAATAAAAGAACACTTTAACTGCCTTTAATTGAGCAGTCCATTAGTGAATTCTTGGGCAGGCACAACTCAATTGTCTCTGGTCCCTCAACAGCTAACAAAGTGCAAACGTGTGTTGCACCTAATCCCTTGCCACCGACAGTACAGGCACCTGTAGAAGAGGAGGAACCACTGATTATTCAACGAAATGGTAATGTGAAAGGAGGTCTGACCTGTCCCGACCCATCCGTCACACGTAAATAGAGAAACAGGCCATGTTCAGCAGGAGAGTTACAAAAATACAAGGAGACTGATGCCTGTTCAAGGTTCTTAACATTTACCCACAGATGCAACACCTTTCGTGACGGTCCTAAAGAACGCTCTAAAATTAAAATCAGGCACAATTGAGTCATGGATGGATTTACGTGATATGGTGGCACACTGGATGTCGTATAGCATATGCGCACCAAATGTTCAAAGTCAGGACATCATTATGATGCCACTAGTGGCATGGGTAGGTCGTACTAGGAAACAAGGTCAGGGAGATAGTATAGTGGTAAACCTTTGGCACCCACCTATGGTTCATCTCCTCCTTTCTGACCTCCACTATAGACAATGAAGCAATATTACTACAGGGGAAGAAATTATAGCTGTACCCTTGTTTGTTTTACAAACAGCACAAGAATGTATGCACAATCGACCTATTGCCCGAAATATCCAATTAGCAATCAAGATAGAATTGATACATGGAGAAGCCGCCTTAATGGTTGTGACGACTTACATTGGCAATCAGAGCCTTTAGCTGGCATGAATGTTCCCATTGTTCATGTGGAAAAATCTTCAACAGAACACCTGGTTGACCCTGAGAATGTTTCAGTTGCTCAAGTGGAGTTAATAGTAAGTTGGCTAACATAAAATTGCATACCTTTTTTTTTTTTTTACATTTATACCTCTTTAAAAAACCTCACAATTAATTTGCCTTCAAGAGACATGGCATAAGGGGCTATTTCAATTAAATTAATCTATAAGCATGATTTAGAGCTGATGGTACAGAATATAGACTTGGAAAATACTATGTTACCAACTTATCGGGGGCACTTCTCGATAATTGATCATATATTAATCTCTAAGCATGGTTTAACTATGTTTGATTCATGGAGGGTTGTGCCCTCCTCGTTTAGTGATCACAAACCTCTATTCCTAGTCCTTAACACAAAGATTCAACACAAGAATGGGGAACAGTTAGTGACTAACCTTGGACCAGAAGGTTATACTGGGATCAGCCTAAGGTGAGTGTGCAGAAATGAAACCGACCTGCTGGAAAAAAGCATCAATGATAATAAAGATTAATTTATTGCATGTACGGAAGGAAGCTTTTCCTGTGTAAAATACTCATAGCTTTTGTGAGCTTACAGCTGTTATTGCAGATAGTCTAAAAAGTTAGGTCTAAAGTTAAAAGCGCAAATAAGTCGGGTTGGTTTTAATGTTAATGTTCATATCTGAATCAAAATTTTTAAAAAGCCCTGCAAGCTTGTTTTCGTTATATATTAATGGGGTAGACACATATTTACAACAACTGGCTGCTGCTCCCCCCAAAATCGCCAAACGTTTAGCCCCAGTCCTCCTCTATGCCGATGATGCGGTATCATTATCCCAGACCACAAATGGCTTACAGCAACTGATCGAAGGCTTTACTACATTTATGGAGGACGGGGATACGAGACTAAATTTAACAAAAACTTTTGTGATGGCGTGTGGTACAGCCAAAACGAAGAAGAGAACTCACTTGCTCAAAGCACAGAAACTAGCAGAGGTAGATAGTTTTACATACTTGTGTCTTTATTTTTGTAATATGAGTACATGGAACTCCCATCAGAAAATTGCAAGAATGACATCTTCTAGAACAGCAGAGGCCATTTTTAGATTCATAGCTAAAATTGGAAGCAACCCATAAATAAAATTCTACAACTATATAAAAGTAAATGTATTAGTAGCGTCAATCATGGTGCTGCTTTGTGGGGTCCGTCAAACTTAAAATCATTACAAGAAATGAAGAACAATATTTTATGTAGACTCCTGGCAGTACCCTGATGTACCTCGTCTTATATCGTGCACAATTGATTAGCAATTTATTGTTTGGCACTAGATGGCAAAGATCAAATTCTCTGGTTTGCTCATGTGAATAGCCTCCTAAAAATTTTACTCCGGACGACCCATGCAGTATTCTATATTATAGTAAAAAGGAACTAAAGATGTTCCTAATGGGTCGAAGAGAGGCCAAGAGGGAAACCAGTGAGAGTGCTAAATCATCTGTTATGTGTTATCTCAGTGGCCATTTGCCTAATGGTATCCAAAGTTACCTATCATTTGTAACTAGTATACAGGATAGGTTCTTACTCGGCTTCGGCTATGCTAATCACATTTCATAGTTCCCAAGAATGGGGGTATGGACAAAGAATCTACCAAATTTTCCATGTAATGGTTAAACTGCACAATCTACCCAACACTTTATTTTGTTCAGTAAATTTTATCAGGATATTAGGAAACGATTTTTTAAAAACCGTTATTTATTGGAAATAAATTGCTCTGTTTTAAGGATGCTTTTAACTATGTAATTTAAGTAATGTGGAAGTATGTTTTGCAGTCTCTAAACATATTTCCTTCACAATAAAGAGAAGGAAAACATATACTCACCTAGAAAATCTACTTGATGAGACTGATTAAAAGCCTATATTCATCCTGTATACAGTAATTATGACAGGATATATGACTGTTTCCAATGTAGGCCTCTAAGTATATTTCTGTCATAATACTAAATCAATTTTGTAGACGTCTCTTGTATTTGAACTTTAATGATTTTATTTATAGTGTTAATTAGTCTTATAATACAATTTATGTATCATTTTGGGATTTTATATCTGCATAAAGATTAATTGAATTGAATTGCATTGTTATTCTTATTACACACCTAGCAACCCGCCTACAGGGTACCTAGCAACCTACCTACAGTGCACACTCACTGTCCACCATTTACACTTGGGGCAGAGGGCCTAAGGCCCTACTTAATAGGGTCTTTGGCCTCAGCCATTTTTTTTAAAAAAGTCAATAAACTGCACCAGCTGAATATTCAGCTTAGTGTTCGGAGGATTTAGGGATTCCATAGCAGCTGATCTGCAAATTATTATTCCTAAGGCATTGAATTCGTTCTGCAGCAGGGCCCTTCGCTGCACGGTTAGGTAGGGGCAGAGGCAGAGAACAAACAGCAATGTTTCCTTTGTCTGGTGGCATAAACGACACCTTGAGTCCTCCCATTGCCATTTCTCCTGCCATATGGGCACCCCTAGTCTCATTGACATTAGCTTCCTCTTAACATTCACAGAGTAGACGGCCTCAAGGAAGGACTGATCCTGTTGCTCCTCATGCAAGTTTAGCACCAGCCAACCATGTGCTTGCTTGGATAAAGTTATTTTAACTTCCCCCGACTTTTCAGCCTGATGCTTTTGTGTACAATTCTCTTTAAGACTTGTTCACTTGTGTTTATCTGCCAAGGTTCACTGAAGCAGAGCATCTCAAAGCAATGCTGTTAGTACCTTTTACATCCACCTCTTCCTCTTTGTAGGTTGATTTCGAACCAAACATAATGAGCTACATGGACACCATTTGTGGGTAGTCAGAGTTCTCAGCTGCGACCTCCATCTGAGACTAGGGGTCGCAAAGGAAGTGCCAGGAGTAGCAGGGAGCACGCTAAAGGTCCCTTGCTGCGACCCCTGGCCACCCCCAAAGGACGTCCATGATGAGTCCTTAGCTGTGCTCCTCAATTTACAACAGCATTTTACAAAGACCGCTGACCTGGCTAGGGATTGCTTTGCCAGTGAAAACTCGAGTGTGACTTGTGCAGGTGATGCCGAACTCAGTAGATTGAAAATTCGCTTATAGATTTGGTTTATAAGCTTCTCCAGTAGGCTGACATCTAAACCTAACATTGTTTCACCTCTGTATGAAAGAGTTGGGATCAGTTTCGACTTAATTACTGTGACTAGGGGTTTAAAATTGTGTCCCCAGTGGGATTTCACTAGGGTCGAAAAGGCAAAAATTGAGGCCATTGCTTTCCCTCTAAAAAGTTCCTTTTGTGGCGCATAAGTGGCCCTCTAGTCTAACTTGACCCCTAAATAGACATATGTGTTTGTTTTCTCTATTGGGGATCCGTTGAGCAGCCATTTGCTCTGCTTGGAGATACGCCGATTTAGGGGGATCCCCTTGTTTTTTTCAAAGGTTGATCTCAAACTGATTTTCAGCTGAATAAACCGCTAAGCGGTTAGTTAATCTTTGTAACCCTACTTGGGTATTACTAAGGAGAAGCAGGTTATCTACGTAGAGGATGTTGGATAAAGACAAACCACCAAAGCTCGCTTGTGGGGCACCAACTCGTGAAGGGCTGTAGAGAGATCCGAGATGTACATATTGAATAGGAGGAGCGCAAAGCATGTTCCACGTGTTTTAAGCCGATCGCTGTGCTCCCCTCCTTTGAAAAGTGGATCCCATCCTATCCCCGATCTTGATCTTGACCCAAATATTTGCATAAAGCAGCCTGATTGGCCACAATAGGTTATGCGGAAATTCCTAAAGCTGGAGCTTATCCCACAGTTTGAAACCTGAAATCAAACCCACATAACACTGAATTCCTATTAATTTCATCCCTCTAGAGCTCAATCCTGGTACAATCCTGGCTAGAAAAACTAAAGATAATGAACTGCAAAGTTTGTATCATTGATTGTGTTAAACTGTTTTTTTTACTGTGATCACAAATTTTAATTTACATAAAGGCCAAAATCGGACTTCTTTTAAGGGTTTCCAAATTATACTTGGCTCTAATGAAGGCTGCACTCCCCACAACAGCAAGAAGAGATTGAGGTGCAAAACCCTTTGATCACCATGCCCCATTCCTGTGGACTCTAAAATGGATACCGAATGAAGCGAAAATAGATTTTAGACTTAAATCTGGATATCCCAAAATATCTGACACATAAGTTAATTACCACAGGAGGCTCCCGCTCACTATATAGTGCTGAATCTATGCTTTTAGAACCACGTTGATATAAGAAAGGAAGAACCATCTTTCAATTCTTTTTGAGAAGCACCTCTACAATCTGGAACTATAACTAGCCTGCAATACGCACAAACCCCTCTTTTGAGATATTAAAAAAGGAACCAAATGACATACATATTTCTCCAATAAAATCTACAAAGCGAACAATGTAGACCTTCATGTCATCACAGACTTCCCCTATTGTATGATTTCTATTATATATGTTTGTTTTTGCCCTAAATGCTTGACTTATGTTTATCTCATTGTATAGAGAATGGGGAAATGGCTCACCTATGTTGCTCAGTGCCATAAAACCTGTCATAACTATAAGGGTTAGTTCATTTCCAGTCAAACAACGGTTCTTCTTGTAAATCATTCCAATACCCTGGGGTCTAGTAAGCATTATATAAAACCACGAAATAATACATATATGAATACTTATTGATACTGATGAAGTAATTAATTTTAATGCAAACACAAGGAGATGATGGACGGAGCGCTGAAACCTTTCAGACACTCACCCCCAGTCACAGATCTAGGCTGAATCCATCATCCAGATAAAGCAGGGATACCGAAAATAACAATCCTCTGCATCATCACTCTGATGGGTACTGACGTCTGTAGGTGAAATGTATATCTAAAAATAAATAAAAGATCTGTAATATTTTGTCATGAAAGTTCAGCATCAAACTCTCACAGTGACAGTGCTATACCTTGAAGTTATCACCATGTAATCAGTTCTCTACAGACTTGATAAGAAACCAACTCTCCTAAACCTGAAGAATAGCAAAACATAAGTAATCACATAGATATATAGTAACCTTCCTCCCTATTAAAAAGATGACTACCTTCAAATTCATATGTGAACACTTCCTGAAAAGGATGTGCTTCAATTTCTGATTTGCCTGTACGCAACAAAAATATTACCCCTTGTACCTTAAATGCTCATCATCTATACATATAATAATCATGGATGCTTGTTGATAGAATTTCTTCAATTGCTTCACAAAAGCATTGAAATATAAAAAATAGTCCCAAAGTCTCTGACCACTAAATTTAACTTCAAATAACAGTTCAAAGTTTGTGTTCTTTTTGACTCAATATCAAGAATACTTATCTGAAAGCGAGAATGGCTCTAAGCTGTTTATCATAAAGAAAAGTTCAACCAAAAACTTTTATCAAAATCCACTAAGTAATAGTCATCACTACAGCAAAGCTCGACTGTCTAGCAAGAATACTATGAAATGCGAGGGAAGTTATCCAAGATGGCTGTTGCCATCTCCAATTCTTGCGAGAGTACTGGAGATTCTCAGTCCGGTAGTTCATTGTCTGGTGGTGGTACATGGAGCAACCTCTACAAGTGCAATGCCATCCTCAAGGCTGTGCTGACACTTCTATACTGCATGGCTCTCCACCCACAGCTCTAAGCAAGCAAATAATGCATGCCCATCCACCTCACAGCTACCGGTAAGCCCTGTTGCCTGACAATCAGGTAAATAGCTAAAGGAATGTATTTTCAAAAAAGGTATGTCTTTATCTTTGCATAGTGATTCTTCTTTTCAGAAAATAAGTGATATATGACCTAAGGTAAGCAGGAAGATATTCATGTTCACATCTGTGCTTTGTTCTGCTTTCAAAATGTTTTCTGTGAATTCTGTGATTTTAATTGGACTATCCAAGCGGCTGAATCAATATAAAAAATTTGTATGATCAATCAAAGCATTCCCAAGATTATTTTGAACTGAGAAGAATCAATTAGATTGAAGAAAATCTTTTCATGATTGTTTCCAAAACAGACTAAAGAAATCAAGTATGTATGAAACCTCACTGGTCATGAGGATAGAACATAGATTTACTTCCACAGGAATCTTTAGTCAGTTAAAGGAATTTGCAAATAGGGAGTATCCCTAATGTTCATTAAATTCCCTAAGGAATTTCCATAACCTAAATGCATTGAAATCATCTTCCCTAGACCCTCTGACAATATCCTCATTATGCTAGCTACATTATTAGCCCAGCTGACTGTAGAGTACTTTGAGAAATTGGGTTGTCGGTTGAGGGGGTATGAGCCCTTCTCAAGCAACAGCCACAATCCTTGTCAGGGTGAACTAAAAAAGTCACTAAATTAACCTTTGCTTAACACTCTAGTAGCTTGCTTCAAAACCAGTTAGGTTTAACTTAGAGGCAATGTGTTAAGAATTTATACAGCAAACCTTAACAGCAATAAGTGAAAACACAACGCAAGGAAAATCCCACACCAATTGAGAAAAATAGAGTAAAATTATTTGACACCAAAATGACAGTAGGACCAGAGTTATGAATTTTTAAAGTTTTTCATAAAATCTAGCGCCTAAAAGATCAACGCGCCTGTTACTTGAACATGAAATACCTTGAAAAAGAGAAAAGAGGCATTAGGGAAGACAGGAACAGTTTGTTTAATTAAACATAGTGGCCGGTAGAACGTTACAGACACTGAGTCTGAGGACTGTCTCAATTTACAATAGAGGTCCTCGTAGGTAAATAAAGATTTCCGATGATCGTTGTTGCTGCCTTTGGAGTCATAAATTAATTGTCTAATGGATAGTACAAGTGGGCCTCGACCTTGAGTGGACACAATGTTTCCAGTGGGTAACGTGTCCAGATGTCCGGCATGAGGAGCAAGAGATCACTGCGTGTGCTGTGTCCTGATTGGCTATATGTTCCTAACTCATGTGGCATCTAACTTTATAGTATTTTGAGCGTGCACGTACCCTATCCCCCGGCCATGTGTGCTTTATTGGGGTTTATTGACCATTGTATTATTGCTCCACCTATCTGTGGGATTGATCTAAGGTTTCCTGACCGTGCGTTTGTCTGCTGGCTACGTGCCACCCCACCTGTGACCTATCAATCAATAACCTCGGGCCTAGGTCTCAGTGCTTGCCTGACTACATATTTGCGAGTCAGAGTTGATGTGGAGTTCACAACGGCCAAATCTACTAATAAAGACGTGTTTTTCATATCAGCATCAACATTTTTCACATTAACATGCCAACCGCCACACGCCAACCGCCACACCTGACATTGGGGCAAAGTCAAAAGTTATGGTTGACTGCAATGGAGCGTGATTTGGATACACAAAGTGGATTGGGCCTGGTCTCCGCTTACCTTCAGATTTAGAAGAAATTTTAAATAAAATGCCTGAGAAGGTAAAGTTCAGTGGCCCAAGGCAGCCGGTGATGTCCAAGGAGGAGGCGTCAACGTCGGGGAGCTGCTGGGTGAAGTTGATTTCTACAGTCTCTCCAGCCTCTCCATGAGGCCGGATACCCCTTCTGTAAGAAGTCGCAGGATTTGCTGCTGTGGAGAAGAACGTAGCAGGGGAAGCCGCGAAGTCAGGCCAACCAGCGATGCACTTTGGCTGGGTTGGCAAGCAGGTAAGTTCTGGTCTCCTCTCAGTTCTCACAGCAGTTTTTGGGCAAAAAAAAATTCCCAAGTTGTGGATTTGGGCTATCTGGACACACTTAGCGCCATCCTCAAGTGTCCAGGACTGGCGAGGCACCACTTTGAGAGTCAGAACTGACTCAGGCTAGTTCCAGGTGCGGATTCAAGACAGTTGGATCCTGTTCTGTCCCTGAGACTCTGCTCAGGTCAGCCAACTAGCCCTTGGAGTCACTCTGGATGTCTTCTGTTCAAGCAGGAAAGCCAGCTACGGCCACTGCAGGTAAAAGAGGTGGGGGGATTTCGGCAGACGACGACGAGGGAAAATTAATTATTTATTACATTTTCCCTCGTGTTCATCTGTCGAATCCCCCCCCAAGCCGGCCCCACCGCCCCACACCTCTTACCAGCACGTGCCACGGCTGAGGAAAGCAGGACTCAAACAGCAGGGCAGTCCTCTGGGGGCACAGGGCAGGCTTCAGGCAGCAAGGCAGTCCTCTTGGTGCAGCAGGGCAGTCCTCTCAAGGACACAGCAGTCCTCTAAGAGTCCTTCTGCAGAAGTAAACTGAAGAGTGGGTCTGAGGGCCCCATTGTGTACTTGGTACCTCATTTGAAGTGGAAGAAATTTCTAGAGTTTTCTCCCCTACAGAAATGTCTGGAATTTTCTGCCTCCCTGCCCTGGTCCCAGTCTCTCTGTATGCACAATAGGTTAGTGTGAAATCATTTGTGTGTGAGCTGAAGAAGGGTCTTTTGAAGTGCAAGTGGGGCTGTGCAAGGCACCACCCATCTTCCATCCTGCCTTGGATAGCCCATCCTGCCAACACCCAGGCTCTATATTGTGTTACTGTAAGGAAGGAATACACAAAGGCCAACTACGTCTAGTCATGTGACCCAGGAAACAGACTGCAGGCACCAAATGGTTAGGACAAGACTGTGCCAACATTCTAAAAGTGCCATTTTCAGAATGGTGACAACATCTGACTTTACCATTATAGAACGTTTTAAGGTGTTAAATTGCAATTCTTCAGACACCAAACATAACTTTCCTATCTGCTCCCAAGCAAAAGTTACCATGTATTAAATGTAATAGGGTAACCGAATGCTATCCTATGTGAGAGATGAGCCTCGCAGGAATGAGAAAACTAATTTGTAAGTTTTTCACTACCAGGACATGCAAAACTTAAATGTCCAACTTTTTAAATACAATGCACTTGCTCTATGGGCTTTTTAAGGCCTAATCTAAGGGTGACATGTTTTAAAAATGGATGTTTTAGGCTTGGCAAAGAGGTTATTTAATTTTACCAAGTGGAATTGCCAGTTTAAATCTGCATACCAGCTGCAATGGCAGGCCTGGGACATGTTTTAAGGGGCTGCTTAAGTAGATGGCACAGTAAGTGCTGCAGGCCCACTAGTAGCTTTTAAGTTACTAGCCCTGGGTATATGTTATATCACTGAACTAGGGACTTGTTGGTAAATAAAATATGTCAGTCAGGAGTAAGCCAATGTTACCATGTTTTAGGCAGTGAGCACAAGCACTTTAGCACTGGTAAAGTGCACAAAGTCCTAAGGGCAACAAAATCAAATTCAGAAAAAATGGGAGGAGAATAGCCAAAATGTTTGGGGAAGACTATCCAAAAAGCTGACAGGTTGAATCAGTATTCAATACATATCTGGAAACAAACTTAGTTTCTTCATTATGTTATGTGATGTTTTGTTATGTTATGTTATATTATTTATGTTATGTTAGGTTATGTTATGTTATGTTATGTTTTGTTATGTTATGTTAATATATCTATAGAGTGCTTGTATACCCAAGAAGGGCATCTTGGCGCTGGCTACAACTGCAGGTCAAGGAAATTATTCAACATGGACGCTAAAAAGAGGAAAACAACCAGGTCTTCAGTGCTTTCCTAAAGGCCAGGAGGTTAGGTATGGATCTGATATGAGGAGGTAGGTTGTTCGAGGCCCTGGCCGCTCCAACTACAAAACTTTCTACCTCCTCATTTTGTAAGTTTGAACCTGGGAGTCACCACCAAGGCAGAACATAGTGTTCTAGCGGGATTGTACAAGGTGGTGGAGTGCCTTGTGTGTGTTCTGAAGTGTCTCTAATTTATTCAGAGCATTTTGTGGGCTTGTAGGTACAAACTGTTGCAGTAGTCAATCCGAGATCAAATTAATGCTGAGATTGCTGTTTTTTTAAGGTGAAGAGGAATAAATGGTAGGATCTTCCTGGCCATCTTTAGCATTGTAGTGGACGCTGTAACTGCCTTTGCCTGATTCATATAGGAAGGTTTGTCGTTGAGCATGACGCCTAGATTTTTCACAACCTTGACTGGGCCCCAGAACTGATGGCCACCAAAATGTGGACCAGAAAGGAGCCTGGGTCCCGAATCTCATCACCTCGGTTTTGTTTGCATTAAGTTTGAGACTATTAGTTGCCATCCAGTGACTGACCTTTTTCATACAGTTGCAGAAATTGGTAACAACTGTTTGATCGCCTGAGGAAAATTAAACGAAAATTTGTGTGTCTGCAGCATAGGAGGTGAGGGAAAAGCCAAAGGATTGTACAAGATCAGCTAGAGAGGTAACATATAAGTTAAAAAGCATGGGACTGAGTAGGGAAAACGGGAGGAAAATATACCCAAGGTCACTGATTGCTCGTGTCCTGTGGAAAAGGAGCATAGCAATTCCCATGCTAATCTAGGCACCCCCATGGTGCTCAATGGTTCCATCAACAGCCCGTGACTAACCGTGCCAAAAGCTGCTGACAGGTCAAGCAAAATAAGGGCAGTCTTGCCTCTATAATCAAGAGTCTTCTGAATCTCGTCCGTGAACCTGATGAGAGCTGTCTCAGTGCTGTGTTCAGAAGAAAACCGAACTGGGTGTCATCAAGACAATTCTTTGTACAGATGTGGTCCATCAGCTGTTTGTTCAGCATCCTTTCAATGATTTTAGTTGGAAGGGGAAGACAGGCAATTGGCTGGTAATTGGCAGCATCGAACAGATCAAGTGATAGCTTTTTAAAAGAGGTCATACCGATACCTTTTTCCAAGTGGACATGAAGACTTCAGAGAGACACATCATGTTGAAGATGTTGGCTAAAATAGGTCCAAGAATGATGGCATCTAGGTTTGTCGTTTTCAAAGGACAAGGGTCTTGTGGAGAGCCTGACTTTGAAGATGTAACCAGTCTGTTGTAGGTGAGGAAAAATGTGGGAGCAGTGAAACTATGTTCATAGCCAGGGATGAGCTATGTGTATGTGAAGAAAAAGGATGTTCTGTGTTGAAGTTATTATAAATATCTAGAACGTTCTGGCAAAAAGCCTTAGCTAAAGTCTTGCAGAATAATTGCCTGCCGATGAACTGGGTAGGAGGCGTGTTGAAAGTAAGTTGTTTTATTTTAGAGAACAGCTCTTTTGAGGAGTTTGCGGCTGCCTCAATTCTTATTGCAAAGTAGGATATCTTAGCTGTACAAATTGCTGTCTTGTATTCCATCAGACAGGGTTTATATTTGCTCTTTTCATTCTGACTATAGCTGGATCTCCACAGCCTTTCCTATCTTCTGCAGGATTGTTTTAGAGCCTTCCAAACTCATCCGAGAACCATGGGGCAGTGGGTTGAGGGCTTTTTGGCCTAATGTTCTTAAAGGGTGCTAAAATGGTGCAGGCAGAGCCTAGCCAGTTTGAGTATTGTTCTACTGCAGTCTCTACATCCTCAACAAAGCTTGGTAACGTACTCATTAGTAATTGGGAAAGGGCTGGCTCTTTAATTTTGCGCCTTTCTCTGGATTTAATCCAAGCAAGGCGCATTGTGTACAAGTTAGAGAAGTTTTTCTGTGTGATGTCAAAAAGAACAGCCCTGTGGTCAACAAGGTAGCTCCTTTGATTGTTAAGGAGCTTAATTTTCTACCTGCTACTGGCTCTCAGATGGCATTTAACATTTAACTTTTATTTCTAAAATCTTTTATAAAATGACTTGTCCTTCCACAATACAAGTACAAACCATGTCTTCTTTCTTTTTCTTTATATGATGTGCACTCTTTTATGCTAACTAACTGTATAGGCTCAGAATTTTCAATAATTCTATTCTCTTCTAACTTGACTACTAATTGCTACAAACCAACCCCTTTTGGGTGGTCAGCCCCAGTTTTTCAGTTTGCGTTGGACTCACCTGCTGGTAACTGTGAACCCTAATTCTGGCACACTGATATCCAGTGCTCAGTTTATGTCCTGTGAATCATAATGGTGAAATTGTTTAAAAACCTGATTGGCCCTTTTAACTTTCCTATAAGTGCATAGTAAATGGTGCAAAAATACACCCAAGGCAAATGCCATTTGTGGGCTGCAGCACCTGTTATGCTATCTTCTGCAGAGGAACTGAAAACATGGCTCCGGGCCTATCCTGTGTAGGCTAACTGCTACTGTGTAATACCTGTAGTGTGACTTGTATAACGTTTTTGACAGGTAAAGACTTCCTTTTTAAATATTAGTTTGTCACCCCTATGTAGGCCTTGAAGTTCTCAAGGCAGGGTTCATTGTATTTAAAATTGTGACATGTAGAAAATTAATGGTACCATGTCCCCACGGTGATACGTTTCCAAAACCTATTTTCATTGTGGTAGGCCTAGATATCCAATGTAGAAAAGTGCAGATTAAAATAGTAATGCTGCTATCTTGGAAATGGTAGCAGCTAGAAAAATAATTAAACCACTATTTTAATATGTATTAAAAATCCAATTCAATAGTGAAATCAGATATTTAAAAAAAAATAGGAAAAGTAACTTTTAGAAAGCTACCTTTTATCTTCCTGAGTCTTCTAGAGGATAGTCAGCATTAGCCTCTGTCTTAGCATTAGCCTCTGTCAACTGGCCAGCCAGTATTTGACCTGAATGATGCATGATTGATGGGTGAACTTCCTCCCAGGAGGTGCACTATAGGTCAGTTTGATTGACAGGTTGACCTCAGCTGGCAGGGCTGACTCCTCTGAGCTCACCAGAATATTTAGGGTTGGGGCCATCGCTCTCCTGTTGGCAAATGTCTGCCCCATTAAAAGGGATTCAAACAGGACCCGAGCACAATTCTTGTGTATCCCCTTTCTGGTTCCTGAAGGGCCCTGATTTAGTCATACCAGACTTCTGTCTCCTATTGAGGTCTGGGTCCAGGGCCTGCTTCAAACTGGACTTTAGTGTGAGATGTGGGAGGGCACTGGTGCCCTATACGCACCCACAGCTCTCAGTGCCCAAGTTTAATGTGGCTGAAGACTTCAGCTATCTTTGCACTGCCCTGGCACATGTTATGTTGGGCCTGTTTGCAGTAAAGCAAACATGAACTACTGAAAAAGTGGGTAGGGTTGCCCCTGGGAATATTTACCCCCTTAGTTAGGGAGTTCCCAAGACTCAACCCCACCCATTACCTAGTGCCAACCATAAAGGTGGCAATCCAAGGCACCCTCCTCAGAACACTAAGTAGCAACTGGACCTGAAATGGATGTTCCTGTTGGCCTCTGCCTGACACCCTGGGAGTCTCTACGTGCCCTCCAATATGGTCCTAGAATCCCTGTAAGTATACGGCTGTGGAAGTTTTGGCATCAGAAGAAAGTTTTGAAGAGCCTCAGCTGGAACACTGGATAAAGTATCCTACCAGGAGTGTTACATCACTGGATTGAATTTCAGTTTTGTCCCACTCAAGGATCTCCACACCCCCAAAGAAATAAGTCTAATTCTGCTTTGGGACTTGGAACATTTTCAGCAAGTAATTTCCAAAGCTCCAGCGGGACCAACTTGTTTTAGGTATCTGGCCTTCGGTCTCACTGTGGCAGCTACAGTTTCAGCAGTGACCTACTCAGGGACATAGGAGAAATTTAAATGTTTTTTTTCAGAAAAGTGACAAGGTCCCTTTCTGCATTGAGAATTAAAAATGTTTTTAATTTTATGACTTCTAGACTGGGCCCTATTCCATTGGTGTATATGACCTGATCAGTCTGAAATTGCACATTTCTCCTCGTCTACCATGACCATTGACTTACATTTAATTATATGAAAAAGTGATGGATGGAATGCTTGAGTCAATCTCAGTCACTGGTAATTACTCAGGGCTGCATCCCAGTCCATCGTTATTTTGCACACCATGACATCTCAGGTTGGACCTAGTCTTGTGCAGTCTTGATGCTATCATATCAGTCTTGACGCTGCTCCAATGGGAACAGTTCAGCCTAAATTGGCAGGCAAGGGCTTCCCTGAACTTGAAGAAAAGCAACCCAATACCGGTTTTGCCCTTATTAAGGCTTATAAAGTTGGGTATAGCTTGGTTCAAGTGGCACAGTATGCATGTGACCCACATCTGGGCATACACGTCCACTGAATTACATTTGCTTTAGCTTTTTGGTGCTTTTTATCTTCAATCTTAAAAAATGTATATCTCCTGTTCCCCTTATTGGTTTTTCTTCATTTTGTCTTACTTTACACATAGAATTATCCTCATTATTGTAAAATTGGTTGTGCAATTTTATTGTGTTTTGTGTGACTTTTTCCGCTGTGTATGCACTGCTTAAGTACTTTACACATTGTCTTTGATTTTAAGCCTGACTGCTTTATGTCACGTTCACAGATTTATTAAATTTAATTTGTGTGACACCTAGCAGGTAGTAGCCTAATCTTCTGAGCTAGACACTTGCCCATCCCAAATAATAACACACTTTCCAATACTAATATTTTGGTCTTTTCTGAACGACATTCAGATAAGCAATTACCAAGCTGCACCACTAACTCTATAAGCTCCTCTCAATTAGTTGGAGGATTACCACCTATACCAAAACAACCTTCAATAGAATAATGATTCCCTTTTTGCTTCTGGCCAATCAGTTCCAACTACTAAGCATTTAAATGTTGTAATCTTAATTAATAGATCTTGATGACCCTGTTTTATGTTTAGCACTCATTGCCAAACAAGTGCTTGGATTCCTGTCAAACTGTTTCTGCATCTGAAACCAGAAAGCAGAAAAATTATGAAGCTAAGTATCATTTTTCTGTACTAATGGATTGCTCCATTTTTCTGCAGTCCCCCAAATAAGAAGCTGCCTTAGTGTGATCATCAGGGGAAGCATAGGTTTGTACAATAAGTGAAGAACTGATTAAGAATGAATGCAAAACGTCTTTGGATCTCCAGAAAACCTTTCTAAAGGTGCTAAGGGTCTTAGTTGGGTCACCACAGAACAGGAATGTGCTAAACAACATGGAGTTTTTCAAAGTAGGTGCTAATGCCAATGAATCTGCATTTTTTTAATCTGAGGGTGAAGACATTTAACTACCATCTTCTCCTCTGACTTCAAATTATTACCTATTTATTGTTTTACTCCAATTAATTCTGAACATAGCACCTTATTCTCTAATTTCACGAAAGTATGAATCCATCAGTCAGGCCGTATGATGAAAGGGGCTAGGAATTCTGTTGAAAAGCACTAACCCTGTATTTAGGATCCAACAGGAGCAATGCACTCTTCTATCCCTCACTACCTTCATAAATGAGTACATACACAATAATACTAGAACCTGTAGTTGAATGGGAAAGGGGAATGGGATAAGGAGGAAAACAAAGATACTGTAATTCCTCACTTTGACTGGTTAAGCCTGCTGAGCACTAATGTCTGCAAGATGCAGTGGGTGTCTAAAGATAAACAGTTGTCTTTAGTAACTTGCTAAGAAAGTCCTGCATCTTACTGTAACAGTGAATTGATATATCCTAGGATTAGCGCTGTGTAACGAACTACATACACTTTGATGTAAAAAACAAATCCTAAAATTAAAAATACAGGAGATGTCTATGTTCCCCCAAATATATTGTTCCTAACACTTCCCTCAGTGAGTAGGATAGCTACCTCACGCTTCCTCAGTATGCACTCACTGTGGAAGATAAGTTAAAGTTTCTGCTTTACTCTTGTGTCACTGCAGGATAAACAACAAACGTTAATATTCTGTAATACCTAATTTAGGAACTCCTATAACCATTACCAGAACTCTAGCACCATATGTGTAGCCATATACACACAGCATTAGCAACACAGCCCTGACTTATGTGACCTTCCTGTGCTGTCACAGAGTGAACTTCAAATGTAATGTCATAATCCTATAGTATTTAGCAAATATCATTTTAAATCTTCAAAACAGTACAAAATAAATGTCCACCACACTACACAACTTTCAGAACACTTCTCTGTATTACTGATGTCCTTCAAACAACTCCAATTGCAGCAACTGTACTTTCCAAAGAAAACTAGCTTGTCGCAGCACGGTCCTGGAACCTGCAACATTTTATCATAATTGCCTAGCAATGACACCATTGGCCACGAGGGAAATTATACCCAGATATTCAAGATGGCCGCCACATCACCATACAATGAGGGAATTCATAGCTGGTGAAAAATGTAATTTGTTTTCGGGATGCTGACTTTTAGTGTGTTCTCCTCACACACAAAGACTAATTTCAGACAGTGATGACACATTGCAAGGACCCCGATACTTTCTTGCCCTGGAATGGTACTCAGCTCTAGTGGTTTTGGAGCATCAGTCCCTCGAGTTCGCCGAGTCTTAAGTGGTAAGCTGTACCTCCAACCATGCTTCTTTCCATGGTTCTCACCAGCTCTCGCTGAATTAATTACGCAATTGTTTTCCCCAGTGCTCTCTGTTGCTTGGCATTTCCCTAATGGGTTCATGCACTCAACTTTTTGGGAACCGACAAGAGGTAAATTCAGAACTAAACGAAATCAGGGGTATTTAATTTCCCGTGAACGTGAAGAATGTTTAATTGGGAGAAAGCTAAAATAACATCACTTTATTAAAAAAATCAGGGATCTCTTTCTAAATCCAGAGGGTTGACATGTAGACTATTCCTAAATCCACTCTACCAAAACCTCACCCCTTTCAATCTGTAAAGAATCCCATCATGCCCAGCTTCCAGAAAACCTAACCATTTTAGAATTACAGATTAGGCTTTCACCTTGTGTCACTGGAATTCTCTCCTCACCTGTTGTCTACTAGGAGGGGCCCCGCCACACAAATATGAGTGCTGTACCTGCTTCCTGATGAACATCTTGGAAGTATGGCTTAGAGTTCATTTGTTTAGCTTTATATGATCCTACAGGTATTGGTGCCATTTAACAGAGCTCGCCTCTCTTACACTCTTGAGTCCTCAGTCTTCACAGCTACATTACTCTTCCCCCAAATTGACCCAAGACCTAATCTAGTGGTTATTAAAAACACATCATCTCATTTCTGTCTCCCAACACATTTCCTGCTGTAACCATCCACTGTCAAGAAGGAAAAACCTACGCATATATACATATATATACATATATATATATATATATATATAAATATATATATACATATATACATATACAAATTGTCATTCCAAAATCAGGGTTTCTATAGCCAAGTATACCACCAACTTTTTCTGACATTTCAGCATCAGGTAAACTAGTGTGCATTATTCCGAGGCCTCCAAATTCAGTACTTTTCTTAGGCCTGATCTACTTTTTATCACTAAGTCATGGATTAACCATCAATTGCAAGCCATCAATCACTATTTGGTTTGCTTAAAGGTTGATCGCTGAACAACTTTTCAGATTTACTGTGTCATTATAGTGTGACGGTTTACCAGAGTTACTGTGAAACTCAAAATATGAAAGGGCCATAGAAAGTTACAACAAAAGTACTCATGATATTTGTTCCAATATATGTTAAAGGAATGAAACGTGTTGGCTTTTTTGCAAATTTTATCAAAGAATTTGATGGCAAGAAAACAGGATTTGTTTTGGACATTTGAATCTCTCTCTTTCTTAATCTTTGGAGTGTGCTCTCTTTCAACTAGATTCATTTAATTTACCAAGGCCATGGAATCTTTCAGGAAGATAGAAAAAATGAAACAAGGAAGTGCTAATGTTTTCATTTGCAAAGAAACCCTAAACCTGCAAACACCGCCCCACCACAATCTATTCTATCTTTATATGCCACAAATGTTCCCTCATTCTCTCACCATCCCACATCACTGATTTCCACATCATCTACCACCTACCTAAACTTAAATCTAAATTCAGTAAACAATTCACAGTCTAACTGTCCCTCAATCTAAACCATCGACTGGGGAAACCTGAAGTGCAATGCTTACTCTTCACTGGAGAATATCATACATCTTCACAATCTGATCCAACACTCATCCCTCCCCTCCACACCAAATTGAGGATCCTGGACATATCAAAGCTGAAGTGGTGACCTACCTCCCACCCACTGATATTGACCAATGTATTCATCTACTCACTCCTTTTCACCTATGAACCTTTATCATTCTATCTCACTTTGCATCCCGAGTTACAAAATCTTGGCCCCACTCTTTGAAACATATTGCATATTCTGCGCTCTGTAATCTCCTCCTTCCACAACTAAACAAGTTAGATCCTTCTACATAATTCAATAGTGCCTTACATGACTGCAAAATATTCAGCCACTAAAGACTACTAAATAGTAGACTCCTTTGCCCTGCTACAACCGCAACAGAGAAGGAAAAAGCAGAGCCAGCCATGGTTCGATGCACCTTTCTACAAGCAAAGGCGAGAAATTTGCAACATGGAATCTTCTTTAAGTTCAATATGGGCAAAATCACACAATGGACACAGCTTTGTGCCAAATATCAACCAGAATGTGTTCCTAGCACCTAACAGTAACACCACATGGGACTCCTCTTTCCTCTATACAGATAAAATTGGCAAAATCATAAAAGCACTATGCCCCACCACCTATTAACAAGGTATTCTGTCTAGCAGCATCATCTCTGTAAAGAAACTTGGTGTTCACCAATCAACACTGCCCTAATTCCAAGGCATCTTGCTTGATCTGTTAAAGGTTGGACAAATCACCCCAATCCTGAAAAATCCAACCTGCACCCCAACATTCCCTCTAATTTCACCCTAATTTATTTTCACTTATCTTGATAAGGCAAAATCATAGGGAAATTTGTTGCCAAACAACAGGTACACACATCAACAAAAACACCTACTTGTAGAATAATTATTGGATTTCCATTGTACATTTAGTACTAAACCACAAACCTAATGATTCTGCATGATATACGCCACATACAGGGTCATCTCCTGCCTTGCAGTAGCAAATTTGGCAATAACACCATCATCCTCAAGGAAATTCACTGGCTTACACTGTAGTGCAGATAAAATTCAAAATCTCATCCATAAAGCAATCCATCTATATCATCCCCTATATGTAGCAGGTCTTTTCAAGTTGTCTGGGGCAAAGAGGTTTGAGGAGAAGATCCTCACTACTCAACAAAAGACATAAATTCATACACAAATCAGACCTTCTCAGCTTTTGCCCTGTAAAACTACGAACCGCACCCACCCTCGTGAGATAATAAAAACATATCTCTGTCATCTACACTCTGAAGGATCATCCCATAAATAATCTCAATGACATTCAACTGTAAGAACATCATATTCCTGCTTCCTCCTGCTGTCATCTTCAATGCTTTATTTGGCCCCAACCCCAAAGCAATCTGTTATACACCTGTTAACCCCCAGCTTTTCCTCTGCATCATTGGTACAGGTTTTCTGTGTAAAGCCAAGTAATAACTCACTGCGAAGAAACAATATAAAAAAGAATAAAGAAAATGTACTGTTGGGTGTTGGGTAACTGAAAAAAGAAGGGTTTGCAGCAAATGTGGTACTGTAATTAGCAAACCAATTTAGAAGTCTCTTTTGAATTCTAAGAAATGGCTTCATCCAAGAACATGTTCCTTTTTGATAAGTTTCTATTTAATGACCATGCAATAGCCAACGTGTTAACTACCAATTAAACAGACATTTGTGGCACTTAATTTAAAGTAGTACCCCAGTTTGCATTGAATTTTGATAACAAATAATTGCAATGTCATCTGCACTTGTTCACAATTAAAAGTCCAGCAAGGATAAGAATGCTGAGGAGGTAAGGTTTAATTGAGAATTTCCAAATAATTCAACAGTGGCCAATTCTTTCTGGGCTCCTTTCCGTGAATGTGGATGTATTCTTGATCTGCTGTTCTTAAGGCAGGGGACTTTTCCAATGATAAATTAAATTGCAATGTCATTTGATTCTTTAATAAGCATTTAGGGGCCGATTCCGATTCGGGCCGGAAATCTCTCCGACCGAGCCGGACCCGGAGAGAATTCCGACCGAATCGGACTCTGGCAGTCCGACCGAACGAGTACGATGCGCACGCATGCTATCGGACTCGATTCGGTCGGACTCCCATTGAAGTCAATGGGAGCCGGTCGTACAACGCGTACGCGGGCTCCCATTGACTCCATGGGTGCGAGGCGAACAAGGGCGCCCTACAGCGGGTACGCGTCGAAGCGCATCGTGCCGCACATGCACAGGTAGGGGACCCATGGGTCCCCCTGTGTGCGACTCGCGCGCCACGCATACAGGGGGGTCTGACGCGGACCCCCAAAGTCCGGCTCCGACAGCTCTTTCGAGCCGGACGGCGCGAGTCGGTCGGACTGCTCGCGGTGCGCGATCGTACTCACCCGGCCGGGGAACGTCTCCATTGCGCGGTGCGAGTCGTGGTCCGTGTGAGTCGGTCGGAGTGTGTTGAAGCCGCGTACGAGTCGGTCGGGCGATTTTGCGGGCGCTTGCATCGTACTCGCTCGGCCGGACCCGCGTACGATTCGGTCGGGAAACAGGGCTCCGAATCGGATTCGGTAAAGCCGAATCCGATTCGGAGCCCTACCGGCCGAGATCGGAATCAGCCCCTAAGTGTCCCTCTAAACCATGCAGCACTTTCAGTAATTGAGCTTGTCAAGGGAACCTTGGGTCAATGAAGGTGAATCTCTACAGATTGGTACTGCACCAGGAAAAAGATTTGTACTGGGGCAGCTGCGTTTCCCTCATTTATAAGTCTATCAAAAGTCCAACAATGACAGGGGCATGGCTAGTGCCCGACAGAGATGGTCGCATATACACGGAACTACGGACTCGAGCAGTTTTCAAGGGTGGAAACATCCTTACTGAGGAGCGTTTCATTCCTCAAAACCCTAGCTTCGATGTTGTGAGAGTGTTGCTGCTCAGATGGGGTTCTGTTTAAGACCCATTGGAGCTGTTATTGCTGCATGGACCGAAGGCAATAGAGCGGGTGAGGAAACCAGCTAGAGTAACAAGATGGCACCCATGCAATGCGCAACTCTGCTCCTCATGTAAGCAGCTCCAATATATCTGTGCTGGTTGAAGTCTCTTCAGGTAGGAGAATATACTACCTTCCCGCTGGCCATATTTTAAGTCTACATCGCTTCTACACGGTTTTTACACCCCAGTATTTTTAAAACCTTTTTCTCGTGAACTTCTAAAATGGTGCCTCTCTTTCTGAAACGGTCTGAAAGACGGCCTGAATTTTTATTGCGGTTTCATTTGGGCAGCCTAAACGGACTGGAATGGAGTGCCCTTTACTAAAATGCTTTCACCTTTGGTATAAAATTTTCATTTAGGTGAACAGTAAGATGGAAGGAGGCTACTTTTCTTCAATTTGTCTCAGTAATAGTGTCTGAAATGGAATTTGGCTATATTATAAGATGTCTACCTGCGAGGAGAATACATTAATACCGTGCCCCAACAAATATATGTACTTCAATTTGGTGCCAGTCTATTGCTGTTTAATCAACGAGGTCAGAGATAATAAGGAATGGAAGTTCTTGCAACAACATTTCTAAGAGCAATTCTGTTAATGTTGCTATTTTCATTTAGAAGTGCTGTGTGGAATTTAAAACAACTACATTTATAGTGCAAACTGTGAGCAAAAAGCAGTGTGTAGAAACACCTTTTAATTGCCTCAAGATACAAATTGTTCCTCAACGTGGCAGAATCAAAAGAGAGAGAACTCATGATGGAACATAAAGGCACTAACGACCATAGAGAACAGAAACCTGGTCAAAAACATACAAAACAAAACCCTCTATCACCGGACTCCCCTATTAAGGGGAAACAACACCTCTCTATCAACATTAAAACCATTCTCCTGAAGATAATTTCACTACATGATTTGAAGTCAATACAGAGAGTCTACAGATCAAAATGGAGGGCCTCAGGCAAGATGTTCTAATTTTAGCCAATCGAATTGGGGAGCCTGAATACAGGATTAGCAAAGTTGAGAACACTCAGAACTCTCTCTTGAAATGCTTAGAGTTAATGTCACGGAAAGCAGTGATGTTGAAAAAATAAATTTGTGCCCTAGAAGACAGAAATAGGAGAGGCAATTTGAGAAGTTTTGGTTTGCCAGAGAATATGGAAAACAGTGAAAACTCCTGTGTGGCCTTTCTTGAGTCATGACTCCCACGAGTTCTGGAGTTAACATTTGATCGTAGCAGCTTGAAAGGATTCATAGGTTTCCAACATGTATGAACTCTACTGCAATTAATCTCCCAAGGGCTCTTATATTTCGACCATTGCAGTATCAACATACGGAAATTTCTTTAGATCAGATATAACGTATTAAAGTCATTAACTGGATGGGTCATAAACTGGGCAGCTCATAGGATTATGACAAGACAGTGGTGGACCAAAGGAAAAAGTTCCTTGCACTACGTACTGAGCTTAGATCCTTGAACATCACCTTTTTTGTTATAGGTCCAGCAAGATTGAAGATTGTTCACAAATGAGATTTATGAATTTTTGATGAACCAAAAGATTTAGAGTCCTTTGTGAAACAATTATTAGATTCACAAATGTTGCACTAATCTATCTTGTCATGTTTCAATCAATCAATCAATCAATCAATCAAGCATTTGTATAGCGCTACTCACCCGGAGGGTCTCAAGGCGCTAGGGGGGTTCCGCTACTGTTCGAACAGCCAGGTCTTGAGTTGCTTCCTGAAGGAGAGGTGGTCTTGGGTAAGGCGGAGGTGGATGGGTAGGGAGTTCCACGTCTTGGCAGCCAGGTAGGAGAAGGATCTTCCTCCCGTTGTGGCTCTTCGGATGCGGGGACGGCGGCGAGGGCGTGGTTGGTCGATCGTAGCTGACGGGTGGGAGTGTAGAAGGTCAGACGGTCGTTGAGGTATCTGGGGCCTTGGTTGTGGAGAGCTTTGTGTGCGTGGGTGAGGAGTCGGAACGTGATTCTCTTGCTGACGGGGAGCCAGTGCAGGTCTCTCAGGTGTCCGGCGATGTGGCTGTGTCGGGGGATGTCCAGGATGAGTCGAGCTGAGGCGTTCTGGATGCGTTGGAGTCTTTTTGAAGTTTTGCTGTGGTTCCGGCGTAGAGGGAGTTGCCGTAGTCCAGTCGGCTGGTGACGAGGGCCTGGGTGACCGCTCTTCCTGGTTTCGGTGGGGATCCACCGGAAGATCTTGCGCAGCATGCGTAGGATGTTGAAGCAAGACGAGGAGACGGCGTTGACTTGTCGGGTCATTGAGAGGGAGGAGTCCAGGATGAAGCCCAGGTTGCGTGCGTGGTCCGTTGGTTTGGGTGCGTTGCCCAGGGCAGGGGCCACCAGGAGTCGTCCCAGGCGGAGGGTGATGATCCTAGGATGAGGACTTCCGTCTTATCTGAGTTCAGTTTCAGGCGGCTGTTCCTCATCCACTCGGCTACGTCCTTCATCCCTTCATGTAGGTTGGTTCTGGCGGTTGTGGGGTCGTTGGTGAGGGAGAGGATCAGCTGGGTGTCGTCGGCGTAGGAGATGATGTTGAGGTTGTGTTGGCGTGCGATGGCTGCGAGGGGGCTCATGTAGACGTTGAAGAGGGTGGGGCTGAGTGATGATCCTTGTGGTACGCCGTAGATGACTTCGGTGGCCTCGGAACTGAACGGGGGAAGGCGGACTCTCTGGGTTCTTCCGGCGAGGAAGGGAGATGATCCACTCCAGTGCCTTCTCTTGGATTCCGACGTTGTTCAGGCGTTGCACTAGGGTGCGGTGGCAGACTGTGTCGAACGCTGCGGAGAGGTCCAGGAGGATGAGGGCCGCTGTTTCCCGTTGTCGAGCAGGGCTCGAATGTCGTCGGTGGCTGCGATGAGGGCGGTCTCGGTGCTGTGGTTGGCCCGGAAGCCGGACTGCGAGTGGTCGAGGGATCCATTCGTCTCGAGGAAGGCGGCCAGTTGTCTGTTGACGGTCTTCTCGATGACTTTGGCAGGAAAAGGAAGGAGCGAGATGGGGCGGTAGTTTTTGAGGTCGGTGGGATCCGCTGACGGTTTTCTTCAGTAGGGCGCTGAGTTCGGCGTGCTTCCAGCTCTCTGGGAAGGTGGCGGTGTCGAGGGAGGTGTTGCTGATGTCCCGGAGGTGGGGTGCGATGACGGCGTCGGCCTTGTTGAAGACGTGGTGAGGGCAGGGGTTGGTTGGTGATCCGGAGTGGATGGAGTTCATCGTGCGGATAGTGTCTTCGGTGTTGATCGGGGTCCAGGCTCGGAGGGTGGAGGTGTGGGACATTGGAACGGTCGTAGGGTACGTCGGCTGTGTGCTGAAACTGTTGTGTATGTCTGCGATCTTGCTGTGGAAGAACGAGGCGAGCGAGTTGCAGAGGTCTTGCGAGGGAGTGATGTCGTTGTTTCCAGCGCTGGGGTTCGAGAGTTCTTTGACGATGATGAAGAGTTCCTTGCTGTTGTGGGCGTTGTTGTCCAGTCATTCCTTGTGGATCAGCTGGTGGTGTTTTCGGGTGGCGTGCTTGAGGGTGGTCATGTTGTCTGCAGTCGGGTCTCTGCGCCTATGCTTCTCGAGGGCCCGGCAGTTCTTCTTGGATTTCTTGAGTTCGTCGGTGAACCAGGATGCTTTCTTGTTGCCGGGTCTGACTGGGGGTCTTCAATGGGGCGAGGTCGTTTGCGCAGTTGGTGATCCATCTTGTGAGGTTGCTGGCGGCTTGGCTGGGGTTCGTTGAGCTGGCGGGAGGGTTCTGGGCTCAGGGATGTGGTGAGTTGGTCGGTAGTGATCTTGTTCCAGCTTCTGCGCGGAAACTGTTGCGTGGTGGTGGTGCGTGGTGATCCTGCTGAAGCTGAAGTGGGACGCAGCTGTGGTCTGTCCAGTGGAGTCCGGTGGTGTGGCTGAAGGAGATGTCCTTGCTGGAGGAGAAGACGGGTCAAGCGTGTGGTCGGCGTGGTGTGTGGGGTTGGTCACCAGTTGCTTGAGTCTGAGGTTGGTGAGGTTGTCCAGCAGGGTGGTGGTGTTGCGATCGTTGTTGTTCTCTAGGTGGAAGTTGAGGTCCCCAAGGAGGATGTAGTCAGCCGAGGGGAGGGCGTGCGGGCTGATGAGGTCAGGCGATGTCTTCGCTGAATTGTGTGCGTGGTCCTGGGGGTCTGTAGATGAGGGTGCCTCTGAGGGTGGTCTTGGGGTCGGTGTGTATCTGGAAGTGCAGGTGTTCGCCGGCTGTGAAGGTGTCGTCGGAGTTGGTCGTGATGCGGATGGTGTTCTTGTGGACGATGGCGATGCCTCCTCCGGTCTGGTTGGCGCGGTCCCTTCGGGTGATCTTGTATCCGTCCGGGGATGGCGATGGCGATGTCGGGCGCTGAGGAGGCGTTCATCCATGTTTCCGTGAGGAAAGCGACGTCTGGTGATGTGGAGTCGAGCAGGTTCCAAAGTTCCACGGCGTGTCTGTGGACGGAGCGGGTGTTGAGCAGGATGCACTTCAGGTGGTTGCTGCTGGTGCTCGGCTTGGCGGGTGCGGTGCAGGTCCGGAGGCAGGAGAACTTGCAGGATTGGCAGCCGAAGGGTCCGTGGGTGCGACCTGGGGTGGCAAAGTGGCAGCCGGGGATACGGCCGGTGTTGAGTGCGTTGAGGGTGGCGGTGTCGTAAGTCCGGTGGGTGGGTGGGTTGGCTGCTGCGGGGGCCAGGGGGTTTGGCGCTGGGCGCGGTCCAGGCACGGACGGGCGCAGACGGGCTTGCCTTAGGCGCGCCTCGGCGCGCCAGCGGGGCGCTGAGCCGCACAGCGGCCGCCATTTATGGGGGAGGTGGGAGGGAGGAGCAGCTGGGAGGCGGGAGGCAGGGTCAGCGAATGGGCAGACAGGGGGGCGGGGCCGCAGGGACGCAGCGGCGGGAATGGCGAGAGGCAGCGGGGGCACAAAAGGAAAAAGGGGAGAGAAAACGGACACAAATACGGGCACAATGCAAATGGGGCAGCGAGGGGTACAGAAGGGAAAATGGGGAGAGAAAAGCAGACACAAATACGGGCACAATGCAAATGGGGCAGCGAGGGGCACAGAAGGGAAAATGGGGAGAGAAAAGCAGACACAAATACGGGCACAATGCAAATGGGGCAGCGAGGGGTACAGAAGGGAAAATGGGGAGAGAAAAGCAGACACAAATACGGGCACAATGCAAATGGGGCAGCGAGGGGCACAGAAGGGAAAATGGGAGAGAAAAGCAGACACAAATACGGGCACAATGCAAATGGGGCAGCGCAGGGGTACAGAAGGGAAAATGGGGAGAGAAAAGCAGACACAAATACGGGCACAATGCAAATGGGGCAGCGAAGGTACAGAAGGGAAAATGGGGAGAGAAAAGCAGACACAAATACGGGCACAATGCAAATGGGGCAGCGAGGGTACAGAAGGGAAAATGGGGAGAGAAAAGCAGACACAAATACGGGCACAATGCAAATGGGGCAGCGAGGGGCACAGAAGGGAAAATGGGGAGAGAAAAGCAGACACAAATACGGGCACAATGCAAATGGGGCAGCGAGGGGCACAGAAGGGAAAATGGGGAGAGAAAAGCAGACACAAATACGGGCACAATGCAAATGGGGCAGCGAGGGGTACAGAAGGGAAAATGGGGAGAGAAAAGCAGACACAAATACGGGCACAATGCAAATGGGGCAGCGAGGGTACAGAAGGGAAAATGGGGAGAGAAAAGCAGACACAAATACGGGCACAATGCAAATGGGGCAGCGAGGGGCACAGAAGGGAAGATGGGGAGAGAAAAGCAGACACAAATTCGGGCACAATGCAAATGGGGCAGCGTAGGGGCACAGAAGGGAAGATGGGGAGAGAAAAGCAGACACAAATACGGGCACAATGCAAATGGGGCAGCGAGGGGCACAGAAGGGAAAATGGGGAGAGAAAAGCAGACACAAATACGGGCACAATGCAAATGGGGCAGCGAGGGGTACAGAAGGGAAAATGGGGAGAGAAAAGCAGACACAAATACGGGCACAATGCAAATGGGGCAGCGAGGGGTACAGAAGGAAAAATGGGGAGAGAAAAGCAGACACAAATACGGGCACAATGCAAATGGGGCAGCGAGGGGTACAGAAGGAAAAGGGGAGACAAGCAAGAAATGCGGGCACCGAGGCCACAAGCGGAACGGCGATCTTACCAGCAGCAGCAGCGGGCGGCCAACACAGGCGGAGCTGTGGTGGTGGGGAGCGACCTCACCTGGCAAGGTCAAGGGTCGCTCTCCTCACGCGCAGCGGCCGCCATTTATGGGGAGGTGGGAGGGAGGAGCAGCTGGGAGGCGGGAGGCAGGGTCAGCGAATGGGCAGACAGGGGGCGGGGCCGCAGGGACGCAGCGGCGGGAATGGCGAGAGGCAGCGGGGGCACAAAAGGAAAAAAGGGAGAGAAAACGGACACAAATACGGGCACAATGCAAATGGGGCAGCGAGGGGTACAGAAGGGAAAATGGGGAGAGAAAAGCAGACACAAATACGGGCACAATGCAAATGGGGCAGCGAGGGGCACAGAAGGGAAAATGGGAGAGAAAAGCAGACACAAATACGGGCACAATGCAAATGGGGCAGCGAGGGGTACAGAAGGGAAAATGGGGAGAGAAAAGCAGACACAAATACGGGCACAATGCAAATGGGGCAGCGAGGGGCACAGAAGGGAAAATGGGGAGAGAAAAGCAGACACAAATACGGGCACAATGCAAATGGGGCAGCGAGGGGTACAGAAGGGAAAATGGGGAGAGAAAAGCAGACACAAATACGGGCACAATGCAAATGGGGCAGCGAGGGGTACAGAAGGGAAAATGGGGAGAGAAAAGCAGACACAAATACGGGCACAATGCAAATGGGGCAGCGAGGGTACAGAAGGGAAAATGGGGAGAGAAAAGCAGACACAAACACGGGCACAATGCAAATGGGGCAGCGTAGGGGCACAGAAGGGAAAATGGGGAGAGAAAAGCAGACACAAATACGGGCACAATGCAAATGGGGCAGCGAGGGGTACAGAAGGGAAAATGGGGAGAGAAAAGCAGACACAAACACGGGCACAATGCAAATGGGGCAGCGAGGGTACAGAAGGGAAAATGGGGAGAGAAAAGCAGACACAAATACGGGCACAATGCAAATGGGGCAGCGAGGGGTACAGAAGGGAAAATGGGGAGAGAAAAGCAGACACAAATACGGGCACAATGCAAATGGGCAGCGAGGGGCACAGAAGGGAAGATGGGGAGAGAAAAGCAGACACAAATACGGGCACAATGCAAATGGGGCAGCGAGGGCACAGAAGGGAAGATGGGGAGAGAAAAGCAGACACAAATACGGGCACAATGCAAATGGGGCAGCGAGGGCACAGAAGGGAAAATGGGGAGAGAAAAGCAAACACAAATACGGGCACAATGCAAATGGGGCAGCGAGGGGTACAGAAGGGAAAATGGGGAGAGAAAAGCAGACACAAATACGGGCACAATGCAAATGGGGCAGCGAGGGGTACAGAAGGAAAAATGGGGAGAGAAAAGCAGACACAAATACGGGCACAATGCAAATGGGGCAGCGAGGGGTACAGAAAGAAAAGGGGAGACAAGCAAGAAATGCGGGCACCGAGGCCACAAGCGGAACGGCGATCTTACCAGCAGCAGCAGCGGGCGGCCAACACAGGCGGAGCTGTGTGGTGGGGGAGCGACCTACCTGGCAAGGTCAAGGGTCGCTCCATTATCAGGTTTGCAGCTCTGACTCACAGATAAATCTGTACACTGTACTTGTTATATTGGTCCAGATATGATTATATGATGTTATTTCTCAATGCATTGGATAATATCCACCTTTATGAATGTTGCTCGTTCCCTTGGATCAGATGGCAACGTGCAAGTTCATTTTATCAAGTACAGGGTAACACCCTTCCTCATGAATTTTGCTCTGTTTACTGAACTAGTTGAGTTGATACATTATAGTTCTTTTGTACACTGGATTATATCCTTTTCTAGAATTTTTACCAATCAGCTTCCTTTTTAGAGGCAGATCCATAAGATAAATTTTAGATAGACTTTTTGCCTTTTCTAAGCTTTTAAGGTACTTGATTCTTTTCATATTTTGCACCAACTATTTAACTCATATGACTTGAACTTTTACCTTGTCTACTTATCAGCTACTGATCTGATGTCATAATGTCTCTACTTTTTTCATTTCCAAATGTCATGTTTGGCAGGATATTTCATTAATATTTTTAATAAATTATATGGTTGGTATTTTTTATACCCATTGTATCGCTCGGGTCCGGACCTTTTGTCTGTGTCCGTGCTCCTCTTCCAAGGCCTACATGGCTCCTTTTTCTGCTTTGGGGGTGGGGAGTATTTGTTGGGTGGTTGGAGGTTAGGGGCCGGGCTGGGGGTGAATGAGGTTTGAATTGGGGGAAGGGTTATCTTTTTTAATTACAGTGCAATGATAATGTTTTCTCTGATGTCACTTGTCCTCTCCTTTTCTTCTACTCTTCCTTTTCCTCTTTCTCTGTACTCTTCCTCTCTTTTCCTGTTCTATGGAGGATCTTTCTTGGTGTATAGCATGTTGTTTTTCAGAAAGATTGTTGCATAATGACTCAACCATCACACAAAATCATTTCTCTTAACACTAAAGGTCTTAATCACCCAATTAAAAGAAAGAAGGTTTTAGATTTTTGTTGAAAACTGAAAATTGATATTATGCTTCTTCAGGAGACCAGAGCTGGTTTGACAGAAACTTGTAGCATGCAATATACCTGGGTTTTAGATTGTTCTTGTTCTCCAGCACTTAACAAGGAGAATGGAGTGTTTACTCTGATTTTAAAACAAGCCATGTGTTCAGTTGATATGTTTGCGCATGTTGATCAGGGTAGATGGCAGCTTTCTAAAATCACTAAAAACCTTTTTTATTACAAACATCTATGCTCCGACATCAGATGACCCATCCTTCTGGTCCTCTCTGAATCAAAAATACATGAACTCCATCAGATTAGTAAACTTATCTTGGCGGGGGACTTTAATCTCCCATTTGATACCACTCTGGACAGACTTTAACAATACACATATAGACCTGACCGTTTCCACATCTCCATAAACTGGCAGAGAATAATGATGTAATTGACATTTGGAAACTGCACAACCAGACAGGTAGTGACATTACCTTTTATTCACATACTCACAACTCCCTGTCTAGAATGGACAATTTTTTCATTAGCAAAACATTGGTCCAATCAGCCACAGATCCCACCATTGAGCCCATTCTCATAGCGGACCATGCATGTATCACACTAACCTTAATTCTATCTATAAAACAAACTAAATCTTGTTCATGGAAAATGAATGAAGATTTGCCAGCTGAGCTAACTTCCAAAGATCAAATTGCCCAATCTCTAACCCATTTCTTTAAAAGAGAATGCCACTTCGGAGATGGGCATTGAAAAAATATGGTATGCAATAAAAGCTACTGTTAGAGGTGAGATGATTGCCATAATGTCAAATAAGAACAAGCAGCTGAATTAAAAACTAGGGTCTGATTTAGATCTTGCAGATGGGTTACTCCGTCACAATAGTGACGGATATCCCATCCGGCAAAATATAAATCCCATTATATCCTATGGGAATTATATTTCAGTGGACGGGATATCCGTCACCGTTGTAGCCGAGTAACCTGTCAGCCAAGATCTAAATCAGGCCATAAATCTTTTAGAGAAACAAATTTGCTCTCTGGAAACGGATAGGAAATTAACCCTTAATCCTTCAATAACATCCAAACTTAAACATCTTAAATAGCATTATAATAAAGTCTTAAGTGATAAAGCAGATATATATTCTATGAAATCTAAGGCTAATAATCTTCTAGAACATAACAAAGTGGATAGACTTCTTGCACTGACCCTTAAAGACACAATAAAATCTAGTAATATAGAAGCTATTATAGGTAAGAATGGTTGTTTAGAAGCTAATAAAGCTAAAATAATTTAAGCATTCAAGGGATTTTATTCAGACTTATATAACTCTTCTCGAACCAGGAATACGTTCAATTTAGAAGCATGTAAAGCTTTCCTAGATCCTCTCCAGCTTCCCACACTCTCTGGAAAAGATATGGACTTTCTTAATAAACAAATTTCACAAGATGTACTAACTAAAGCCATTAACTTTCTTAAACCAAAAAAGGCCCAGGTCCAGATTGATTCCCTGGATCTTTTTATCAGTGTTTTCAGCATATATTGTTGCCCCATCTCTCAGCCCTATTTAACATTTTCGATTCCCGCGGTAAACTCTCAGGTTCCATTTCTGAGCTCCATATAGTGGTAATACGAAAGGAAGTAACGGACAAATTGGAAAGAAGATTTTCTGTCCTATCTCTTTACTTAATACCGATTATAAAATATATACTAAACCTTTGGCTCTTAGATTGGAAAAGGTTCTACCATCTCTCATCCACTCCTCAAAAAACTGGTTGATTACACAATTACATGACAATATTAGGACCTTTTGTCATGTAATTGTGAAAGCTAAACTGATCCCTTCTCCCACTATGGCTTTGGTCTTAGACGCAGAGAAGGCCTTTGATAAAGTTTCTTGGACCTTTTGAAAATCAACAATAGGAAAATGTAATTTAGGTGCACGGTTCATACAAATGGCTATAGCAGTTCATCAGAAGTCTCCAGCACTAATAAAACTTAACCTCCAACTATCAGATACATTTAGTTTGACAAAATGTACCTGGCAAGGTTGTCCATTATCTCCTTTTTGTACCAATTGAACCATTCCTACACTCTCTTCGGATTAATGCCACTATCCAAGGCATTCCTTTCAAAAGTGGAACACAAAAACTGGCGGCATAAACTGACGATGTGCTGATCTTTTCTAGGGCTGTGGACAAAGCAATTACGGAAATACTTAGGGTTATTGCAATGTTCACAAATATTTCAGGTTGCACTCTGAATAAGGAAAAAACTGCAATTTTCCCCCTGAATGTATTTTGTCTTCCTCATATAGCGGCTGCTTTTAACCTAAAATGGCAAACGAGTAGATTAAAATTTGGGTCTTCAATCAATCAATCAGGGAATTGTAAGCGCTACTCACCCGTGAGGGTCTCAAGGCGCTGAGGGGGAGTGGGGGTCCGCAGATCTGTTTAGCCGAAGAGCCAGGTCTTGAGGGTCTTCCTGAAGGTGTTCAGGGAGGGGGCGCGTCTGATGTCTGCCGGTAGCTCATTCCAGGTCTTGGCTGCAATGTGAGAGAAGGATCTTCCGCCTGCTCTGGCTCTGTGGATGTGCAGGGTTTCGGCCAGTGCGAGGTTGGAAGATCGGAGGTTTCTTTTGGGTACGTGGAAGTTTATTCTGTCGTTGAGGTATTTGGGTCCGTTGTTGTGTAGGCATTTGTAGGCGTGAGTGAGGATTTTGAAAGTGACTCTTTCTCTCCACGGGGAGCCAGTGGAGACTTCGTGAGGTGTTGGCTGATGTGTTCGTGTCGGGGGATGCCGAGGACGAGTCTGGCGAGCGGTGTTCTGTATTGTCTGGAGTTTGCGGAGTAGGGACTTGTTGATGCCGGCGTAGAGTGCATTTCCATAGTCCAGTCTGCTGGTGATGAGTGCGTGGGTGACTGTCTTCCTTGACTCAGGGGGATCCACTTGAAGGTCTTACGGAGGATGCGGGGGTGTTGAAGCAGCTGGAGGTGACGGCGTTACCCTGTCGGTTCATGGTGAGTGATGAGTCGAGTAAGATGCCGAGGTTCTTGGTGTGGTCTGAGGGGGTAGGTGAGCTTCCGAGGGTGTAGTGTAGCTCCTATTTCCCTTATAGGCTCTGCGCATTGGAATTATATATCCTATAGGTTTGACATAGGACTAAGGTCGGTATGTCCCTATCAAGTATATTAAACTTAATTACTTGTGCCAGCTAGCTCCAGAGGCCACTAGAAACGTCTTGACGACAAGAAGGGATTAGTTTCTGGCAGCCGCAAAACATGACCACTGTGTTTCCCTTACAGAATCAGGATGTGTCCCAGAGTCGTAGAAACAATAGATAACTATTTCACTCAGCTCAGTTGTGCATGTTTCGGTTACTCCTCAAAGATACACAGAAATAACAGACGGGCGTTTCAATAAAAGGTTTATTGAACAGTCTTGTTTCTGTTGTAAGTTAGATGTGCTGTTACGATCACAAGACAGTATGCGAGATAAATAATGTACAGAGTGAGCAGTAAAAATAAATAATACTGCGTTAGCATTATCTTTTCAGCATATATGCATTTACATAAAATGACACAGCCTAAAAATGCGAGTACTCATACGATGCATTTCTATCCTAGTTCTACCTAGTGTGCCTAACCTGTCCTAGGTGTAGGAAGAAGTAGAAGTAGGTGCTGTATTCCTGACTAGAGTATACTAAGAGTAAGTTACGCCTAGAGTCTAGTATGCCAAGAGTCCCTCTAGGTTCTAGTCTGCTCCATACCTGAAGAATGAGAAAGGTAGGAATCTCTTTTCCGGACTCGAACTCCAACACCCCGCAAGGGAAGTTAGATCACTGGAAGCTGGACTCTCTGCGTGCAGGAATGACAGCGTCTTCTCAGTGCGTCCGGCCGGGAATCGGGCTCCTCTGAAGTCGAGGTCTCCTCTGATTTACAGGGGTTTGGGAAGGCATATTTATACCTGAAAATGTTAGCATTGACGTGAGTTGGGTAGCGAAAGACGTCATGAATGAATCCCTTAAGGAATAGAGGTTCATGCATAATGTATGAGTCCTTGAAGAAATCAATAGTCCTGGGCAAGGGAAACTCCCGCAGCCTGAGGGTCTGTTTTTTCATGGTCTCGTTGAGACGCTAGGGTGGACGGATGTCGGAATCCATGCCTGTATTTGGTATGCATGGCTTATGCCTAAATAAGGTCTGGGATTTTATGCTCATATAAGGGCAGGTTGGATTGTGCCTTATATATGGTCATGATTCTAGAAAGCCCGTTTATGGACACCCTATGAAGTATACAACACCCACTCCTCTTTTTGTGTATACAACAATACTAAAATGCTAAACATTTAAAATGCTAAATATTAAAATGGAGTACCGCATATTAAAACATATCCTAAAAAGCCTTAAAAGATACATTAAAATGCAAAAGGTTGCTGTACATCACAAAGCAGTGCTTTTCATTTCCTGCATAAAGTGTGAAATAAATGCAATCCGGAACGTAATATAAAAGCAATATATATATATGACGAAATGATCGATAAGTTTGTTTCAAAATCAAAATCATGTCCTATCATGAAATTTAAATGAATAGTTTTAGACACACAAGATGACTAAATGTCCCTGGAAGTACTGCCAAGTCTGTATTATAAGGCTAGTTCTACCTTAAGCAGATTGAAGTGCCATTTTTCGTTCAAAAAATGGGAAAAAAGTTCAAATTTGGTAAAGTTCCAAGGTTTTGAAAAATGAAGGCCAAATTGTTGCTGTTGCTCTGGAACAGAGTATGCCGAATCAGAGTCAGTTTACCGGTCTGGTGTAAACATGAGATCATCTATTTCAATAGACAAAACATCATCCACTGTCGTTGGTGTAAGTTGGAACACCTCGTGTAGAAGATTGATCGCACAAAGATGGGAAACATCGCTTTCAGCATAAGTCGCCGCAGCAATGTTCGCGTCCGTTGTTACCTGTGTGCCTGGAGTTGTTTCTCGTACCTCAGCAGAAGCAGGAGGCGACTGTGAGATCTCAATGAATGCTGACATCAGTATTGGAAGCCTCTGGGGACAACACAGAGCATGGGCCGTTATCGGGTCCAGCAAAGCATTGACATCCTTTGGCGTAGCTGATGGATATGTTAGACAAGCGTCCAACACGCATTCTTCACCGCATAGCAGGCAGCGTAGAACAGGTAAGATGCAATCATGCCAGATTGGTCGGAATGACAGGAACCACGTGGTATTAAGGTCCCGTAAACGAGTCATGCCCAATAGCTGTACTATTCGCTCACGGCACTTTCTTTCAAGGAGAGCTTTCTCCATTTCGCTCGGAGTGATTTCGGCGAATCGGCTGGCCATAGCGCAATAGCAGACAGATGAATAAAATTCCCGCAACAAGTGCTAGAATTAATGGTATGCCACCAAACACCGAATGTGCAAAGTTCGGAATGATTCCAAGTATTGCCTGGAACGGTGCTAATAGACCGGAGCAAATGCTCTTAAATACATGTACAATTCCTGTTGTATCTGACATGTTAAAGATACGTGATATCATTTCTACGAAATGTATAGGGCAGTTTGTACGTATTAAAGTCTGTATCTCAGTCCTTGCAACTTGTAGATCATAGGTTTCTTTGGCCGAGGTCAAAGGCACTGTTTGCTGTAAAAGCATGGCTTTCATTCTGCTTAAAGTATCAAATCTTATAAAAGAGACGTTCAGCGAAGGCCATAAAGGCGGCTCCCTGACTGTGTCTATTGGGGGAAACAATACTTGCATACAGCAAGTGACCCTGGAGTTGACCGTTACTAGATATGGGATGCCTGGCAACATTCCACAGCAGCTCTGATCATTCAACATGAGGTAACTCCCATTAGAAAGTTGTCCAAACGTTGGATTAATCACAGCAGCTGGAGAACCGTGCTGATGGCAAGACAAGTTTGCCACAGAACCATTACAAGCTCCGTGTAAAATAATGTCCTGACATATGAGTGAACCGGTCAGTGCATGTTTACAGTTAGTACCGCTAAGAAACACTTCACGATCCCCACTCCAACATCTATGTGTATACGGTAAATCCCAAGATATCTTAATGTATTCCTTACCCAACCTTTCATATTTGCCTGCTTGCATCTGTCTGAGGCAATACTGAAACTGAAAAGTTGTCACAGGTAATGTTATTTTGCCATGAATAACCTATTCTGTAGCTGGTTTTTCTGCCACTGTAAATGGTAGTTTTTCCATTTTTTCAATGCTTAGCACTGTATACCTCGCTCCTCTTTGTGCCAATTCGATCTGTTTATCAGTGAGATTGTATTCTGCAAACAGAGACGACGTGTTGATGAAACGCCAAGGCACATAGCCCACTCGCAAAGATTGCAGCGTCCATGTCAATAACACTATAGAACGTAATTGAGATTGACCTTGTTGTAACATAGCCAAATCTTGTTCTAGAATGTCGATAGCAGAGGATACAATGCCATCCAATGAATAAATCCTGGAGGACAAAGTTGTTAACACATTGTCGACTACAGAGAGTGTTTTCTCTAAATTAATACGATCAAGTTCACGTATTCGTTCTGCAGCCTCTATCTGTGACACTTTCCATGCTTCGTTATAAGCAGTATAGATGCCGGCATATATGAAACTTTTTTGACGCGGTTTTCTTGGTCCAAGCAAGAATTCCCTAAGATCTGCGTCATGTGCAAGTAAGGTTAAGTGTTGCTTCACATCCTGTAGTGTAGATTTATGCAGCCAATCGAGGCATAATTTACCTACACTGTATGTTGTTACTACCCCCGGATGTTGTCTTTGGACATATCTTGGGTCTGGCCTATGAATAGCAAAGCCCTGAGTTTTGTTCAAGAACCTTTCCTGACAGTTGTTTGTGTCTGTGGGCCAGATCAACCATTTTTTCCAATTTGGATGAGTTCTGTTGAGTTGTAGTATATCGTCAACTGTCACCACTGCCTTCGTATTATTATCACTGGCAGGTGTTGGCACAGAAGGTGTTTTCATCTCTTTTATCTTGGCTAATCCAAGACAAGATGTCTGTTGGACGGTGTCATTCAAAAACAGTATTTGTTCAGGGATAATACAGGCTCTAAATAAAGCTTCTATACTAAGCCTGGGCGTAGTTCGCGAAGTAGCGCTACGCGAAGCTACGCAAAGTGCAGTTCGCACTACGCGAGCTACGCGTAGCACTACGCGAACTGCGTAGTGCACTGTTCACAATGATTGCACAGTGCCGGATGCTTGTCCGCACTGTGCAATCATTGAAAACGGCATCTTGCACAGTGCGAGCTGTCTTTACTGCCGCTCGAGTAGATTTTTACTCGAGCGGCAGCTTTCAACGCGAACTGGTAGTTTCTCATCGCGAGCGGTCGCGAGCATACGCGACCACTCGCAATGAGAAACCTGACCTCCCGCGTTGAGAATCTCGCCGGAGGTTTATTTTCCACGCTCGCGATCGGCAACTTGATGTTGCTGATCGCGAACGAGGAAAAAGTCTCGCCGGGATGTCATTTTGCTTGCTCGCGGTCGCCAACTTGACGTTGAGGACCGCGAGCAAGCAAAAAATGACCGCTGCGCTATGCGTGTTTGCACTGTGCTACGTGCAATTCGCGTTGTGCGAAGTAGCGCAAACTTCGCAAACTACGCGAGCATAGCGTAGTGCTTTGCCCAGGGTTATTCTATACTCTGTACTTGCCAATCTTTACTACCCCAGACAATTTTTGTCTCAATTGTGTCTTTCCATAAGTCGAAACCCTGTGTAGACAGTTGGGAAATAAATGCTTCAGAGTAAATCTGTTTGGTATTTGTTAAAATAATTTTCAGACCTGTCTTGTTTACATTTTTATAGTAAAACGTTTCTGGGTCAGATGTATTATAACCTGAAAAATATGGAAACTTACTAGCAAAAGCTTTTGAACTACCTTGTGGTGGTGTAGGACAATGTTCCCATTGATTAAACATAAACACATTTCTTGGATATGCAGTTTTGTGCAAATAGTGATGACCATAGTGATTATAACAATATAATTCTTCGTAATCGGATGAACCTTCTAAATATTTATTTTTAGAAAATGCAGCAGATTTTTCTAGATCAAACATTATATCTTTAACAGTCTCTAAGTCCCAATCATCTGAATAGGTACTGGACGTAATTAAATCACTCAGTGAAATTTTAAATAAATGTGGAATGTTCAATTGTTCACTTGGACCGAAGATTTCATAATCTGTTTTGTCCCACACTATACCATCTTGTATAGGAACAGCTGTGATGTTCACTGATGACAAGTCTCTTGCTTCACGATGGGAAGATTTATGTGGTTTCAAAAGTACATTCACGTCTTTTCCTTCACTGTTCACATGGATGTAACTGCCATTTATAAGCATGCTTACTGTTGTTACCAAAGCTAGCCAGAGCAGGAAAACAAAAAGTCCAGATGTAATCCAGAGTTCAATCCATGGAGAAACCAGATAAGTCTTTTTCAGAAAGTGAATAAAGTCTTGTACTTGCTGCTTGAGTTTTGATGATGCTGGCGTCGTTTCAGGTTCACTTGGATCTTCTGAGAACGTATCAAAGTCAATGAAATAGCCAGAAGCAGTTCTGTCAATTGTTGGAATTGCATCAGGATTCGTTGAAATCACAGGAACCAGTTCTTCACGTGTCACGTTGGTGTAGACAGGTGTATTTGGACGAACTGTTATTTGGTTGTCAAGAGGGATGAGTTCCATAGCCTGGTTGCTTAGTCCTTCATTTGTTACAGCTGAATTCTCGATCGTGATCAGTCTTTCAGTCTGAACCTCTTGAATAGTAGCGAGAGGAGTGCGTCTGCTACTAGGTCGGAGTTCACGAGGCCTACTGCTTAGTATTGGCCACATACTGTGGTTTGATCAGGTCGATTGACACAAATCTTTTCTCCTTTCTTCCAGCAAGGGGCGGCAGAAGTACTGTCCTTGTTCCTTGAACAGCTAGAACAGGTACCGGTTGTCTGTAAGAAGGTCCAAATTCCTTCTTGTCCGCTATTTTTTCTCTGACTAGATCCCCAACTTTTGGAATCCAGACAGGCCTTGCTGGGACCGCCGATGTTTCCCCAGTGGTGGTTGGCTGTATGGATACGTTGCTTTGTTTCGTTCTTAATTTGTTAAGATCCTGTAAAACAGCCAAACGATCTTTGATATCAAATGTTTTCATGTCCACCACTGTGTCTACGTGTTCTAAGTCTGGAACCCACATTCTTGTCCCAAATAGGACCTCATATGGAGTGACCCCCCCTAGAGAACTTCTTGGCAGATTGTTAAGTGAGCGCTGAACGCTAATGAGGTGTTTGACCCACCCATCACCCGAGCCTAATACCCTAGCTGTTATAGACTGCTTTATGTCCCGGTTTTTCCTTTCCACAACAGAATTTCCCTCAGGATGGAATGGAGAGGAGTACCGCAATGCAACGCCCAGACTGGCCATGGCCTCCTTGTAAGCCCTAGAGCTAAACGCAGGACCCTGGTCAGAATGTAGCGTGCCTATTGCGTATGTGCCGATAAAGACTCGCAAATCTTTTATAACAGTTCGAGCGTCAGCCGAGCGCTGAGGCCATAACCATAGGAACCTAGATTTAGTATTTGCGGGAATGCCTTTGTCCAGTAGGACGCAGGCGAGTAGATAGCCTAATGCTGTCTAACAGTGGTGTCTGTACTGGGCTGCCGCATTCGCTGCATGGTGTCTGGTGGCTCTCTCGCTGTAATTTACAGTCTAAGCAGTTGTTGATGAATATGTGAATGTGTGTATTCATTCCAGGCCACCAGTACATCTCTTTTAACTGTCAAAATTGTTTTTGAGATCCCTTGATGTGACAGATCCTCCCCCAAATGTGTTTCATAAATCAAGGCTGCTCTTCGTTCCATGTTTGGAATTACCCTATCCCCCACTCCAGGGATTCGAGCAAAAGGAACGTTATTCGCATCAATTACATAAGAGTACTTGAGTGGAAACTTTTTTGGTAACGCTGCACTGCTGCCTTTGCTTGAAGCATTGACAGCTAACATTATCTCACCGTCTATTTTTGTTTTTGAACGAGTGATCGCAGCTACGGAAGCCGTCTGAACAGCCCCCTTCGCGGCTTCGTCAGCCAATGAATTCCCTGCAACGTGAACGCCATCACGCTGATGACTCAGTGTGTGAATCACGTGAGCCTTTGGTAGTTCGTTATTCAACTGAACTACTTGTTCCCAAAGCAGTTTGTGCTTAATTGTGCCACCTTTCGCATCTTTAAAACCATTTTCAAGCCAGGTTCGTATATAGTCATTATACGACTGAACACAGTAAAAGGAATCGCACACTATCAGTGTGAGGAATTCTCGATCCGTACTCTCAAGTGCCAGTTTGAATGCCTGTAGTTCAGCTCACTGAGTTGTACAATCACCTAGTGACTGAGTTTTTGTGACCATAGGTCTGGAGATGCCATTTCGCATGCAACCTTTAACGATAGCACATGCTGCACTGTAAGCTTGCTTACTTCCTGTTGCGGGCTGTGCGGATCCGTCAGTGTAAATTACGAATTCATACTGATCGAGAGGCAGAATCTCAGTGGGCAGAGGACATTCTTGTTCATATTGGAGAAATGCCTGTGTCTTTAAATCTGGATCAAAAACATATTCAACATCAGTTGCAGCAAGAGAATTAACCCACTGTATCCATCTCGGATGTAAAGCTTTAGCATTTGGAATGCTCGCTTTTGTGACCGCTTCTAAAGCCGGTACTGGGGTAACGACAATTATGCGTTTCCCTTGGGCTAAGGCTCTTTCTTTTACTACAGCTGTTTGAACTGCTGTCAGAATTTTTCAGTTGAACTGAAGCGCATTTCCGCTTGTGTATACAAATGTGATTTGTATGCAATTGGTACTTTCTCACCCTCATTAAAGGTTAAGTAAGTGAATCCACATTGACCCGAAATTATTCGAATCACCAAATTTCTTTGACTTACGCGTGTTTGTAAGTGATTTGTTGCTAACATGTTAGCTTGGAGTGAACGCAAAATTTCTGTGTGTTCCTGTGTCCAGTTTTTAATTGAAAAATCAGGTTTGATTAATGCGTAGAGAGGTTTAACCCTTTCTGCGTAGTTTAGAATGTATGTTCTTCCAAAATTTAGGAATCCCAGGATTGATTGTAAGTTTTTTAGCGTTTTTGGAGGTTGGAGCAGCGCACATTTCTCTAGAAAGTTAGCTGCCAAGCTCTTGCCTTCACTTGAAAGCTCATATCCCAAAAATAGGACATTGAGATGGGCAATTCGGGACTTTTTAAAGTTGAATTTGTAGCCCTCAGAGGCGAATCCCAGTATAATGGTGCTCACCCTGTTCAAGTGTCTTTCCAAGTCATCGTCTGTCAGATAGATGTCATCGACATAGGACAATGCCTCGTTGTCATAAATTTGTAGTAACTCCGTTACTCTTGCTGAGAATAAACCTGGGCTGTTCTTGAACCCTTGTGGGAGTCGACAAAAGTGACGCTGGGTCCCCATTATGGAGAATGCCGTTAAGTACCTACTTTCAGGTGCTATATTTTGACAAAAGAAACCGTTTGAGATGTCTAATGTTGTTTTGTATTTTTTACGCACAATGTTATTCATTAATGCTGTGCTATGTGCATTCTGCACTGCAAAAGTTTTAGAACAAGTGTTTAAATATCTGTAGTCCAAAACTAGACGATATGTATTGTCTGGTTTGGAGACAGGAAACAAAGGATTGTTCATGGAGGAGGTGCATGTTTCAATCACCCCTTGGTATTCAAGTTGATTTAAAATCTCCCTGACCTGTTTTTAGCTTCTTGCTTTATAGGATACTGCCTCTGTGCAGTAGGTTCATGTTTCAGATTTATTTTATGGTGAGGTGAGTCCTCATCCCATCCTACATGATTTTTATATAATGCTGGAGCCTGGGCCACTGCCCATTTTCTGGCAAATGTATATTTTAAGTGAATTGGTATGTGATTGGAGAAGGCAGGCATTATCATGTCTTCGCCGTGTGGGCACTCCCTGACAAATTGTGGTGGCCAGTCTTTTTCTGCTAGAAGTATGTCATAACCCTTTGATAGTTTTTCCCAAAAAAGTGCTTTAACCTGTCTAGGTTTGTCTCCCTCCATCCGGAGTGTTATTTCATATAACCTTTGTGGAGTACTAACCCTGGTGTCTACAGTCTCTACTGTAATGTACTCATTCAAGTCCACTATCTCCAGAAGTTCCATCAGGTTCTGGCGAGCTATTGTGACTTCTGCTGCACTGTCCAGCATTGTCTGAGCCCATTCTCCGTTCTTGAGCTGTGATCTCAGTATTCTCGGCATGTCTTATTTTTAGACCTGCTACTTTCTTTTGGAGAATTGAGGTTTAGCTTTAATTTTTGTTGCGTGCTTGTCGTCTTTCGATTTCACGCGTTCTTCTCTATGTTCTGTTCGTCCTCTTCTTTCCGAAGTCTGTGATGAGACCTGAAAGGGACGAGAGGAACGTGTATCATTATCTTGATACCTAACAGGTTTTCTCAAATTATCCCTATTCCTGAGGTTGTACCTCCTTTCAGAGGGCTCCTTTTGAGGAGACCTACCTCGGGATTGAGATCTTTTCTCATATGAATTTTGTTTATTAGATTCCCACTTCTTTTTAGAAGATGTAGGAGTTTGTTTAATTGAGTCCTTCTCAGGACTGTCAGATAGTTTTGGTTTAACTGGTCTCCCACCCAAACTATCTCTGCCTAATTCTGCATAAGATTGTTCTATAATTCTGGGTAGCTCTGTTTGATGTTCTGTAACATCAAATTCCCTTAATTTTTGTCGGATCGCCACTGCTGCTGCCTCCCCTTTAATATTTGATAATATTATTGTTGAGACCTGGTCGAAATTTTTCAGTAACTTCATACCTAAATTTAAAGCAGGCTCTGCCCCGTATTCGTTTTGAATTTGTTTTAGGACATCTGGTATTACCGCAATTGACGGAATGCCGTGTGTTTTAGTGTAGATGGCAGCAAAGACTGAGGCCCAAGTGGTGCAGTCTTCCAGTTGTGGTGTGATCCCCATTGGTAAACTAATGGTTAGGATTCTGTGTTTCTCATGCGGGCTAGTATTTGGAAATACTGCTTCGATTTGAGTAATTTTTTGAGCTATCCAAAATGGAATTTGCTCCCGCTTAGTGGGCATTTTACCCATGACTGCGTATAGAGTCTGTGGTGTAATTTTTAGATGTACTCCCCTGTGGAGGAGTATGATTTGGAACTGTTAATGGAGGTTGGACTGTGAAAGTCCGCATGACATATTGAACCAATTGTCTGTAGATTTTTATTAACTCTGTGAGTTGATTAAGTAGTTCCTCGTCTGACATTATTTCGATGTCTGGATGAGGTGTGTAGCCGGCTAGAATCGGCCATGTTGCTCCTGGTCTACCTAGTGGACCGAGCCTGGTTATATTTCTGTTATGTTTTAGGGCGCCTTTAAACCAGAGCTGATGCTTCTGGTATGTTAATGGAATCTCAATATCCTCGAAAGGAATGTATTCCTCTGGTGGTTCATCTTCTTTGTAGAAGTGAAACAAGTGTGTTACTGGATTGGATTCAGGAAGAATTACCCATGAATAGAATACCTCTGTCTGAAAGGATTCATGTGCCTCAATCACGAAAACTGCTCTACCTCCTCTCGGTGGTAGGCCATGTTTTATAAGTTTTAGAGTAATGGCTCTTCTTAAGTTTGGAGCGATGTCAATGACACCCTCCTCGGTTTCATTTAAACCGGTGAAGTTAAAAAGTGCTGCTTGGGCTGGATCAGCCGCAGCTACACCGTTTCCGGCGTCATTGTCAGTGCCTGACATTTTGTTTGTATGAATATATGTAGAACAAATTTCAAGGAAACAAAGATAAGGTGCACAATATTGTGGAACACTGTATCCTTCAACGTTGAGCAAACCAAACAGCTAATATATAGGGTACTGCCCTATGTGGCCGTGGCGGATACTATCCCTGCCCACTCCAGACGTCTTTTGGAGTATATGGGTAGGGGTCTCTGAGAGCGAAAAGAATATATTGCACAGCTGAGTTACTCAGTCTCTAACGTTGAATTACTGCCTTACCAAACGTTGGGCGCCATGTAGTGTAGCTCCTATTTCCCTTATAGGCTCTGCGCATTGGAATAATATATCCTATAAGTTTGACATAGGACTAAGGTCGGTATGTCCCTATCGAGTATATTAAACTTAATTACTTGTGCCAGCTAGCTCAGAGGCCACTAGAAACTTCTTGACAACAAGAAGGGATTAGTTTCTGGCAGCCGCAAAACATGACCACTGTGTTTCCCTTACAGAATCAGGACGTGTCCCAGAGTCGTAGAAACAATAGATAACTATTTCACTCAGCTCAGTTGTGCATGATTCAGTTACTCCTCAAAGTTACACAGAAATAACAGACGGGCGTTTCAATAAAAGGTTTATTGAACAGTCTTGTTTCTGTTGTAAGTTAGATGTGCTGTTACGATCACAAGACAGTATGCGAGATAAATGATGTACAGAGGTGAGCAGTAAAAATAAATAATACTGCGTTAGCATTATCTTTTCAGCATATATGCATTTACATAAAATGACACAGCCTAAAAATGCGAGTACTCATATGGTGCGTTTCTATCCTAGTTCTACCTACTGTGCCTAACCTTTCCTAGGTGTAGGGAGAAGTAGAAGTAGGTGCTGTATTCCTGACTAGAGTATACTAAGAGTAAGTTACGCCTTAGTATGCCAAGAGTCTAGTATGCCAAGAGTCCCTCTAGGTTCTAGTCTGCTCCATACCTGAAGAATGAGAGAGGTAGGAATCTCTTATCCGGACTCGAACTCCAACACCCACGCAAGGGAAGTTAGATCACTGGAAGCTGGACTCTCTGCGTGCAGGAATGACAGCGTCTTCTCAGTGCGTCCGGCCGGGAATCGGGCTCCTCTGAAGTCGAGGTCTCCTCTGATTTACAGGGGTTTGGGAAGGTATATTTATACCTGAAAATGTTAGCATTGACGTGAGTTGGGTAGCGAAAGACGTCATGAATGAATCCCTTAAGGAATAGAGGTTCATGCATAATGTATGAGTCCTTGAAGAAATCAATAGTCCTGGGCAAGGGAAACTCCCGCAGCCTGAGGGTCTGTTTTTTCATGGACTCGTTGAGACGCTAGGATGGACGGATGTCGGAATCCATGCCTGTATTTGGTATGCATGGTTTATGCCTAAATAAGGTCTGGGATTTTATGCCTATATAAGGGCAGGTTGGATTGTGCCTATATATGGTCATGATTCTAGAAAGCCCGTTTATGGACACCCTATGAAGTATACAACAAGGGCAGTCGGACACCAGGTGTTGTCCCATGCAGAAGGGGTGGTACCGAGGACGAGGACTTCTGTCTTCTCGGCGTTGAGCTTCAGGCAGCTGTTGGTCATCCAGACTGTGACATCTTGCATTCCTTTCTGGAAGTTGAGTTTGGCAGTGGTGGGGTCTTTGGTGAGGGAGAGGATGAGCTGGGTGTCGTCGGCGTAGGATATGATGTTGAGGCCGTGTTGTTGGACGATGGCTGTGAGGGGGGCCATGTAGATGTTGAAGAGGGTGGGGCTCAGTGATGAACCCTGTGGGACTCCGCAGGTGATTTTCGTGGGGTCGGAGAGGAAGGGTGGGAGTCTGATCCTTTGGCTTCTTCCGGTGAGGAATGATCGGATCCAGTCCAGGGCTGTTCCTTGTATGCCTGCGTCGTGTAGTCTGGCGACTAGTGTGCGTTGGGAGACGGTGTCGAAGGCCGCTGAAAGGTCGAGTAGGATGAGGGCTGCGGAGTGGCCTTGGTCCAGGAGGGTGCGGATGTCATCTGTGGCGGCGAGTAGGGCGGTCTCTGTGCTGTGGTTGCTTCGGAATCCGGATTGGGATGGGTCGAGGACGGAGTTCTCTTCAATGAATCGTGTCAGTTTCCTGTTGACTGTTTTCTCTGGAACTTTGGCTGCGATGGGGAGGAGAGAGATGGGCCGATAGTTCTTGAGGTCGGTGGGGTCAGCTGTGGGCTTCTTGAGCAGGGGTCTGACTTCTGTGCGCTTCCAGTCGTCTGGGAAGGTGCCTGTTTTGAAGGTGGTGTTGATGGTGCATTGTAGTTCGGGTGCGATGGCGGCCGAGGCTCTGTGGTAGAGATCAGGGGGGGCAGGGGTCGGTGGGGGCCCCCGAGTGATTGCTTTTCACGGTTGAGGCGGTGTCTTCGGCTGTGATTGGTGTCCAGTTGGAGATGGTGGGCTGGCTGGTGTTTCTGGGGGCAGTGGGCCGTCTGTGGCTCCTGGTGGATGGTCGATGAAGTTGTCGTAGAAGTTTTTGATCTTGAGGTGGAAATAGGTTCCAAGCTTGTTGCAGAGGTCTTGGGATGGGGTGATGTCTGTGGCTTCGCTGCGTGGGTTGGTGAATTCTTGAATGACACTGAAAAGTTCCTTGGAGTTGGTGGAGTTGGCCAGGATTTTGTTGTGGATGAAGTTCCTCTTGGTGGCTCTGATCTGGTTGTGGTAGTCCGTCATGGCGTCCTTGTAGGTGGTGTGGTTTTCGGTTGTCTTGGTGTTTCTCCAGTTCTTCTCCAGGCGTCTGCAGGGTCTTGAATTTGCAGGCTCCGTCGTTGACACCAGGATTCATATTGAGGAAACCTTACTTGCTGAAATTAAGAAACTAACTGATGCATGGTCATCAAAATGTATTACATGGTGGGGCCCGGTTGAAACTGTTAAGATGATGCTTGCACCACAAATCAACTTTTTCCTAGGTATGTTTCCATCCAGTCTCCACTTCTTTTCATAATTCAATTAATGCCATCTTATCATCTTTTATATGGAAAGGCAAGAGAGCAAGAATATCGCTCCGTAACCTTCAGACCGACAAATCTCAAGGTGGCTTACATTTTCCTAATTTTAAGAACTATCAAACTGCTTTTTTGACGAGGCGATCCATCTGGTGGCTTCGCCCAACAGTGGCCACCCGTCCAGGTTGGTTTGATATTGAATCGGTTCATCCTCTTTCACTTCCTAATACTTTTGCCAATTGAACACATTAAAGTGCCTCATTCCTTTCAAATCATTCAAGAGTCATTTCAGCTATTAAACATACAGATAGATGCTTTCTTCTTAAAATTAAGGGGTCAGAACTCATGTCCTTCAGGTTTATAAAAGCTATTAAACTAGATCCTGTCTTAGCTTTCTGGAAACATTGGTCTTCTGTGGTAATTTTCTTAGTTAGAGATATTATTCAACCTTCCAATCTCATTTCATTTGCTATGCTATCTGAAAGGTTCAATCTTCAACCTTTGGACTTCTACCATTTCTTAGAGGAAGTGGCACTAAGAGGCATTAAAAGGCCACATAAGACTGATTGTTTAATTTTTCTTCAGAATCTTCTGTCAAAGACACATACGGTGTCAATAATCTTTAAAACCTTGCAAAATATCTCCAAACTGGAGACAGATAAGATTCAACGAACATGGGACAACTCATGTTCTAAATATAACATTTAATTTGCTCCTTCCAATAAATGGGACACTATATGGACTTCTTTGCTACAATATTAAATGTCCTCTCTTTTATCACAGTGTATATTTTGGACTGCGTATTGATCCTACTGGACTCCTGAATGTTTGCACAAACAGGGACTTTTGCCCTTGGCTGCTCGTTGGCATTGCAATCAACCTCTGGGTGACGTAAAACACTTACTATTTTACTGCAGGTATATTCATTCCTTTTTGGAAAGACATCAAAACCACATTAACTCATATTTTTAATGTCAACCTGTCTTTAACACTTACTTTAGTCTCTGTGGGCATTAATGCTTGTTCTGTTACACATTTGATTAACTCTCTAACTACATGGGGCTGCTTTCTTATTGATATTCTGTTAACTATAGGTACTAAAACTATACTTTCCAACTGGAAGAATGACAATAACATTTCATACCATACATGGTGGGCGAGGGTATGATTTATCAGAAGTGCAGATAATATATTACACAATGCTGCTTTTAATAGCAAATCCTCTCACCTACTATGGACCAAACTGGATCTTTGTCTGTACAAAATCAACACTCCTTGAAAGTACAAGATACTGAGTTTTTAATAGTACTTAATACTTGCTTTATCCTCTTTTCTCTCAACTCCTATCTGTTCTTTCTTCTTTCCTCTTCTTTACTTTGCGCAAATGTATAAATAATTATCAGAGTACAACATCTTAATGTCTACCCAATAGTTTTTTTCATGAACTTTTGCTTATGTAGACAATCTATGGTATTTACTATTGTTATTGTACTGTATCATTATGAATTAATTTATAAAATAAAAATTACTTTACATTTTAAAAAAAAAGTCAAACAAGGGCATGAATACAAAACAATGCCCAGGCGACAAAGTTTAGTTGAAGATTACCAAATAATTCAACAGTGGCTAATTCTTCCTGGGCTCCTCAGGGGAGTAGCTTCAAGGGGGTGTTTGGGGTGTTACACCCCCTAATTAATATATTCTTTAGCAAATAGTTGGGTACAGGTGCTTTAAGTTGGCTATGGTGAGGTGTTTGACAGATTTCACTTGGGATTATTACATACAGATAAAAATGCACACACCCTCTCGTCTCTGTTTTAAAGGTTTTCCAAAATCACTTTACCTATTTAAAATAAGTAAAACCGCAGGCAAAGACAATGATTTGATCGTAGCTAAAGTGGCAGTGCAACTAAACTGGATCCATGAATAGCAGCAAATATTAGCCAATAGCATTAGATAATATAATCAATATTATAAAAGTAATGAAAAAGTTAGCAGTAACAATAAGCATTTTAGCAGCAATACAAGTACAATAAAAACAGGAGCTACTAAAGTGCATAGGTGTTAAAACAACATGCTCCTTCTCTTTGCTAAAGTTCACTTCAAAAAGTTTGCAACAGCGAAACAAACATCACAGTCATTAAGTTGCAGGAGGAAATACAAAGCCACTTAGCACTTAGAGAATTTATATCTACACAAAAGCGGCAATAAGAATTTCCTAGTAAATAAGTCAAATCATAAGTTTGTGAAAAAGGGGGCTTACCATGAATAAAGTGCACCGGTGTAGCACCTTCGTTTGCACTGTAAAACCCCCCTTTCTGTCATTTATAAACTAATCATGACTTTGTCCACATGTTTTATTGTAATTAACACAGAATCACATATTACGTTTTTCATCAATTGGAGCATGTTTTATGAATCATGCTTAACTGAGTATATGCAGGGTCGGACTGGCATGCAGGGCAATCTGGCAGTGCCAGACGGGCTGGTCTGACAGGTCAGTGTGTGGGCATTTTTGTCGGCTGCATGTGGGCCTTTTTTATGGTTTGGAGGGCTGGTTTTTACTGTTAATTTCCCTGATGTTATCAAAAACATTTACTGAAGAAAGCACAAAGGCACGCAGTCTCCCATACCTTGCAAAACAACTATACAGCCTGCCTCTGTGAATTCAAAACTGCCCTGATTTGCAAACTTGCCCAACTTTTTTTGTTATAGATTCACTAATGGGAACCACTTTTGTTTTGGTGCCCGGGCCTATTTTTTGTCCCAGTTTCTCACTGAGTATGTGGTAAAATATCCTAGGTTAGAGGAAACCTCATTAAAAGAAATAGCAACTGATGAAAAATGTGGTATGTGCATCTGCGCTAATCACAGCCATAGATATGTTGGATAATAGGTGGCAGCAATATGCAGTCTTAAAGGCTGAATGCTTTTGGCGTCGCAAGGGGAATGCTAGGCACTATATTCTGCTTCATGCAAATCTATTATTTTATGGATTTTAAACACTGCTCAGATATGGTCATGCAGTGCTCATTTTACTCATTGATTCATGTTTATTTGTGTGCTTTTAATCATATTGATTGCCCCAAAATGGCATCAGGGTTCTTTACAATGCAATAAGACAAACAACAGAAACAATTTAACAAGAAAAAAAGAGTACAGGATATTAGAATAAACAGTAGCATCCTTTAATGTATTACAAAGTATAAACGATATTTGCAATTAAGTCACAGAATGATATTTAGAGCCCTATTATGATGTCGGTCAGAAAGCTTCTGACCTGGGGTAGGAGGCTTTCCTACTGATATCATAGGTTTGACCTCCGACTGCCTAATTACAATGTAGGTGGTCGGAAGTAAAACTGGCCAATCATTCCGGCTGGCTTCCGATGGGCTCAAGGAACAGGCACGAAATCCCTTAAAGGCAGCATTTCCATATTCGGAATTTCGATGTCGGTTCCCTGTGGGAAAGCGAATTTTGTGGGCCCTAGAAGGGCCCCCTTCTCCCAGCGGACTCTGGTTGGGGGCACCTATGGTGCCCCCCTGTTAATCCCTGCACCACGTGGCAGGCACCATAAGATTAACAGAAACTCCCACTTCTCTATGGGAGCTTGTGCTGCGGCCGGTTTACCACCACAGCACAAGCTCCCATAGAGAAATGGGAGTATGCGACCGCACCATGTGCGGTCGCATTGCACTAGCGGTGTCAGGACCACTGACCGGAGGTCCGTCGGTCATGAGACCACAACGGTGTCACGTCCGCCCGCCATAGTAAATGGTCCTTCAGACTGCCTGCTCTTCTATATGAGAAAAGTGGTTGTTCCCATTTTAGTGCGCCCTTGTTCAGAATGCGCCAATTCTTGCAGATTATTTTGGCTACGATGTTTGAGGCTGAATTATATGTGGTCACACATGTAAGGGGAATGCTCTCTTCTTCTTGTCTGTTGTCCTCCAGTAGTGCTTCGCGGTTTTGGTTCCCCGCTCTCTTTTTCGTTGTTCTGATTAATTTCTCTGGGTACCCCCTCTGGTTTAGCTTGATGGCCAGATCAGTAGACTGTTTCTGGTAGTCCTCAGTTCTGCTGCAATTTCTCCTGATTCGGAGGAACTGGCCATAACGGAGATTTTCCCTCAATGGTCGAGGATGGAAACTCTCGAAATTTAGTAGGGAGTTTCTAGCCATCGGTTTGTAAAAAGTGGTGGTCTGAAGTGATCCCTCTTTGGCTTCAATCGTAAGGTCCAGGAAAGGCAGCCCGGTGGCACTCGCTGAGCTTGTGAATCTGAGATAGGGATCCTGGTTATTCAACCAAGTCATGAAGGTAGCTAGTGAGTCCTCCTTCCTGGTCCAGATCATTAGGATGTCGTCGATGTAGCGGCGCCAGAACTTGATGTGGGAACTGAATGGGTTGCTGGGGGGCAGGTTTTGTGTCGTCTCGAAATGGTACACGTACAGGCCGGCCACACTTGGGGCAAAAGTGATGCCCACCGATGTCCCATTCATCTGGAGAAAGTAGTCCCCCTCGAATTCGAAGTAGTTTTCTTTGAGGGCAAGTGTGGCGCACTGTAGGATAAATTCCCTGGGAGTAATGTATTCCCATGTGCTACCTTCCAGCGTTTGTGCAATGACTCGTAGAGTCTCATCCTGTGGCAGGCTGGTGTAGAGACTCTCTATGTCTAAACCTACTAGGAGCTGAGTGTCAGGGTCATATGGTATATCCTTAATCAGGTTCAGTAGGTGTTTAGTGTCTTTTATGTATGTTGATGATTTATGCACCAGAGGGTTGAGAAAAAAGTCACAGAAACGTGACAGGGGTTCCAGAAGGGAATTGATGCCCGACACGATGGGACGTCCTGGGGGTGGTCTAGTCTCCTTGTGGATTTTCGGTACTGTATAGAAGTATGGTGTCCTTGCCTTTTTGGTACACAAACAGTCTGCCTCTTGTTTCGAGATATGGTTCCTTGCTTCCGCTGTTTCCACTATGGAGATGGTGGTCTTCCTGAGTCTCTCAGTGGGGTCCTCCCTGAACTGTCTGTAATTCCGTTCATCACTCAGGAGTCGTCGGCATTCACTGGTGTAGTCCGTTTTGTCCTGTATGACTATGCCGCCCCCCCTTGTCGGTCGGTTTGATGACGATGTTCTGGTTGTTTTGGAGATTGCTCAGGGCCTCCCTGTCTTTGGCGGTAAAGTTGTTGAAGGTTTTTGGTTCTTGGATTTCTTCTACCTGGTTGTAGACTGCTTGCTCAAATGTGGCGATCCCCCCGGGCAGGCATGATGAGGGCGGGCAAAATGTAGACTTCAATTTTAGGCCAGTTTCATTGGTCTGTTGGATTTGCTCTTTGGGTTTTTGATGTTCGAAAAAAGCCTTGAGCTTGAGTTTCCGGAAAAATTCCCCCAATTCGATGTGTGGTTGGAATTTGTCAAGGCGTGCCGTGGGTACAAATGAGAGGCCCTTGTTGAGTACTTGTTCCTCCATAGGTGTCAGAGGTGTCGTCGATAGGTTGAATACCAGGGTGGATGCTGTTATCTTGGTCCGCTCTGTCCTGGTTGGGGGTCCTTGGACTTGCTTCTTGTGTTCGCACCCACCGGGCCTGTTTCCTCTGCCCAGTGCACTCGTTGTTGGTCTCTTCTCCTTCCTCTTGTTCTCCGTCCTCTCCCTAAAAAAGGAGGTGGTCTCTGATTTTGCTGGATGAAATTCTGGGGTCCTGGGTGATTTAGAGGATGTCATCCTCGGAAGGGGTTTTGGGGTGGGTGGTTGTACATGGCGGGGGGATAGTTTTGACCCTGTTGGGGATATGTTTCCCATGGTTGTTGCCATCTGCAGGGTTTTCCTCTGCCTCTTGTTCTCTGGGTGCTACCCGAGCTAGAACCACTGGAGATGGAAGTATCATCTCCTGAGGCATCTGACGCTGTGTCCTGTTTATTCGGGACGGTGTAATTATATCAGCGTATGGGTACACCCTGGTGTATGCAAATCTCTTGAGGTCCTTCTGGAACTTCGTGATCTTTGACTGGGTCAAGTATTCTTTATATTCCATCATTTCCTTGTTGGTCTCGTCCAGTTTCTTCTTAAAAGACGTGATGGTTGTCTTAAAATGATTTTCTGTAGTTTGGATCTCTATGAGCATCGCGTCAGACAATCTTTTGGCAGTTTTTATAATCAAGACTAGCCAATCTCTCATGCAATGCCATGCTATCTGCGCCCAGTCCTTCCTGAAGGAGGGATCCTCCAGGAAGATCCTGGTGGCATTGGTCACAAGTAGGCCTTTTGGTGCGGTGTTACTGCGCAAATATTCTGTCAGGATCACGCCATGGAGTATGGTGCGGATCCTGTTCATCTTCTGCTCAGTGAGCCTGTCCCAGTCGGTGGTCTGAGCGATCGTTTGGGATATGTTAAAGTCAGCCAGTAGGGGGGGGGCCCGCTAGGATCTCATTGATGTCATCCTCTGAGAAGGTGAGCCCGGGATTCTCCACCATGGTGTTAGGCGGGTGTATTGGGTTATTATGAGTACTCTCACAGCTGTTCGCTGCCTACAATATTATTATCAATGAGAGAGGGAGGAATAGTGTGGACTAGTTCACTTCCCCTGTTATACTTGGTATGTGTCAATGAGAACTAGCTAGTGGATGGAAGCTAGATGTCCGTGCCTGGGAGAAAAACTTTTTGTTTTTTAAAAAGACCCTCACCCACCAACCTAGTTGGTGGCATGCTTCATCATCGGGTCCCACCCAAGGTGCCGAGTGCACCTCGGTGTGCTTCGACGCCTGATTACAGCGGAGCTGGTTTTGTGTTTGTGAGAGTGCAGTGATGTGAATGAGTGTGAGTTTAAAAACTGTCCAATGGGTCCCGTTTGACTAAAGGATTTAATGTTGGGCTCTTGGCAGCATTAAAAACAGCTAGGGGGATATACGGGGAGATGTGATTAAGTCTCCAATATCCTGTAAAATGATGAGGTCTACATGTTTCAGCCAGACTACTATGTATGCTGGCTTTCGTCAGGACCAATGTGTGGGGTGATTTAGTGATGGCCAGGTGTAGTTTGTGTGACCAACAATGTGTCGCACTCACTAAGGTGCGTTTAGTGAGGGAGGTTTTATTCCTCCATTCGCTCAGAACCTGTTGGGACAAAAATTGGACAAACAAGACAGACATACATGGACATTTAGTAGCTTCACATCTTTGCGCAATGGAAATGTGACTTGCTGAGCGCCGTGTCCGTACACTATGCAAAAAATATCGGTAGTGAGACGGGTGGCGCCTGTGAAAAGAGCCGATTTTCATGCGCTATTGTGCCTTTAAAAATAGCGTTGCGTCTTCGTGAGGATCAATGTATCAAACGTTGAAGACAATTTAAGAGAAAGGAAAAATGCTTACAATGAAAGTTTCATAGTGAGCTCCATGAATCCCGTGAGGGGGCCGGACCTGTAGTCACACACTATGTGTGGCGTGAGAGAGAAAAAAAAGAGACACAACAGTGGTTTAAGGCGGAGTCCCTTCTTAGCGTGGGGAGCTCCGACCTCAATCAGAAAAGCAAGACCCCCATTCCCCTACTTACTTCGTCAAGATCTCTGGCCCGCTCCTCATACCTACTGCCGCCTGCTACCGGGATTCCGTCGGTGCAGTCAGGTATTCGGGGCCAGTTTAAATAGTTCATTTTGCCGCCAGGTGTTGTCAATGATCGGGGCGTGCGCGTCAGCGTCCTGATGTAGTTAGGACTGAAGACAGACTACTGCGTTTCGGGCAATGTCATTAAAACGCGGTGTTTCAATAAAGTTCTATTGTATAAACTTATATTACACCAGGACTAAATTATGTGTTTAGTGAGCCCATGTGCCCTTGGCTATTATAATGTAACTGCCAGGGATTTAATTAAAGGTTTCTCCGCACGGACATATTAGTGGCATGTTGCCAGACGGTGTCTTGGGGGCACGATGTTACAATAAAGTTGTTTTGCATAGATTTATGTGTTACAATGTTTAAATTAAATGTCAAATGAGCCCGACTGCCCTATGTCATGACACAATTACCACCAGGAAAATAATTGAAGTTCCCAGCACGGACATGTTAAATGGCGTTTATTATGTAAAGTTATGTACAGAGATGAGCCCGTATGTTCCAGGTTAGAAATATGCCATGGAATTCAAGAAAGTATCTCCGCACACACATGATGGTGGCGGAGTGTGTCTAATTGGTAGTGGGGCAAGCCTGCGTCCCCAAATGCCAGATTATATGATATGCGATGGCGTGTAGGGATGTACATTGGTGCACCTACTTGTGTGCATTGCGGGTGCTGTTGCGCATCCATGTGGGTGATGGCCAAATGTATCCTACCCTGGTGTAAAGTGCGTTTTATTCAGCACCCTGTCTCGTGTACTGGATGAGCTGAGTAACTCAATGCTGTTTACTTCAGTGATTGCTAAGGGCATTCCAGGGAATGTTGACATTAAGCCCTGTATTGTGGTAAATCCAGCGTTGTTCTTTCTGGAGTAGGAGATTGTCGTTTTGTCATGTTGTTGGTCTCGATTTGCTCGATCACAGTCCATCTGAGGTCGTTGGGTGTGTGTCTTATCTCTATGTAGTGTTCTGTCATCCTTGTGGTGACACTCAGCTCCTAGTATGTTGAGACATAGCACAAACGCTGGAAGGTAGGACATGGGAATACATTACTCCCAGGGAATTTATCCTACAGTGCGCCACACTTGCCCTCAAAGAAAACTACTTCGAATTCGAGGGGGACTACTTTCTCCAGACGAATGGGACATCGATGGGCAGCACTTTCGCCGCAAGTGTGGCTGGCCTGTACGTGTACCATTTCGAGACGACACACATCCTGCCCCCCAGCAACCCATTCAGTTCCCACATCAAGTTCTGGCGCCGCTACATCGACGACATCCTAATGATCTGGACCGGGAAGGAGGACTCACTAGCTACCTTCATGACTTGGTTGAATAACCGGGATCCCTATCTCAGATTCACAAGCTCAGCGAGTGCCACCGGGCTGCCTTTCCTGGACCTTACGATTGAAGCCAAAGAGGGATCACTTCAGACCACCACTTTTTACAAACCTACGGCTAGAAACTCCCTACAAAATTTTGAGAGTTTCCATCCTCGACCATTGAGGGAAAATCTCCCTTATGGCCAGTTCCTCCGAATCAGGAGAAATTGCAGCAGAACTGAGGACTACCAGAAACAGTCTACTGATCTGGCCATCAAGCTAAGCCAGAGGGGGTACCCAGAGAAAATCATCCGAACAACGAAAAAGAGAGCGCAGAACCAAAACCGCGAAGCACTACTGGAGGACAACAGAAAAGAAGACGAGAGCATTCGCCTCACATGTGTGACCACATATAATTCAGCCTCCAACAGCGTAGCCAAAATAATCTGCAAGAATTGGCGCATTCTGAACACGGGCGCACTAAAATGGGAACAACCACTTTTCTCATATAGAAGAGCAGGCAGTCTGAAGGGCCGTTTAGTGTCCACCCACCCCAGAAAACCACACACCCCTGAGGACAACACTGTCCTTAATTCTTGGGGCTTACCTAACGTAGTGGGCCATTACCCATGCGGGAACTGCTGCGTCTTTCATCTAACCAGGGCCACTAAAACACTTCATCTAGAGGAGGGTAAAACATGGCACCTTAGGAAACACACAAATTGCAACTCATCACATGTGGTGTACCTCATTGAATGCCCACGCAACCTCCGCTACATCAGGATGACAAGTAGAAAAATCAAAACCAGAATTGGAGTACATCGCAGCAATAAAAGCTGCAAAAGAAACACCACAAGGATGACAGAACACTACATCGAGATAGGACACACACCCAACGACCTCAGATGGACTGTGATCGAGCAAATCGAGAGCAACAACATGACAAACGACAATCTCCTATTCCAGAAAGAACAACGCTGGATTTACCGTCTGTCTACCCACATTACAGGGCTTAACGACAACAATCCCTGGAATGCCCTTAGCAATCGCTGAAGTAAACAGCATTGAGTTACTCAGCTCACCCAGTACACGAGACAGGGTGCTGAATAAAACGCACTTTACACCAGGGTAGGATACATATGGCCGTCACCCACATGGATGCGCAACAGCACCCGCAATGCACACAAGTAGGTGCACCAATGTACATCCGTACACACCATCGCATATAATCTGGCATTTGGGGATGCAGGCTTGCCCCACTACCAATTAGACTCACTCCGCCACCATCATGTGTGTGCGGAGATACTTTCATGAATTCCATGGCATTTTTCTAACCTGGAACATACGGGCTCATCTCTGTACATAACTTTACATAATAAACGCCATTTAACATGTCCGTGCGGGGAACTTCAATTATTTTCCTGGTGTCAATTGTGTCATGACATAGGGCAGTCGGGCTCATTTGACATATAATTTAAGCATTGTAATACATAAATCTATGCAAAACAACTTTATTGTAACATCGTGCCCCCAAGACACCGTCTGGCAACATGCCACTAATATGTCTGTGCGGAGAAACCTTTAATTAAATCAGTGGCAGTTACATTATAATAGCCAAGGGCACACGGGCTCACTAAACACATAATTTAGTCCTGGTGTAATATAAGTTTATACAATAGAACTTTATTGAAACACTGCGTTTTAATGACATCGCCCGAAACGCAGTAGACTGTCTTCAGTCCTAACTCCATCAGGACGCTGACGCGCACGCCCCCGATCATTGACAGCTTCTGGCAGCAAAATGAACTATTTAAACCGGCCCCGGATACCTGACTGCACCTACGGAATCCCGGTAGCAGGCCTCAGTAGGTATGAGGAGCGGGCCAGAGATCTTGACGAAGTAAGTAGGGGAAGGGGGGTCTTGCTTTTCTGATTGAGGTCGGAGCTCCCCATGCTAAGAAGGGACTCCGCCTTAAACCACTGTTGTGTCTCTTTTTTTTCTCTCTCACACCACACATAGTGTGTGACTACAGGTCCGGCCCCCTCACGGGATTCATGGAGCTCACTATGAAACTTTCATTGTAAGCATTTTTCCTTTCTCCCAAATTGTCTTCAACATTTGATACATTGATCCTCATGAATACTCAACGATATTTTTAAAGGCACAATAGCGCATAAAAATCGGCTCTTTTCACAGGCGCCACCCGTCTCACTACCGATATTTTCTGCATAGTGTACGGACACGGCGCTCAGCAAATCACATTTCTAGTGCGCAAAGATGTGAAGCTACTAAATGTCCATGTATGTCTGTCTTGTTTGTCCAATTTTTGTCCCAACAGGTTCTGAGCAAATGGAGGAATAAAATCTCCCTCACTAAACCCACCTTAGTGAGTGCGACACATTGTTGGTCATACAAACTACACCTGGCCATCACTAAATCACCCCACACATAGGTCCTGACGAAAGCTAGCATACATAGTAGTCTGGCTGAAACATGTAGACCTCATCATTTTTACAGGATATTGGAGACTTAATCACATCTCCCCGTATATCCCCCTAGCTGTTTTTAATGCTGCCAAGGGCCCAACATTAAATCCTTTGTTCAAACGGGACCCATTGGACAGTTTTTAAACTCACACTCATTCACATCACTGCACTCTCACAAACACAAAACCAGCTCCGCTGTATTCAGGCGTCGAAGCACACCCGAGGTGCACTCGGCACCTTGGGTGGGACCCGATGATGAAGCATGCCACCAACTAGGTTGGTGGGTGAGGGTCTTTATAGAAAACAAAAAGTTTTTCTCCCAGGCACGGACATTTAGCTTCCACCCACTAGCTAGTTCTCATTGACACTTACTAAGTCAGATACACACCATAAATTAACCTGTGCTCACCCTCTGGTAGCTTGGCACAGAGCAGGCAGGCTTAACTTAAGAGGCAATGTGTAAAGAGTTTGTGCAACACTTCAAACAGTAACACAGTGAAAACACCAGAAAAAGACTCCACACCAGTTTGGAAAAATAGATTAACATTTTATAAATAAATCAAGACCAAAATGACAAAAATCTAATAAGTAGAAGTCGAGATATTAATTTTTAAATATTAAATGAAAAAGAATTCAGCCTGTCCACGATGGAGCAGAGGCCAGCTACAGGACCCACGCAAGTCCTGCTGAGCAAAAAAAGTACCTTCATCCTTGTCACAGCACACAGTTGGGGTTTTGCATCGAATTTCTCCATGCAACTGCTGCGAGGCATCAAGTCCGTTGAGCGAAGTGCCGGTTCCAATCGTGTCGGTTCCGAAGGCAATACGCTGGGTTAATCTATGCTGGAGGGGTGATGCGTCGATCTTCTCTACACAGTGGCTGCGATGAATTGGTTCTGAAGAGGTGCCGGATGCGATGTGGCGGTTCTGCTCCTGCAACAGTGATGATGCGTTGGTTCTGCTTCCCACAGACATGAGATGCGTTTGTTCGACTTGAGCAAGCACCTGGATCAACTTCCAATGGACCAGGTACAGGAGCAGGTGGTGAGACTTTGATATCACTGTGTTTCAAGCAACAGAAGGCAAGCCAGCAAGCCCTTGGAGATCACTCTGGGTTCAAGGCAAAGTCCAGCTCGCTATCTGCAGTGTCAGAGAGCAGCAAGAAGCAGGGTAGCACAGCAGAAAAGCAGTTCTTCCAGAACAGCAGTCATGCATAGTGGCAGTTCTTGTAGCAGCACAGCAGTTCTTCTGACAGAGGTTCTTTACAGGTCCAGAGGTGTCTGATTTGGTGGGGTCAGAGACCCAGTACTTGTACCCAGGTGTGCCTTTGAAGTGGGGGTGACTTCAAGGAGGGGGTCTGTGTAGCGCACAGAAGTCCTTTCTTCTTAGCCTTAGTCGAGACACACTACAGGGGGGTAATCAACCCTATGGGTGGGTTCAGGGCAATGCCTATTCAGGTGTGTCAGCTCCTCCCTCCCATCCTTCCCAGGATGATCCATCAGGATACAGATGGGCACTCAGACACACCTAACTTTCCTTTGTGTCTGGCTGTCTAGAGGGAATGCACAAAGTCAAGCTGTCACCTACCCCAGAAGTGTATTGGAGACAGGATGCATGCACACAGAGCTATAAGTGCAGAGAAATACCAACTTTCTAAAAGTGGTATTTCTAAAATGGTAATGTTAAAGGATTTATCATTACTATTCAAATGATATAAAACATGCAGGAGCCACTCCTTCTCAATCAGGAATTACAGTTTCAAAGTGTAATAAGGAATTCCCAATGTTAACCTATGATAGGAGTAGGCCTCACAGTAGTGAAAACGAATGTAGGTGTTTTTCACTACCAAGACATGTAAAACTTAAAAGTGCATGTCCTGCCTTTTAATTGAACAGCACCCTGCCCCATGAGCTACCTAGGGTCTACCTAAGGGGTGACATATATGTAATAAAAAGGCAGGGTTGGGCCTGGCAAAAGTGATAACTTGCCAGTTGCAACATGGCAGTTTAAAACTGCACACACAGGCTCTGCAATGGATGGCCTGAGACATGTTTAAAGGGCTACTTAAGTGGGTGGCAAAATCAGTGCTGCAGTTGCACTAGTAGCATTTAATTGTCAGGCCCTGGGCACAGGTAGTGCATTTTTCTAGGAACTTATAAGTAAATCAAATGTGCCAATTGTGGATACATCAATCAAACCCTGTGTAAGGGACAAATCACATGCACTTTAGCACTGGTTAGCAGTGGCAAAGTGCTTAGAGTCCTAAAGCCAACAAAAATGAGGCCAGAAAAAGAGGAGGAGGAAGGCAAAAAGTTTGGGGTGACCATTCAGAGAGTGCCATTTTCCAACAGCCTTCAATTGTTTTTTTGTTTGCCATTGTTTGGATAGGATGACCATCAGGCTATAGTTTGTGAATCATTACATTTTCACGAGTGTGTTCCCATTAGCTTTTAATGCTAGAGCATTAAAGAGTTCTTTAGTTAAACTGCAGATGTGACAAGGTATGCAGCTTGTGCCAGCCTGTGTTCTTTGATGTATTTACTTCGTAGATATGATGACATATTAATTGATGATTTATGGCTATTGGTGAAGAAGAATGATGAACACACCGGCAAGGGGGATTTACTTATAGCTTTATGGTTAGGAATGTTAGAAATGTGGTTTCTGGTTGGCAAAGGTATGCACGACTAAAATCCAATGTATAGATGTTGAGATATTGAATTTTAAAGGAATAAATGCAATAAAGTGCTTAGAAGCAAAAAGCGCTAAAAAGGTCACGCTTGACCGGGGCAGAGTCGAAGCTGGGGCCAACCGTGATGAAGCGCCGACCGACTACAGGACCCACACAGGCCCCGGTGCACAAAGTACCTTTCCAAACAGTGAGATGCGTCGATCTTCTCCACACAGTGATGGTAAAGCGTCAGTTCCAAAGACGGGTGCCGGAGTCGAGAGGCATCGAGCAATGTATCGGATTCTGCCATGCAGTTGAGGGGTTGCGTCAATATCACCAACTGCAGCGAACGCTGTCCGATGTGTCGATCTCTGGAGGCAAAGCACTGGTTCCGATGCAATTTGCCAATTTTACTAACTCAACCGTGTCTATGCGCTGGTTCTGCTACACGCAGATAGGAGAAACATGTGTTGCAAGTATCTGGGCCACTTCCAGTGAGCCAGGCACCGGACCTTGGGCATTGCCGTAACAATAACAAACCTATTTTGTTATTTACCATATCGCACACACTAAGAAGAATGAACACTTTCAGTAAAAGTTTTTATTACTACAGGAATAGACAGTTTCTCAGTGCATCTACACCAACTACAAAGAAAATTATAAAAACAGCAAGAAGGCATATTTCTAACATGATTAAAATGTAATCAAGACACTCCAGACATCTATTTCTATGTACTGCACTAAGAGAGCATGGAAGGCAAAGCAACTAGCAGTCTGGAGGTTCTTAGCGAGAAGAGACACACTGCATACCTTGTTGACAGTAAAGACTGTCTTTATCAGTGGAGGGGTGAAGACAGTGTTTCCAGTGAAGGACAACACACACTGCTGTAGCTGCCTTCCTCTTGGGCTCGTTTTTTTTAGCTTCAGGCAAGAAGTAACATCTGCCATGTGTGAAGTGTGCTGGCAGTAGGACAGACTGTTTCTGGTAGAATCTCATGTCATCTGGGCGAAGGACCTTTCCTGAAAGGTGGTCAAATGGCAGTCCTTATATAATAAATTGGAATTTCTGACATAAGCTTAAGAATGTCTGACATAGATTATGTGCATCAAGTTGTGCGTCCTAGAGATTTCCTTATGAACATTTAAGGAAAAAGGAAGTCAATTTAGGCTACACTATTTAGGTTATATATCTGTATTTGTTCTTATTTAACCATGACATGGTAAAAGGAAGATATTTATCTCAGACAAATATCGCATCAGGTGTTATATCTATGTCACTCGTCGAATGACTTGACACATTTACAGTTCTTAGAAAGATAGGGTGAGATAACATCTGCATCACATGGCAGACATTACAATGATCCTGCATCAGGAAAGATGGCGGCTTCCATTGTCTAAGTTTAGAAGATGGCGACCTCCATTACCTAAGATGGAGTAAGGGACTACCTAAGATGGAGTCAGACCGTAGGGCCTTTATGTCATCTCTGTCTTATAAGTCTGAATGTACCGTTATAGGGGTGTATCTAACAAGTAAGGATTTAGCTAGTGTATAGGGACACCCATGCTCTTAAGCTACTTGTATCTAAAATACCTACAATAAGATACACCTCAGAACATAATGTATTTGTAGCAAAAGATAAATGCAATCAATACAACATAAATGTAAATGGCAGAAAATGACATATATAGTAAGTATAGTGAAGCATGAATACTTTTAAGCTTTGCATTGTTTCAAAAAATGTTATGCATTTTGGTGATTAAACATACCAGTGATGATATGAAATAGTCAAGATTAAAAGTATGCGGTATAAAGTTAAAGCAACATTTTTTAAAGAGTCCTATTAAAAAGAAAATGTTTCTTCGGTTGATAGCTCATAAACGCTTTTGTGGTGTATATATGGTGAATGCATATCGTTGGCCGACTCACTTGTTGAGGTCATTCCTCATCAGAGGACATGTCAACATCGTCAAAGGCATATGCAGCACACGTGTGATCTTTAAGAAGACCATACAAAGCGTGTACATGGTTAACAGTCTGTGTATTCGATGGACCAGCAATTGGTTGCTCTCCTGAGGCACTCAATGGTAATTGCAGCTCCTCTTCATGAGTAGAATCTTGTAGAAGGGACAGATGCAGTGATTGGCATTGTCTCTGGTATTCCTGTTGAGGTTGAATGATTGGTTCCATAGCAAGATAACCTACCAGCGGCTGTTCCAGCTGTAAGTCAAAGATAATTTCAGTTGGACAGTTTATGCACCAGAACACATGTTTTACTTGTGTGGCATCCATTTTGCAAAATGTGAGCATCCAGTGCTTGCTGAGTTCAGGTAGCCAACCATGTCCCCTATAGCGTGCAAAATACTCTCTGTATCTTTGCTCAGCTGAATACGAGTGCTCCACGTTGTTGATTTCCTTGTCGGAACCGGAGAAAGATGTTGATACCACAGCCGATTAGCTTTATGATGATCAGAAATCCTCCAAAAAGGCTGGGGAACAAAGAATTAAAAACAATGGACTCAGTCAAATTACTGCTTTAAATCCAGTCACCAGACCAGATCCAATGTACTTAAAAAGATGCACAAGTTGAAGCAAAAAGCCTAGGCAATTAAATGGTCATGAACAGACCTACAACAGGCACATTGATATATATGCATGAACTCAGTGCAAAAACATTCAAGTTAAAATCTTCATTTATTGTTTAGATATAAATTCATGCTAAAATCGTTTTAATACAAATAATTGGAACATACTGTGTTAGACAACAAAGTCACAACAATATGAAGAACATTTACACAAACAATTAAAATAATTGAATATACAAAGTTCAAACACAGAACACAAACAAATAAACATAAAATAAATCGATCTTATTTAAGACATAGTGGCTAGATGTTGGAGTAATTGGTCGACAAGTTCATAATTTGTCTACGCGCGTTTCGGCTTTTAAGCGCCTTCTTCAGGACAGCCACAAAAAAGACCTAGTTGGATATGTTAAAGGAGACCAAAATAGATGTTTGGACCTCAGGTAGATGAATTACTTGTGATACAATAAGCGGTCATAGGTATTTACAAGATAAGGAACTCTTCAAACCCAAGGGGGTGTAGATACTAAAAAGATATGTACTAGAGATCAAATGAATGAGAATAAAACAAGTCACCGGGCAAACCGAATATAGCTCTCCAGGTATAGAGGATATATATGTTGCCAATTGGAGGAGATCTTTTAACAAGGATGTTCAAGAAATCGTCCCGAAGGTAAGAAATGTAGCGGGACTACAGGTTGGTCTCAAGAAAAGAGACAAAATTAAAACAGAGGTTTCTCTTCTCATGGCATGGTTCCCGGATCTTAAAAAGATGCACAACACCAGTCGTCAAAGACGAATTAAATATCATTTGTAGAATATATGCAAAATGTGTTGGGTATTGCGTGTGCAACAGCCTCTGAATCTCTGAAGTAGGTTTGGTTGACTTCAGGTTATACTTTTCAACCACTGAAGTCAATGGGATTTCTATTTGCAATAGAACAGATAATAGCTTATTTAAATCATCACAATGCATAGATTTCATGTTTATATTAGGTAAAGGGATGTTTTTAATGATATTTCGAGGTGGCGGGTACAATGTCCTTCCGCAACACTGTATTGGTTCTGAAACTGGTATCAGGTATGGCTGGTCAGGTTCCAACACACAATAAGTAACATTTGTTACAAATTAAAAAAAAACATTATTCAGGAGTTCATGATGTGTGGAAATGGATACAATGGTGGAAACAGATGAAATACAACTTAACCCTGGCATAAAAGCACGACGCATTCCATGTAATGATATGGTGTCACACCAAAGGGAGTGTTCAAGAGGATTTCTGCAACTTGCGGTACTAACGTAAACAAGGTAATCTTCATTTTCATTTACACAGATGTGAGAAAAAGGAAATTTCCATGAATTAACCAATTGTGAATTGTGCATAGTTTCGTACCAGTAAAGGGATTTATATTTTTAACAATTGTGAAAATGAAACGTTCAATGGGCAAGGAAATAATTCTGTGTATTAAACAGGGGGAGTGTCACTAACTGTAAATGGTAGAGTTTCACCTTGTTCTATACTCAATAGTGTATACAAAGACTCTTTCTTGGACATTACTTTTTGAGGGATTGTCAGACTATATGTTTCAAACATGCCTGTTTCATTGAGAAGTTGCCAAGGCACGAAACCTAATATAAGTGTGTGTAATGCCCAATTTGATTGTATGATTGCTCTCAACTGAACCTGCCTGGGTTGTAACAAACTTAGGTCTCCATTTATAAGGTCGAAGACTGAGGACTCAATGTGTTTTAGTGAGTACACTCTCTTAGGAAGTTTCTGCCTTGCATTGTTGATAACTTTAAAAACAGTTTGCATTTTTCCTGGTCTATTTGCCTTATCCTTTATGCAGCTTCATTCCCTGAATATTTGTTTAACTCATTATAAATGGCAATTTATTTCTTTTAGGACATGGTCCCTGAAGAAAATTAGAAAAATCCATGTTTTCATTAATTAAGGAAAAGTGTTCCTTTACAGTTGGAAGACTAGAGTATTCTAGCCATTGTTGGCATAGTTTACCTACACTATTCGTGGTAACTACTACAGGTGTTTGTGTATTAAACCATGGGCAGGGTGATTCATTTTACATCCAGGAGTGTTGGATAAACCTTCAATAGGGAACTGAGTCAATATATATGTTCCATTTTGTATCATGTCATTTATGTCTAAATCAGACATATTCATTTGGAATTGCCAATTAAGGAACATGGTAAAGTTGGCTTTTGATATAGAAGGTTTCTTTAAGTCTTTTATTTTTCCAAATCCCAGACAGGTAGTCTGTTGGATAGTTTCGTTTGGAAACATAATTTCTTTCGATATTATACAGGCCCAAAATATGGCTTCTTTGCCTTGGATCTGACAAGAGTTGGTTCCCCAAATACCTTCCTCATTAACATTTGCTTTCCAATACTCATTTCCTTAAATAACCAAGTTTTGACTAAACTCAGTAGAGTAAATCAGCTTGTTGGTAGTGATTATATTTTTGAAACTGCTGTGGCTTCTGTATGAAATAGAAGGCTGAAGGGTGTGATATGTCATCACTCTGAGGGAATTTCTTCAAGAAATTAGAATGGCTATTGGGGGAGGGGCCTCACAATGTTCCCACTGTGTGTAATTGTGGATTTCTCTAGGATAGCTAGTCCTATGTATGTAGTAATGTGCACAGTGATGATTACAATACATTTCTCTATAATTAGCCGAATTGACAGAAGGATTTCATTGTTCAAAGTAGCATATGCCTGTAAATCAGATTTGTTTTTAGCAGTTTTAATGTCTCAATCATCTGAAATAGAACCGGGTATTGTGATATAGTTAATTGAAACTTTTATCACATATGGCACTTGCATTGTCTCAGTGGGCCCCATAATCTGATATGAAATATTTTCCCATGCTAAGCCCTCGGGCATAGAATAAGCTGTACTGTTCGCAGCATAGATATCTCTTCGGGCTCTGTGGGATGATAAGTGTGGCTGTAGTTCACAAACCACAGATTATGCATTTGTTTGTGCAGTGACAAAATGTCCATTAATTAGCAGTAGAATGATGAGTATCGTTGACAGCCACAGGACAAAAAGAAATGTTCCCAAAGTGATCCATGCATAGGATCACAGATGAATCAAGTACTTGTCACAAAACCATTGGCAAGCATAATGCAGTCTCTGGTGGTAAGTGACTGTAGAAGAGATTGAGGAGTCTTCTGTGAAATATTCACAGCCATTTTCAATGTCAGGGATCTCTCTAGGCTCACGAAAGGGTACCAGTTCAAATGACGTAGCGTCAGGTGGAATTTCTTAGCAAACCAGGCAATCAGTTCAAATACTTTTTTTTGGCTATAAGTCATAAAAGTACAAAAGACATTTTCATAAATATGAAACATTAAAATCTTGCTAATGCACACCATAAATACATAAAACTAACATAGAAAACCATGGAATCACATTGCACAGTAGCAGCTTTTGTGTTGGCAGCATCAGCTGTATTTGTTGAACTCAATATTCTGCCTAGACTATTGAGCTCAAATATCCCTGGCTGGGAACTTGAGCCACAAATGTTACTGCTTTATTCAGGAGGTAAGGTATTCAGAGTGGGGAGAAGCTGGAAGACACTACTCTGAATCCTTCTCGGTGTCTGCAGAGGTTGCTATAGAGAACTGGCCACAGAGGGGTTTTAAAATGTGGTCAACAGACGCCAGTCTGTTTGTTCTTGAGCCAGGCAGAGGAGGCAGAATGAAAGTTGTGGTGCCTTTTGACGCAAGAATAATGATGGCTGGTCTGTAGAATGCTTCAAAAGCTTGCTTGTCATGGATGTTTTCACAAAGTAGGTCCCCACCCGTCAGCCACATTGATAACCTTCTCTTCACAGGTGGCGGCGTCAGAGTGGGTTACTTTAGACAATTTGTCTCTGACATCTTGGATATTCTGCAAAACATTCAAACATTTCTCCATGTCAAATTTATCTTCATCCGCCACCTTCCCAGAATTATCTAAGCCAGACACATACATAGGAACTCCAAAGAGAATCTTGTATGGAGTGCGTCCTCCCAATACTCATCTAGGAAAGGTATTTAATGGTCTCTAAACTCTATACAGGTTATGTTATCAACTAATACCTGTAGTCAGCATCCTAGCAGTCAATGCTTGTTTAATCATGCCATTAGCACGTTCTACAACACCGTTTGATTCAGCTTTGAACGGGTTGCTAATTTGTAGACAAACTCCTAGAGCAGAAATTGAATCACTGCAAGCCTTTGAGGCGAATGAAGGACCGTTTTCTTAATGAGATGAATGATCTGCCCCAATCGCTACCAGGCACCCCAAATCTCTTACTACTGCTGAAGTGCTTGCATTTCTCTAGGGCGAAACCCATAGGAATCGAGAACATAAACTAATTGTCACCCATATGTACTTATATTGGTTGGTTGAGTGGAGGGGATGGATGTGATCCAAATAAATCACCTGGAAGGGGATATTTGAGATCATGAGGGGACTTGGTGAGGGTCTTTTGACAGGGGAGGGTTTAATCTTCTGACAAATATCACACTGGCTAACATCATCCCTAGTCCGTTTATATAAACTAGGCCACCAGTAGCGTAGTTGTCGCATTGCTATAGTTGCAATAATTTCTGCATGAGGCGATATCAACCCCTCATGGACTTCTTTAATTAACTCTAATCTAGACAGACTATTAGGTATTATTCTCTTTCCTAGTCCTGGTAAAGTGACTTCAGGAATGTTACCTGAATTAAGGGTATAGGAATATTTGGGAGGAAGGTTTGAAGGGGATTTCTCACCTTTCTTGGTTGAATTTATAGCTGTTCAAATATCTGGGTTGATCTTTGTTTGAGATCTGTTTAGGACTGCTACTCAAATAGTCTAAATTGCAGCCTTTGTTGCTAGGTCAGCAGCACAGTTCCCTTTGGGGTGGACACCATGACTCTGATGGCCCAAAGTGTGCTTTACATGGACCAATGGAAGCTTTTCTTGTAAGGCAGCTACCGTTCCCCAAAGCGGTTTATTCTTTAAAGGTTTTGCCTTTGAATTCTTGAATCTATTCAACCTCCAATACAGCAAGTCGACATTGTAACCTTGCACACAAAAGGAAGAGTCGTACACAATAAGTGTGGGAAATGACAAGGCCTATTGCAATACAAGCAACAGGGAATGTAATTCTGCATGTTGTGCAGTACTATCACCTAAGATTTTAGTGTGGGTGAGCTGCGGGAGGAACTCACCACCCTTCACTACACCTTGTACGGCCATGGAGGCTGCGGAGTATTTGTATTTTGTTCCTTCCCCAGTTTGGGCGGAACCATCTGTATAGAATATGCTCTGGTAAGACTCAATGGGTAAAATGGCTGGAGTAGCACAACATATCTTGTTAATATTGGAGAAAAAGGGTGTGTACGAAGAGCAGGATCATACTGAAACTTTACGTCCGCTGCACTTAAAGAAGAGGCCCACTGTACCCATTTTGGGTTTGCGGCATGGCCATTAGGAATGCTTACCTTGGTGGCCGCTTCTAGTGCTGGTATGGGAGAAACAACAATGATGTTTTCCCTGCACCAAAGGGTACTCCTTCAAAATAGCTGTTTGTACAGCTGTCAGGATTTGTTTAATGGAAGTAAAGCATGCTTCAGCTAAGGAATACAAATGAGATTTGTATGTAATGGGGGCAATCTGTCCTTCATTGTAGGTCAAATAGGTATAACCAAAGTGACTGGGTATGACTCTGATAACTAAGGGGGTGATTAGGGTGGTGGGCGGATCGCCATCGCCGGCCAGGCGGTGGCGATCCGCCCGCCATCGCTACCCGATTTACCCCCGCCATATTATAATGGCGGGGGTAATGCGGCGGACGCAAAGTGCGTCCGCCGCTTTTCCGCCGGTCGGCAATTGTTCCGAATGCCGGCCACGCGGAGCTGAGGCATAATATGGTGGCGGTGCCTACCAGGCACCGCCATCCATATTAGGATGTGTGCGGAAACTGGCCTTTCCATGGCGGCGATGCCGCCATGGAAAGGCTGGTGGGGATTTGCTTTGGGGGCCCGTTGCGGGCCCCCAGGGGGGTGGGAGGGTGGGGGGCTGCACTTGGGGGGGTACCTATGGTACCCCCCTACATTGCCATGCACAAGGTGGCAGGCACCGCGCGGTGCCTGCCACGTTGTGCATGGCAATGCACAACATGGCATTTTAACATTGCGGCAGGTGCTGCAGCCCGCAGCACCCGCCACAATGTTAAAATCCCAGATCGCCGCCCGCGGTGGCGGTCGCATCATAATTGGGGTGGCGGGACCGCCGCATGGCATGCGGGCGGTCCCGTTACGGCTAGGGTGGCGGGCGGACTTAAGTCCGCCGCCATCCTAATCACCCCTAAGTTGGTTTTATTATCCCTAGTTTGTAATTATTTAGTCTCAAGCATGTCTGCTTGTAGAGCACGTAAGATATTAATATGCACATTCAGCCATTATTTAGATGAAACGTGGGAGAAATCAGGTCATACAAGGGCTTCACTCTTTCCGCCTAGTGAGGCAAATAATTACATCCAAAGTTGAGAAATCCCGCAGGAATTGTAACTTTTTTAGTTTATAAGGAGGCTGTAAGGTAGCACACTTCTGAAGGAAGTCCAGAGCTAGACCCTTGCCCTCACTGTATTAATTATATTGCAAGAAGGTCACCGTGAGGTAGGAAATGTTTGATTTCATTATTTTGTAACAATGTGATGTCAATATGGTCACCACTCTGTCTACCCTGGTTAGGTGTAGATTCAAAGCATCATCAGTATGATAGATATCAATGAATGACAACACCTCGCGATCTGGTTGTAAGATCTCCATGATACGCGCTGAAAATAAGCCAGGACTGTTCTTATAGCTCATGGGCAAATGTCAGAATCAAATTTGCAATCCCTTGAAACTGAAAGTGGTTAGATACTCACTCTCAGGTGCTGTGTTTTGACTAAAGACCCATTGGAAATATCCAGGGTCATTTTGTATTATTTCCACACCAGGTTGATCATTAAACCTCGGCTATGCGTGTTTTGTACTATGAAGGTTCACATGCTACAGTCTAAAACTATTCTATAGGAGTTGTCTGGATTGGAGATGGGGTAAAGGTGCAGTTTCATTGGTGAAAGACAAGGCGCTCTTGTACTGCAATTGATCTAATAAAACTTTTATACCACGTTTTGCTTCTGGCTTTAAAGGGGATTGTGCATGTTGTCCACTGCATAAGAGAATACCATGTGGACTGAAGTGTTGGTCCCACCCCGCTGATTTCAGTATTAAGCTGGGACTTGTCTCACAGCTCGTTCACTGGCATAAATTTCCCTGGTATCCTCAGGTATTATGGGAGAGCTACGCTTATGAGTTTCTCCCCCTTGGGTGCTTTCCTAATAAAGACTGGAGGCCAGTCTTCTTCCACTAGGATTATGTAATTATCAGACAATTGTGACCAGAAGACTACTTTGATCATTCGTGGTATGTTCCCTTCCATTAGTATGTTTAGATTGTAAACCCTATCAGGAGGATTTAAATGTTGATCTGGAGTCTGTACAAAGTAATCAGCTGGATTCACATCCAGAAACATATGATATCAGCATAGCAGAACTTCTGTAGAAGTTCTCAAAAGTAATAATAGTGTAGAGCACAAAGCCACACAACAGAGATGTCGCAAAGAGGTCTGTACCTCTTAGAATCTAAAGGGGAATCTGAACCTAGCTGGAGTGTGCTCTCTAATTAAACTTACAATAGAATATTCAAGACTTCTAAGTCACATGGCCAATTATATCTCATATTCAAACTATCAATTTCAGCAACCACACCTTTGGTCTGCTCATTCAAAACCTCCTTGGGTTCCTCCCATCTTTCCTTGCGTACGGACAATAGTCCTCTCTGTATTTTTAAAATGTCTCAGTCCTTGTCAAAAGATACTCCTTCGGTGTCCACTATCTCTTTCACACAATGTGCCTTTCTTTAACCATGAGCTCATTTAACTGCACCTGCAGAGGAGAGAAATACATTGCATCCAAAGCAACATTCACGTTGAAGGTTAAACATTGTGAAATCCAAAAGCTTAAGGCCTTTGGTCAATTTAGAATAGTAAGCATCCAAATACATGTATAAATGCATGATTTCTGGTTCATATACAGTTACAATATAAATGTAAAATGCTAAGTGAATGAGTACATTCCCGATTATAAACTAAATGCAAGTATTTTTCAAATGATTATGTAAATACATATATATAGATGTATATATATATATATCCACTTCCACTTCCGGTCTCCAGCACTTGCTCGACCAGAAAAACGACACAGCTATCCAAAGGTTAGTTGTCTCCAACTTTTAATTCCTCATTACAGGCTATGACGCATTTCGGCAGGATCCCCTGCCTTGATCACACACCGAGCCAGAATACAACACTTTTTTTATATCCCACTTGCTACCATCACGTGATAGCAAACATAGACAACATACTACCATTGTGTTTCTTTCGGAAGGTTTCAGTTACCTAACCATTTTCTTTTCTGTTTTTCATACAATTTTACAATTTTCTTACTTGGTTTTCCTCTTTTTATGTTTGTTTTCTTTACTTATTTTCAATGGCTTTCTAAACATTTATATATATTTCACCAAACTTTATTATACCACAGTGATTCACTTGGATATATAGGATGTTTGAGTTCATTTGACTCATTATACGCATGATGTGAGAACCTGGCTTAAAACGCTAAATGTTGGTTACCATGCTGCCAAAGATAGCACAGACTCAAAGGTATTATTAAAGGTACAAGTGCTTGTTAGTCCACATACATTCTATTTCTACCAAGTGATTGTCATCAATTGCCAATACAATATTTGGACAATAACGTGCATGATGTGCGCATTGCAAACGTTACACTGTGAAATGCTGGAGCCTGATTTTGGACTCTTTGTTGTTTCTATAGTCTTTTGGCAGAGATAATCTTACATGGTAATCAGTATACTGTGTTATTACACAAAACCTTAGACGACATTCTCTATCATTCTTACTTGTAGGGGGTAACAAAAGTGCTAATGCCTAGTGCAAATTACTTATGCATAAAGTGTTAGTGCACATGTGGGACAGTATCCACATTCTTAGCAGCATATTTTCGATTCCTCTAATTGATAATATTTAGATAATGGTGCAAATCCCGCAGTGTGTGTATATATATATATATATATATATATATATATATATATATATATATATATGAAGCAACAGTATTATTCAAACCACACAAATACAGAAATATGTGAGAACTGCAATTTGTTGTTACTGTAAAGGAAATGTTAATATGCACACTCATTTAAATGTTGAGATTATACATTAAATGCACTTTCTGTACGTATTCAAGTGCACTATATTATATTGAATAAATGTTACATCACACGAATATATCAGGCCATACGTAAACATATATGTGGCCTAATAAACCTCAAAAGGGTGGAGCCTAATTTGCATTACTCCAATAGAGTTTGAAGTCTGTGGCTAATCATTTGTACTTGTGCGGTTCCACTGTGACAGCAGGTCTGGGTCATTGTACAAACTGTACTAGTCTCCTGTATAAGGCTAAGGTGTCATTTAACACTCCTACTACCCCAGTAAGTGTTAAGTTGTCATGGCGAGGAACGGGAGTGTAGCCAGCCAAAACTGGCCACATAGCCATTCATTGCTCAGGGGCCCCAAACGGGCATTTCTGTGCGTATGTGGCAATTGAACAACAAACCAATTCCGGTGTTTCTGGTACGTTAGAGGGATTTCCAAATGTTGGTAAGCCCTATAGTGTGCCGGTGGATCTACCACTGTATAGGCACGAAACTGCCCTGAGGCAGCATTAGTAGGCTTGAATTCCACCCATAAGTAAAATGTGTCAAAGACATACGCCACATGTGCAGCTATTACGAAAGTAACTGCCCTCACTCCCTCATCGTGGACACCTCGAGCTTTGACATGCTAAATGACTGCTTCAGGCGATAAATGAAATGATTTTTAGTTATAATTTGGAACTGATGGAGCAAATCCATGATGTAGAAAGGGCACCAATTCCAGCTTTTCAGGGAAATGGTCATAGTTCTTCCATTGACCATATCTTTGTTTCAGAAAATGGTCTGGGGTTGATTGAATCTTTTGATGTTCTTCCAAGCTCTTTTAGCGACCATCAACCATTATTGTTAGTTTTTAATACTAAGACTGATCGTGAGGACGGAGTGCAATTAGCAGCACACATTGAATACATGAATCTGCTTTCCTAGAAAGAGTAGTAAAAGATAATATTGCCACATTTATTATCTGCACTGAATGGAGTACTAACCCATGCCAAATTATAGCTGCCTTTTGCAAAATAACTGCTATGATTGCTGGAAATTTAAGAACTATCAACAAGACTATTAATAAAAAGTACATTGGCTGGTTTGACCATCACTGTTCACATGCAAATCGGAACCTCAAGAAAGCCTTACAGACCACACCCAGGAATAGGGAAGAGGTTTAAATTCTGATATGTATTCATAAACAGGCCTTTTATAAGAGGAAAGCGGAATTACAAGAATGGGCTTGGGCCATCTTGGAACATGCGGCTGTAATGAGAGACACTATACTGTTTTTAAAACAATCAACCAGCCTGCTCTTAATGACTCAACAGCACCCAGGGTTGAGGCTCTTGTTCAACAGGCGTATTGGCTAAGACATTATGGTGGAATTTTTAACCCTAATGATGATGTTGCAGAATGCCCACTGATGCCTTCCCACCTAAACCCACTTAGTTTAGACAAGGTACCTATTGCCTATAATAAAGGTGCCAATGGGAAGGCACCTGCCCCATACTGGAGTGCCAATAGACACTTTCAAATCCTATATTTCTCTTTGGGCACCCATATGGACACAAGTATGTAATGCAGCAGCCAGTGGTTATTTGCCCGTAACATGGGCTGAGAGTATAATAGTACCGATCTTCAAAAAGGGGGCCGGGGGATGCAAGGTGCTACCGTTCAATATCACTTCTGGACTCAATGGCCAAAATAATGGGCAGAGTTCTCTTGAAGAGGCTAGAGATGTGGGCTAATGATAACCAGGTACTCACAGATTCGCAGTATAAGTTCAGGAGGGATACCGATACTATGGAGCAATGTGTTAACTTACATCCTCTCATCAGTAAATATACTTTAGCCAAAGAGGGTCATACTCATTTATGTTTTGCAGATCTGAGTAGTGCGTTCCATCTGGTAAACCACGCTAACTTGTGGCAGACATTGGAAAAATGGGCACCCCAATTGAGATTATTACATTCCTGTTACAAATGTATTCCTATTAGACTGCCCGAATATGATATGGGCTAATGGGGGAATGCATGCCACGATTTAGGGTGACATGCGGCATCCAACAAGGCTGTATTCTCGCCCCTTTTTTGGTTTTGCTCTACATTAATGGAGTGGATGATACATTGCAAAAGGTGAATGCTGATGCCCTCAAGGTAGACAAGCGACCAACTCTTGTTCTCCTAGACCCAGATGATGCGGTGCTGATATCTAGAACCACCGACGGCCTACAGTGCCTGATTAGCAACTTTGTCTTGTATGTGGAGGAGAAAGAATTGAAACTCAACCTTAAGAAAACCATCACAATGGTATGGGGGGAAAGGGAAAACTAAAAAGAGAACCACTTATATTAAAGTGATGAGGTAGCAGGAACTCAAAATATTACATACATTGGCATACAATTCTCTAGTAGTGGACACTGGGGCTCCCAGTTGCAAATTGGGAAACTGACCTTTTTAAGATCTTCAGAAGCCCTCTTTAGATTTGCGCAAAATTGGGAATAAGCCTATTAGAGAATTACTGATATTGTACAAAAACAAATGTTTAACTAGTGTCAGCTATGGGGCCCCCGTGTGGGGTGTGGTAAATTGTTCATTCCTACAGACACAGGAGAATCTTTTTTATGTAGACTTTTGGCAGTGGCCAGCTCAACTTCTACTTATATTGTATATAACAAATTGGCTCTCCCTTATCTAGAAGATAGCATGCAGATATGTCCGATTACCAGTGGCGGCTCGCCGAGGCAGTGCTGCGGGGCGGCGGGGCGGGGGAGGGGCGGAGGGTAGTGGACTCCGACATACGGCAGAACGGAGTTAAGTAAGTAAATAAAACAATTTACATTGCGCGCACTGCATTGCCAACTCGGCGATGCAGTGCGCGCAATGTAAATTGTTTTATTTTTTTATTTACTTACTTAACTCCATTCCGCCGTATGTCGGAGTCCACTACCCCCCCACCCTGCCCCTCCCCCGCCTCCGCCCCACCGGCCCGCAGCACTCCCTCGGCGAGCCGCCACTGCCGATTACACTTTGGCACAGTATATGGAGCAAAGTAGGCACCGAGTTTACCAAAAAGATTATAGAAGACTGTCTAACACGAGCACAGAGAGAAAGTTCCATGGCTGGTGTAAGTGGATAGTCTCTTAAAGGAGGTGGGTGGGAATATTAGTATTGAGGATCCTGTCAGTGTTTTGTGTTAGAGCAAGAAAGAATTGAAAGCAGTCCTCATAGGAAACAGAGAGGCTGAAAGGGGAAATAGACAAAGCTCTAAGTTGGTTGTGGGTAGTTAGTGTTCAGGATATGTTCAACAAGGAACTCAAAGTTATCTGTTAATCGTATCAAATAGGCAAAATAGATTTTAACAACAAGATCACAGAAAGGATCTCTATACTTTATGGTAGCATTCCCTAAAATAGGGACTGGGCTTCTAAGTTACCTAAATGCCTATGCGATAGTAAATCTTCCCAGTTAACATTGCACTTTATTCTTTTTTGCAAGTTTTATAGGGATACAAGAAAACAAGTTTTACAACCGTTGTTTATGCCTCAAAAATGTATCCATTATCAGGATGCCTTTAATTTTATTTGCAAACTTGATAATGTGTGCTTATGTTATGCAGTCTCTGTTTTCATTTTAATGGCTATTAATAGGGGTAAATCGTATTCACATTTAGACGTTTTAACATATGAGGTCAAATAATGAGGTGACTTTGACTGTGCCCCGCATACATCTACCAGTGCTTTAAGTATTGACTGCTGATTTTATTCATATATTTTCATTTGAATATAGTCCTCATTTTTTGCACTATTACTCATGTCCTGTCCTCTTGATATTGTCCCTGGATTTCAAAGGATTTATAGATTGCAATTATTGAACGTCATTATTTTGCACAGTATACATATGCTTAAATGGTAAGGAAATCATGATATTGCAAGGCGTTCTGGAGGATGTTAGACTACGACCAATGTTAATACCCCCAAACTAGATGTTTTCCTATATACCATTGAACATTATATATATTTATAGTGATGTTCCCCAGACGATCTTGACTCTTGATGTAGACTTGATGTTGCTTATTTTAAACCTTTTAATATTTATGATGATTTATTGTGCTATTGAGTCATATTTTACTGTATTTTATTTTGTGATTCTTTCATGGATTCTTATACGAATAAAGATTTATATGATGATGACTGCTTCCTTGTAATTTGCCCCTATCACAATAGGTGGTGACATAGTGAATGGATTAAATTGAAAGTTGGAATCAAAGAATTAGAAAACCCACAGAATGGGGAATAACATTTTATTAGTGAAGCTTGGCAAAACTACAGAAATAGGTGCTCCCTTATCCGCAGTAGGAGGTAGCCATGATTACTACGGATGTCACCATAATGACCTAGTAATGGTTGCGAGTGTGTGAATAGTGAAAAAAATGCTCAAGGCATAACCGTAAGATACTTATGGATGACAACTGTTGCGTCACCTACAACTGTGGCGTAGTTCTACAAGATGTGCTTTCCCACCCACGAGTGACAGAGGTGAACTATGTTCAATGAACCAAGGATGAATGTGAAAGCCAGGTTATTGTAGCCCCACAAAACACTACTCAGTGTGTTATTGAAAGAGAATTATTGCTTTTGGGTTACTAACACTCTCTATGAAGGGATCAGGGCATTATGGTAATAGTAACAAACCTATTTTGGTAACTACCAAGTCACAAATACCACACGAAGAAGAATGAACACTTTTAAGTAAAAGTTTTTATTATTGCAGGAACAACCTGTTTCTCAGTACATCTAAAACTGCACAGAATATTATAATAACAGCAAGAAGGCACATTATAAATAAGGAGAATAAAATTTCAATTTCTAATTAGATTAAAATATCATCTAGAATCTAACATCTACTTCTATGTGCTACACTAAGAGAGCATAGAAGGCAGAGCAACTTGCAGTCTAGAGTTTCTTGCGGAGAAGAGATGCATTGCATACCTTGTTGACAGCAAAGACTGTCTTTATCAGCGGAGGTGTGAAGACAGTGTTCCCTGGGAAGGGCATCACATGCTGTTGTAGCGGTCTTCCTCTGGGACTAGGCTTCACGCATGATGTAGCATCTGAAAGTGTGCTGGCTGTAGGTGAGACTGTCCCTGGCATAATCTCATGTGATAATCTGATCGAAGGACCTCTCCTGACAAGTGGTCAAATGGCAGTCCTTATATACTAAATTCAAATTTCTGACAGGTCAGACGACATCTGCGTCAAATAGCAGACATGACTATGATTCTGCATAAATCAGGAAAGATGGCAACTTCCATTGTTTAAGATTGAGAAGATGCTGATCTCCATTACCTAAGATGGAGTCAGGGCCTACATAAAATGGAGTCAGACCTTAGGGGCTTTACGTCAAGCTAAAAAGAAAAAAATAGTTTCATAAAAGTGAGCATTGGAAGGATACAATATCAGCCAACCATAAAGGATGGTAAAGATCTTGTGTTTCAGGGAAGGAACAAGCAGAAGAAGATAAAGGGGTCATCCAACATTAAGAATCAGGCAAATAAGAGGGACAGTAAACACAACCACAGCGGAGCAATAGCCTGGCTGTAAGCCCCCTGTAAATCCTTGGTAAGCCCAGAGTAGGGCATTTACAACCAAACAGCTTGCACTGCCTAGTAGGCATGACTTTAAATTGGAGCTGATGCCCCAATCGCCGAGGGTACTGTGGTCATTGCTTAGGTACTCCACGCTTGTCTTCCAGTAGGAAGGAGTGTAGTTTGACTCCGTTTTCTGTTACTGAATTGATCTGTCTATCTATTTATCTATCCATCTATATGGCTTCCATTCACAAAATCCTTCCCCTTATGGTGAAGATGTAACGGAAGACTGTGTGACATCTTAAAAAAGTCTTGATAATATCAGAGCTCTGCTGTTGATAGGATTTGAGAGAAGTGTCAGCAAATAGCCTTCCTAAGATTACACTAAACATAGCAAATAGAAAGTGCACTGTTTTAACAAACATTCGGGTGTTACCAACAGTACCAGAATAACAGCCAGTATCTACAGGTCCTATGTTCAGCTCGTAGAGCTTAGAGTGAAATAAAGAAGTCCCAGCTCGGGTGAGGTGCTTTGACAGAAGTATAGCACCATTGTGTGGCACTTTTTATAAATTAAACCTCTTTGTGTCAAGGCACTTTCATCCTTTGATCTTTGAACACTGCTGGCCAGTGCTTAATTTGAGCCATTGGTTGCCGTTGGCGTCCACTGGCACTCATTTTTTGGGACCAGCAGTTATTTTTCCTCCTCAAACATTTTCTGAGAGCAAGGGAGAGAAAAATTAACAAATGGGAAAGAAGGTGGAAGAGAAAGATAGAAAAACCCTTACAAATGGAGAAAGCAGGAACCTGCAAGAGTGGGATCAACAGGCAGGTAGTATCTGCTGGTAGATTAAAGAGGCACAAGACATATTCAAGACTACACAGCCTTGGTATTTGGCATGCTGACGTTTATAGCTCTGGACATGGGCTTCTGAACAAAGCTTTGGGCACCAGCACTCTCTTTTGCAAATTAGACACTGCCCTGGCTCATGTATAGGTTGACCCAGATTGCCCTTGACAGTCGCGGTTTTCAGAGGACTGTCCCGGTGTCCTGACACTTTCCTTAATTTTAAATACTATGTTCTCCTTTCCACAGACGCCTCTAATTTAAGTAATTATCTTTTCTTTCAGGAAGCCAGGAGGAGGTTGGCTGCATGCTCCCAGCAGAGGGAAGAGAAAGAAGGGGGGAGGACAGGGGGTCTCAGGGTGGAAGTCCATAGCTAATGTTATGTAAATGCAGCCTTGTGTGTGGATACCCACATTACAATAAGAAACAAAAACCGGGACAGGCCAAACATAAAAGTAAGACTAAAGGCTTTAGTCCTACTTTTATGTCTGGTATGGTCCAGTTTTTGCTTCTCAAAATATTGTTACCATACTCATATACAAACAGAGATCTAGAATAATGCTCCTTTGTATACACACAGAACAAATAAGACACCCTTACGGAAGGAACCTGTTATATGTGAATGGAACACATCGGTCATTTGCACACAAAAATACATCTATCAAATGCATGTAGAGTGGACTTAACAATTGCACACGGAAAATGCTAATATTTAAAAACACCTATTAAAAGATTTTTGATTAACCAACTGAACGATTTACAAAAAAGCACTTGTATAACAAATCAGACCAGTGTGTTTTTAGAACAACTGGATACCAAGGTAACAAAGTACCCCAAAAAACACCCTTTTACCCCAAATAAAGTACAACCCCGATTACACAATAGCAAATAGACAGTGGGATTTGAAAAACAGCTAGAAAAATTGGCAAACACTTCTCTTTTGGGAACATAACCCAGACCTCCATTCCATCATATTTTATTTGGTTGAATGCTCACTTCTTTCTCATGCCCGGGCATCAATAATGCATACCTTTGGGTGAAGATACACCTCTCTAAGTACATTCAATATTTAACAAGCCGGGAAATCGAACAAAAGTTGCACAGTTCAGAACTAAATGCTTCAAATCACTGTAAATGCAGGGGTAGCGAGTGGGGCAGAAAATAGACTAGACATCTGGTGTTAGGAATGGGCATAGCTTCCATTGTATGCCCAATAAATTATTTGTCACTCCCCACAGTTTCTCACGCCTCAATATGATGTGTGGTTTGTTCTGATCTCAATGGCCATTCATCATTTTGCTGATTCCCCTCTGATTGTCCCTCGGGAATGTTATTGTGGTACAACATGGACCATGTTACTGTTTTGCAGGGAAAATCAAATGAGTGAACTGCGTAGCTTATTGTCTGACAATGTTTATAGTAATTTTACAATTTATACCCTTCATGTCAACTCCAAGTCCATTATCCCTTTCGACCCCACATTACCCATTAACTTTATGTGTCATTTGTTATCTTTTAGTGTACTATAAAGCGAACCCAATTCCCAAGTTCTGTGAGAATGTTTGCAACTTTTACTTTCAATAAGGATTTTTGAAAACCAAAAAAGCAGTAGCCAGCCTGCCCATCCCAATTCTGGACTGGAGATGCAAAGACAGTCCTGGGCAGGAGTGGGAACAGTAGCTATTCTTGCAGCATGAAAGCAAAAAACAGCAATCAATCAATCAATCATGTCACTTATAAAGCGCACTACATACCCGCGAGGGTCTCAAGGCGCTGGGGGAAGAGGGGGGTGGTGCTGCTACTGATCGAAGAGCCAGGTCTTGAGGAGTCTTCTGAAGGCCAGTAGGTCTTGGGTCTGTCGGAGGTTGGTGGGGAGGGTGTTCCAGGTCTTGGCGGCGAGGTGGGAGAAGGATCTGCCGCCGGCGGTCGTTTTCCGGATGCGGGGGACTGTGGCGAGGGCGAGGCTGGTCGAGCGGAGCTGGCGGGTGGGGGTGTAGAAGCTGAGTCGTCTGTTGAGGTAGGCTGGTCCGGAGTTGTGGAGTGCTTTGTGTGCGTGGGTGAGGAGCTTGAAGGTTATCCTCTTGTTGACAGGGAGCCAGTGCAAAGCTCTTGGTGACTACAGAGATCACACACAAGAAAAAAGAAGCATGCTTGTACTTGGTGCCACCAACACAACTCTGCTCATCAGGTACTGAAGGCAATGTACGGGAAATCTTAAGATACCTGTTTAAGTATGAATACTGTAGCCATCAAATGTTCAAGATCTCAGCTACAGAGATCTGTAACAACTAAATCAGGCCTCACATGTGTCCAAGCAATAGCAGAATCCCGTGCATCACCTGGATACTAAGAAACCAGGCCCAAAAGCATCAATATTTGAAGGCAGAGAGGATTACCAGCACTGGACATTTAATGAAGTGCATGCCTCTGTGTAAGATTATCAAAGGATTTCCTCTTCCATCAAAGGCTAACAGGCCTCCAAAACGGAAAACCTAAATGTAGCAATTGCAGCACACACAGCAACTGGAATATTCCTGCGAAACTAGCGAGCTACCGATGTGAGTGATGCTTGCTGCTGTAAGACCACTCCCAAAGATACACACAAACATTTTAAGGCAATAATCGACACTGGTTATTACACACCTCACAGAGATCCTCAGCTTCCATCTGAGAGGCCCACCAGTTTACGCTGGGGTGCAATCAATAACACAGGCGAGTAAGACCAATTCGGATGTAGGAACAGAAGCACACATTCAAGACGGCAAAGTGCAACACAGGGGTGGGGAGGGCAGAAAAGTATGTGGGTGAGAGAGCAATGCGGGTGGGGGACAAACCCACAAGTGAGACAGAAAAGTTGCACTGAAGCGCACAGTGCGAGAGAGACACTGAGCACAGAGGGCAGGGGAGAGAAGCATACAATGGAGACAACTAGTAAACATGCACTCTTGTGGAGTGCTTCAAAAACAATTTAAAAGATAGTTCTCAGAAAGCGAGCACTCATTGACAAACAGAAGGAGCCAGTTACTGAGGCGTTAAAGAGGCAATGGACCACGGGAGAGACAAAGACATGCTGGACAGACTAAAACAAATACAGCAAGCGAACAGAAAGCAGGCAAAAGTGAGTGACAAAAGGCAAAGCCAATGGTAAGGAATGGGTGGAATTCATTCCTAGGTAAGCTTTTAGCATGTCCCCATTATGTCTTTGCAGCAAGACAGATGTGCTGTCTGATAGGGCTCAACCTATAAATGTGATATTTGTCACAGAACTAAACACTAATCCTTACACTGGCACCTCAGCTGACCACTAAGGGCCTGATTACAATCTTGGCGAATGGGATACTCTGTCACAAACGTGCTGGATATTCCGTCCGTCGTATTACAAGTTCCATAGCATATAATGGAATTGTGATTTGGTGGACGGGATATCCATCATGTTTGTGACAGAGTAACCCTGTCCGCCAAGATTGTAATCAGGCCCTAAGTCTCAGAAAAAGAAAAACATTGATGGAAACTAAAAACAATGGAACTCTATCCTGGTTATAGAAAAGAACAACATCCAAGACCACTTGGAATTCAGGAAGGCTCTAAAACTCTAGTTCTTTCCAAAGAAAGGGTAAAGAATCCCAACAACCAGCAGATAGAACAATCCACCATCACAAGGAAGACATGGATATCACAGAACTGAAAATCATGCCCACCCTGGAACTGGAATCAAATAACCCAGGGGGCTAGACACCACAAGTACTTGCATAATTGTCTTTCTCCTTTGCTCCACTAAACACATAAATGCAGCTACATGCTTGAGCAACCCATTTAACTTGCCTATGTCAATCACATACATCATCAAAACACTCCCCAATTACATTCATATTGCATCCCTTCCACCAAAGCACAACAATGCCTCAATAAGCTTAAAAATCCCATCTGTCACTCATCTATCGCTCCACTACTTGGTGAGGAACAGCTGCATGTAATATAAGCAAATCTTTGTTCATGATGTGAAACACCAAAAAATCTTTGACATAGCCATAGTATGAACAAAAACCCTTTCACCAAGCTGATGCAACAGACTAGAAGGCTAACCTGCTTTACAATGCTTAAGTGCTAACTAAATACAAATACAATACATTTATTTAATTGAAATTCACTTTGTGTGTTTGTTGCAGCATTTTCCTCACCCATGTACCGACCACCTGCAGCCCCCCTACATTTTATTCAATGCTGCTCACTCTTGTATGCTCTTGTGATAATCTTCTGTGTGATGCACAATGTCTGAAGCCTTACCAAATATGGAAAACTTAATTGGCAGTAGTTATTAGTTATTTTTGAGCTAGTTGTATCCTGATCATTCCATTTTAAGCCGGGCCGTACTAGCCATCTATTCCACTGGGCATTTCCCCGGTGGATTGGATCTTTTGAAAGCCATTTTTTAGGTCTCGACTAGACAGTGCTTCCTCTGTCTCATCGAGGCATGTTGAATATACTTTGTGGGCTTCAGCCTGCTCAAAGGCTTCCTATTTGCTGGCTCCTATTCTTTCTCCCCATTTGACATGGGTATGCATTTGTTATGACTCTTGCTGTGTTTCGCCATCGCCAAGAGCAGGGATGAAGTACTATATCAATACACTGGTCGCCTTTTTAGTATTCTGTTTCAGGAACTATTTTTTTCTTTCTTTAAAAAGCAGTTCACTCAATGGGTCCTGTTTTCTCACTTGCTCGGAGCTCCACTGCATTTCTGTAAACAGGCCTGTAAATCTTGTTACCTTTTTTCCTGTCACCGGTCTCCCCTGACATCTGTTACTGCAGCTGAGCCGGGCTGCATTGTGTGGCTGGCCTCAGCCTGCAGCTGCGAAACTGGTGAGCCAGCCGACTGGGGCTCCTTGTTGCCAGGCCTTCCAACAAAGCCTACTTTCCACACACGTTTTTCTGTTCCTGACCAGCACTACTTCAGGTTTTCTCTCCACGTTTGTGTGGAGCGATAGGAAGGCCCTCTACTTCATTGGAAGTGGGTGGCTCTATTTTTATTAGGTGTTGCCACCATATGTGTGGCCTTTGTGATCTTTTGGCGCATGTTATTTTGGTTTCCCTGGTCCCCGTGTGTCTTTTTCTTGTCGGTCTATATGCTTCTTCTTTTCGGATACATGTGGCTATAAATAATTGGACTGAATTTGTTTGCAGGAGGCACTCGGTTGCACACCCATTTGATATGAATTACAGCTGGTTAGTCTGACTTTCCGTGTTTAAAAAATATGTATCATTTTGATGCTTACACCATTACTTCTGTGTTTTGTATGAGTAATATTTTTGAGTTATCTTATTTATTTTTAATCCGACCAAATTCGATTGAATCACAACTTCAACCTTGTTCTTGTATGTCTGTGGGCCACTAAACCACACAAATTATTCTAGTCTTTACAATACTTTGGTTGCAGGCATTTAGGGGTCGATTCTGATTCGGGCCGGAAAAAGCACCGACCGACTCGGATCCGGAAATAATACCGACCGACACGTACCCGTGGCGCACGACACGCCAAGTACGATGCAAGGCGCGAAAAATCCGACCGACACGTACCGAAACCAAGTCGACCGACCGAGCCGCACGGAAAACAGCAATCCGGCCGGAAAAACACGCGAATCCAACCGACCGACACGCACCCGGAACAAATCCGACCGAAACGTACACGCGAACTCCAAACCGCAAAGTACGATGCAAGGCGCGAAAACCACGAGCGAGTCGGACGGAGGACAAGCCGTACGACCGACACGCATACAAAACCGAGGCGAAGCAACACAAAACACCGCGACCGACGCGTACGCAGCATAGAAAACTGCACAAACACAGCGTGAACGAAACGGAGAACACCGTACGAGACAAATGCAGGGTCCGACTCGGTCACAAGAACGTTTCCAACATGCACAAACAGCACAAAGGAAAAATCACCCAAAAAAAGGCCAAACAAGCAATTACCAAGCCAATAAATACTGGGGGGTGGGGACAGAGAACAAAGACACACCCACAACTCCACCTATATAAAGGACACAAATCACAACCATGAGCCTTTGCAAATGCCATTCCACTGCCAGCACCCAAGAGAAAGCAACCACACACCCACAGCTCATCCCTCACACAAGCCACACACCATCAGCACACCAACAAATACCTACCTCACATACACCCAGCAAAACACACACTCACACACCCTCACCTGCACACCAACACACACATCACTCACCATCACCACCCATCACCATGCCCCCAAAGAAGAATCCCAAGTTCCTAGATAGTGAATTGGAAGTCATGGTAGACGAGATCCTCAGGGTGGAGCCACAGCTGTTTGGCACACTGGTCCAACAGACCCCCATCTCCCAGAAAACCAAGATGTGGGAGAGGATCATCAACAGGGTGAACGCACAATCACCATGTCGGCGCACAAAGAGCGACATCCAGAACAGGTGGTATGACGTGCGCAGGAGGGTACGGGACCTGCTGAAGAAAGACTACATCAACAGCCAATACACCGGCAGTGGCCCTCCTGCCAAGCCAATATACCTCAGGCCCTGGGAGGAGAAGGTGCGGGCCATCCTTCCGCCAGTGAGCGTATATGGACTAGAGGACATCCCAGAGCCTGGTGAGTACACAACAAATGTACACAATATACTGCCACAAAACACACACATCACTGTCAAGGGAGAGTCAAACCATGCACTCATAGCAATTACACAGCAACCAGAACAGAATCATCCCAAAATGTGTATGTCAGTCAGATAAACACAACACATGCCATCAACAAAAGTCACATCCAACTGTGCCAACACATGTACAAACACAACTACAACTACAGCTAGGCAGTGGCACAAATAGAACTAACAAACACATCCACACATGTAGCCACCACAACAACACCAACACACAGTGAAGACCACTCAAAGGAAGGAATTCTGTGTATGCTGGCCAAGTCAGTGTAGCCAATAGCATCATGGGAGTCGCAGTCACACATATTGCCCCCCCACAACTGTCCCATCAACACCACCCTGAACCATGCTCACATCACAGGGAGTGGAGAAGGACTCACAAGATGGCTGACACTGGCTACTGCTGTGGGGAGCACAAGGGCATGCTGGGAACTGCACACCAACCAACAGCAGGACACCACTGTCAGCCATCTTGCCATTGCCCTCACACCCACACACACTGAACTCCCCACAAAAGCAAGTAAGTATGGGAATGCTGGGAAGTGGGGTGGAGGCAATAGCATGATGGGAGTCACAGTCACAGACATAGCTCACCCCCACAACTGTCCCATCAACACCACCCTGAACCATGCTCACATCACAGGGAGTGGAGAAGGACTCACAAGATGGCTGACACTGGCTACTGCTGTGGGGAGCACAAGGCCCTGCTGCCAACTGTGCACCAACAAACAGCAGGACACCACTGACTGACATCCTGAGAGACAACTTACACTCCCTGCAATGCAAGCACGTTCCATGGTGGGATATCTGGCTAGCTGGGTGGGAAGGGGGACTTGCAGCACTGACCATAGTCACAAGCACCTCCCCTCACACACACCCCAACACAAACTCCACAGAACCCACCTGGTAGAATGCAATGCCCCCCATCCTAACACAAGATCCCACAAAGAACCACCACCCTGGGTTATGTTGTGTGAAGCACAGGGACACTCTTGGGACTTTTAGCCAAACAACTGCCAGGACAACACTCCCAGCCATCCTGTCAGCACAGCCAGCCCACCCCACAGGGAAGCAGAGTCAAAGGAAGGAAGCATGGGCATGCTGGGAAGGGGTGGAGGCAATAGCATGATGGGAGTCGTAGTCACTGATATTGGTCACCCCCACAACTGTCCCATCAACACCACCCTGAACCATGCTCACATCACAGGGAGTGGAGAAGGACTCACAAGATGGCTGACACTGGCTACTGCTGTGGGGAGCACAAGGCCCTGCTGGCAACTGTGCACCAACAAACAGCAGGACACCACTGACTGACATCCTGAGAGACAACTTACACTCCCTGCAATGCAAGCACGTTCCATGGTGGGATATCTGGCTAGCTGGGTGGGAAGGGGGACTTGCAGCACTGACCATAGTCACAAGCACCTCCCCTCACACACACCCCAACACAAACTCCACAGAACCCACCTGGTAGAATGCAATGCCCCCATCCTAACACAAGATCCCACAAAGAACCAGCACCCTGGGTTATGTTGTGTGAAGCACAGGGACACTCTTGGGACTTTTAGCCAAACAACTGCCAGGACAACACTCCCAGCCATCCTGTCAGCACAGCCAGCCCACCTCACAGGGAAGCAGAGTCAAAAGGAAGGAAGCATGGGCATGCTGGGAAGGGGGTGGAGGCAATAGCATGATGGGAGTCGTAGTCACTGATATTGGTCACCCCCACAACTGTCCCATCAACACCACCCTGAACCATGCTCACATCACAGGGAGTGGAGAAGGACTCACAAGATGGCTGACACTGGCTACTGCTGTGGGGAGCACAAGGCCCTGCTGGCAACTGTGCACCAACAAACAGCAGGACACCACTGACTGACATCCTGAGAAACAACTTACACTCCCTGCAATGCAAGCACGTTCCATGGTGGGATATCTGGCTAGCTGGGTGGGAAGGAGGACTTGCAGCACTGACCATAGTCACAAGCACCTCCCCTCACACATACCCCAACACAAACTCCACAGAACCCACCTGGTAGAATGCAATGCCCCCCATCCTAACACAAGATCCCACAAAGAACCACCACCCTGGGTTATGTTGTGTGAAGCACAGGGACACTCTTGGGACTTCTAGCCAAACAACTGCCAGGACAACACTCCCAGCCATCCTGTCAGCACAGCCAGCCCACCCCACAGGGAAGCAGAGTCAAAAGGAAGGAAGCATGGGCATGCTGGGAAGGGGGAGGAGGCAATAGCATGATGGGAGTCGTAGTCACAGCTCTACATCCCCCACCACATGGCCCAGCAAGCTCACACTCACGCATGCACATCCCACAGAGAGTGGAAAGGCCCATCAAAGATGTCTGACACTGTTGCTGTGTCGTGGGGAGCACAAGGGCATGCTGGGTACTGCACACCAACCAACAGCAGGACACCACTGTCAGCCATCTTGCCATTGCTCTCACACCCACACACACTGAACTCCCCACAAAAGCAAGTAAGTATGGGAATGCTGGGAAGTGGGGTGGAGGCAATAGCATGATGGGAGTCGTAGTCACAGACATAGCTCACCCCCACAACTGTCCCATCAACACCACCCTGAACCATGCTCACATCACAGGAAGTGGAGAAGGACTCACAAGATGGCTGACACTGGCTACTGCTGTGGGGAGCACAAGGCCCTGCTGGCAACTGTGCACCAACAAACAGCAGGACACCACTGACTGACATCCTGAGAGACAACTTACACTCCCTGCAATGCAAGCACGTTCCATGGTGGGATATCTGACTGGCTGGGTGGGTGGGAAGGAGGTCCGGCTGTCAACCAAACACAACCAATGCAGACCATGTTCACACCCCAGAAAATACATAGAAATGCCCAAATAATGCAGGACAATGTGCCACACCAATATCAACCCCTAACTGTGATGACTTAGGACAATGCAATGTACAGGCCCGCACCCAGAGGCACAGTCACAACTGTCATGTGTGTCAACCATTGATGCCTGCAGAAACATAACATACATTGTTTGTGTCTCCCAAAAACAGGTGATGATGGGGACACAGCAGCAGACGCTGAGGAGTCCCAGTCCCAGGCTCAAGAGGATGCGGAGCTCACTGGCGTCGTACAGCCTCTGTCCTCCTCGGACGATGAAGACCAACCTGGCACATCCGGTGGAAGTCAACATGCAGCACCAGCAGGACCACCAGCTGCAGCACCAGCAGGACCACCAGCTGCACCCCTGCACCCACCCCTCCAACGACTGTCACCACGAATACCATCCCTGCCGACATGGACAGAACAAGGAGCAACACCAGCACAGGGACCCTGGACCAACCTGGGGCCATGGACACCACCACCACCACCAACCCCAAGGTGGACCAGGGTTATCTGTGCGTGCCACTGCACACACTGCACATGTCAGCAGGGGTGGTGGGAGGGGTGGGAGACAGAGGTCGCTGCTTGCAGACGTTGCTGGTGTGCATGATGACCCACAACTGGTACGCATAGCTGATGCGTACCAGTCCAGCACCGGAGAGATCAGCCAGGTAGTGGGGCTCCTCAGAGACATGAAACAGCAGCAGGCTGCCCATCATGCCCGCTTGGACTCCCACATGTCCCACGTGGAGTCACACATGTCCCGCGTGGACTCACACATGTCCCGCGTGGAGTCCAAGTGGGATGCACTGCATGAGATGACGGCGGTGCACAGGGACATTTTACAATGCCTCCACCAGATGAACAGCAACCAGTCCACACCTCCCTGTGTGCCAACAACATCTGGTGCCGAACAAACTGCAACTGCCACAGGGAGGGAGGAGGACTCTGGCGGAGAGTCCCCTGCACCGCAGCAGCCTGCACTTGAGGGCCCCCCCCAAGAAGAGGGGTCGTCCGAGGAGGGAAAAGTGAGAGGCCGATGGCCAAGCGCAACTCCCAGGAAGCCTGAACCTGTTCTGGATGTTCGCCTTTGTGCACAGACTGTTCACCCTGTTGACGGCAACACTACTCCCACACATTGCATGGGGAGTACAAGTTGGACCAATGTGTCAGACAACTGTGGCCCCGATACTGGGGATCCTGTCTACCAGGACTTTCAATTCACCTAGGAACTTCGGATTGCAAGATTTATGTACAGCACTACCCATCCTATGCACTATTAACACAAATGTATCAAAATAAACACACTAATACACCATACTTGCCTCTGTCGTGATTCCAACATGGGTGCTGTTATGGGGATGATGAACTGCAAAATTACACTGTGTATGCGAACTGCAACAGCAAGGACAACACAGGCATGTGAGTACAGGCAACGTGACACACATGAGGGAGACACACCACCAGGGCTACACAACACATACACACCTAGGCCATCTGACTCATTGCCTACACTGATGTTGCCAGGGAAGACGGTGCAATGCACAGACACCACACCCATTCCCAGTTGTAGTCAAGTAGCCCACAGGTGCAGTAAGCAAATGGCAGTCAAATGTGTGACCACAGACAACGCACATCACAAAGTGAAGCACAGGTTTATTACACAGTTGCAACATGTCGTAACCACTACAGATGCAAGGTAATCCCACCTGGCAGCGGGCACACAGTCAACAACTGTAGACGGAAGGAAGTCCATGGGTGTGGCGCACATCACCTGTAGGGACACAACAGCTACCAGCCTGGATGTGCAATCACGTCGTCGGTGGACACAGTTGACCAAACGAATCTGAAAGTACCCTGTGAAGGACAGAAATGACACACAGTCAAAAGCAATGGAGTACAGGACAGAACAGCAAAACTCATGCACAATACATGTTACAAGATACCCACCCAGAACCAAGTTAGCATGTCAACACTGTTGGGGAGTACAGCCCACCTGTTAGCACACATCGCAACACACATCCAGTCAAGTAGCCCATGGACACACTCCAACAGCACCAGAGCACCACCCACACATCATGCCAACTCACATCATTGACATGACACCTCAGGATACTCACATTCAGCTAAAGAAGTTGGTGATGAGCTGTGTGCGGACATCACCATCATCATCATCATCGTCACTGGCATCGTGGTCCAGACCAGGATCCTCCACAGCTGGCGGATGTTGGTCATTGTCATCCTGGATGAGAGGCAACTCCTTCCGCACTGCCAGGTTGTGGAGCATGCAGCAGACGATGATAATCTTGCACACTTTTGCAGGGGCATATGGGAGGGACCCTCCGGTCTTGTCCAGGCAGCGGAAGCGGCTCTTCAGGAGACAAAAGGTCCGCTCAATCACTCTCCTGGTCCGACCATGTGCCTCATTGTAGCGCATCTGGGCTGGTGTCACAGGGTTCCTGAGGGGTGTCAGCAACCACGGCATGTTGGGGTATCCCGAGTCACCTACGGACAGACAAGTGCACATTAGCTGACTTGGAAAAGTGGGCGGAATACTACAGATCAGATCACACACAATGGCACAAAGTCAGTACACACCGACAAGCCAGGCACGCTGGTTCTGCATCTGTGCCATCATCCTGGGGATGCGACTACTCCTCATCACAAAGGCATCGTGTGCTGAACCAGGGAAACGGGCACACACGTGTGTGATGGTCATGTCTGCAAGACACACCACCAGTGCATTGACCGAGTGGTAGTGCTTGCAGTTCCTGTAGGCCTGCTCCTGGGCCTGTGGTGGTACCAAAGCCACATGTGTCCCATCAATGGAGCCAATGACATGCGGCATCCTCCCCAGGGCATAAAAGTCACTCTTCACGTCAGTGAGTCGTCGCAGTCTAGGGAAATAGATGTACCGGTTCAGGAAGAGCAACATTGCTGCCAAAACATCGCGGAGCACACGGCTCAACATGGTCTGTGACATCCCACCAGCAGTCGCCACAGTATGTTGGAAGGTACCGGTGGCAAAGAAGTGTAGGGCTGCCATCACCTTCACCTTGGGGGTCAGCGCTGTAGGATACGGCCGGCCAGGCTGCAAATGTGGGGACAACTGCACTGCCAAATCCTCAATCAGCTGCCTGGTGAAGCGGTACCGTCGGATGCTGTCCCGTTCCACCATCGTTGCCAGGTCTGGGAATGGTCGATGGACAGCAGGAGCCCTGCAGTGCAGAGGAGAAGTAAGCAAGATTGTCAGTCACCCCACATATGCGGCATTGAGAACACTCAAGATCCCAACATACATCATTATGAGGCACAACTACATGAAGTGTGCAGTTCCGGAAGGACATGTATGGTACATACATGGCCAACATCTGTCAACACGGTCCAACAGGTGGCATCAATTAGTCCCAGGTTGGCCCATTGGATATCATGAGGCCGTGTCACAGTTCCCATCTCCTGCTGCCGTGTCACAATAACCCCCAGAGTGACATGTGAGGACAGATGTGCCCCAGGCACCACAGCTCAATGACAGGTACATTCCCAGGGACCCTGTATTGCCACATGGACACTGGCATTACATGGAGTATCATGTATACACCACAGCAAAACAACCATGACCCCCACAGGTAGTGGCCCCACTTGCCACGGCAGGACAGACATGGACGTCTGTGACACACACACACACACCATCAAAGTCCATGCACACACAACGTGGATGTGGAGACTGTCTCCCATTGTGCACATGTAATCAGAGACATTGTAAACACTACATGCACAAAGACTGTGGAGGACCATCACTATTGTGCCACTGGGACACCCTGGCTCAAACATACCATCCCACATGGGACTCACGGGGTATGTGACATGACATACACATACACCACCGTGAAATGTGACCATGGCACATGCACAGATATGAACAGTTGCACATCACAGTGGTCATGTACACGTAACACCCAGGATCCTGTCCCCATGAACACGTGCACAGCCTGGGGGTGGCTGCCCACAGGTGACACCCACAGGACAACATGTACACCAACATACACACAATAGGAAATGCAGCATTACATGCCTTATGATAAAGTTTGGACAGGCTGTCGTGATGTAGGTGTGCCCCTCACTCCCTGGGAGCCATCTGTGGCTGGCATATGTCCATCTGAGACAGGCATGCTGACATATGCCAGTCACATGTACAGTGATGCGTTGTACTGCAATGGACCGATCGGTGCCTCCGGCCGGCCCATTGCATTCAATGTGTGCGGGTACGCGTTGTACCCCTGTGCGCGTTGAACTGCAATGGACCGATCGGTGCCTCCGGCCGGCCCATTGCATTCAATGTGTGCGGGTACGCGTTGTACCCCTGTGCGCGTTGAACTGCAATGGACCGATCGGTGCCTCCGGCCGGCCCATTGCATTCAATGTGTGCGGGTACGCGTTGTACCCCTGTGCGCGTTGTACTGCAATGGACCGATCGGTGCCTCCGGCCGGCCCATTGCATTCAATGTGTGCGGGTACGCGTTGTACCCCTGTGCGCGTTGTACTGCAATGGACCGATCGGTGCCTCCGGCCGGCCCATTGCATTCAATGTGTCGGGTACAGCGTTGTACCCCTGTGCGCGTTATACTGCAATGGACCGATCGGTGCCTCCGGCCGGCCCATTGCATTCAATGTGTGCGGGTCACGCGTTGTACCCCTGTGCGCGTTGTACTGCAATGGACCGATCGGTGCCTCCGGCCGGCCCATTGCATTCAATGTGTGCGGGTACGCGTTGTACCCCTGTGCGCGTTGTACTGCAATGGACCGATCGGTGCCTCCGGCCGGCCCATTGCATTCAATGTGTGCGGGTACGCGTTGTACCCCTGTGCGCGTTGAACTGCAATGGACCGATCGGTGCCTCCGGCCGGCCCATTGCATTCAATGTGTGCGGGTACGCGTTGTACCCCTGTGCGCGTTGTACTGCAATGGACCGATCGGTGCCTCCGGCCGGCCCATTGCATTCAATGTGTGCGGGTACGCGTTGTACCCCTGTGCGAGTTGTACTGCAATGGACCGATCGGTGCCTCCGGCCGGCCCATTGCATTCAATGTGTGTGGGTACGCGTTGTACCCCTGTACGCGTTGTACTGCAATGGACCGATCGGTGCCTCCGGCCGGCCCATTGCATTCAATGTGTGCGGGTACGCGTTGTACCCCTGTGCGCGTTGTACTGCAATGGACCGATCGGTGCCTCCGGCCGGCCCATTGCATTCAATGTGTGCGGGTACGCGTTGTACCCCTGTACGCGTTGTACCGCAATGGACCGATCGGTGCGCACCTATTGACAATGGGCTTGCCTGGCAACGGACGCGTTTTCGAATTTCGAACGAGTCGGTTCCTGGAAAATCAGTTGGTCACCCACAACAATGTTGCAAAATCATGTATGTCATGAAGTTGAAGATTTGAAGGATGCTGTGGGCGTGTTGTGGTGCTGCTATTCCATGGATTGGCCAGATTCAGAAGATGCAAACGACTTGGACCTATCACTTTGGACACAAGGGACAGTATCTGCCTCTCCAGCACATATATATTGCTGGCTGTTCCCCTGAGAGCTCACTTGCCTGCACTACATGCTCCAGGACGACATCTGCCACTGCACTGCTGCTGTCTCTGCCCCTCTGGACCCTGCAATGGCACGTACTGTGGAGAGAGCCCCAGCCTTCAGCCTTGAAGAGAACCAGGCCCTGCTGGACAGCCTACTTCCACAGTACAGCAAGCTGTATGGGACACCAGGGGAGCAGGTGAGTGTTCTGTGCACTGCCTTTCTGAATGTGCATTTTGTGTGACTAGCAAGGCTGGAAGTCTGCACGCCACTGGCTAGCAGGCTCACTGAGTAGTTGTCACCCCCCATAGTGTGTAGTGACTTGCACTGGACAGGTATGGTGCAGTGACAGTGCATTTGAACATGGTTTTACTTCCCATGCAATGATACCATGTAGTGACGTCTGACAAACTGTCCATGGGCAGCTTTGCACTGCCTGTGTACATCATGTGCCCCTGTGATTGAGACATGTATATACAACTGTGTCATGCACGGATATGTTGCATGTGTGGTAATGGCCTTTTCACTTTGTCATCCTGACAGGTTAATGCCCATCGGAAGCAGGAGATCTGGAAGGACATCGTCCGGGCCGTCCGGTCCGTGGGGGTCTACAAGCGCCGGATCCGCAACTGCCAGAAGAGGTGGCAGGACCTTCGGGGCTGGACCCGGAGGATTGCACGGGTCCAGCTGAAGCTGTCGCCTCCTCGCAGGAGGCGCGGAACACAGACCCTGACCCCCCACATGCTCCAGATCCTGGCGGTGGTATTTCCAGACCTGGATGGGCAGCTGAAGGCCAGACAGCAGCAAGGAGGGGGTGAGTCAAAGACTGCACTGTGAACTCTGTATTACATGCTTTGTGCCCTCCTCTGGCCTGGTTCAACTGCCACAGTGCAGCAGTCATGTTGTCCAGGAGCCATGTCCCTCTATTGTGCACTGCCCACTGCTCATCTGATACCCAGGTGTGGCCCTTACATTCAGGGAATTGTGTCACTTGGGACTGTGTCCTTGCAGTTTGCTTCACTAAAGGTGGGGAACAGCATCTGTTTCCCTAACTCTGTTGTGGGCATCATGGGTGGGTCCATTGTTCACACAAAGCCTGTGTTTGGACATGTGATCTGCGTGTTGCTTTGATATGCGGTCCACTTGCTGAGCTGAGCCACCACATGTGCCTGGGGTATGTGGCACACGCCCATGCAGCGGGTGGGAACAATGTTTGGGCCCCAGGAGGTGTGCAGATTACGTGTGTCACACATACATAGCCAGCTATCCACTGTCCAGGGCACATCCCTCATTCATGTGGAGCAGGACAGTCATGCCTACTCCAGGCCATGCAATGCACTCTGTACTCCCACTCCCGTGTATCAGCTGACACATTGTGCACAGTGATTTGACCCCTCAGGTGTCTGCCTCTGTGTCAGTGTGCTGTGGATTAGTTGCCAGGACTCCTGGGGTGTTTCTTGGTAGGGGCTCAGCATGCCCCTGGAGATGTGACCATAGGAGACGATACTTGTGTGTCACATAGGTGTTTGATCAGCTGCGCGTGCAGACTGGGGTATGCGAATGTGAAGTTCAGGCAGCTGTTCGCCATTCACAGCAAATTGTGAGGGGCTCAGGTTCAGAGGGTAGTGTCACAGGTCTCCCATATGTCCAATAGGTATGACCTGGACAGATGAGGGTTAAGATGATGTGTTGTGTGGGGGATGTACATGTGCACTTGTGCAGCTCCAGGACTTGCATTCCCCATGACCTACTATTGTGACACAGTGCATAGTGTTGTTGTCTGGCTGCCAAGTCATACATCACTGAGACAGTGATGTATGACTTAGCAGTCATGCCTCTGCCATGGCATGTGTCAACTTATTGGTGGTCCTGCAGGGGAGTGACATGTGCTACATGCACACCATTGTGGCGATGGCTATCAGGACATGGGTGCATCATGGTGTCTGTCGCTGGTATGCATCACATGCATTTCCCATTTGACTCTGGGCATCCCTTTTATCCGGAAACCTGTACTGACTCAGTGGCAAGAGCTGTGATGTGTGCATGTCCACATGCCACACCGTGTCCTCTGCACTGTCCAACTACTGTGTACTTGGTGCATGTGTCCACACTGGGGTGTTGCAATCCAACAGACACCAGACAGATGGGTGCAAGGCCATGTGGGATGTGAGTGCCATGCTTGGCATCAGACTGACAATTGGCTTCTCCTGTTCAGTTAGGGCACTTTTAGCAATGTACAACTAATGATGCCAGGGCTTGCTCTGTAATGTGCTGTGCTCACAGTGGTGTGTGCGTTTGGTGCAGGTGACTGATGTCTGTCTGTTTCCCCATTGTTTGCAGATACATCCACGGCCACGGAAGGGGACAGCTCCACGGACCAGGAGGAGCCAGAGAGCCAGACTGGGTCAGCAGCCGAGGAGTGGTCGGAGGGACCCAGGGGCACGGAGGGCGAGGGGAGCCACACCAAGGAGTCCTCAGCACCATCCACCTCAGCTGAGGACCAGAGCAACTCGGAGGATGACTCCCTTGTGGAGGCGGGTGTCAGCAGCCACCACACCCCAGCTAGTGTTGCTGTCCCCGCCACCACCAGCACCACCACCGCCCTCCCATCGGCTCCCATTCCCCAGGTCCGTGGAGGCTCCCATGTTCGGGAGCATGTCTCCTTTGGCCCAGGCACCACACCCCCTGCCCCTGTGTCCCCTGCTGCCCTGAGTGAGGAGTCTGTGTACCTCCTTCGCCAGCTCCATGTAGGGCAGACAGCCATGCTGAGTGTCCTCCATGTGCACACCGCACTGTTGACTCAGCTGGTGTCGTTCATGGAGGGCATCTCATCGGGCATGTCTGACCTACAGAGGGGCAACAGGTCCATGGACTCCTCCCTGACGGCAGCAGTGTCCCTCCTCAGACAGTCCCTCACCCCTCCTGCCTCTGCTCCATCCACACTCCCCAGCACCTTACCCGTCCCAAGCACACACACACCGGCACAGGCACACACCAGCACACACACGTCCAGCACACAGACACACACGCCACAAACTAAACGCACACGCACGCACAGTCAGGGGACTGAAACCAGACTCACAGGGGATGGGGCCCTGGTACACACACACGCATCCACGGGCACTGCGCAGTCCTCAGTTGCCTCTCCCTCCAAAGCACCCTTCCTTGCCTCACCTGCAACCCCAAAGACCCAGCGCCTCTTCCTCAGTGACCTCGGCCTCTTCCCCTCCGATCCAGGTGCCCCAGCATCCAGGGGGAAGAGGAAGCCCCCCACACGGAGCAGAGTGCCCCTCGCCCCCGGACACCCTCCCCCAGGCGCAGACAGACTGAGGCCCCCACCCGCAAGTCCCCCGGAGTGCTAAGAGCAAGACCCCGCCGCCGCCCTGCAGCTCAAGCACCAGGTCTCCTTCCTCCATCCCTCAGGCCCCCACTCCACAGGTGCCCCCCCCACACCCTGCCCCAGGTTCCCCCACCCACAGATATACCATCCCCAAGAGGCTCCGGCCTTCTCCCCCTGCCACTTGCTCTCCCGGCACCACACCCCCCACTGCGCTTGTCTGTGCCACTGATGTGGTGAGGGTGTCCTCCCCCTCTGTCCAGCCCACCTTGCCTGTTCCCCATTCTCCTCCCCTGGTGGTAGGCACTGCAGTGGAGTCCACTACCACCCTGTCTGACTTGGGCACTGCAGTGGCGGAGCTGTCCACTCCATCTGCAGGGTCCACTGCAGTCGTGCCGGCACCCACAACATCTGAGCCATGCCCCCCAGTTGTGCCGGCACACACCATGTCAGACACCTCCACTGCAGTTGTCAGTGGCTCTCCAGCACCCACCACCCCTTCCCTGCTTCCTCCTGGTGAGCCCTGATCCTGTCCCTGCGGTGCCTGGCCTACCCCCGGTTGCCCCTCCTTGTGGATTGTCCCTGGTTTTGTGCAGGCATGTGTAGGGTGGCATCTGCCACTGTCACCCACTTGTGACTTTGTTGATGGACTGGCCATTGGCCTTTGTTTATGTTCTACCGGACCTCTACTTTTAATGCCACATATGCTGAATAAAGCAACTTTCTGTTCTCTAGTGCTTTTGCTTCTGATGTACATGATGTTGATGATGCTAACCATGCCCTTGCTGCAGTGATGGTGATATTTGGTCTCATGATAATGAAGTGTTACTGTGCAGGAACCCATGTGGTCCAGGGGGAATGTGTCCTATCCTGTGGTGTATCCATGTCATCCATAGCAGCATCTGAGGGTGTCATGTGTTCAGTATTTGGCAATGGGATTTCCTACTTAGATTGGCTATTTCACATCTGTGGCTTCCACCCCTGCACATCTGTTGTGCCTGCCATTGTTCAATTCGTCTACTTCCCGGACCGTGTGGCCATCTCCACTGGACATGCAGGTTTGGGCATCAATGGGGAAGGACTCATCTGTGTTGTCAGTGCAACATTGCTATACAAGTGTGTTGGATCTGTGCTGATGATTCCGTTGGCACTTCCATGACCAGGCTGATGTGACGGGAGCCCTCATTTGGTGCTAATTGTTGATTGTGTGACCAAGTGCTCAGCTGACATGGTGGGGCCCTACTGAGGCAACATATGGCACAGCTTTCCTCACACAGGAGTGGAGTCCCCTCATGGCAGTGTGTACTCCTGTGACATTGCCTGCGCCCAAGGTGTGTGTTGTATGTGCATGTCTGTGTGTTCACTTCCGTTTAGCTGTGCATGCTGTGATCCCTAGTGTTGTACCTGTTTGTGATGCTAGCTGAGTTGAGCTATGTTCCCCCAAAGTCTTCTCCCTGGGTTCTCTGTGATGTGGGTGCATGGCACATTACTGGTCATCAGGGTGTCACCCATAGGTGTGCTTGCTGTCAGGGCTGAGTTTGTGTGCAGACGCAGATGGGTCACAGTCAGGTTTCCCCTTGGCACTTGTTGTTTGCCCCTGTCATGTGATTTCCAGTTTGTGTTATCTTTCAGTGATTGTGACACGTTGTGTGTGTGACTGCTGGCACTCCTCAGGGTCCGGGCTGCAATGTTGGTTGTTGTCTATGTGTGTTCTTTGTGGGTGACCTTGGCTTCTTCATTGGTGTGTGACTGTGGCTGTGATCCCATTGGTTGGTGTGGTATTGCCGTCATGTCCATGTACGGCATAGTGTGCAGTGTGTCAGACATTCAGGAGTCTTGTTGAGTGTCCATGTGTGATGTGTTTCTGCACCTTGGTTCCCACCCACCACCCTGGAATAGTCATGGGTGCATGTGCAATATCACCAGTGCATGTGTGCTTCACTGCTGCACATTGTTGGAGGTCGAGGGGTGTGGTGTTGAGTGTGTGCAGATGAGAGTTGTTGCCCGGCTAGGCCCATGCCTCCATGTTGGCCTTGGCTTACTGGCCATGCTGTTTGATTTGTGCTTGTGTAGGTGTGATGGTAGTTAGTTGCTCAGTACACATGACTGTGGTTCACAGTGTGAACCACATTTAGCTTTGTCATCACAGTGGGATTGTAATGCAGCCCAGGGTCACCACATTGTGGGGGCCCTGGGGGTGGTGCTGTGGTGTGTCTGTGTCTTGCTGTGTCAGTTGCTGTCCCTACGTGCCTGTGTGACATGTGTGATTTGTGCTCCCTCTCATCTGACAATGCCTGATTGCCCACATAGGGGATTTGGATCCATGAGTTACCTTTGTGTGGCACTGTATGCACATCTGTATGATTGGTATTCAGGTCTCCTCATGTGTTGTGTGGTTGCCTGGGGACACTGGCACCCCCCTCACCTGTTGTGTATGATGTGCAGTGTGGGTCTGCCTGTTTGTGTTTGTGCATCTGCACCACTGCATTGGCATATCTTGGGTGTGCCATTGGCTGTATGTAGTTTGGTGGGTTTCCCCTGCTGTCCCTGGGACTCCTAGGTCATCGGTCAGCACAATGATCATGGTTTGTGTGTCCCATTGCTGCCATGGTATGGTATCTGTTCACCTCACATCTGCAGTCTCCACAGGGTATCTGCATGTGTGTGCCCATTGCTGCAAATATGTGGGTCTGCATTCTGATGGTCACTTCTGTCATTGTGTCATTGATGATTGTTGACGGTGTCAGCCCCCATGGGTGTTGTTTGTCTGCACATGGCCAAAGTTATGTCTTATTTGCACTGCAGGATTTGGCTCCCCCAATTTATGTTGCAATGGGACACATACACTACTTTGCCACTGATGTGTTTGTTGTTCTGTGACCAGGAATCATCCATGCAGTTTGGCAGTTGCACCTCTTTCTTTGTCAACACTTACCTTTTGGTCACTGTGATGATGGGGGTTTGGACCCCATTGCCACAATGTTCGAAATGTGCTTCAGCTATGGACCCCACACTTACATTTTGGTCACTGTGATGATGGGGGTTTGGACCCCATTGCCACAATGTTCAAAATGTGCTTCAGCTATGGACCCCACACTTACCTTTTGGTCACTGTGATGATGGGGGTTTGGACCCCATTGCCACAATGTTCAAAATGTGCTTCAGCTATGGACCCCACACTTACCTTTTGGTCACTGTGATGATGGGGGTTTGGACCCCGTTGCCACAATGTTCAAAATGTGCTTCAGCTATGGACCCCACACTTACCTTTTGGTCACTGTGATGATGGGGGTTTGGACCCCATTGCCACAATGTTCAAAGTGTGCTTCAGCTATGGACCCCACACTTACCTTTTGGTCACTGTGATGATGGGGGTTTGGACCCCATTGCCACATTGTTCAAAGTGTGCTTCAGCTATGGACCCCACACTTACATTTTGGTCACTGTGATGATGGGGGTTTGGACCCCATTGCCACATTGTTCAAAGTGTGCTTCAGCTATGGACCCCACACTTACATTTTGGTCACTGTGATGATGGGGGTTTGGACCCCATTGCCACAATGGTCATGCCCTGCTTGCATTGTGGGTGCCACACACATATATGTGTGGCACATGTGCTAGGGGGTCACATTGTATGTTCAAAGTCATGTTCGGTGTTGTAGGCATTTGACACAGTCTACACACGCTTGTCATGGTGTTGGGGGGATGTCTTCTTCTTGCATTCCCTAGGTTGTGGTGTGCTGGTTGTGTCATGCATTGTCCATCCTATGAGTGGGGGTGGTAGTAGTGGTAGGCATCCAGCCCCCCTGGGTGAGGGTGGTAGTAGTGGTAGGCATCCAGCCCCCTGGGTGAGGGTGGTAGTGGTGGTAGGCATCCTACCCCCTGGCTAAGGGTGGTGGTAGGCATCCAGCCCCACCTGGGTGAGGGTGGTAGTGGTGGTAGGCATCCTGCCCCCTGGGTGAGGGTGGTAGTAGTGGTAGGCATCCTGCCCCCCTGGCTAAGGGTGGTAGTAGTGGTAGGCATCCTGCCCCCCTGGGTGAGGGTGGTAGTAGTGGTAGGCATCCTGCCCCCCTGGCTAAGGGTGGTAGTAGTGGTAGGCATCCTGCCCCCCTGGGTGAGGGTGGTAGTAGTGGTAGGCATCCTGCCCCCCTGGGTGAGGGTGGTAGTAGTGGTAGGCATCCTGCCCCCCTGGCTGAGGGTGGTAGTAGTGGCAGGCATCCAGCCCCCTGGGTGAGGGTGGTAGTAGTGGTAGGCATCCTGCCCCCGGGTGAGGGTGGTAGTAGTGGTATGCATCCTGCCCCCCCTGGCTGAGGGTGGTAGTAGTGGCAGGCATCCAGCCCCCCCTGGGTGAGGGTGGTAGTGGTGGTAGGCATCCTGCCCCCCTGGCTAAGGGGTGGTGGTAGGCATCCAGCCCCCCTGGGTGAGGGTGGTAGTAGTGGTAGGCATCCAGCCCCCCTGGGTGAGGGTGGTAGTAGTGGTAGGCATCCTGCCCCCTGGCTAAGGGTGGTAGTAGTGGTAGGCATCCTGCCCCCTGGGTAAGGGTGGTAGTAGTGGTAGGCATCCTGCCCCCTGGGTGAGGGTGGTAGTAGTGGTAGGCATCCTGCCCCCCTGGCTAAGGGTGGTAGTAGTGGTAGGCATCCAGCCCCCCTGGGTGAGGGTGGTAGTAGTGGTTGGCATCCTGCCCCCTGGCTAAGGGTGGTAGTAGTGGTAGGCATCCTGCCCCCCTGGGTAAGGGTGGTAGTAGTGGTAGGCATCCTGCCCCCCTGGCTAAGGGTGGTAGTAGTGGTAGGCATCCTGCCCCCCTGGGTAAGGGTGGTAGTAGTGGTAGGCATCCTGCCCCCTGGGTGAGGGTGGTAGTAGTGGTAGGCATCCTGCCCCCCTGGCTAAGGGTGGTAGTAGTCGTAGGCATCCAGCCCCCCTGGGTGAGGGTGGTAGTAGTGGTAGGCATCCTGCCCCCCTGGCTAAGGGTGGTAGTAGTGGTAGGCATCCTGCCCCCCTGGGTGAGGGTGGTAGTAGTGGTAGGCATCCTGCCCCCTGGCTAAGGGTGGTAGTAGTGGTAGGCATCCAGCCCCCCTGGGTGAGGGTGGTAGTAGTGGTAGGCATCCTGCCCCCTGGCTAAGGGTGGTAGTAGTGGTAGGCATCCTGCCCCCTGGGTGAGGGTGGTAGTAGTGGTAGGCATCCTGCCCCCCTGGCTAAGGGTGGTAGTAGTGGTAGGCATCCTGCCCCCTGGGTGAGGGTGGTAGTAGTGGTAGGCATCCTGCCTCCCTGGCTAAGGGTGGTAGTAGTGGTAGGCATCCTGCCCCCCTGGGTGAGGTGGTAGGCATCCTGCCCCCCTGGGTGAGGGTGGTAGTAGTAGTAGGCATCCAGCCCCCTGGGTGAGGGTGGTAGTAGTGGTAGGCATCCTGCCCCCTGGGTGAGGGTGTTAGTAGTGGTAGGCATCCTGCCCCCCTGGCTAAGGGTGGTAGTAGTGGTAGGCATCCTGCCCCCTGGGTAAGGGTGGTAGTAGTGGTAGGCATCCTGCCCCCTGGGTGAGGGTGGTAGTAGTGGTAGGCATCCTGCCCCCCTGGCTAAGGGTGGTAGTAGTGGTAGGCATCCTGCCCCCCTGGGTGAGGGTGGTAGTGGTGGTAGGCATCCTGCCCCCTGGCTAAGGGTGGTAGTAGTGGTAGGCATCCTGCCCCCCTGGGTGAGGGTGGTAGTAGTGGTAGGCATCCTGCCCCCATGGGTGAGGGTGGTAGTAGTGGTAGGCATCCAGCCCCCCTGGGTGAGGGTGGTAGTAGTGGTAGGCATCCTGCCCCCTGGGTGAGGGTGGTAGTAGTGGTAGGCATCCTGCCCCCCTGGGTGAGGGTGGTAGTAGTGGTAGGCATCCAGCCCCCCCTGGGTAGGGGTGGTGGTGCGCATTCAGGCCCCTGTGTGCATATGTGGCATTGGTGATGGGCATCCCGCCCCTATGGTGCTGCTGTTGCTGGTGTAAGTATATTCTGCATCCCTCTGTGTGTGTGTGATGTGTCGTGTACGTGTTGTATGTGTTTTGTGGTTGGTGTCTGGCTTACCTTCTGCGCTGTACGCGTCCGTGCCTGTTCCGGTAGTAAATGTAGAATATTGGTATGATCGGGACGAAGGGATTCATGGTTGGTTCGTGTCGTTCGTCCTTCTCGTTGCTTCGCGTCGTCCTCGTCGCTTCGCCTCGTCCTCGTCGCTTCGCCTCGTCCTCGTCGCTTCGCGTCGTCCTCGTCGCTGCTGTGTTCGTCTCGGAGCCGTGGATCGTGTTGTGGCGCGAATCGGAGCTTATGTGCGCCTCTCCCGGATGCTTTGACGTGCCGTGCGTAGCGACGGGTTCGGCGCGTACGGAAAGCGCATCTGATGACGCCGATTCTTATCTAATTATCTATAAGAACCTTCTGGTCGCCAAGATCTTTTTACCTGTTGAATAGTGTAAAGGAGAGAATCTCATCAGGTTATATATCAGCATTCATTTTATCTGAAAGGACCACTGACTCCGAATTCAAGTTTGAGAATTTATTATCGCCAAAAATAACTGAACGTGCAAGCACCTCAACACGAGGTTAAAGAAATAAATGGGCACTAATACAAATAATAATCTACGCAGGAATCTCATCCGACTCAGGATAAGGAGAATAGAAAGTTCTAGAAGGATCAACCAGACTATGATTGCTCCAATTTCTAAGTTGCTCTTCATTGGACTAAACAAGCTTAAAATCAATTGCTGTCCCTACGCTAACACTAAGTGACATCCCTGCATAACGATTTTCCCAGGCAAGAGTGAATAAAGGTGTCAGCTGTGAGGACTTCCTAAGAAGTGCAATCACACAATACCTAAGCTCAGCTCTGTCCTTCTCTCAGGTCTCCCCTACCTCTTCTCTGGCCTCCTCCCTCAGGGCACTATCCCTAATACAAAACCACAATACAATTGTACACGCCTTTGTCACGCCTCCTTGGCCAGGTCTTCTTTCTTGTGCTTTTCCATCGAAACGGTTACTTCATCCTGGACGGTTGCGATGACCTTGAGTCCCAGGCACCTTCTCCGCTGAAAGTATCATCCCTAAATTCCATTTCACTCCCCGTACCATGCCTCCCCTCTCTCTAGCTTACGAAAACAAAGAGTTAGTCTTACTAACGAGACATGTGTCCTTGCACCTGCAACGAAAGATACTTTCAACAGAAACCTTCTACTGTGCAAATTAAATCTACCGTTTGTGCCCAGAGAGCCTTACCAAGAGAAACTTTTCTCTGCCTACAAAATAAGCTAACATAAGAATAAACCAGGCCTTCCCTAAGCATATATGTAGTCAAGCCTTTACATATAACTTTTAAACACACACCTTACTTTTCCCTAAGCATTTTCATTACAATACATATGCAAACATGAATTACATGTGCAACTTTACTATGGTGCACGTTTAAACTACTGCAATTACATTACACACGAACTAATTCCTCTATGCATTATGTTCACACAATTCAATAAGCATTACATTACATCATTATCCTAACACCATTATGCTGCTGAGTTCACTTTGTCTCAGCGAACTATTCATTCTTTACTAAACATGCATGAGTATACAACTGAATATAAACGAATATATGTCTGAATACATGTGGGTGCGGCCTATCAGTGATTATGATGCACCCCTACAATTCACAAGAACATTTCGCTCTATCACATCGTACTCGTTCGGCCGGACGGAGCTGCATTTTGGCTTCCGTGCGACTCGATTCAGCGTTTCCGGATTCGCCTCGGTCGGGGAACAGGACCTGGTTTGGGTGAGTACGGCTCGGCCGGATTCTTTGCTGTTGTGCGCATCGTACTTGCTCGTTCGGTGTGCTGTACGGATCGGTCGGGAAACAGGCTTTCGCATGGCTTTTTTCCCGACCGAATGGTGTTGGCTACGCCTCCGACCGAGATCGGAATCGGCCCCATAGTGTCCCACAGCGTTACTTTATCAAGACCATGGACGGCTATCAAGCTGCTCTGACCTGGGGACCCCGCCGCCTCTCTCTGCTTGCCTCATGCTCCCCTGGCCTTTTCCTGTCAGTGTCCAAGGCCCTCTTCAGGTCTGAGACCACCCCATCCGTGCTGTCCCCCATGACCAGCCTAGCTCTCACTAAAGACCAGCTTCAAGGTCTGGCCAGGTAAACTGAGGATTAAGTTTTTTTTTTGCTTGTTACCCTACCAATATAGGACATCTTCTTTTCCGGCTCCCTGTTTCTGTGTGCAATGTTAAGTACAACGTGCTAAAGTTTCTTCAGCTGTACAAGCGTCTAATACATAGGTATTCTCAAACTGATTTCCGGAGTCAAAATGTACAGTTAAGATTGTGGCCCCGGGACACATTACTGCCAGCAGTGATTCAGATAGGGAAACGTTCAACAGGAGAACTCGCGGAGCACATTTTGGGCTATTGTTCCTTACTTATATTGTCTAAATTAGGCTGATACCATTTTGCAATGGCAAAACCGACAATTCACAAAATCAAAGCACAAACTGAATATTTTTCTACTGTGTGCTAAAACCATATGGTGAGCTGGAAAAACATTCTGAACTGTAATGGAGGGGTAGGGGTGTGAAAGATGTGTCCCCTCACTAATGGGGATTTATATTGTTTATATAAGATTTGTATTGCATTGCAGCATTTATATAGCAGTTACTACCCCTATGTGGGGCACTATCAGTTTCGTCCCTTTTGTGAATTGTCTGGCGACCTCAGGGGGAGCAGGCACTGATCCGGGTAAACACCGTCTAATTACACGGCCCACATCCCACCCAGCTCCTCTGCTGTTCCCCTAACTCCCTGTTGCTGCCGCAGCTCCAGTGTCTGTCGCCTTAATTAATCTTTAAGCCCCTACCCAGCTCTTCCCTGGCACCCCCCTTTCATTCCTGCAGATATATGCTGGTTTCAAAACAGACTGCTGAAAACAAAGGCAATATTAAAACTTCAGAAAAAATCATGTATTGTTGTTAGTTTTACATAGTAATAGATATCCAGCAGTATTAAATCTCTATAGAGGGCAGGCAACGGGCCCATCCTACGAAGCTCTGTATCTTTTTTTGCAGGTAGGCTCTCATTTGTGCGGAAGTTTATCCTTTGGATGTAAATACACAGTTTGATTACATTTCTTATGTGCATCTCTGATTTGCTTATTTCTCAATTCCACCGCCTTTCGGTTACACAGCTAACTTTACTACCTTTCAATTTCATGCCTCTCATATATCTTTAATTTTGATGTCTATCACCTTCACAACTTTTACTGCATTCACTTCTTCTTTACTTACCACTTTCACAATGTTTCTCATTTCAATAATTCCTTTTCTTTTCATATATTTAATTTACGTCCTGCTTCGTTGTATATTCCTCACGTGCATTCATTTCCTTTGCAAGCCCATGGTTGGCAAATATCTCATGTGTATGCCACCTAGGTTGCACATCTTTTACTTGATTTTTTTTACTTACAAAACTTGGACATCATTAACTTGCACACCATTTTTTTCCATACCTCTCACGATAGCACACAACCTAGGATGCTAGTCGTTTAATTGTACACATTTCTGTGTGTTTAACTACTGCGCTCAGAATAAAATTTGATGATGATTTAAAAGCCACAACTGATGTTAAGACACTTGACATGGGACAGATTTTAGCAGCTATGCATGATTCTCATCTGTATTTTCACTTGCATTGTGGTCCTCAGTCTAACTCACAAATATATTTCTTCTGATTACACACTATGGGGGTCATTACGATGGCGGGCGGACAAAGTCCGCCCGCCACCGTAACGGTGAATGGGACCGTCCGCCATAGGAGCGGCAGTCCCGCCGTGGGCATTAGGATGCCACCGCCACAGTGTCATCCCGCATATATTGAATTGCGGCGGGCGGTGCTGTAAGCAGCACCCGCCACAATGCAATATATGCATGTTGTGCATTTGCATGCACACCGTGACAGGCACCGCGCGGTGCCTGCCACCTTGTGCATGCAAATGCAGGGGGGTACCATAGGTACCCCCCATGTGCACCCCCCACCCCCCAACATCTTGGGGGGCCCGCAACGGGCCCCCAACAGCAAACACCGTATGCCTTTCCATGGCGGCAACGCCGCCATGGAAAGGCTGCTCTCCGCCGCCATCCTAATATGGATGGCGGTGTCTAGCAGACACCGCCACCATATTAGGGTCCTTTACCGCCCGGTCCCCTGTCGGACCGGCGGAAAACCGGCGGACGGTCTTTCCGTCCGCCGGGGTCCCGTCCGCCATCGTAATATGGCGGGGGAAATGGCATGCAGGCGGTGGAAAATGGCGGGCGGATCGCCACCGCCCGTCATTATAATGACCCCCTATGTTATGAAAACTGACACACTGGGTGCTTTATAAAGGCGCATAAAATAACCTGATTGCTGTCAATGCGAATTGCTAGGACTTGTTATTTGCCCATTTGCATGAGGCCCCTGGTAAACCAAACCTCATCCCAGCGTATTCACTGCACAGATCAATGTTTACTTGATTAATTGTTTGTTAGAATGTCTCTCAGCAAGATGCCTGATAGGGAATGCATTAAATGTGCACATGTAAATTTAAACACCGTTTATTTCTTGTTATTTTTCTGTCTAGTCAGTTTGCTTGTTTGTTAAGCCTACCAATACCTGCCCCTTCCTTGAATGTGCTTGAAAAATATCAGTCGATTATGAACAGATGTCTTCTTTTTAACCTTTAGGTTATCCGTTTCATATGGATCTCAAACTATTTTTTATAGGCTGTGTAATGCAAAATATATTTGTTCCGCTTCCAAAAGTAAATATTTAAAAGATCCCTTGAGTGAATGAGGCAAACCCTAAATTGGATATGGCATTCTCTTTCTTTTCTTCCTGCTTCTTCCTACCTACAGTCTTCTTGAAAGCTTTCCACACAAGGTGCCTTTCAGTCAGTCTCTTGCTAATAGAGTGCGAAAAGCTTTAGATTCTGATTGTGGGCGATTTACTATATAAAGCATAAATTTACAGATTTCATCCACAGACAAGTCATAACAACACCAAATACTGTCTTTCCTTATTAGTGAGCAAGTATAAATATATCTCAAATTAAGGGGAGGTTTAGAATCTAACACACAGTCCAATGCAAACTGAAATGCATTTTACTGACCTCCAATACACATTGATGTCACTTTGCAAACTTTCAAAGTATTTACTTTTTTGGGAGGCAGTAATTACCACATTAATCTTTTTTTTATTTCAAACAATTGCACGGTTTCATAAACCATACTAATACAGTGTCAGTTGGTGAAACTGTGGTTATGTGGGTGCCTGACAATATTGGAGTATGTTGCGCTATATTAAAATCGGTACGCAGTCAAAATATCGATTTTGTTATATCGACCTATACTAATATCGAGTTTTTAATATTGTAGGGACAGAATATCGATGTCAAGAATATCGGTGACCAGAATATCGACCTTAAGGTAAGTAATATCGTTTTTTTATATCGAAGTAAGTAATATCGAAGTAAGTAATATCGTTAGCAAAATTATCGTTGTTAATAATATCAATATTTATATTAGTGTTATGTATTTTAGTATGTATTTTATATGTATGTTTAACATTTTTTGTAATGTATTTTTATTATTTTTAAATATATGTATTAAATGTTTAGAAATTAGTAATTGTTTTTAAGTAAATTTTGCGTTTTAGTATCAGAGCGGGTTGTGGGTTTATAGGGGAATAGGGTAGGAAGTAATTTAATTATAATTAATTAATTAATATGTTTTTTTATTGTTATTGGTTATTAATGTATTGGTAATTAATTATTAATTGGTAATTAATTTTCTTTATTGATTAATTTATCAGTATATTAATAATATTTTATTTATTTATTGTTATTGTTAATTAATTTATTGTTAATTAATTATTAGTTGGGAATTAATTTTTAATGATTGATTAATTGATAAATATATTAATTATGTTAATTTTTATGTGTAGCGGGTTGTGGGTTCATAGGGGAATAGGGTGGGAAGTTATTTGATTATAATTAATTAATTAATATTTTTTTATTTATTGTTATTGATAATTAATTTGTTAATTAATGATTAATTGGTAATTAATTTTTATTCATTGATTAATTTATAATTATATTAATTATAATTAATTTGTTATTATTTTTTCTTTATTGTTATTGTTAATGAATGTATTGTTAATTTATTATTAATTGGTAATTAATTTTTATTAATTGATTAATTGATAATTAAATTAATTGTGTTCTTTTTATGTGTAGCGGGTTGTGTGTTTATGGGGGAATAGGGTGGGAAATAATTTAATGTTATTTAAGTAAATATTAATTTAGTTTTATTGGTATTTATTATTAATATGTTATTTATTTTACAAAAATGATTTAATTTATAAGTATGTTAATTTAACCCCTACGCTATCCAACACTTTCCCTACTGTTGCACTCACTGGAGTGGGAATAGTAATTTTTACCCCTACGCTATCCAACACTTTCCCTACTGTTGCACTCACTGGAGTGGGAATAGTAATTTTAACCCCTACGCTATCCAACACTTTCCCTACTGTTGCACTCACTGGAGTGGGAATAGTAATTTTTACCTCTACGCTATCCAACACTTTCCCTACTGTTGCACTCACTGGAGTGGGAATAGTAATTTTTACCCCTACGCTATCCAACACTTTCCCTACTGTTGCACTCACTGGAGTGGGAATAGTAATTTTTACTCCTACGCTATCCAACACTTTCCCTACTGTTGCGCTCCCTGGAGTGGGAATAGTAATTATTACCCCTATGCTATCCAACACTTTCCCTACTGTTGCACTCACTGGAGTGGGAATAGTAATTTTAACCCCTACGCTATCCAACACTTTCCCTACTGTTGCACTCACTGGAGTGGGAATAGTCATTTTTACCCCTACGCTATCCAACACTTTTCCTATTGTTGCACTCCCTGGAGTGGGAATAGTAATTTTAACCCCTACGCTATCCAACACTTTCCCTACTGTTTCACTCACTGGAGTGGGAATAGTAATTTTTACCCCTACGCTATCCAACACTTTCCCTACTGTTGCAGTTACTGGGTTGGGAATAGTAATTTTTACCCCTACGCTATCCAACATTTTCCCTACTGTTGCACTGTTTGGAGTTGGAATAGTAATTTTATTACCTCCGCTATCTAATATTTTTTGTATTATTTTAGTTAATGTAGTATATAATTAATTTTTAAAAGATTAAAAATAATTTTAATTTTTTTAATTTGTTATATATATTTATTTAATTTTAATTTATGTGTATAGATGTATTTATAATATTATATGATATTTGTTTTAAATTATAAGTTATTTAAAATAATTATTAAAAATTATTAGTAAGTATATATATTATATATTATATGTATATGTTTAATTTATTTTTACATTACATATATATTACTTATAATTTTTAAACATTTTAAAATATTTTTAACTATGTTTGTTTTAATTATATGTATTATTTACTTTATTTTACATTATTTTTTTAACTTAAATAAAACGATATTTTTAACAACGATATTTTTGACATCGATATTTTTTCGATATTTTTGTATTTACCATAATGTAGATAGGATGTCGATATTCTTGACTTCGATATTCTTGCGTCGATATTTCTGTAGGTCGATATTCTGACCTTCGATATTTTGTCAGTGATTCATCAAAATCTTTTCATTTTATTCCTACCATATTTTCTTTCTTTCACCTTTTTATTGAGGCTATGTTTGCTGGTATTATGATTATATGTGCTGTGACACTGTCATTCTGTGCCACACTGCTTTTGCTCTGCTCCTAAAATGGTACTTGTTATACCTGTCAGCTTTAGGCTGGTCTTCCCCCAAGCACTTTGCCTTACTCCTCCCTTGTTGCTGATCTCATTTTCGTTGGCCTTAGGACTCTGTGCACTTTACCACTGTTAATCAGTGCTAAAGTGTGTGTGTTCTATCCTTTAAACATAGTGAAATCGGCTTACACCAAATGTATTTGTAAGTTCCTAGTAAAATGGTATTACATGTACCCAGTGCCTGTCAATTACATACTACTACGGGGCCTGCAGCACTTATTGTGCCACCCACCTACGTGGCCCTTTTAAACATGTTTCAGCCCTCCAACTGAAGCCTGTGTGTGCAGTTTTAAAGTGCTATTTCGACCTGGCAAAATAAACCTTTTGCCAAGTCTAAACCTTCCTTTTTATGTCTCACGTCGACAGCACATGCGCTGTTTCTTTGAGACATTTTGTTTACTGTCACTGGGCTTGGAGCCCTACTATTACTTACCATTGGTGGATTGCAAAGCCGCTCTCAATTGCTTGCTTTCTGCTGGTCAGTTCTGAGGTTGGCACTTCCCTCTTCTTGCATGTGACCCTCCCCCAGAGCATGGCCCAAGTACTTGGGTTCTTACCCTGCTTGCATTTTTGGGGCTTATTTTTTTCCTTTCTGTTGAGCCACTCTACAGAGTGCATCTTTCCTAGCTGGCTCCATTGGTTGCTTATTGTTTTAGAATATCCAGCTTGACTTCCTCTCTCCCATGAGCACTTAAACAGGCCTTTAAATCTTGTTCTTATCTTGTCTCATTTTCTGTGCATTCAAAGCCAGAGGTCAAATATCAGGCTTGGTATTCTGAGGGAACTTGGTGTTTTCTTTTCTTTCGCTTACTTCAAAGTGCGAGAATTTATATACAATCCATCCTGCCGAGTACCCATACGAGAGGACAGGCTGTTGGATGTTATCTTTTTTAGCACACAACAAAAATGAACTGTGCTGATATTTCAGAATACATCAGAATGAGAGCAGTAGAAATGAATCATATTTGATTTTTTAATTCTGAAATGTGGTGAAAACAAATATTTTAATATGATCAAAACAAATCAATACACTTGGTGATGACATTTTCAAACATTATCATTTTTGAGCTGTAAAACTGTATTTCTTTGCAAATGTAATGGCCATTTTCAATTGGAAATGCATTGTCTGTAATGGCAGTGCACTATCAGACCATGCTTACTCCACACTACGCCACTCCACTTTACCCTACTCCTCTCTACAACACACTACACCACTTCACTCTACAACACTCTGCTGCACTCTGCCATTCCACTCTATGCCATGCCATGCCTCTCCACTCCACAACACTCCACTGTAAGACACTCTATGACATGACTTGCCACTGCACTCCACATCCCTCCACTCTACACCCCTCCACTCTACACCACTCCACTCTACCCCACTCCATTCTACCCCCTCCACTCCAATGTACCCATAACCAATATTCCCCACTCCACTTCAATATACCCACTCCACTTCACTACAAACTACCCCAGTCTACTCCAATCTATCATTCCAATCTACCATACTCTTATCCACCCAATCTACTCCACTCCAATGTACCCACTCCAACCTAATCTGCCCCACTCTACTCCACTCCAATCTACCACACTCTACTCCACTCCAATCTACCCTACTCCACTCTACCCCAATCTCCCCCACTACATCCACTCTGCCCTACTCCAATCCACCCAATCTACCCTACTCCACTCTACCCTACTCCAGTCCACCCAATCTACCCCACTCTACTCCACTCCAATCTAGCCCACTCCACTCTATCCCAATCTTCCACACTCTACTCTACCCCCCTCCAATTCACTCCAATCTGCCACTCCAGTCTATCACTCTGCACTCCAATCTAACCCACTCCACTCCAATCTAACCCACTCCACCCCAATCTACCCCACTCCAGTCTAGCCTAATCTACTCACTACAATCTACTTCACTGTAATCTACTTTACTCCACTCTACCCCACTCTACTCCACTCCAACCTATCTTGCGCTACTCCACTACAATCTACCCCACTCCAAACTACCCCACTCCAATCTATCCCATTCTACCCCACTCCACTCTACCCCAATCTACCCTACTTGATTCCAATCTACCCTACTCTAATCCACCCAGTCTACCCCACCCCAAGTACCCCGATCTACTCTAATCTACCCCACTCCACTCCAACCTATCCCACTCCATCCCAATCTACCCTACACTCATCCACCCAATCTACCCACTCCAAGTACCCCACTCAACTCCAATCTGCCCCATTCCCCCATCCCACTCCACTTCAATCTACCCCAATTCACTCCACTCTTCCCCAGTCTACCCCATTCCAATCCACCCCAATATACCTCACTCCACTCTACCCAATCTATCCCAATCTACAGAACTCCTATCAACTGCAATCCACACAAATCTACTCCTATCTACCCCAATCCACCCAAATCTGCCCCACTCTAATCCAATTTACCTACCTCATTCCACTCCAATCTACCCCACTCCACTCCAATCAATCTGACTCCACTCCAACCTACCCTACCCCACCCCACTCCAATCTGTCCTACCCCACTAGAGTTTACCCCACTCCAATATACCCAGCTCCACTCCAATCTACCTCACTCCACTCCAATTTACCCCACTCTTCTCCACTCAATCTACCTCACTCTACACCACTACAATCTAACCCAATCTACCACACTCCAGTCTACCTCGCTCAACCGCAATATACCCCTCTACAATCTACTCCACTTCACTCTAAACCAATCTACGCCACTCCATGCTACCCCAATATACCAAGCTCCACACTACTCTAAACTAACCTAACACATTCCATCCTATCCCAGTCTACCCCACTCCACGCTGCTCCAATATCCCTCATTCCACTCTACCCCAAATTACCGCACTCCAATCTACCCCACATCACACCATTAAGGTTTAGCCATGTTAAACAGCAGCCACACTGTTATAAAACATGGCTAAAACACATTACCAATGCCAATAGCTCTCGCATAGGCAAGACCTTTGTCAATGCTTCTTGAAGTCCTGGTACAGCTGTTGGCGCCCCTGTCACTTTATTTCAACAGGCACTCTAGGGGGGCATAAGAAAGGCGAGAGATAGAGGAGGGAAACAGAGACATAAGTTAAAGAAAGAGAGTGGAAGGAAATGGATTATGGAGAGAGTATAGAGTATGGAGAAGAAAGAAAGAGACAGAAATGGATGGATGGAAAGAGAAAGTGTGGGGAAGAAGGGAGCAGGTGGGTTTGAACAATTTTGCTAGGGCTGCTTTCGTTTCCCAGTGCGGCCCTGATCCTAAAATTAGATATAGTTAAAAGTTGCTACATTCTTTCATTTCATGATGTGCGAAGAAATTGCAGGGTCTACACATGCTTGCAAATGACTGAGGGGTATATTCACAAGAACGTGCGCTAAACACTTCCAAAAAATGTTAACGCAACTTTACACATCGCAGCCTATTGCGGGAAAATAAGCCTGTGTTAATGTGGAATTCACAACATGGCGGTACCATGCGATAGTCTGCCAAAAACGCGGCCAATGTCCGCGATACAACCACCTCGACGGAGATAAAAACACAAACCCCAACACCAAAAAACGTGCGATGAGCCCATTCGCGATGAGGAAAGCAGCGATAAGCAGCGCCAGGCCCGCGACACACACATGGCAGGCGGGAATAAGCACAACAAAAGCAGGAAAAAGGAAGACAAACCAAACAGAGAACAACAGCGAAGCACAATGGAGGCAGCCGGAGCTAGTACACAACCCCACAAGCCCCATTGGCAACAAAACATTGTACATGGCAGTCCATCGTGGACAAGGTGAATGCAGCCGGAGAGCGGAGGAGGATAATGGAAGAAAACCAGAACAGCTGGAATGATGCGAAACGCACAAATAAGCAGAAACACGCTAACAACCAGAAGGCAGCAATGCACACCGGAGGTGGGAGTCCAGCGCCACACCACGAGCTGGATGACATGGAGGAAATGGTGTCCACCACATCAGTTTGGAGATGGTGGCAGGAGTCGGGGACCGGAAACTGCTCAAAATCAACAGACACAACAGCAACAGGGAGAGGAATGACCAGGGACTGGGGGGACGGGGGGAGATGGGCACAATGGCACACATGCACATTTAAGCACAGCACAACTGCAGACAAACCATGCCCAAGAGCAACAACACCAACCAAGAGCACAAGTCACACAACCCGGCAATATCACACCACTGAACAAGCACAGAAGTGAAAACCACACTGCCTGAAAGGGAGAAGGGTGAGCCAAATCAGAGCTGAAGGGACATCTCACACACAATGCAGCACACACACATAGGAAGCAGAGCACCCCAACATCGAACACAATGTGGTACAAACACCAACATTTGCACAACCGAACACAGGACACAAGTGCACCTGCTTGTGGCCGGTAAATGGCCATACACATCTGGCAAAGCACGAAACAGGGACATGATAATGCACAAGTACCAACCCACAGCCCTGATGGGGTAGCAATGCATGTATGGCAAGGACCCAGATAGGCCGTGACACACACATTGGCATACAAATCAACACTCAACACAGTTGGAGACAAGTGAAAGTGCGGAAACTTTATCAACAAGTGCTTGTCAGTACGTCCAAGAGAAGTGCCACAACATGCAGACCAATGCAGCAGCATGTCTAAATGAGGAACGTTGGAAAGCGCCCATGTCCACCCCGGGGGAGTCCATCACCAACACAAGTCAGTGCCAACCCACGTTGGTTGTCCGCGCATGGATCAAGAGTCCAGGCCAATGCAGCCATGTCCACTGTCGTCTTGGGACATGTGACCAGATCCCCAACATGCAACTAGGCGTCGGGACACGTGCAATGGGTTACATTCACTTGTGGCTGCAGGTACCTTGTCACTCGTCCATGAACACGAGTGCAGCAGCGTAGGCCAGCATTTCCAATGAGAGATCGTTGTCCACCACATCTAACATGTCGGCGACGTAACCCATCAGCTGTCCCGGACAGATGTGCTGAATCCAACCCCTGGCCCCAATTTGCACCAAAGCCCAATCGGGGAGCGGCTCAATGTGGTCACTGCACACGACGACTCGTGCAATCTCCCAGGTCCAGTTGCCAGCATGCATGCCAAACATCCAGGCATGCCATAAACGGGCATCACAGTGACACTCCTGATCATGGGCCAACAGGGGGCGCACACACACGTCGAAATCCAGGTCAGCTACCGTTACGTTGGAGAGGCAGACATCCATGGTCCACTCGAATATGCACGAGCGACAATGCAACACAGGCTGAACGCAGGTGACGTTGGCAAGGCGGAAGCTCAGCCGGTAACTGATCCGCAGCACTGCCAATGGCAGTGCCCCCAGTACATGCAGCAGACGTGCACGGTACAGGTCCACGTGACTGGAGTTGAGCATGTGTCCGGGATGGTCTGCCATTGCGTCAGTGGCTCTGCTTGAAGCGGCACTGGCTTGCCCCGCGCCTGGCCTGTGGATGAAATGGCACAGCTCGGAGCAATGAGCAGTGTCTGTGTGCAACGGGTGCAGGCCTGGGGTGGGGTGGGAGTACGTGTGAAGGCCATTTCACGCACGCTAACTACGACCAAGGACATCTGCGTGTGGGATGTGTACACGTTGGTCTCACGTCGGGCAGTGCGTAGTGTGGGAGTCACAAGCAAATGCTATCGTATCTGTCAGGGGGTGCTGGGCACATGCATGTCCCAGCTCAGAGCTGCAGATGTGCTACCGCCTGATAGTTCAGACAAAGGACCTTTCATCCCTACAGTAACTTCACCATCTGCATGCATACAGGAGATGTACAGAGGCCTGTCGTGGGTGGGGTGGGATGTCTGCGACCCAGGGAATCAGGGATGATATGCCCAGCACGTGGCACATGAGCGGCCTCACTGTGTGTTACGTTGCCTCACAGCTGCACCTCCCTCCCACGAGCCCCCACACTTGTGTGCGCTGCGCGGTTGTATCACGTGCACTCCTACGGCACACCATTGTAATGCCTGTCCGCGCATGTCCAGCGGCATGCCAACAACACCATGAAGCTGGCCGTTGAGGGTGTGCGGCCACGTGAGTGTAGGCCAATGGTCCGGACAGGGCGGACACAGGTGTACAGTCCATGGCTGGCTATGATCGCGCTGCGATTGAGGCTAGGCATCTGACTTATGCAGCCGCAGGACTGATACACATAACACTTGGCATGCATGAGCCAAGACCCCGAGCGGTCTTGCGCTCCTACATTTCCCTGGACGTGCGTGCCCGCCCTCTGGGTGCATGCTACACTGCAACATCGACTACTGTGGCCCTGGTGGCGACAACACTCCAACACAGAGACACGCTTACCGCACTTCCTGCTCAAGGCCAGACCAGAGCCACGCCCTGAACCCCCTTGCCGAATTAGCACACCCCGGCGCTGACCTGACGTACGCCGGACCAGCACACGCCGCCTGTGCATGCATGGGGGGTGGGCGAAGCTACATGTCCAAGGTCTTGGCCACTGCTGAGGTGACATGGTATCGTCCGCTGAACACAGCACACTGTGATGTTGCAGGGCTCGGGCCCATTATGTTGACATAATGACCACACGGACACACTTGCTTAGATGGTGTGAATGGCTACGGGCAAGTGTGCCCGGCCACGTTTATTAGCAGGCTCACATGTCGAGTGACACCGGTGTTGGATGTGTGTGGGGTGTGTGTACACCAGCCATCATGGAGTGCCTGGTGCAGTCAAAACAACGACAACAGTGAACATCGTTAAGGACACAACCATTCAACCATAAAGGCTCCATGACTTGAGCTGCACAGAGTTAGTGGCCCCGGATGCACAGCGTCCTGCACGGGCCTACCACCACGGGCCGCTGACTTGCGGTGCACTGGGGCAGGGTCACGAGAGCAGAGCAGGTTCTCGTAGATGACAAAGGGGGTTGTCGCGGGGTGTCTCGGTGGACAGTGGAAGGTGTACCCCCAGGGCATGATGCAGAGGGCAGAAGCACGCAGAAACAGTCACCATGGTGGAGATGAATGGAACAGACACATGTCTTACACCAAGTCCGTCCCAGCCAGATGACAATGCAGACAACCCCCAGGCCATGGACTCAGATGCCACCAAAGTCCAACCAGAAAGTGCCCATGACTCATTGCGCACAGAGTTAGTGGCACCAGGTCAGTTGTTGCTAGTGTTCGGTCACCTCCGTGACGAGGATCCCGCTTTCATCCGGACTGAACTGCATCTTCCTCTTACTCCTCTCCATGCGTTCACTGGTATGGACTCTGCCATTCATGAATCACGACTACGTGCTGGATGTGGGACCTACTGGACCGCAGTGTAGGCCGGGGGCAGCGGTCAGCACGGGCCCACAGACACGTGTCGTGTGCTTGCGTGGCAGACTTTGGCTTCACTGATCGGAGGGACTATAGTGATGTGGCCGCTGCCACGGACTTGGGGTCACTGCCATTCATGACTCAGGACACAGTTCCACATGTGGGACCTACTGGGCCGCAGTGTAGGCCTGGGCCCTTATCCAAGTGTAGCCGGCTTGCATTGAACAGGGTTAGTGGCACCTCGTGTCGCCAGCTTGCGTTGAACAGGGTTAGTGGCACCACGTGTTGCCGGCTTGCGTTGAACAGGGTTAGTGGCACCATGTGTCGCCGGCTTGCGTTGAACAGGGTTAGTGGCACCATGTGTCGCCGGCTTGCGTTGAACAGGGTAAGTGGCACCACGTGTCGCCGGCTTGCGTTGAACAGGGTTAGTGGCACCACGTGTCGCCGGCTTGCGTTGAACAGTGTTAGTGGCACCACGTGTCACTGGCTTGCGTTGAACAGGGTTAGTGGCACCACGTGTCGCCGGCTTGCGATGCAGACTTTGGCTTCACTGATCGGAGGGAGTTTAATGATGTGGACGCTGCCACAGACTTTTGGTCACTGCCATTCAAGACTCACGACTCAGTACAACATGTGCCAACAACTGGGCCGAAGAGTACGCCGGTGGAGTATGTCAATGAAAAAGGAGTACTGTGGGCCAGCGTCGTGGAGGCCAGCGATGGTCTGCGGTGGCTGCACAGGTCGCGGGACTGGGGCTTGGAGCTTGCACAGGCACGTGGTGGGCCCTCTTTGACACACGCCGGTGTCGACAGGTGAGCGGAGCCTCCTTGGTGTGATGGGGCAGGCATGACGGGTCTGGGGAGCAGTGGCCCGGGGTGCAGCAGGCGCACAGGGACGCAGGCCCGCCGCGCTCGGCGTCGGCCTCGTGGCGGGCTGTGAGGCGCCGTCCTGGCAGACACATTGGCCATTCCGAAGGAGAACCACGCCCAGTGCGACAGGGTTTTTATTCACACCCCTACGCAGGCCTGGCGTACGCAGGGCCAACACACTCCGCCCGCGCATACAGGGGAGGACGTAACGTGCGACATTTACGCGTTCTGCCCCACAGCCTGTGGGGACATGGTAGCGTCCACTGGCCACTACACTCCATGCACCAGCAGTTCATGTCCACATGGCCATCTCCGTGGTTTGCACATTGGAGTCTGTCCGGCACCTCCACGCCACACCTGGCATTGGGTAGGTCCTCATTCATTAGTCACTTGACGCTCTCGCACATGCCTGCTCCAAGCCTCTCCTCACATTCTGCTATTGTGTGGCTGTGGTGCCATGCCGTGGCTGGGTTGTGTGCATGGCAAGCCCAGGTTCCCAATGGAGTCGTGTCGTCGTGTCTGGTCGGTTGGCATGTTGTGTGGCATGTTGCATGTAGTTCTGCTGCGTGCCCATTGCCAGTGTCGTGAGTTGCATGACTGTGGGGTGGAGGTGTGTGGTGTGTTCATTTGGTACTTACCAACGAGCACTGCATTTCCATAGGTGCCATCCTGGGAGCGCTGGTTGATGATGGACTGTCGGGCGATGTAGGTATCATGCACTCTGCCTGGGGAGTTGGCCACGACATTGTTGAGGAGTCCCGGGTGGTCCACAATTGCCTGCACATTCATGGGATGCGTGTGCTTTCTGTTGCGGTAGTTGTGTGCAGTGTCGGCAGGGGGCACGAGGGGTACATGTGTGCAGTGGATTGCCCCCGACACGTGAGGGAATCCAGCTATGGTGTAGGGGCCTTGCTTGGTCTCCAGCTGCTCCTGCGCAGTGTGGGTGAAGTGGAGGTGCTGGGGTACCAGGCTGATGATGGCATCCAGGACAGGTGTGATGCACTTGGATGGGGCTGGCTGTGAGACTCCTCCGACTCTGGCAGTTGTGGGTTGGAATGTACCAGAGGCCAACATGTGCAGCACAGCCGGCAGCTTTGTCTGCGGAGGGATGTTGGTTGTCCGCTGTGTTGGTACCGTCAGCAGGTGGGCGATGTGGGTCAGGATGCGGGGGATGGTTGTCCTTTTGGGCCTGTAGTGGGCAATGTCCTCCTATGGCGTTCGGTCTGTGCGGCTGGTGCGTTTAAGGTGGGTCCGCTGTCTTTGTGTACGCTGCCTCTGTGGTTGGTCAGGGGGGGGCAGGACGGGTCCTGGGTGTGGTGGCAGGCCTGGGGTGGGTGGCGGTGGGTGTTGTGGCCCTCATGGGTCTCGGAGCTGCATGATCATTGTCTCCATGGCATCTGTGGGTCTTCAGATGTGGCTCTTGGCTGGGCTCCCTTTCATGTTGCAGGTAGTCGTCCTGCTTAACACCAGCAAAAGGCAGGTGCTAATTCCCTGCTGCTACCGCGGCTTATCGCCTGTTTTTGGTTCGCATCGCAGATCTGGCAGTTTGTTGTGAAAGTGGTGTAGTGGTGTTTCCGTGAGTTTTTGCACGGGAACGCCTACTCTGCATCTCATTAGGGTTAGTTGGTGGTGTCAAACGTGGAGATGAATTGTGAGGCAGTTATCGCGGGAATAGTGGCGATGTCTGCAGTTTGCACCCGCTTGTGAATGGGGCGTTAAATCTATCTCCACTTTTGATGCGTTAAGGTAGCGATAACTCGGAGATAAGTCCTTGTGAATATGCCCCTGAATGTCATAGTTTTATTAAGTCAGTGTAATACATTTCAAATCATGGATCACAACATAAATCAAAAACCATGACAGAGATAGCATAAGCCTTATTTAAGTCAACATTTCCTTATTTCAAGCAGTTAACGGTAAACGATATGAGTATTTCGCAGTTATCTGGATAACGATGACAAAGCCTGATTCACAGGTGAGTGCACCTATTCTATGCCCCTGGACGGTTGTAACAGAAGCCACAGTATTGTACATCTCCATTTATTGTTTTACATTCATACCACTCGCCAAACAAGTTAATTTTTTTGGCGCATGATGACACACACTGCACATTCTTATAGCTGACTCCATTGGAGGGGGAGCAGTAATCAGACCCCCCCCCCCACTGATCATGCATTGGTTTGATCCATCTCCATCCGAGCGACAAGGATTAACACACCGCACAGCCCTGTAGGTGTATTCAGTGCACTGGCCATAGACAGCAACAGCACACAGAGCCAGGAGGCATGCGACGAGTGCTAGCTTCATTTTTCCAGCTGTTGCCTTCAGATTCTCACGGATGAGGCGCGGTGTTTTCCTAAATAAAAAAACAAAAACTTGGTTCGATTATTTGAAAAATTGTGCATGTCTGATGGTTTCGTTTTGAAATTATAACACATACTATATGTCCCAAGGTTTTAGCATGCAAGAACAATGAGTGCATGGTGTGAACCAATGATACAAGGGGTATAATTCAAGCGTTTTATTATAGTTTTTGCAGCTACAATATCCCTTATATGTAAACTGCAGTCAAAAGAATCTGAAGACAATGTAAGTTCTAAGAATAAACATCAACAAAACACCTTGATGGTGCACCTCCCAAAACCATTCAAATTACATTTCAGATGTTGGTGCACGCCCTGAACTGTGCAAACTAGCCAGGGTACTTAATTTACAAGTAATCATCAGCGTGAATATTAATGGTGGAAACATTCTCTAAGAAAAACATATTTGTGATGTCGTGTGTATCACTAAGACTCTGACTTCTGTTAGTTACCAAATTCTTTCTGGTGAATGAGGAAATAATCCCCCTTCATAAAACCCTTCACATCAATTGATTATGGTTTTATCCTGAGCTATGGCAGCCTCAGGATGTACATTCAGGGGGTACAGGTTCTGGAAGAGTCAGAATATCTCCATTGAACAGGATTGTTCCCATTGAACTGTGGAAATCTTTTGTGTCTTTCGTTATGTGAAAACCATTCTTAGCCCATGAAACATCTGCTACCACCATGTTGAACCTGCAAATTGTACATTAGCACATAATTTAAGGACCCAGGTCTTCACTGATCCTTCAGCTTCCCAGACATTTCTCACGTTGTGTGTTTGATTTGTAAAAGAATAAGTGCTGTGATCCAATGTTGTACTCAGAGGCTCACAGCCGGTTCTGCCAACCACCATGGTTGGCCAAAACCAAGACAGCTTATTCTTGATTGCACCTCATGCCCTTTTCATCTACCATCCTACACTCCCTCGGCTTTTATCTCAGTCTTGCAGTTTCTTTTTTATCCCTGCTTTATCCATTTGTCACTGTTATCCCATCTTTTTCTTCCTTTTTGATTTCTAGTTTCTACCTTTTTTCTGGTTTAAAGGATGATGGTGAAAAACAGGTCCTTGTAATCGAAATTGAATGATAGTGGGCCCCACCTGCAATCACTGGCTCAAATTAGACACTGATCTGTCACTACAAGTGGGCAGTAATTCCAGATTTGGCCTGTTGTGTTGTGTTGTGTTGTGTTGTGTCATGTTATGCAGATTTGTGGAGTGCACTATCACCCAGGAGGTTATCTTGGTGTTGCGTAGGTGTGAGTCTAGCCAGTTACTTCCCATACCAGTCAAATCAGGAATTAAATGTAAAGTGGTAAACGTGCATTTCCAATTTTAACCTCCTTGGGCATTTCAGCATAAAAAGTCAAAAGAAATGTCAGAAAACTACCAAAACATTTGAGATTAGCAAGGGAATCAGGTGTGATAATTGCCCATTTCATAGGGCATAGAAAAGGTAAAACTCAGGATACTACAGAATTCCTGTGTCCTGAAATTACTGATACCTAAAAAAATCAACAAAATGTGGTACAAGAATATTAATGCAGTACTCTTGGCATACTTTTAATCACATTAATACTTACTTATACACGTTGTCACCCTATCTCGAATCTGCATGAAACTTTCCAATCAATTAGCTTTGTTGTGTGATTTTAAGGTGGGTTTGTGGCTGTGGTTTGCGATATTAAGGTACATGCAGATCCGTATGGGGGAAAAGTTAAAGGACAGGAGTAATACAGTGTAGCTTTTTCAATTTTAAATTCTTTAACGAACTGTGCTCTCCACTAAGGAAAAATGGTTGAAAGTAATTACACCAAACTTGGACTGAAACTTGGATTTAACCCGGCTAATGTAATTTTGTGGTTAGGTGTAAATATATTCAGTAGTATTTAAAATTCATCCATTTGGCTTCAGAGAGCTGCGATGGGCTAGAGCAAAACTTGTTTGTCCATTTCCTGTTACACCCACAGTATTTCAACAATGCACATTAAACATAAAACGACTGATATTCCCTTCTTTTCGCATATGCTCCTACGCTATTTTAAATTCGCCAGATTGATCTTCTTAAAATACAAATTTTTCTAAATATCTTTGGATACTTGCCATGATGAATAAATATATTTTGTGATAATGTAATCATGTTGAATATGAGTGTATCCTATGTAAGCATGTATGTGAGATTCAAAGGCACACAGGAGCAGTGACCAGTGCAAGCTTTATTCATTGCACATAGTTCCCACAAGTCCTGGCAGTGGTGTCATGTGCTTTATTACTTTCAGGAATAAAGGGTACACCAGAAACGGACAACAGATCCAAAAGATGCCCCCCCTCCCCCATCACCCTCCATCTGCGGAAAACAGAGGAAACTCACTTGTGCATATTTGCACAGGGTAGAATTTGTGGTGGTGAAGTCAAAACTGAGTAGTAAATCTTCCCAGGAACAAAAGGGCTTATTTACAAGCCTCTTGCGCCACAGGAACGTCACTTTTTCCCATATTAAAAGTGACACATCGGCGGTGCAAGTGGCTTGTAAATAAGCCCCAAAATGTCTTCATCACACAATATTCGTAACCAAAGACTGTAACACTTTAGGAGGTAAATCGGAATTTGGAGAATGTTATGTCACTATTGACCTGCTACACCACACGGGAGTAGCCCCAAAAATAAAATACACCCACTTTGAAATGGCAGTGAACAAGTGAATGAAGCAAGCAAGCGCACTAGCCATTCAAGGCATCGCTGCCCATCAATCAATGGGCTTGTAAAGCGCAAACTACTCACCCAGGACGGGTCTCAAGGCGCTGGGGGATAGGGGGAAGGGTGAGGGGGGGTCCGCAGCAATCAAGAGGGTCACTGAGTTCCATCGAAGAGCCAGGTCTTGAGGTCCTTTAGGAACTTAGGGAGTGATGTGGTCTGTCAGAGGTGGAGAGGAAGGGAGTTCCATGCCTTGGTCGCGAGGAGGGAGAAGGAGCGTCCTCCTGCTCTGGTTTTCTTGATCCGAGGTACCATCGCAAGGGAGAGCTGGGCCGAGCGGAGAGAACGTTGGGGAGCGTGGAACGTGAGGCGGTGGTTCAGGTTGGCGTGTCCGATGTTGTGGAGGGCCTTGAGTGCGTGGGTGAGAAGCTTGAAGGTGATTCTCTTCTCGACGGGGAGCCAGTGTAGGGTCCGTAGGTGTTGGCTGATGTGGCAGTGGCGTGATAGGTTGAGGACTAGTCTGGCGGCTGTGTTCTGGACGTTTTGGAGTTTGCGGGTGAGGTTCTTGTTGATCCTGGCGTAGAGTGCGTTGCCGTAGTCTAGTCTGCTAGTGATGAGAGCGTGTCTGACGGTTTTCCTGTGTTCGTGGGGGATCCAGTTGAAGGTTTTTCTGAGTAGGCAGAGGGTGTGGTAGCAGGAGGAGGTGATGGCGTTGACCTGGTGGTCCATTTTGAGTTCGGAGTCCAGGATGATTCCAAGGTTGCGTGCGTGGTCCGTGGGGGTGGGGGGGTGTTCCGAGGGCATCTCCAAGGGAATTATGAATTGTTATTTCCATCTGTCCCACTTTCAGTCTTTTTTCTTTCTTTCCGCCCTTCTCTTGTTCAGTATTTGCCTTTATCAGTCTTTTTTCCTCCCTAATGTCCATTCTTGTCTGTTCTTTTATCCATCAATTCATGAAACCATCCATCCATTCATCCATCCTCCTTTCTTTTTCCCTTTTTCATCCATCCATCCATCTTTCCATCCATTTATATATCCTTCCTTCCATCTGTTCGTTCCTCTCCCCATCAATTCATCCATCCAACCTTTTTTCTTTAAATCTTTCCATTTTTCTTTGTATCTATTCATCTATCCATACCCCTCTCCATCCATCTCTGCATCTACCCATCACCCTCTCCAACCATCTCATTCTACTGTCCTACCCTCCAGCCATTCATTCTATGATCTTTTTACACTCGTATTTTTGAGCTTCCGCTTGGAGACTAGCAGTCTTCATTCAAAGTCAAAGGAGCAATACATTTTTTTTGATTTTTTATGTTAAACAGAACTGCCAGTGGCAACCACTGCTCAAGCAGCTAAAGTTGGGGGTTCGTCACACCCCGACTCGACTCGACAGAGGCATTAAAAATAAGATAAATTGAGATTAGGGTAGCAATTATTTGGGACTTCTGCACACCAATGTGCAGCAACCTGTTTTCATTGTGCTTTTTTGCTATTCACAAAATGAGAGGCACTGATTTTCTCTTGGGGTTTCTGAACTGTGCTCTCTACCACTCATGCATTAAGTCAGATATTTTCCAGGTTTGACTATGTGCTATAGATAATGCAATTTCATACAGCCCCTAGTCACAAATCCTACTCTGGGTGCAAAGTCCTGTTTATGCCCAAAGCGAGATTACAAATCTGGCACATATTGTAACAACTCTGGTGCTTGTCTCCGCGATTTGTGGCAAGGCAAACCTACCACAAATTGCAGGAGCAAATTGCACAAAATATTGTTTTACACCCTGTAGTTGTCAGAGTTCTAGGAGTAGCATAAAAGCTAGTGAAGGGCTGAGCCTGTAATGTTTATCTGGATAGCATAATTGTGGGATCTACAATATCGAACACAGCGCAGTGGTCAAGAAGGACAAGGGATTATGATGATTGGCCGTGGTGGGTGGAGTTATTGAAAATGGGAAGGGGAAGGAATGTCTTTGGAATGACACGTTTTATAGTATGATTGGTGAGGAGTAAGCAGATTAGGCGTAGTGAAAGAGATAGTGAAATGGTTGAATACCAGATGATCAAGACTTTTTGAGAAGTGGCATTATGGGACAGTGTGAGAGTTTGTTTTTTCTTATGCTGTAGGATTCAATGCGCAAGATCCTGCTGGGAAAAAAAGTGCCCAAAAAAATCAAGATGACATTTCACATCTCGGTGGATGTTCGCAGGCTGAGCACACAGTTGCTTAAAATACCAAATAAATCATCAATGTACTACTTTTGGAATATATAGATTTGCATTTAAATGACAGCCCAACTCGGGTTCAAATGCAAGGAATTAGCACTGAACTAACTAATGCACAGTAGTCTGACCAATGTTAACATTGTTAAAACATGATTCAAATGGTCCTAAAAACTTAGACTACAAGCATTAAAACTCTGTCAAAATATAACTTACTTATAAGGAGGCTGATGAGATGTCCGCAGATTTTCTTAGATGCCCAAAGATTTTCTTAAACTGGTCACTTGTAAAATTTCTACATGCAAAAGTAACAAAGGAAACGTGTTTCAGTGAATGACATTTTAAATTCAAGCAACTCCGCTACTGAAGCAGGCAGGCATAGAACAGAAATATTTTCAAACTATGTAAGCGCTGGAGTCCTCGTTTACATCAAATTCATGTTTTTGTTCTCTCCAGTTCATCACAAGGACAGTTGTGCACCATATAACAGCAGACTGTAGCCATCCATGGGTTGAAATGCCTGGGACAGGTGACTCCTGCTCCAGCAGGCTCCCAGAGACACAACAGGACTGATCCCTGTCTCACTCTTAAACTCTCAGCAGCCTAGAATTTGTCGCTGAGAGGCTAAGGTCTGGTCATTATGGTTTCTATGCCATTCATGATCCATTAGATGAGGAGGAGCAAGGGCAGTGAAGGGAGCACCAAAAGCCAAGCGAAGGGAAGCAGCTACTGATTAATCGATGGCCATACAGCAGACAATGAATGCAGACGGGCAGCATTTTTAGTGACCATCATTATTTTGATATTCAATTGCTAATATTTATACTTTACAATGTGCTAAAGCTTATGATTCTTTGTCATTTGCATATTATATAAACAGGTTGGTGCTCCTAAGTGTACCTTCTCTTCAGTGTCCTTAATACCTCTAAGGACCTGATAATCAGTGCCTGGAGGGAAGGTGATAACTATTACACCCAATAAAATCCAACTTCCTGGCATTTGTAATTTATTGGGTGCATAGCTTGTACCTATTCTTAGTTTTTGGGGAGTAACATGTTGACTTTGGTGCCTACTTCTTCAACATCTGCATGTCATTACGACCCTCTTTCTACCATTGAATTTCATTAAATTTGACCTGCTGAAATTTTACGAAGATTGCAGACTTTATCACACCTGGTAATTACTGCGAGTGGTAAATGCCACAGAGCTCAGTTTTCTGACATCTGTGCAAACGGGTTTGCACAGGGATCTGAAAAATCGGGACCACTGAAAATCAGTTCCTAAATCATTTATATAGTTTTACCTTAATGGGAATTTTACTTTATTTAAAACTTTCAACACTGATATTGAAAGCACATCAAAACAAATGGCAGGATCTTAAAATACCACAGGAAAATAAGCCAACTAATACAAGTAACATTTTGCCAATTGCCACTCTGTTTTGTTACTAGCACATAGACTAAGGTTCCTGACAAAGAGAGAGAATCATGCAGGTTATGGGTTATTTTAGCAAGTGGCTATTGTATAGAACCCCGTGTTTTGTAGCCAAGGTTTATCCTAATCAATCAGGGCAGTGTTTCCGGTGCCATACTCACCCTGCAGCCAACTGGACTCATATAATATTACAGTGCCCCCTGATCCAAAAGTTCTGGAACGATATTTTTGAGTTTCTGACAACAGATTGCTCGATATCAATTGGTTTTAATGATCGACTGATAGTGTGGGGTTATGACCCAGATTTGCAGTTACCTGAGAAGATGATTAAACTTTTATATATTGGCATGGCTGTCGCCAGATCACTTTTACTTCAAAGATGGCGAACGGATTTAATTCCGTCTAAAATTGAATGGGTTCGGAAAATGGGTCGGGTTAGAAGAAGCGAACGAACCTATGCTTCACGAATAGGGGGACTTAAGAAATTTGAGAAGATCTGGGCACTGTATTTTGACTCTGTTTCCTAAAGTCAGCATATAATTTGCTCTATCCCCTTAATCTGTCCTTTCTTTTATGACCTGGTATTTTAACATGGATAGTACACTTTTGGTCACTTGATCAGTTTTGTTGGAGGTAATGAAGACAAGTTTTGAGATTCTAGGTGTTTTTATCAAGATCCCCCTGCTTATCAATTATTAACGATTAGATTTGTTGTGTATTGATTAATTGATGTTATTTATTACCCTTTGAATGCTATGTTTGGATTTTAAAGGATGAATATTCGGATTTATTGTATTGTATATGGTTTTCAATAAAAAAAAATAAAAAAAAAAAGGATCTTATAATACCACAGGAAAATAAGCCAACTAATACAAGTAACATTTTGCCAATTGCCACTCTGTTTTGTTACTAGCACATGGACTAAGGTTCCTGACAAAGAGAGAGAACCATGCAGGTTATGGGGAAGTGGTATAGAATAGTAATATCTTGATAGAATACAACCATCTCAATCAACTTAAAGAAAATTATTATACAAATTTCACATGGTAGAATGTAATGTTGATAATGTTCAGAAGGTGTTAAAGATTACAAATTTGATTGGAAGTTATTAAATGATGGATTTATTTGATCACTTTATTTTATTCTGTCTTAATTCTGTCTTAATAACATTTGATTATATGTTTATTGGTTGTTTCTAACATTTATATGGTTGTCAAATAAAAAGGGCTATATCTTAAATGAAATTACATTAAATTAGCTTATATGAAGTCTTAGAAGGGTACCCATTTTAACTACACTGTTAAGACTGTTTGCCTCAATTCATGTTTCAGTATCACTTACAATGCACATTTTACCACTAAAGTATCTTACTTCTAAGAAATGGAAGCATCCTGATAATTTGTTTTATATTGAGTAATCTTGAGTTTTACAGCCAACCACGAAAGAGCAGGGCCTGATTCACAGAGGTAAACTCACACTTTTGTTTAAGCTTACAATTCTTTCTATTCACAAAGGGATTTACGAGTAATATCTTTACAAGTGCGGAGTCTCTGCACATATAAAGACCTATTTTTACATGTTTGGAGACTCTGTACTCTAAAGAAGCTACTCGTAAATTCCTTTGTGAATAGCAAATAATTGTAAACTCACACAAATGTTTAAGTTTTCCTTTGTGAATCAGGCCCATAATTAACCATCCATCATGTGATCTAATTCACATTTTATGGGGCTTATTCCATTTGTCAAATGTAAAAACATGGGTCCTAATAAAATAGTTTATTAATGTATCTACCAGCAGCAAATTTGCAAGTCATAGCTAGGAGTGTCCTGGTGGTGCATGGTGCACAGGTAGTAACTCCTCAATTCTTGAAGAGGGAACGGGTAGTCACTGTTTTTATAGGAGTTTCTTTTGCGATTGAGTCTTCTTTGGGACATACATTTCACATGATGTAAACGAATGACCGATTGGAAGACAGCTAATATATCTCTGTACATAAATGATGGACTTGGCTGTTTACAGTGCTGATAATGTTGCACTGAAACACTCCAAGATGATTCATAATGTGCGGTGTCGTAATGCAAAATGATGGAGCCTCGTTTAGAATATGAAGAAGGGACCCTGAGCCTCCCATATCTCACATATGGCCATCGGACTTGAGCTGAATGAGGGCCCCCTGAAGAGTTGCGTACCCCCTGCACCACAGGGGCTGCAGGGGCCTGTGTTACGCCCCTAATAATGAGATGCCAAACTGGAATAAACGTGACCTTTACTTACAAAGAGAACAAGCAATGGCAAAGTTGATAGAGCGAAATGTTCTTGTGAATTGTAGGGGTGCATCATAATCACTGATAGGCCGCACCCACATGTATTCAGACATATATTCGTTTATATTCCATTGTATACTCATGCATGTTTAGTAAAGAATGAATAGTTCGCTGAGAGAAAGTGAACTCAGCAGCATAATGGTGTTAGGATAATGATGTAATGTAATGCTTATTGAATTATGTGAACATAATGCATAGAGGAATTAGTTCGTATGAAATGTAATTGCAGTAGTTTAAACGTGCACCATATTAAAGTTGCACATGTAATTCATTGTTTGCATATGAATCGTAATGAAAATGCTTATAGGGAAACGTAAGATGAGGGTTTAAAAGTTATATGTAAAGGCCTGACTACATATATGCTTAGGGAAGGTCTGGTTTATTTTATGTTAGCTTAGGTTATAGGCCGAGAAAAGTTTCTCTTGGTAAGGCTCTCTGGGCACAAACGGTAGATTTAATTTGCACAGTAGAAGGTTTCTGTTGAAAGTATCTTTCGTTGCAGGTGCAAGGACACATGTCTCGTTAGTAAGACTAACTCTTTGTTTTCGAAAGCTAGAGAGAGGGGAGGCATGGTACGGGGAGTGAAATGGAATTTAGGGATGATACTTTCAGCGGAGAAGGTGCCTGGGACTCAAGGTCATCGCAACCGTCCTGGATGAAGTAACCGTTTCGATGGAAAAGCACAAGAGAGAAGACCTGGCCAAGGAGGCGTGACAAAGGCGTGGACAATTGTATTGTGGTTTTGAATTAGGGATAGTGCCCTGAGGGAGGAGGCCAGAGAAGAGGTAGGGGAGACCTGAGAGAAGGACAGAGCTGAGCTTAGGTATTATGTGATTGCACTTCTTAGGAAGTCTTCACAGCTGACACCTTTTATTCACTCTAGCCTGGGAAAATCGTTATGCAGGGATGTCACTTAGCGTTAGTGTAGGGACAGCAATTGATTTTAAGCTTGTTTAGTCCAATGAAGAGCAACTTAGAAATTGGAGCAATCATAGTCTGGTTGATCCTTCTAGAACTTTCTATTCTCCTTATCCTGAGTCGGATGAGATTCCTGCGTAGATTATTATTTGTATTAGTGCCCATTTATTTCTTTAACCTCGTGTTGAGGTGCTTGCACGTTCAGTTATTTTTGGCGATAATAAATTCTCAAACTTGAATTCGGAGTCGGTGGTCCTTTCAGACAAAATGAATGCTGATATATAACCTGATGAGATTCTCTCCTTTACACTATTCAACAGGTAAAAAGATCTTGGCGACCAGAAGGTTCTTATAGATAATTAGATAAGAATCGGCGTTATCAGTTGGTAGCAGAGTAGGATGGTTACCTTTGATGGTAAGGGGAGATCTAGAGCAAGATAGGAGACTAAGTTGCCCCATAGAGCCCGAGTGACGCAGATCCAGAGGACCGCGGGAGAAGGATGTCGGAGGTCGTGGAAAACTGACGGAGAGTGCCGGTGCGGCAGAAGTAGCAGTTCGTAGTGGAGTGAGTATGAAAAGAGTGATGTTTAGTAGATTGCGGTGTTTTATTGTTGTGTGATGTCTTGCGGAGTTGGAAAGAGAGTTGTGTGATTGAGAAACGGACCGTGAGCGCGCGCGGGACCGGGAGATTTATTGTGGTGTAGAATACACCCAGAGTGAGAACGTTGACCAGAGGTTGTGGGGGTCACGAGACGTCATTGACAGACCCACTGAAGATAGGGAACACATGAGTGAGTGTGTGAATAACCAACGCAGGTCGTAGGTTATTGTGTGCAGAACATCGAGTGATTGAATCCTATCGAGTGTGTTAAAGGCGATTGTCCGGTCGTTCGCGGACAGACGATTGCCAGATTGAGGTCAACAAGCTCAAGAGGCTGATCGGTCATTGGTAAGACCGACGGTCAGAGAGGTAATTGTTCGGTAGGACGGACATTATTTCAGAGTATGATTGGGACAGGTGCGAGTGAGAACGAGTGAATTGGAAAGGAGGGGAACTGCTGCGAGCGGAGGAAAAGTGACGTCAGACAAGCGCCGCGCTGCGATAGGCCGGTTGGTGTGAGCCGCGCTGGTATTGGTGGTTTGAAATCAGGAAGTAAAAGCGGACATTTTGAGTACAAACAAAAAGTTGATTCATCATGAAATGTTTTAAAGCTTTACGGGAACTTTGTAGAGGTGATAGACATGTGGTTGTTCGGGAGGGAGAGGAAGCTCCTCCCGAGGATACACCCGCACATTATATGGCAAAGAATGTAGGATTGCATACTATAATTTGGCTTGAGAATTGGCATAAAATGACAGAAGCAGAAGGAGAATTGTCGTTCCCTCGATATGGTACTTTCAGGATGGAGGTATTGTACCAGCTAAAAAGTGTAATGGCTTCATTACGACCACTACCTAGACCGACACAGTTTGAGGCATTACATGCGTGGATTAGAGCAGCACACGAGAGGAATAGAGACAAGAGTCAGGAAAGGGTGAAGAAATCGATCAGGGCATTTCAGGATGCAAAGTGGGATGCACTGGAGAAACGGTGGAGGGTGGCAACGGTTGAAGTGGACAAGTTGTACCCATTGTTAGTACAAAATGGGAAGATAATAAGAATCAATGAGGACGACAGTGATCTAGATGACAGCTTGTTAGATAGGTTGTTGGCAGAGAGGCCACCACCATTTAATCCAGATTCGGAAGAGGGAAAGACGACCCCAGCAGTAGCAATAGTTGATGAGAGCCAGAATCAGACTAGCATGAGGGTGGTGGGAAGGATTTCTACAGGAACGGAGGGGGCAACGACGTCTATGATAACACAGCCTCCTGCGGGGAACACAAGATTACCGGACTCCTTGACGGTACCGGTTACCATAGGCCCTATAGTACCGGTATATGACCCAGATCGAGTAAGAGAAGGGGCTCCGTACCGACGGGAAGGGAGGAAGGAAACAGTGAGAGTGGGAATGGGTTTGGAGTAAGAGTGGTTCATTTCCCAAGACCAATGGAGACAAGTACGCCGTTACCGGCTACTGCGGACTCTTCCTTTAGGCGAGAAGAGGAGAGACCAGAAAGACCAAGGTCTTTGCGGGAATCTAAGTCAGCTTTGAGGGAGTGGACACCAACAGTAACGAACCAAGAGGATAGGATGCAAGGAGATAGGGCACAGAACGTCTCGGAAGACAGACCAAGTTCCAGGAATATGATGGAAGGGAATAGGTCGCAAGGACAGAATAGCAACTGTGATGAGCGAGATGGCTCGGGTTGTCGAGATGTATTGAGGAGTGCAGTACAGGCAAGGTTGCTAGATGTGGTGAGGCTGAAAGCAGAGGTAGACGAAATGATCAGTGGGGGTCTGCCTTTGGAAAGGATAGAAATTTATGGATCAGATGAACTGCTGTTTGTAGCAAAAGATGTGACTCGAAAAGCTAGAATGGCACATGATAGATTGAAGGAATTGGCCAAAAGATATGAGGTGGACCTGAATAAAACTAAAGCGTTGCAGGGACCACATAGATTGCATTACAGTGACCAGGAGCTGGAGGAGAAAAGAATCACAGGATTAAGGACACACACCAGAGACTTGATTGTAGGAATGAGAATATGGATTTTGTTGGACAAATGGGAAGAAAGGTGGTCCAAAAAGAAACCAGTAAAGCGAGCAGAAGGGAAACGCCGCCGCCAGGAGAGGGGCGACGGGGGTTGGAAATTTTCCTTTACGGGAAGTACAGAATGGAGGGTACGTGCATGTGTCGTGGAATAGAGGTGATTTAGCTGCATTTACAAATGATTTTCCTCGGCTGAGGGAAAAACCAGTAGAGTGGTACAAACAGGTTGAGCGGTTTGTGAAAATTTCAAAAGTACTGTGGATTGATTTGAACACTTTGTTTGACATAGTGGTACCGGGAGATTTGTGGACAGCTTGCAAGGTCGCTATCGAGTGGCCGACTTTCGAACCGGATAGAGAGGCGGTTACAAATGGTCCATCACCCCTAGTCATGAAAAAGTATGAGCAGGTGATTACATGGTTGAAACTGAAGATTTCACCTCAGGATATAGATTGGGTTAAGATAGATCGGACTGTACAGGAACCCAAGGAAACGGTGCATGAATATTATGAAAGACTTTTGCAAGCTTTTAAACAGTATAGTGGGTTAGATATCTTGGACCCCAAGGATATGGGACAGTTTGTCTCAAAGTTTGTACTGGGTCTGAGAATGGAAATCAGCCTCATGATACAGCACCATTTGATCTGCTGGCAGAACAAGCCACTAGATGAAATTTTGCGGTATGCGAGATACTGTAGTGATGAGGTGGAATCGAAACATCGAAAGCTAAAAGACAAATTGATGCTTGTCCAGATGCAGACAGCACAGAGTCAGCCTAGTGGAGGGACCTTAGGAAGAAAGCAAGGAAATTTCCAGGGAAACCAGAATGGGCAGGTACAGGGAAAGGGAAAACCAGTAGACCCCAAGACAGGAGTGGACGTGGCCACACTGAAGAAGACCACTGCGTGTCATCTTTGTCGCCAGGTCGGACATTGGAAACGCGAGTGTCCTTTGAACCCAGCTAATCAGTTGCAGGAAGAGGAAGAGGGGGCTCAGGCACCCGCGCAAGAGGTAGTTAACACAATAACGAGACCTAGGACGATGAAAGGGGGGGTTTACAATTCTCACGCCCAGGTTCCCCAAGCTCCAAGGATTTCACAAGGAACACGAACGTACCAACAGATGCCCCTGTTCGAAGACTTCGACGAGGATAGCTTAGACCCTTTATCCTGACGGTGCCTGAGGGGGGAGGAAGACTGCACACTTGGCGCGGTCTTGGAGGTAGACCAGAGAGGACCTTTTGTGGAGGCAGAGATTGAGGGTCATCCTGCCACACTTTTGGTTGATACTGGTGCTACCCGGTCTACTGTAAGATCAGCAGTAGTCCCTAACCTACCCCTCTCAGGACAATCAATCCAGGTTGTTGGAGTAGCGAACAAAAGAATAAGCAGCCCATTGACAGAACCAATCCTAGTAAAGATAGGTTCTTTCCAAACTAGACATCAGTTTGTACTGTGTGATACGAGTCCAGTTTGCCTTTTGGGAAGAGATCTGTTGTGCAAGTTGAACTGCACGATTTATTGTACACCACGGGGAGTGGAGGTCCAGACGACAGATGACGATGCTGACTTTAAAATTACCAATCAGCTTCTGTGTATAGATCTGTACCCAATGGTGACTGTGGAAGAACTTCCACCTGATCTGAGAGACGCAGTGTCGTCTGTGGTGTGGGATTTCGCAGGAGACGAAATAGGTCTAATCAGAGGGGTTGAACCTGTGCGCATTGAGGTGAAACAGAATGTTGATTTCCCAAGAACACCTCAATACAACCTGTCGACAGAAACGATTGCAGGAATAAAACCTGTGATCGAGACTTTCATTGAGAAGGGTATTTTGAAAGAGATCAGAGGTAGCCCCTGTAATTCGCCCATAATGGGACTACAGAAACCGAGCGGGAAATACAGGATCGTGCAAGACCTGCGAAAGGTCAACACGATAGTTGTCCCTTGTTGTCCAGTGGTACCGAATCCTTCAGTAATACTGTTCCAGATCCCATGTGAAGCCGAGTGGTTTACGGTTATCGATTTGTGTCAAGCCTTCTTTTCGATACCGCTCCACGAGGAAAGCCAATTTCTTTTTGCGTTCAGGCTAGAAAATCGTGTGTTAACATGGTGTCGTATCCCTCAAGGGTATACGGAAAGTCCATCGATCTTTAACCAGATCCTGAAGAAGAACCTTGAGAGTCTTGTGTTGCCGCAGAACTCAGTTCTCGTGCAATACATAGATGACTTGCTCATTGCCTCAGAAACAGAAGATGCTTGCAGAATTGACACTGTAGCACTGTTGAACCACTTAGCAGAGAACGGACATAAGGTGTCCCCGAACAAGCTGCAGTACTGTTTGAAGGAAGTACAGTACTTGGGACACAGGTTGGAAAAAGGCAAGAGGAAGGTGTCACCCGATCGAATTGAGGCAATAATGAGCATGGCAGTACCCACGACACAGAGAGAAGTTAGGATGTTTCTGGGAATGGTTGGCTATTGTCGACAGTGGATTCCTAGTTTCTCCTTGAGAGCGAAGCCTCTGCAGAGGCTTACGCACAAGGATGTGAGTGATCCGGTACCATGGGACGAGGAGTGCTTGATATCATTCCTGAAACTGAGAGAGGAGTTGTGCAGGGCTCCGGCATTGGGAATGCCTGATTACAACAAGGCCTTTTCATTGTTTTGTTACGAAAGGGAAGGATGTGCATTAGCAGTGTTAGCTCAGAACCATGGAGGTGTCCGTAGACCAGTTGCCTACTTTTCAGCTACTTTAGATCCAGTAGCTTCTGCGTTGCCCGGATGTCTAAGATCCGTTGCTGCAACAGGTGTCAGCATTGAAAGATGTGAAAGCATTGTAATGGGACATCCATTGACTGTACATGTGCCACATTCGGTTGAGTTATTGATGACCAGGACCAAGACCCAGCACCTAACGAACAATAGGTTAACGAGGTACGAGCAAGTCATACTTGCCGCAGAGAATGTGACTCTGAAACGGTGCTCTGTCTTGAACCCTGCGACATTGATGCCTACACCGAACACGGATGATGAAGATTGTGCGGACCATGATTGTCTCGATGTGACCGAACTTTGCACCAAACCGAGACCTGACATTGTCGATGAGCCATTGGCTGACCCAGATGAAATTTTCTTTGTCGATGGTTCATGCTTAAGAGACAGTGTGGGGCAATTGAGAGCAGCGTTTGCTGTATGTACCATTTCAGGAGTGGTCGAGGCTGCTTGCCTAGAAGGAGTACGCTCCGCGCAGGTAGCTGAGATCATTGCCTTGACCCGTGCCTGTTTGGCCGCTGATCGAGTTCGAATCACGATTTACACAGACAGCCAATATGGGTTTGGCGTGGTGCACGACTTCGGGCAGTTATGGTCTCAGAGGGGATTTTTGACATCATCTGGCTCACCCATTCGTAATGGTGAATATGTAAGACAATTGTTGGATGCATTACAGCATCCAAAGGAAATTGCTGTTGTAAAGTGTTCAGCCCATGGGAAGGGGAAGACTTTGTATCCTTGGGAAACAATTATGCGGACGAAGTCGCCCGCTTCTGTGCAGAACAAGGATGCATATTCACAGAAAGAGAGATAGGGGAGAGCCAAGAAGGAACCGAGCTCAGCATAATGTTGACCATGGCAGACACTTGGGAAGAGCTTAAGCGATTGCAGGATGAAGTTTCAAACCAGGAGAGAGAGGGATGGATCAAAGCTGGGTGTGAGAAAGGAGATGTGGATGTGTGGGTATCCAACGATGGGAGAGCCGTGTTGCCTGAAGAATTGCTGAGTCCGATGGCAAGACTGATACATGGACAGCACACCTGGGTAGAGACGCAATGATGAGAGTGTTTAGACAGACGTGGTATAACCCACGGTTCCGAGCAATGGCTGAGACGGTATGTCAGAGGTGTGTTACGTGTCAGCAGATGAATGCTGGAAAGAGAACTGTAGTTACGTTGAGTCACATTGGAAGGTCAGGAGGGCCCTTCAATAGAATACAGTTGGACTTCGTGGAGATGCCTAAGTGCAATGGATTGAGGTACATTTTAGTGCTAGTATGTGTATTCTCACGGTGGGTGGAGGCTTACCCCACACGCAGGTGTGACACTCTCACAGTGGCTAAATTACTGTTGAGGGAGCTCATCCCTAGATTCGGGATCCCGACCTCTTTGGAATCAGATAGAGGAGGGCACTTCCATAGCGAAATCATGAAGTTGCTTTGCGCTGCATTGAACATTGACCAGAGACTCCACTGTAGTTACAGACCAGAGGCTTCTGGGATGGTGGAACAAGTTAATGGAACTTTGAAGGCCCAGATGGCAAAAATGTGTTCTTCGACATCCCTGAAAAGGCCCGACGCCTTGCCACTCGTGCTAATGAGCATGCGAAGTGTCCCAGACAGAAAGACCGGGTTGTCCCCCCATGAGATATTAATGGGGAGGGCAATGAGATTGCCAGCAGTACCAGCTACAGCCTTGATAAGCATCACTGATGATTTGATTCTCGATTATTGTAAAGGACTCTCTGATGTGGTCCGTTCTGTATCCCAGCAGGTGCAAGCAGCAGTGGTCCCAGCCTCGAGTGATCTGTGCCACGACTTGTGTCCCGGAGACTGGGTGCTCGTCCGAAAGCACGTGAGGAAGAGTTGCTTGGATGCCCGCTGGCGTGGCCCGTATCAGGTGATACTTATCACGAACACAGCAGTGAAGTGTGGAGGATTGCCGAACTGGGTGCATGCTTCCCATACCCGCAGAGTTCCAGCACCCTTGGAAGAGACAGCTCCTCTCGTAAATGAAAATCCAGCTGATGTGGCAGGGCCACATGGGAGGACAAGTCAAGCTGTAAGGGTCGCTGACACAGCTGGTGGTGCACTAGAGCAAGCTGAAGGGGGTTTCCACAGTTCGAACCCTGACTCAGACACCGAAGACAGAAACGGTGCAGTGGGCGGAGAAGAGTCAGATTCAGCCGAAAGAGGAAGTAGTGCACTGGGTATAGAAGGGGAAGGCAGACGAACGAACAGAAGTGCAGAAAGTTGGCCCGAGAGACAGAGGCGACTGAACCTGAGGTTAGCACCTGAAAGAGACCTTGCTCCAGTGTCTGAAGTATCTGAAACGGAAGCAAGTGACGAAGACCAAGCACAAGACAGTCGGCGAAGGTCAAAGAGAACAAGAGTGCCTTGTCGCAGATACTCTACCCCTGAGTGGACTTACACTGTGTTTGATGCAGGGGGTGGTGAGCACGGGAAGGCTGAGGTCAGTGCAAGTGGTCCGTCGGAGCCCGAATGTGGTGGTGAAGGTGGTGCTGCTGATGCCAGGGCTCGAAATAGAAGGAACACTGACCCTCACAGTTCCGAATCCCCCGCTTCTGAGTGAAGTCCGAAACTTGGTTCTGCATCGGCTCGAATTCCCGCCTTTTGGAGTTGAGCCGTTTTCACATGAAGTGCTGATTTTGCGTCTTGAACTTTTGTATCACGTTCTGGTCTTGCTCAATGAGGATCTCATTGTGGATCAGTTATGAACTGTAAATAAAAGTCTAAAAGAAGAAGATAACCTAGGTCCGAGTGGAAGAAGAATAAACTTAGCGACTTTCCACAGAAGAGGAACGAAAACTAGGGAAGTCTTTTTCTGGACTGTGTAAATAAGTTTGGGATCGGAAAGGGAAAGTCCGGAGATTTCATGATTGCTCGAGCTGGTTAAGCAAGTCACAATTAAAGGACAGAGACTTTTTCAGAGTTCTTTGCGATAACCAAGACTTTTGAGAACTTTCGAGACCATGGAGCCGGGAGATCCCAATCGTAGATCAAAGTGGATTGTAGGCATTCTTATAAGTAGTGTAATAATTTCTATAATCATAGTAGTTGTAGTCTCATACACTGGTTCGCATGAGCAAGAAGTAGAGGCAGTGACAGGGACACCGACACCTATCACACCTAGTCAGAAGGGGGTAGACAGGGCAGCTGAGAGAGCTTTGCTATTAGAAGAAAGTCGTAGATTACATGTAGATTTATCTAAAGGGGATTTTAAGTTGAATGCATATGCTAAGTTGTTGTATGAGTATGTTAATGTGATGGATGCGAAGGATTGTTATGTGTGTATGCAGTTGCCTACTTCGGTGGATGAGGGTATTAGGTATCACCATCTTCCACTGACTTATGGTATTTCATGTAGTCTTTTGCTTAGTTTGTTTTATGAGAGAGATCAGTTTGAGTATTTCTTTTCCAATTTCGACGCAGTGCTTCCTGAAGTCCCAGCTTACAAGCATTTGAATAAGTATGACTATTATAAGACCGAGGACAGACTGAGGAAGTACTTCATACCGAGTTTGGAATTGGATACAGCATTCGCACACAGAAACAATCTGACTTGCTTGATGTCGGAAGTAGAGAGAAAGTTTGTGGATCAGGTCGAAGATAGGTATAGAAAGCTGACTCACTCCCGAGACTTGGGGCATCACAGGACTGATTGGACAGAGGAAGAACAGTTGCATAAGACCAAGGGAAGCTATGGTCCTATAGCGTTAGATAAGGAGCAGAGGGGTAAGTTGTGTATAAGGCGTTATCAGACTTACTACGAGAAGGTAGCAGTGGGACAAAGTACCTGTGATCACGTTTTCACCATGGCCGATGTAGCAAAAGATTTTCTCCAAGGTCCTGTACAAGTGATACCAACGGTGTATTACGTATGTGGGAAGAATGCTTATGTGAGGTTGCCTGCAAATTGGTATGGAACATGTTATTTGTCAATAATATTTCCAAAGATTTATCATACAGAAGATTTAGATCTTCTGGAGGGTGGAGAGCATTCAAGAACGAGAAGAGCTGCAAGTGCAGGAATCGTTGTGGGGGATATCTTTGGAGCTATGATACCTAGTCTGGGAGTGGTCTTGAATGATGTGAAGATCCGGAGGTTAGCGACTGTGGTGGATGAATTTTCGATGAATACAGCAAAGTCGTTGGTGTTGGTGGAAGGAGAGATGTTGTCGATAAGGGGAATGGTTTTGCAGAATCGCCTTGCTTTGGATGTCCTATTGGCAAAAGAGGGCGGAGTCTGTAAAATGTTGAAGGTTCAAGAGTGCTGCACTTATATACCAGACCGTAGCAAGGATCTGGAGAAATATATAAGTAACATCACTACGATCCACACAAAGATAGCGGATTTGACCGAAGAAGGGGCCTGGGAAAAGGTCGGAAAGGGTTTTGGTCAAGTGGGAGGTTGGTTTGCGAACCTAGGAAAGGGATTCCTTGGGTACTTTCTGAGACCCCTCCTTATCTTGGTGGGTTGTGTGGTTGGCTTGTGGATTGTGATCAAGGCCTACAAGTGGTATCGAGCAGGCCGAGTCAAGAGAGCTTTGAGGGAAAATGACATGAGGTTGGCAAGACTGCAGGACAGTCAGTATCAAAGGCTCAAGAGCATGGAGAAATTTAGATCAGGGAAGATGGCAACAAGTTCTGTTTAGGTCGGTTCCTTCTCCGAGGGAGTAGAAAGAAATGTGATGACAGGAGTCATCAAAGGGGGAACTGATAGAGCGAAATGTTCTTGTGAATTGTAGGGGTGCATCATAATCACTGATAGGCCGCACCCACATGTATTCAGACATATATTCGTTTATATTCCATTGTATACTCATGCATGTTTAGTAAAGAATGAATAGTTCGCTGAGAGAAAGTGAACTCAGCAGCATAATGGTGTTAGGATAATGATGTAATGTAATGCTTATTGAATTATGTGAACATAATGCATAGAGGAATTAGTTCGTATGAAATGTAATTGCAGTAGTTTAAACGTGCACCATATTAAAGTTGCACATGTAATTCATTGTTTGCATATGAATCGTAATGAAAATGCTTATAGGGAAACGTAAGATGAGGGTTTAAAAGTTATATGTAAAGGCCTGACTACATATATGCTTAGGGAAGGCCTGGTTTATTTTATGTTAGCTTAGGTTATAGGCCGAGAAAAGTTTCTCTTGGTAAGGCTCTCTGGGCACAAACGGTAGATTTAATTTGCACAGTAGAAGGTTTCTGTTGAAAGTATCTTTCGTTGCAGGTGCAAGGACACATGTCTCGTTAGTAAGACTAACTCTTTGTTTTCGAAAGCTAGAGAGAGGGAGGCATGGTACGGGGAGTGAAATGGAATTTAGGGATGATACTTTCAGCGGAGAAGGTGCCTGGGACTCAAGGTCATCGCAACCGTCCTGGATGAAGTAACCGTTTCGATGGAAAAGCACAAGAGAGAAGACCTGGCCAAGGAGGCGTGACAAAGGCGTGGACAATTGTATTGTGGTTTTGAATTAGGGATAGTGCCCTGAGGGAGGAGGCCAGAGAAGAGGTAGGGGAGACCTGAGAAAAGGACAGAGCTGAGCTTAGGTATTATGTGATTGCACTTCTTAGGAAGTCTTCACAGCTGACACCTTTTATTCACTCTAGCCTGGGAAAATCGTTATGCAGGGATGTCACTTAGCGTTAGTGTAGGGACAGCAATTGATTTTAAGCTTGTTTAGTCCAATGAAGAGCAACTTAGAAATTGGAGCAATCATAGTCTGGTTGATCCTTCTAGAACTTTCTATTCTCCTTATCCTGAGTCGGATGAGATTCCTGCGTAGATTATTATTTGTATTAGTGCCCATTTATTTCTTTAACCTCGTGTTGAGGTGCTTGCACGTTCAGTTATTTTTGGCGATAATAAATTCTCAAACTTGAATTCGGAGTCGGTGGTCCTTTCAGACAAAATGAATGCTGATATATAACCTGATGAGATTCTCTCCTTTACACTATTCAACAGGTAAAAAGATCTTGGCGACCAGAAGGTTCTTATAGATAATTAGATAAGAATCGGCGTTATCAAAGTGAATCGGCCTGTCTTTAAAATGCCAGTGCATATAAATACAGGCATCCACAAATGTTCTTTATGTGTTGCATGCACAAAAGCTATTTATCACATCAATATCTGCAAAAAGGATTGCTCTCAGTATAGAGTGCATACAATCTATAATAAAGTGAATGTGAAAAACACTGGGGTCATTTAGTGCACTTTTCAAAAGTAAAACAGTCCATCATGCATTGCAATGGGAGCACTTCTCGTTAGGCTGAATGATGTACCAATGGCCAATACCACGAGGTGAGAGAGCTATACTAACCCTCGGTGGAGCCAAAGCCCCACTCCATGGACATGTTTAAAAAAAAATGGTAACAATATATCTTGCAGACAGATGCGCTGCCAAGCCACGCCTAAAATGCACATTGACACCTGTAATACTTAACATCATTTGATCCATCTCCATGTTCTGATTTGTTAAATAAAACTCCCATAAGAGCCAATCTCATCTTAGGCCTCAGCCAAAGCAGAGTTGTTAGTCCGAGTTCTTGGTTAAGTTTTAAGTCTGTCCCAGTCTTGCAGTTCGATGCATGCCAGGCTCTAGTTGGTTAGAGTAATTCTTAATATGTGTGCACTATGTGATAAACCTCCGGGACTCCAGATATGCACAACCAGTGTTAGTTTACATGTTGTATTGCGCATTACCCTGGTTTCATTAAGAATTTTCATGGCACAAGAGGTGTATGTTTATATATAACTTTAGAGTCATCTCACGTTTATCTTGATCTCAGGCTCATCTCATGGAAATTTGCAAAGATAACTCAGATGGACATCAAAAGTATGTCTTCTTTTTTACTTTCTATTTTCAAGTAAAAAACTTTTTCGCTATAAAAAATACTTAGTTGGAGATTGTGCATTGCACACTCCAACAGCTAACATTATCCAGCCAGTTGATAACATTATTTATTTCAGAAAAAGACAGAAGACACAATGGAGAAAGTGTGTAGCAGGATAATGCAAATCAGATTTGTCCATGATGACGAAGTGGTTCTGCCAGGCATGAGCAATCTTTTCATATTTCATATACCATGGGCATAATGTGTACTTTTGCCTTGATGGGCAGTGAATGTATTTTCTACTTTGCAACTAGTTATTAAAACATGAAGAAACATTTGTGAATAGAATTGATGCTTTGATGCAATAAAAATCCTTCCTCTTTGCCATATGTGTTGTTATCAAAAATTCATAAACCTGCTTCTGTATTCCTTCCCATCACAGTGGAGCATACCACCACAATGTGAAATGTTTATTTTCTGCGACCTGTTCGTGTGTGAATGGTTAGGGGAAACAGAATTTTAAAACCCTGCATTTTGTCGTAGTATGAACTGTTATCAGCTGTTGATAAAACATCTGGGTGCTTTTCTCTCTTGGTGGCAGTCTAGATTATGCTATGCAGACACACATTTACTCAAACCAACAATACCATCATGCAGTTACTCCCTCTAGAATTTTCACAGTTCCACCAAAATGAACTACGAATTCATGTTTAACATGGAAGAGCTTTGAAATTAAACTATTTTATGAGTAGATATTGATCCTTGAACAACGTTTAAACGACCTTTAGAAAATACAAGAATAAAACACCGACATTTTCAGAAATGGTACTTACCTTCTGGGAGGTTCAAGTATTCTCTGAGAATTTTCCAAACCAGACGCTCTTTATAAAGGATTTTTCTTCCAAGGACGACAAAGAAACATTTCTGGTGAACTGAAGATACCACTTAAAAGCATTCAGTGTGCTGCCCTTGCAGATAACACATACAAAAGTAGAAATCGTCCAATCTACAAGCTAATCCAGAATTCCTCATGCACAGACGGTTCATATCGATTTTCTTTAGAATTCAGAATGAGAAATTGCTTAAAATGTTGAACTCTGACGAATATTTGGAAAATAAAATGATTACTGACAATAAGAATAAGGGTGGGAGCTTGTGTAAAGAACTTTGCTTTCCTTTAATTAAAGTGTACAAATTACCTCCTTAGCAAATTGTGAAGGACTGGGCTGGGTTCCATTTGTGGTATTTAGGTGGCTTCTGGAAAACCTCAAGATTTGTTCATGTTTTGTAGCTGTGAAATGTGATCTGAACCTACATTGAGGGTTATCCTCTGAGATGTGACATAAGGTTAACAGAAGTTAGGACAGGCTCCTGTATTCATACTGCTCGAGGTGTGGTGCAGAGTACTAAGTAATACAGGCCTTGTTTTGATGGTTCAATCTCATGATAGCTTTTTCACATGATTAACACGCTGCTCCTTTGTACTTGGCCCCTGTTACATCAACCACCATGACCTCACCCACCTTCGCTTAAACTGACCTTTTACTATGATTGACCATCACTTGCCCCAAACTAGCTGGGACTTGATTTAGAATACTAATTTCTCCACGTCAAAGTGAAGGTCAGTCGAAGTATTAGGGTGTACTCAGAATGGTCAGGGTAATTGTCGACCAAGTGATAGTGGGCAACGTAATGCTAGACGCCTGATTAATACGTTTTTGGATCAATTAGTTGAACCATTTTCTATAGAACTTTACCTCTTTTAACTTTTGCTCTGTGCGGGTGGCAATGACCTTGTCATGAGCATTTGTGCCACTGGAAAGATAGTTGCAGATATGACTTGAGTTCACAAATGCTTCATTTAGAATAAAAGGCTCACAAACATTAAAAATGCAGCATTTAATCATTCTCTAAGGGTATCATACCTTCACAGTGAGGGAACACAAGGGACCACTACAATGCATTCACAACAGCTCATTTACCTGTACAACAAGGTAAGTAGCAATGAGGTAAGTTACCATACATATTTTTAACGCATTTTAGGGTGTAAGTGTGGGTGGGTGGCAGTGGCGTAGCTAGCCCTTTGGCCGCCTGTGGCAGTTCCTGCCGTGGCCTCATTGAGGAGCGGGGTGGGGGTGCTTGCGAATGCCGCCCGAGACGGCAGGTAAGAGTGTGGGAGGCCGAGCCCCTAAAACCCATGCTGTCTGGGGCAGGCTGCCACCCCCAAAACTCGTGCCGCCCGGGGCGGACCGCCCAACCCTCCTAGCCCCCCGTATTACGCCACTGGTGGTTGGGTGGTTGTCTGTGTTGTTTAAGGGTAGTAAGCAGTTTGAGATATTAAGAGATTTTTAGGGTTCAGGGGTGAGTAGTGCATAGGGTTATTAAGGGGCTTTTAGGTTTTTATGGATGTGTAGAGTTTAGGGTTAGTAACGGTTTTTCAGGATTCAGGGGTAGGTGATGGATAGGGTAGTAAGGGGTTTTTGGTTCCAAGGATGGATAGTGTATAGTATTAGTAGTGTGTTTTTTAGGTATCAGGCATAGATAGTGTGTATGGGCAGGAGGATGTTTTTAGGTTTCTGGGTTAGGTAGTGCATAGGGGTAGTAAGGGTTTTTTAAGGTTCAGAGTTGGGTAGAGTATTGAACTGGCATGGGGGTTTTAGGGATCAGGGATAAATATTTTTAAGATGGGTAGCAGGGTTTTTTAGACTTCAGGGATGGGTGGTCCTTAAGGGTAGTAAGGAGCTTTTAGGTTTCAGGGGTGGGTAGTGTATATTGGTAGCAGTAAGGGTTTTCTTTCATGTTTCAGGTATAGGTAGTGTGCATGGGTAGTGAGGTGTTTTTCATCTTTCAGGGATGGTTAGTGTATGGGGTAGTAAGGGTTTTTAGGGTTCAGTAATGGGTAGATTATAGAGGAGTAAGGGGGATAAGAGTTCAAGGATGGGTAGTGGAAGGGGGTTTATGGTGTTATATATTGTACTCATATTTGTGCTCATGTATGTGAATTAATGCATCAAAATGTTGCTGCAATGCGTGGTTGCGGTATGCTTGGTAATGGTAAATACAATTGAATGTATGTAAAAGCATGGTAAGTGTAGCCATTGTCTTGGATGCTTTTAAGTGTAGTGCGTGGTGCTGATGTGCGATGGAGTGATATATATTATCTCTAGGTTAAGCCTGGGGCCTACGTGACTGTACTAGAAATTATTGCTGCCCTGCATAGGAGCCAGGGTATGGTACAGCCCAATAGCTCAAAGAAATCAGCCAGTCTTCACAACTGTTTACAAAAGCTCTGCAATTAAACATGCACATGTCATTCTTCAATTGATTGAGGGGCATGAAGACTGAGCTTCATAAACTCAGCAGATGGCAGAAATTAGGAATTATGTTATTTTTGCCTACATGTTGTATTTTGGAAAGAGTGTGATATTTTATTTAATTTCTTTCTGTCGGAGTCAATGTTGTTTTGGGTAGCAGACACGAGTATTTCGACTATTTATTCCTGTATTAGACTTTGATTAAATAGGTTTTAGCAGGGCCCACTTAGGTATTCTTGAATTTTGTTCTATTGGTTTCATATTTTACACATACCAGGGGAGCATCAAAGAGATGGAAGGGTTGCTTTCAAGATTAAAGCTAATTATTTAAGATGGTATTGATTAACGTTTTCCCTAAATGTGAGCATTATATCTTAAATTTCAGGACACATGAGCTTACCACATTGATATTCGCCCCCAACTAACTTGTTTTCCACATCTGAATGAATTTGTTAAGCTTTTCAATTGGTACATGTATTTAAAGATGTATAAGAGACTGTGATGAGTTTAACCACTATTCTTTGTCTTGCCTCTGTGGAATTCTTTTTTACTGAGTTCTGACTAGATGGCTTGTGTCTTCCTACTGCTTGCAACAGGGGAACTGTATTTTAGGTCTGGCCAACAGACGGCTTTGGTTGTCTCTTGGCCAGGCGTATTGTTTTCAAAACAAATAGAGTGGCCTCTGCTTCAGCCCCTTGGTCGTTCCTTCACGTCTCTATTGTCTTTCTCACTTCCCTGCTTTTGATTCAATGGCTTTCTTCCCTATTTCTGTGTTTATCTCGCCCAGGGGCACTTCATTCTTTTGGTCTTGAGTGAATGAGTTGTAGCCTACCACTGCTAATGTTAGGGAACTATTTTTTCCTCTAAACCACATGTTCTAGGGTCCCCCAGGACAGACGGTTAGCATAGTGCCCCCATGTGGAAGCGGCTGCGATGTGTGCTTGTGTGGATTCAATTCACTATGGGTGAAGAGACTGCTGGGCGTGAAGGACTGGAGTGTGTTATGGATGTGGAGTGGTCCCTTGCCCTCCCCTGCACCTTCCCCAGTGTCCTGGCTTCTTTCTGGACAGACAAGGCCCCCCTCAGTGGACCAGTCATCCACTTGTGCTTTGTCCCCCCTAGTCATGAAGGTTCCTTGGACATGACTGGGAGGGAACTCTTAGGCTGGCTACTACACTGCTAGCCCACTCGCTACTGGACCTTGTTAGTCATTAGTATATAAATAATAATGTTTGGTTGGGGTGATTTGCATTGTTATTGCTGGTGCAGGTCTATTGCTACATTGATACTGTTTTGGTCTGTACAGAAAGTCTATGCTCCACAATTCTGCAGACTTTCATTGCACGTTATTGCTATGCCTTGTTTATCTCTTTGAACGCAATAAATATGTTTTAGTTTTTTTAACGCCTTCGCTGCGAGCGGAATTCCAGCCAGGTGCTGGACATTCCAGTCGCGGGCGTGGTCGTGACGAGCTGAGCTCGTCATGTGCACAGCCCGCCCGCGCAGCATGACGAGCTGAGCTCGTCATGAGCAGGGAAGGGGTTAAAGGGAACTATTTTTTCTATCTTTCTTCCCTGACATTTTTGATTTAGAACTCCATGTGAGTGCATGTTCTGCACTCTATCTCTCTCTCTTTCTGTCTCTCTCAAGAGAGAGAGTGTCTTGTGGTCTATCCCTCTTACCCCAACTCTTCTTTCTCTCTCTTCCCACCCCCAATCATCCTCTATTGACCCCACTCGTCACCCACACCTTGGTAATACTAGGTCTTCCTCCCTCTGACACCAAGCAGTGCTGCAGCTCAGCACTGCTTGGTGTCAGATGCATATACAATTTGTGGAATTAAAAGCTTTGCCCCAGTTACCTACAAAGGCTTGACCTTGAAAGGGATGGGTAGGGGTGGCCGATGGACTGACCTCTTTTACTTATTAACTAAGTCCATAAGTACACATCTTGACGAACTCCTAAGAGCCAGTCTGCTTTTGGCACCATAGTTTACTTAGTGCAGTGCTCTTGCCCTCTCATTCTCCCTCACTGAAATAAGGTCCATGAGGTAAATTGTTGTTCTCTTTCAGGCCTAGGTAGGATGTGATTACATAGAACAATATCGGAGGGTTCTTTAACCCAGTGTGTTGTGTTCTGCATGCAGTGTCCCTCTGGGTTTGTTTGTGAAAAGGACTCAGCAGTCATCTGGATGTCAAGCATGCAACATTTTCCCTGGCAGCCCTCGCAACCATTGCAAAGATGTAACTCAGAATCATATTGTCTTCTAATGGCTCTTTATAACAAATGTGCTCATCAAGTTGGGTCTTCCAATTGCAATACTCTATTTTTATAGCATTGTTCTAAGGGTAAAGTACTTGAACCGTATCTCTAATTTGTGAATTGGCTACTAGTTATTGATTCTCATAGGCTGGGTAAATAATAGAATCTGAGTCATGTGACTGAGTTATAAAATCATTGATGGGTCCAGAACCATATTGAAAAAAGAGAGCTTCCGCTGCAGCGCTAGACTCTTTATGCTGGAGGACCAGATTGATTTGTGGATGGCAGTAGTCTTCTTATTGTGTGTGCTGTTGGCCTTCAGCCCTGCCATACGCCATCATCACGGGTCAGACCAATCAAAACGTTAGTCATTCCCGCACACTGGCACCACATTATCATGCAATTCTCAGAGCTCTTTTGATCGCTGCACCACTTGTTTACTTTGTTCCCTTGATTCAAAGAAAAGAATTTGGAGTTTCTGACAGCGTTTTAGCCCGACTGGATAACCAGGGGTTAAGGAGAGGGCAGAGTTGTCATGGTTACCTGATGAAGCCTGTGATTGTGCTTTTGCTGAGAGATGGCCCGCCCTTTCCCTCTGCAGAATTCATTAACAAATACCACTATGAGCAGCACTGCCTCAGAAGTAGGACACATGCTTCCACCTGCCGGAGCTCACTTTAAAGCGATCGCTGATGCAAGACCATAACAGATATACTAGCAGTGACTGCCCAAAGCACCACCCGCCATCATGCACTCGCATAGGAGTAGAGGTGGGTCTGCCAGAGTTTGAAGCTGGTACCCCATTCTCGAGGCCAGTCTTATCCTCTCTGCAGCTCATAGCCTGGCTGCTTCTTTTATGGCTGTGCTCCTCCGCCCCTTGCTTTCACCTGTTCAAGGCAGACTCTGCCCCAATTTACAGCCATAATCATACATTCCATATTGTTCTACTCACTTGTTAGTTCCAGGCGCCTTTAGTGCACTCTCTCAGTACTTGATCTGTTGCATCGAGACAGTCCTGCAGTGAGTGTGAAGCAGCTTAACAAAGTGTTTAACAACTCTTGTGACAGTACCCCAAACCTGAGGTTATACTTTACGCACCTGGGCCCAGATTTACTGAAGCTTTGCTCCAAGTTTGCATTACTTTTGTAACCCATACCCAACACAAACTGTTATGCTGGGATTTACTATCCAACACAAATGAGGATTTGCGTTGGATAGTTTCCCAAGGTAATGCAAAGTTGTGCTATGCACTGTTTTATAGTACCTTGCCCCAAGGAGGCACTTCATGGGTGGTACATGGACGTTGCAATGCAACCACCAAGGGGTTTTGACACATATCTCTATCCACAAACATTAGTCGACAGGGATTTGTGCCAAAATATTATGCCTCCATGAGGCAGGTGTAACAAGAAGAATGTTTTCATTTCTCCTCGTTTTTTCTACTTTGCATGTGTGTTGCATTGTACAGTAAACATAGAGTAGAGGAAAAGTATAATAGGTTACTTTTTGTACTGGAAGAGTTCCATTCCAGGACATAAACTATTTCTTACATGAAGCACACACTCTTGTAATATAGGGCAAGGGAGTGTGTGCTAGCACATTTCAGCCTGCTGTGCACCAGCGCATGGAGAGGGTAAAATAGTGACATATCGTAGGTATGACACTCTTCTGCTCTCTCCCTTTCAAGCAAAGCAGTACAGAAACTTTAGTTGCTGTGCTGCATTGCATGCATTTTTAAGTCTAGGCCCTTGAGCACCTGGACGCCTAGTAAGATGACGAATATTTGCCTGGCCACCGTACTATAATTTTTTAACCCGATATCTGCAATAATTCCCTTGCAGAAGCACTTTTGAGCTGGCACAGCTGTTTCAAGGCAGTTTCTAGAATTTGTCTCTGTGCCGTTCAGGGTACTTTTTGATATATATCTCATTTCATTGATTTCACTGCTTGGTATTGCTCGCGATAAAGTGCCTATTGAAGTGTCACACACAGGCAATGGAATGTCACAAAGTTAGGAGATTTTAAAATTGCAATTTATTTGAGTGTAAAAATCATATTTATATCTGTTCCCAATCAAATGTTATCTATGAAATCAAACGTTATCACCTATTAAGTGTGATAAGGTAACTCCATGTTAGTCAATGAGAGAGACAGGCCTTAGAGTAGTGAATAACAATTTTAGGGTTTTTAACTACCAGGACATGTGCAAATTAAACCCACATCTCCTACCTTTTAAATACAAGGCACCCTGCCCTATGAGCCTTTAAGGACTACCTTAGGGGTGACTTATATGTCTTAAAAAGGAAGGCCTGGCAAAATGTTTATTTTGCCAAGTCAAAATTGAAGTTTAACACTGCACTACAGGCTGCAGTGGCAGGCCCGCAACATGTTTTAAAAGGCTACTTTAGTGGGTGGAACAATGAGTGCTGCAGGCCCACTAGTGACATTTAATTTACAGGCCCTGGGTACATGTACTACCATTTACAAGGGTTGTACAAGTAAATTAAATGTGCCAATTAGGTGTAGGCCAATTTTCCCATGTTTGAAGGGTGGACCACAAGCACTTTAGCACTGGTTAGCATTACTAAAGCCAAGAAAAACAGTTTCAGCAACAGAAGGCAAAAATATGTGTGAGACTCTGCAGAAAGGGACAGGTCCAACATGACTCCCACTCTGGGAAGCCCACTTGGACGCTTGGCACTTGCCTGATTTGCAGCACACCACAGGAGGAGAAGGGGGACAAGGACCACCAGTCCCAGCCACCCCTGCGGCCACCGCCACGCCCAACGTCATTCCGCGCCCGGAGGCGCTTTAAATATCGGCGCGGGCTCCTGCAGCGCGGGAAGCACACTTGGACGCTTGACACTTGCCTGATTTGCCGCACGCCACAGGAGGAGAAGGGGGACAAGGACCACCAGTCCCAGCTTCCCCTGCGGCCACCGCCACGCCCAACGTCATTCCGCGGCCGGAGGCGCTTTAAATATCGGCGTGGGCTCCCGCAGCGCGGGAAGCCCGCTTGGACGCTTGACACTTGCCTGATTTGCCGCACACCACAGGAGGAGAAGGGGGACAAGGACCACCAGTCCCATCCTCCCTTGCGGCCACCACCACGCCCAACATCATTCCGCGCCCGGAGGCGCTTTAAATAACGGCGCGGGCGGGCCCGTCTGCGCCCGTCAGAGGCCGGAAGAGGCCAGACTGGGCTCTTTCTCTTGGTTACATTTTCTTGCGTTTACTTGGGGTTTTCTTTTTACCTGTCTGAGCCCGTGCGAAGAAGATGGGGAAAAGGAAGACAACAGCAAGCCATTCATCGAAACCGATAAGTAAGCATAAAGCTGTGAATATGACTCTGCTTAATTACCTTACTGGGGCCGTAGGCGTTAATGAAAGACAAATTACCTCAGTAGAGGAAACATTAAATATGGACACACTGGGTCCCACATCAAAGGAGAAACCTACTGTACCTGTGGATAGGGGGAGGATGATAATCGCAGTTTGGGTCATATAAATGCGGGGCAATCAAAAAATGGTTGTATTCAGAATATTTCTGATGATATTTCCACCAGTGATGTGGAACGTGATACCCTACGCCCCTCTAAAAAACCCTGTAACCTACCAAGTTCAGAATGTCTGGATATTCACTTAAATGGTACACATACGACCCCACAGAAAGCTAGGTTGTCCAAGACTAACAAAAAAAAACAGGGCTTAAAAGGAAAAACTCAGATTAAGTCAGGCATTGCTAACGCATCTTGCTCAAAAAATAAAAGTAAGGTGCCCTCTATCGAGATTGGGAATTTGTCTAGCTTAATATGCGAATTAACTGATTCAGTCAAACAATCTATCAGCGACCTGACAGTTAGGCTGGACAAAATTGAAGCAGGTTTAGAGAAAGTTCTAGAGAATCAGAACCTGGCCATACCAAGAGGGAGTATGCATAATATAGTGTCATTAAGCGCCCATTTACAGACTGAGAGTGTGAATCGGAAAGAGTCTATCTTAGAATCAAAAAGGCAGACGGGAGAAAGAGCAAAGGTTGAGGGAACTGGGTTACATTCTAACCCAGTAGGAAACATGCTTAACACCCTACCAACCAGGAGAGATATGCCTAGGAAGAATGTGATAGGAAGATCGGAAAATTATCTAGTAGGAGCCGGGAGGGTGAGGCAAAATTAGGTACACACTCGACATACTGTAGTTCTTTGGAGAGTGTAAATAGCTCACAGAGTCTAAATTTACCACCGGACGCCACTCCTTTTTCTGTCATTTTAGCCAATGTTCCAGCTTTACCTCCAGAGGAAAAAGAAACTTGGATGTCACTGAGGAATAAAACCATACATTATCTCGGGAGTAGAACAGGGCTGCCTAGGGCTATGTATAGAGATTTTAAAATGGTGAGGAGAATTGGTTGGGTTGGAGATAGCAGAAAACTTTTTCAAGGCGACTGTGTTGTCCTCCCATTAGGATCACCATCCCTGGTAAAGGAAATCTTGCTAAGAACTCAAGACACAAGCATTATCTATACGAGTATTAATGTCCTCCCCCTAAAATTTTTCTATCAACCCAAGCAACCAATACGGCAAAACAGCAACCATCCCTTTAGATAGTTCACAGACTACCCACTTTATAACCTAGAGGTGTCAAACAGATTTGGGCCTCTTCAATCTTTGGATGAGATTGAATGACTATCTATCAGCCCAGATCAGAAGGCATCTGATAAAGGTCATGATATTGAAAATCCTAGCGAAGTCTGTTCGAACAACCAAAATAGTGCCCCGAGAATTGAATCGAGGGTTAATAATGCACATGGTGAAGAAATTTCCAGGTCGGCTCCATTAATTATGGTCGTATCAGAATCGGGCGATACGAGAGCCCTTTCACCAGCACTGAAACCTGGGCCGGAATCTATCGATACGACTGATTCCGCCCCTGAACTAATTTCACCCAAAAATGTTAGAGTTCTTTTCTGGAACATAGCAGGTCTCAAAAATAAGGTGAATAATACAGTGTGGGTGGATTTTATTGATAAATTCGATATTTTGTGTGTACAAGAAACTTGGGCGATGGAGGAAGTGCACATAAAAGAATTTAAGACGTTACACACTCCGGCGATTCATTCTCCACATGGGAGACCCAAGGGGGGAATTTGTGTATATGTCTCGAATCTGGTCGGGGCTTCAAAGACCGAGATGATTATATCCGAAATTTACTATCAAATAGTAGCTATTCATATAGATGGCAAATGTATTCTGACTGTCATCAATTTCTATAACAATGCCAAAAAAGAATAGCTGGGTGAAATACTGAAGAGACTTAGCCACGATCTTAGTAAAATGAAGGCAAATAGAGATGTTGAAATGATTACTATATGGGGAGGTGATTTTAACGTTGGGCTATGCCCGCTAGCTGGGTTGGGAAAATGTGGCCTAACAATAGAGGAGGATGACCCCTTGACCCATTTCGTGCACTCTGATAGGGGGGAAATGTTTAATGAGATTTTATTCTCACATGATCTTGACTTTGCCAACCGCTTATGCTCCCCTAGGGTGGACTTTGGGCACACCTTTATAGGTAGGGGATTAGAATCCACAATAGACTTTATAATCGCTCCCAACCGATATGCAAACTATATTACGGGTTATAAAATACACAAAAATGTAATGAGTGACCATTTGCCCTTAAGCGTTAATATCACCCTCCCAACAATTTTAGAGCGCAAAAACAGTAATCAAGTAGTGTGGACCCAGAATGTAGAAATAGGGAGACAGAATGGATATACGCTGCGTTGGTCGAGCCAAGATCCACTAGAGTTTAACAAACAAATCATTACTAAGGCGTATAAACCAATTTTAAATTGTTTGGACGAATTTACTTCTCATGAAATTATATTGAGTTCGTTCTCCCGAATCAAAACAACTGTTAAAAATATGTTGCATGTGGAAAGTAAGGGTACACGTGCCTGTAGGAAGGGGTGGTTCGATTCTAACTGTACAAAAACATATACAAATTTAAAGGAGGCCCTTCATAAGACAGTGAGAGACAAGGAGGAAGTTAGGAGATGCAGGAAGTTTTATAATGAAGCAAGGAGACTACGAAAGAAAGAAAGAAAAGAAAAAGCTTGGGATACCCTCTACGAAGCCTCGCTGAGCAAAGACAGCTCCTTGTTCTGGCGGGCTGTGAAGGCACCATTTTTTAACACTAAATCTGATGCCCCAACTATAGAAGTGGCAAAAGACGAGAAAACGTGGGTAGACTTTTTCTCTACTGTCTATAACCCGCAGGGGGACAGAGAAGGCGAAACAGACTACAGGAACCAGCCGGAAGGGGGTGCCACTCCCTTTTTACCAATTGATTTTCAGATTACACATAAAGATGTAATAGAGGCTATAAATGCTAGTAAGAGTGGTAAGGCCCTGGGCCCGGACAGGGTGCCAATCGATTTGTTTAAATCAATTCCGTCATTATGGTCCCCGCTGTTAACACGGGTCCTTCAAGCCTGCTGCGCGAAAGGTTTTATTAACACCTGGTCAGAGTCTATAATCGTGCCAATTTTTACAAAAGGGGAGCGGGAAAACCCTGCATGTTACCACCCGATTTCTTTATTAGACTCCCTGATGAAGGTAGCAGGTAGAATAGTTTTAGACCGGTTGCAAACGTGGGCTGCAGAAAATAGTATTTTAAGTGATGTGCAGTATGGTTTTAGATCAGGTCTAGGTACAAATGAGCAGGTTCTCAATCTCAGTATATTAATCGGAAAATACACTCAGGATAAAGCTGGGAGATTTTATTTGGCTTTTGTTGACCTCTCAGCCGCGTTTGACTGTGTTGTACACAGCAAGCTGTGGACCATTTTGACTGATTTAAAGGTAGAACCGGCACTGGTACAGTTTTTAAGACAACTGTACACAGGGGCAAGTGCCAAGGTTCGGTACGGAACCAATGGGGAATGTACTGCGTTGTTTAAAGTGGAGAGGGGAGTAAGGCAAGGATGTGTTTTGGCTCCATTCCTGTTCACTCTTTATACGAACGCTCTGGAACAGGAGTTGGTGTCAAACGCTAGGGATCCACCGTATGTTAATAAATGCCCGATAGTCTCCCTTCTCTACGCAGACGATGCAGTACTCATGGCACGCACGCAGATAGGTTTACAAAAGGCTCTCACATCTTATATCAGTTTTATGAATGAATTAGGGTTAAAATTGAATGCGAAGAAAACTTTTATTATGTCTTGTGGGCGGGGGAAGCAAAAAAGTAGTAGCATCCAAGTGGGCGGAAGCAGAATAGAATCCACTAACACATTTACGTATTTGGGTGTTCTATTCAATCGTACTTGTTCCTGGGCCCAGGCGGTCAAGAGTAGGAGCCTTCTTTTTATGAAGTCGATTGCAGCTGTAGTCAACTTCTCTAAAAAATTGGGTAAAAGGCCCCCCGAAATCCTCCTAAAAATGTATCAGGCTAAATGCGTAAGCATAGCTACCTTTGGGGCAGGAGTCTGGGGCTTTCAGGATTGTTCACCCATTCAATACGTCGAAAATGTTTTTTTAAGATTTATTTTAGCTGTACCTGCTAGTTTCCCTGTTTTTAATTGCCATAGCGAGTTGGGGGTTTCATACATTTCAGATGTTATTAAGATACAACCAGTGTTACTTTGGCACCGAATCTGGACTTCCGATAGTACAGGTTTAACAAGGAAATATTAAAGGACTCAATGAAATTGGATCATGCAACTAAGATTACCTGGTTAAAGTATGTAAAAAACTTTTTATGCGATCTTGGGCGTTCAGATTACTATACCTTACCAGAGACTTTGAATTCTATCTGTCGGAAGGAATTTAAAGTAATTTGCATGACCCACCTTGAGAAAAACAGACTAGCACTGGAAATGAGCAAGGCTGCCGTTGTCCATCATCAACTGTCCGTAATAACATATGACATCCAACCATATCTTTTACGTTGTACAGGGGGATATGATAGATATGTTTTAACACGTTTTAGGTTCGGAACATTCCATCGACTGATTAGCTATCCGGAGATGAACAACTGGTCTAGAGAGCTATGTCATTGCCCCTGTGACAATCTTTCCCCACATTCAACTATTCATGTGATTTTATTCTGCAAATTTTATTCTAAGGAAAGATCCAGATGGATCCTACCTCTCCTGAGACTGGGGAGATGGAGGCAATGTCGACCTGCCTTTTTATATTTACAATTGTTGGACAGTGATTATTGTATAGGAGTCATGGCTGGTTTTCTAAAAAGTATATTGAGAGCCAGGAAAAGTATTAACGTTCACTCTCCTTAGAAAACAGATCAGAATGCATTAATTTACGTAGGACTGCTCTAATCATACATGTCTGCCCCCAATATAATATCTTTTAGACTAAATCTTCTTCCAAATGAATGCACTTTTGTATTATGTATATCTGTTTTATAGGAAATTTATTAAATGTTTTTAAATCTTGACTGCTTTTGTGATTTTATATGACTAAAATCAAATAAAGCTCTTTTTGATTTGATTTGATTTGACTCCCACTCTGGACAAAAGCTAGGGTAGACTAATCAATACCTTTATGACATCCCTGCTTAGGCGATAGCGCATGGACAATAGCCCTCTTTTGCAGAGGCACTCATCAGTTCTGTGTCCATCCAAGCCTAACTGTATCCCCTTGGTGTTATCCTCTGGGGTCCCTACACTGACCCATTGGTAACCTTTTTCCCAACTGTGGAGCACATCTGTGGAGCACATCTGCGAAACTCCTAACCGTAACTTGCTCACATATGCATCCCAGTAGGTTAGGCGCTCTGCTTCCACTCTTCTTTCACTCTTCTTCTCACCAGCCAAGGGGTGGTATACTGAGACTGGCCTCTTAACCCAAGGGCTCTACCTTGGGGCTGAACAGGTGCCTGGCAAGCCAGGACTTCCCATGGAAAAAAACTATTGCGCTATCTGTTCCAGGCTGGTATCTGCTTGGATCAGCTTTCCTGTTCTCTGTTTCTGTAACAGCACAGGCAATACTTCCAGGTCAGAAATGGCCTCACCAGGGTCAATCTAGGGGTGCTCTTCAGTTAGAGCTGGTAACCACTGGTCCACTGGTTCTCCCACTGTGAACTGTGTCCACCTCCTGCCCCTCCATCTAGGCCTTCATACTCTCCTTTTAGGAGTAGTATCCCCAGAAAGCAGAGCTTTTCAGGGCATCCCAAAAGACCACCCCTCCTAGCTCTGCTAACACTGGTGGTATCTCATTTGCCAGAATGCAGCCAATGGGCATCTGGGGACTAACTATAACCTTCATCAGAGTCACTTCCCCACCTCAATCCAGGGCCACCAGAGCCATAGGGTGGAAAGTCTGACGTCTGGGCATGGGTCACCTTACGCACCTGCCCATTGTACTGATCTGTGGGAACCAACCTTTCTACCCCCATAGTCTGGATGGCACCATTATCCCTCAGAGCAGTGACAGAAATCCCACTCACTATAATCTGATGAAAGTGATGACTTCCACCCATAGGGATCACAATATAATTATTCCAATTCCTCCGTGTCAAAAAATGCCAACGCGTTTCAAGACCCAGGCCACTGGTACTGGGACTCTCTTCAGGGCTTCATGTTAATGGATGTCAGCATTTTCTGATGTCCAAACGGTGCTACAACTCTACTTATATTTTCAGAGGAGTCCGTACTCGAACTCAAAGTAAATTTCAGAACGCTGCCGTGAGCCTCATGTTTTCTGCTGGTATGAGTTTCTTAAATCCCTCACAAGTCTCTCTCATGCGGGCGTGTTTAACCGCAAAGCTGTCTCCTTCTATTGACTTCCACCACATCTGTCCATCTCTCACCGATGTGGACCACCGATTCACTATCAAACGGCAGCGTTCTGAAATTGGCTTTGAGTTGAAGTACGGGCTCCTCTGCAAATATAAGTAGAGTTGTAGCACCGTTTGGACATCAGAAAATGCTGACATCCATTAACATGAAGCCCTGAAGAGAGTCCCAGTACCAGTGGCCTGGGCGTTGGCATTTTTTGACAAGGAGGAATTGGAATAATTATATTGGATTATGTGAGGGATTTGTTATGAATATTATTCCCCACATGTATACCTAAAGTATTTCCTGTGTCAGGCACATGTTTGGTCTAAAAATAAGATATCGACAAGATTGTTTTAGTCGTTTTTACGTTATGATGCAAATGTTAAATGTTGTTTTGTGTATAATCATTGTACATAGTAATTTGTGTGTTTATGATTGTTGTCCATTGTGAATTGTTAAAAGTATTGTTGTTATGTCATTTGAAAAATGAGTGTCTTCCTATTTTTCATGCATTTGAATTTTTGGGATAAACAAAACAGTGAAAATCGAAAAAAGGAATGGTTTAATAAAAATTCCATTCAAACAGAAAAGATAGCAGTCTGTTTGTTGCTCTAAAGTAAAAGGAGCTAAAGATAAAACAGAGCCAGGTCCCCCTTTTGTCAGGCATTCCCGTCACACAAATCATTGTTTGTCCTGCATTATTTGCAAACACCCGTATGGTGGAAAACTTAATCATATTGCAATACTCCAACAAGAATTGCCTTAATTGAAACCTGTGTCTTTTGTTATGTTTCTGTTTTCTATTTGTATTGGCCAATGATTATTGTTTATAGGAATCCTTTTCCAATGCTTGTTGAAGTGCATGTATCAATGCTTGTTGTGTTTTATTGAGCAGTGACACCTGTATTAAAATGAGGGCTGCTCTTGGCAGTTGGGAACATGAGCACACGCCCGGACATGCCCAAGATCCTGACTATAAATAGCCCAGGGTCTCTGTCACTCGTTGCTTGGCTTTCTGTTTTCCCGTCAAAGAAGGATTCATCTCCGCGCGTCGTCAAGGAGAGCATCATCAAGGATTAGAGCCTCGCTGTGTCAACATCACGTGACCACGTCTTCAGGAAAAGCTCTCCGTCTTCGAGCCGTCTCAGACGGAGTGTAGGACCTTTCAGAAAACCAGATCACGCGTGCAGGGCAAATCGGACATCGCGTGAAAGAGCTAAGTGTTCTTGTCACGCTAATTCATTTTGGTTTATTTGCCGTGTCAGAAACAACTTGAAAAGCTTATGTGTTTTAAATCTTAGATCTTTGGGTAATTTGTCACTAGTTGATTTGTTTGTTCGAAATAGCAAAAATTATTATGATGCTGATGTTTTTAGCAGGCACTTGTTGTTCGCGCTTTGAGCAGTAAAAAAGTAATCAGTATTCCTGGAACTTTTAAAACACCAACAGTTTGGTGCACGCGTATTTGGCAGCGTGTGGCCAACGATATCTTGTGTAATGAGAATTGTTTTATATTTTGACGCATATCATGTTGGGTGCTATTGGGCCCTATTGGAAGCCTTTTAAAAGCACATCAGACTTTATTTGGATTTTTGACTTTCCCAGAGTTTGGAGACCTTAAGCACAGTTGAGCAAGGTGTCATGTGGTTGTTTTTGAAGAGACATTGTAACGCACAATAAGGTGAGATTATAATGTTTTGGAGATAACAAATATTCTAAGTGAATTTGCATAAAACAGAATACGAGGTCTAATACAATCCTTGTTTATGTTTACAGAAAAACTAAAGTTCCATGCCTTCAATGTTTATGAGAGACAATTTATGTGAAGTAACCTAACACCAAGAAAAGGTAATTTGAATGTAAAAATATTATGGTGTAGTATTGCTTTTAACTCTAGGTAGTGAGGGTTTTCTATGCTTATATATATATATTCTTTGTATGTTTTAGGATACACATAGGTGGTTTGCCGTGTCAACTTTACAGAACCTGGCTGGTCCAGACAGTACACCCACTTCTTGGTGAAGCGCAAAACGCAGCAGTCTCTTTTCTTCTTTGTCTTTCCTTCCAAACCCCTTTCCCTCTTTGGGCACCTGCCAGGGCTTCTGTTTTGGTCAGCAGCACTGAGAGGTGTTCAGGGAGGGTTGTGGAACAAGCATCGTTCCTGCAGACGGACCTGGTTTTCAGGTGAGTGGCTGGACTCACATTTAACACCTTTTCGTGTTTTCAATTTAGTACGGCCCTACCTGGCCCCGGTCCTATGGGCCTATCCCCTCTAGTTTTTGCAAGTTTCTAAATGTGGCATTTTTTAAATTATGTTCAAAAACCCAACTTTACCATTAAATGTGGCTTTTCACCACAATTCCAATGACACCAAATACGATATAGCTACCAACTCCCAATCAGAAATTACAGCTTATTATATGTACTAAGGAATCCCCAATGTTATCCTCTGAGCTGGCTACGCCTCACAGTAGTGAAAAGTGAATTTAGGAGTTTTTCACTACCAGGACATATAAAGCTTAAAAGTGTCCAACCTTTTCAATTATACAGCACGCTGCCCTATAGGCTACCTAGGGCCTACCATAAGGGAATATTATATGTAATAAAAGGAGAGTTTAAGGCTTGGCAAGAGGGTTTTGTAACACTTTAAAGAGGGTTTCAAGTCGACATGGCAGTTTAAAACTGCATTTAGGCTGCAATGCAGACCTGGTACATGTTTTAAGGTGCTACTTAAGTGGGTGGCATAATAAGTGCTGCAGGCCCCCTGGTAGCATTCAATTTACAAGCCCTGGGTATATGGTATACCACTCTACAAGGGACTAATTACTAACTTAAATATGCCAATTGGCTATAAGCCAATGTAACCATGTTTTAGAGAAATCAACACAAGTACTTTATCACTGGTTCGCCGTGTTAAAGGGCACAGAATCCCAAGGCCAACAAAAACAAATTCAGCAAAAAAGTGGAGGGTAAAGGCAAAATGTTTGAGGGTGACCCTGCAGAGAGGGCAGGTTCAACAGAAATTTCTCATTAAATCCAACTTTATCCTTAATGTACAATTACTACCTATGGCACTTCTAGTAAGTAGCTATTTAGGCCCAGATGTATGACCTTTCAGCTTAGCTAGTCGCAAATTGCGCAGAATTGCGACTTGCAATTTGCGACTCGCTAAACTGAATGTAAAACAGCGTCTCAGACACTGTTTGCGATTCCCAATGGGGTCGCAAATTGCATGCCTCATCAATATTCATGAGGCAAGCGCAATTTGCGACCCCATTGGGAATGGCCAGCACCCACAGGGATGGTGGACTGCTGGGGTCAGCAGACCACCATGTCTGTTACTGCTTTTTCAATAAAAGCAGGGAGGCGAAGCGTCCTCGGGGCAAGTGAACACAGGTCGGGTTTCCAGCACCATGTTGTGTGACTGCGATTAATGCGGATTCATTCTGCACCACGATGTTGATGTGATCGTGCACTGAAACTTGTTGGATTCAATCCTTTATGCTGGAGTTAATCCTAGATGCTGGAGTAATTTCAAGGTTCTCCTTCATTTATCGCTGTCAAAGTGCCTTTTCTTGTTCTACATTTTCATGCACCGGGAGCGACCCAGCCCCATCGAATCAATCAATTTCCACTGCCAAATGGGCAGTGTTTCATTTAAGGTTGCTCCTCTATTGGTCTTGATGAAGACCCCTTCTTAAGGAGAGAATCACCTTCTTCTAATATCTGGGGTCGAAACATCAACTTTGTTTACAATTGGACCTGTACTTACCTACTCAACCCAGAAGCGGGGAATTTATTATGCACTTGTGGCATTGCATAACTTGGGTTTTATTAGTCAGCCTTTGATACATTGTTAGACAGGTCATTTTCAATCTTACAATACATTGTAAATACTGTCAATTTTATTATCACTTCCTTATCCCTCCACGAGCACTACCTTGAGCACTTACCTCACTCGTTTCACTTTGGAGCAATCACTGGAATTGTAAACTTGTGATTAATTCATAATAAAAACTTCTTTGATAATCAAGTTAACCTGGTCATTGTTCTATTCAACTGTTGTGGGGTTTTCTTTAATTAATTTAATTTATTTTTTGCTTTAAAAAGTCCACCGGCCAGTTGGACCACTTGTTGTTTGCACTACTAATGGCCCAGGTCCAACTGTGTACTGGGTATACCCTATTGTTATGTAACAATGCTTTTTCAATGAAGCAGTTTATTTTTTTAAAATGCAGCCCGTTTTCCTTAAAGGAAAACAGGATACATTTAAAAAAGAAAAAAGAAAAATGAAACTTTTTGGGACCACTGCCTGCTCTTAAAAAATATTTGTGCACCCATTCACAAAGGGGAAGGGGTCCCCTGGGGACCCCTTCCTGTTTGCCAATGGTTTACCACCTACTTGAAGCAGGTGGTAAACTGCAATTGTTTTGCGACCCCAAATGCAGTCGCAAAACACTCATACATTGGTGTTAGACTCGCTATTAGGGAGGGAGGACCTTGGCACACCCCTTTCTAATACCGAGTCGCAAACCATATTTTGCGAGTCGCTAATAGTTTAGCGACTCACAAAATATGGTTTGTGCATGGGGCAGACCAATTTTGTGGTCGCAAATGGGTAGAATTCCCGTTTGCGACCGCAAAAAACGGCTGTACATCTGCCCCCAAGTTCCCTAGCCAGTCGGTAGCCTGGCTAGTACACATCTTCTGTTTCTGCACTGTTTCCCATCTGCAAAGGTGTGAATGACCCTGCTGGTGGGAGAACAAAAGACTGCCAGGGTGGAAGCCGCCCCTCCTCCCCAGGCAGGATGCCCTGTGATGAGGGGAACCACAGATTACAGGCTTCAAAGGAGCCTCCACCTTTGGGGAGCAAACATTGCCCACACTCCTGCTATTGTAGCCCCAGACAGCCTAGCATCTTCGGGGTAGCGGGAAAACCTGTCTAGAACTGGTTTCCCAAAGGGGCCTTGGCTAGCTACACCCCTGGGGTGGGCTAGTGAGGTCTGCGTACTCTGAGAAGGGTTCTGCCATTTTCCTTTAGGATAAATGGGTACTTTTGTGATACCCAAACGCCACACTTCCCAGGAAGTGGTCATCAGATGGAAAGCACCACCCAGGGGCACTCTAGCCCATTGGCTAATAGTCACCCTCCTCCTGCTCAAGTAGAACTTAGGGTTAAAGAGAGCTTCCCTGACTGATAGAACTCAGATCTTCTGGACCAACTGCAAGGATTCGAGTCTGTGACCCCAGGGCTGCACAAAAGAGAGGTGGCACTGATTGCTGCACCTTCTGCACCCATCTGGACACAAAGAGGGACTGCGACCTGCACTGGAAAAAGGGAGGCTTCCAGAGAGCGGGAGTGTCTTAAAGTACCAAAAGACTCTAGAGATTCTCGCAAGTGAACCTATCTCCCTCTCTGACCCACAGGCCTACAACAGGTTCAAAGGACTGACCTGCACCTGGCCATCGGGCCCGCCGAGGGAATCATCTTTTGTCGACTGAAGTGCATCATGGAAAACATAGTCCTGACCCCAGAAGAGAGTCAAAGACTCAGCCCTACCTGTACCCATTCCCAGGAACAGTTGCAGAGGAGTGGTTCCTCTGCACCCATCACCCAAGCACCTGCAGCACCAGAGGACCAGTTGGGACTGGTTGCCAGCTAAACCCCGTCAAGGGCAATGAGGGACCCAAGTCTCATCACCCAGGACCCCCCCGCGCGCATGTCGAAAACAACAGAAGTGGGCACCAGAGGACTCCTCTGGCATCCTCAACAGCAGTGGTCACAAGCTTCATCCGTCCTACTACTCAGCGCAGCATAAGGAACATTCTAGTGCCGCGGGACCAAAATGGATATAGGATTTGGTCTTATATCACCATTCTACTGCAGGTAACCAATTGAGGCCACCTGGTCGGGTCCCCCTGACTGGGACTCGGCCTTTGTTGTAGCCTAAAAGTGCACATGTTGCCCGCACAGAGGACAGTACCACTTTTCTCCAGGGACCGCGGGACTCCATGCAACCAGAAACCAGCATGTCTCTGCATACGTCTAAGGATTTCTAAATGTTCTAAAAATTTCAACTCTTCAACCGTTCAGCCGTTTTTAAAGTTTAAGGTGTCTAAAAATTCATACAAATATAATCTATTTTTATAAATTGGTGTCATCCTTTCATTGTGTCATCTACTTTACTTTGTTGGGTTGTTATGGTGTTGGTAAATGCCTTACACATGATCCTCTAAGTAACCTGGGATGCTTCAGTGCCACAGCTACCCAAGACTGAGCAGGGTTGCTGAGACAAACCTTATTGAACCTATCAAGGTTGGAGTGAGGATTTTATAGGGTGTATCCCACCATAGACTAACCCACTTTACTACAGCACATAAGTCAATGAGTAAATGAATCATGATGGGTGGTGGCCATTGTTGGAAAGTGCTTTATTAGTAGTGACAAGAAGTGACTTACCACTACTAATAAGGACACAAGCACAATAAAAAGTTCAGTTAGGGTCTCAATAAATTATTCCCTTGCTCAACCCTTGGTAGCTGGCAACAAGCATTCCTTTGTGTAGTCAGGGGCAAAGTAGCACTGGTGCTGAACATGAAGCCTCTTTCAGAGTGTCAAAGGCCTTCTGACACACTGGGGTCCGAATGACTTTCTTGGGTATCTTCTTATAGGTGAGTTCTGAAACCACCTTCTTTGGGAAACCCACTCTGGTGAACACACCAAGTAGGGCCCTACCCACCGAAGGAGCAGTGACTGTCCTGAGTGGAATTGCTTCAGGGTATCTTGTGGCATGGTCCACTACCACCAGTATATACTTGTTCCCTAAAGATCTCTCTGTCCCTGACAAAACTCTTCTCTAGAGGGTCTACCAGCTCATGTCAATCCTGCCAAATCTGACAGACCTTGCATGGATGGAATCTCTTTTTCAGAGGTCAGATATTCCCCTCAGGGTCAGATTCCTGCTGCCCCTCTGGAGTTCCTTGGACTGGCTCACTAGAGCCATTGCCCCTTCCCTTGTCCTTGAATGTTTGGCCCATTGTTTCAGGGTCCAAGTGTCCAGCATTCCCGTTCTGGATAGTTTGTGACCTGGTCACAGCACATACCCACTCAGGCAGATTCAACATCCTTGCATGAACTATTCTCTCCACCCCTGACCAGTCAGACGCTTCAAGATTATTTCCCCATTCCAAACTCACCATTGCCATGGGATGGAGTTTGGCTCTGCTGTCTGCATATGTGACTAGGTGATACACACCAGGTATGACCTGCTCTGGAGAAACCAGTTTCTCTGTGACCATAGTCACACTGGCTCCTGTATCTCTCAGAGCCGGAACCTCAGTTCCATTGATTTTAGGCCTCTGCCTGTACCTCTCCATGCTGGGAGGCGAGGCAGCCAGGGTTGCAATTTCCACACCACCAAGGACACTAAGGTTGCCTCTGTCAAACCTTTCCCCAACTCTGGGACAATCTCCACTCCTACACCTAAAAGACAATCCCTCGGAGTGCCCACCAGTAGGGGGCTTCTTTGTGCAGATAGCATCTATGCTCTTGTGCCCTTGCTGATTATAGTCATAGCACTTCCCCACCTTTGAGGGATCAAAGAGCCTACTAGGCTGATAACCCCCTCATCATTGAAGTTGGATTGGCTTGGGCCCACCCTCCTTGCACAGGTTTTTGTGGGTCTTGAGAGGACTCTTTCTGTTTTTGACCATCTTTCCCCTGGGGGAGAACTGTCCTCCCTTCTTCTGATCACCCCTGGTGATGATTAGAAACCCAGGTTCTTAACGACTCATCAGCTAACTCCCCCATCTCTCTGGAGCTAGTCAGCTTAGAGTCCAGTAGGTACTGGCATAACTTCTCTTGTACACAGTGAGTCAGGATGGGCTCTTTAACAATTAAATTGTATAGTCCCTTATAAGTAGTTACTTGGCTACCATTAGTCCAACACTCTAGTGCCTTCACTGACATGTCCACAAAGTCCACCCACAACTGTGTGTTTACTTTCTGGCTGTCTCTGAACTGTACCCTGTACTGTTTTGGGGTCAGACCAAATTTCTTGATTAAACATTTACTCATGTCTCATCCCCCTGTAGGGTTAGGACCCTATCCCTCTGAACTACTGGGATCAGTTCCCACAATAGTGAACCTCAATACTTGGAGTGCACCCCTCTCATCTCAAGGGCCCTTTAGAAATGCAGTCAGCCATTTGTCAATGTCATCCCCCTCTGTGTACATGGGAACTACACCCATTGGGAAGACTCAGAGCAAACCCACCACCCCTGGACATCTCAGTATATTCTTCGTCATTGTTGCTGCCACCATTTCCTCTTGCACTCTCCTCTTACCACTTCACTCTAGCTGGTTCTAACTTCTTCTCTTCCATAACTATGGAAGTAAACTGGTCCTCAAGCTCCCTCTCTCTGATGGGCATCTGTGGACCCTGGGCAGGGTGGTGCCTGCCCTCCCTCCTTTAGCTGGAAGAAGGAACCTGGTGCTGGAAAGGTTGTCATCATCCTCTTCCTCTAGGAGGTCGTTGAAGGGGTCACCCTCCCCTTCATTCTCTGAAGCTGTCTTTGCCCAGGCCTTAAATATATTTTATATATATACGCGTTTAGAGGTACGAGCTCAGTTGTGTTCTGAGCGGTGAACGAAGCGCCTGGTAAAGGGCTTCCAGCCACCCTCCATGCTTTGTGTTAAATTGTTGACATAATTGTGAACATCGTTTTTTAAATAATCACATCACTGTTTTTAGCTCACTATGGGGCATATTAGCAATGCCTGGCGATAATTATCGCAAAGCGCAATTAGGGCTTGGATAATTATCGCCAGGCATCGCCGGTTTCTATCGCGGAGTTAGCGTGCAATCAGCAATGCTAATCTCCAAAGCGATAGAAACCTTGGAGAACAGTGTGAATATCGCCTGAAAACAGGCGATATTCACACTGTTCCCCAGTTCTGCTTGCTGATAGTGCGAGGGGACTTAGCCATGTAATCCACCTCTCATTGGATTACATGGCTAAGTCAGGGTGGGACCAGGTGTTAGCAAACCAGCGCTAAACGTGTTTAGCGCTGGTTCGCTAATCACCGCCCCTGCCTCGCTGATAGGCGTTAGCGACCTTAGCGACTGTTTCCAGTCGCTGTTAGGTGGGGAACGCCTACTTTGCATGCCATTAGCGATAAATATCGCTGGCATGCAAAGCAGCACCCAACCCGGTCGCTATCGCCTACAAGCTGTCGCTAACAGCAGTTAGCGACAGCTTGTTGATAAGGCGATAATATTATCGCCGCTTTAGCGGGAAAAAGTCCCGCTAAAGTGGCGATAATTGCCTTGCTAATATGCCCCTTAATTTTTACCTGGGCACATTGTACTTTATACTCGGTCACGGTGCGTCTTCCCCGGTCCACCACGGATTCCTCCGTTTGTGTGGAGGGAAACTCGACGCAGAACCGGAAGTGCTGTGTGCTACCATAATGCACTCTGAGGTCAGCAGTCTAGTGGTCCACTGGCTGCATAAATTTGGATGTTTGCCCCGACGCGCAGCGGACGCGTTTAGAGGTACGAGCTCAGTTGTGTTCTGAGCGGTGAACGAAGCGCCTGATAAAGGGCTTCCAGCCACCCTCCATGCTTTGTGGTAAATTGTTGACATAATTGTGAAAATCGTTTTTTAAATAATCACATCACTGTTTTTAGCTCACTTGGGGGCATATCTACAAGGGCCGGAGTTAAAATTATCGCCGCTTTAGCGTCCGTTTTCGGACGAAAAGCGGCGATAATTTTAACGCCCTATTAGCAAGGACATGCTAATGCGTGAATCCACGCTTCTTCGCCCTTTTCCTATCGCCCAGCTTTGCATCTCTAATGAGATGCAAAGTGGGCGTTCCTCCCCAGAATAACGGGAGAAATGTCGCTAAGCGACATTTCTCCTATTATCAAGCCCCACGCAAAGAAGCATAGCGATAAGCAAAGTAGCGATAACCTCTGTTATCGCTACTTTCCTTACGCGTGCTTTGACACTGACTTAGCCATGATATCCTATGGAAGGTGGATATCATGGCTAAGTATGTGTGGCCCTATCAGCAAGCTATCGCCAGAAGTAGTGCGATTATAGCTGGATTTCCAGCGATAATCGCACAGTTGGCAGCTTGTGCTCTGAATTTTATCGCTTTGGAGATAAGCGTTGCTGATGGCACGCTATCTCCGCGATAAAATTCAGAGTTGGCCGGCGATAATTATCCTCACGCTAAGAGCGCTGAGCGATAATTATCGCCAGCCCTTGTAGATATGCCCCTCAATTTTTACCTGGGCACATTGTACTTTACACTCGGTCACGGTGCGTCTTCCCCGGTCCACCACGGATTCTTCCGTTTGTGTGGAGGGAAACACGACGCAGAACCGGAAGTGCTGTGTGCTACCATAACGCACTCTGCGGTCAGCAGTCTAGTGGTTCAGTGGCTGCATAAATTTGGATGTTTGCCCCGACGCGCAGCGGACGCGTTTAGAGGTACGAGCTCAGTTGTGTTCTGAGCGGTGAACGAAGCGCCTGGTAAAGGGCTTCCAGCCACCCTCCATGCTTAGTGTTAAATTGTTGACATAATTGTGAAAATCGTTTTTTAAATAATCACATCACTGTTTTTAGCTCACTTAACTTTTACCTGGGCACATTGTACTTTACACTCGGTCACGGTGCGTCTTCCCCGGTCCACCACGGATTCTTCCGTTTGTGTGGAGGGAAACACGACGCAGAACCGGAAGTGCTGTGTGCTACCATAACGCACTCTGAGGTCAGCAGTCTAGTGGTTCACTGGCTGCATAAATTTGGATGTTTGCCCCGACGCGCAGCAGACGCGCCCAGCGGGCGCGCCACTGGCGCACCTAAGGCAAGCCCGTCTGCGCCCGTCCGCGCCTGGACCGGGCCCAGGGCCACTATCCCTGGCTCAGTTACATCAGCTAGGCAGTACACAACAACAACTTACTCCAGTACCCAGCTAAAAAACATTCGCCATGCCACCAAAATACACTTCTGTCCGTGCCCCCACACATGCTCTTTAGCCAATAACTCAAACTTTAGCTGCTCCAATTGCTCCTTCAAGCTGAATGCCCACCACAAAGTAGGAGCCGCCCCGACCCAACCTCTGTACACAAATCAGGATCATATGCACTTAGCGCTCATAAATGCCCGCTCACTCCCTAAACATAAATATGAAATAGCAGACTTCCTAACAGACCATAAGTCAGACATATTATTTATAACAGAAACCTGGGGAGATCCCTCATCTGGTTCGGACTTTTGCACCGCAACCTTGGAAGGATTCTGCGTATTTAGACATGACAGAACCTTAAAAAAAGGAGGCGGACTAGCAATCATATACCACGACAAATATTTAGTCAGGACGGAGACAATCTCCACCTCGACTTGTGAAGCTGTGACTTTTACCATAACACTTCACCATTCACAAACATTTAAAGGAACCCTCCTTTACCGTCCCCCAGGTCCCCGAGCGGAATTCCTCTCTGCTCTGGGTAGCTTACTAGAACCTCTAGCAGGAGAAGCTGCTTTCACTATCTTGGGTGACTTCAACTTCCATCTAGAAACCCTCGATGACAACGACACCTCCACCCTCATTGCAGAACTGGAGGCTGTGAATCTTCACCAGTTGGTGACTAGCCCCACTCACAAAGCCGGGCACACGCTCGACGGGCTCTTCACTAGCAACAGGCAAATATTGATAATAAAAACTATACCCTTGGCGTGGACTGACCATTGGGCAGTCTTCTTCGATATTCAGGCAAAATCCACTCTGCCGCTTATCACCCTGACTCCACCCACGCAATTCAAAGCTTGGAGCAGCCTAGACCAGCAGCTCCTCATAACACATTTGTCATCCACCAATTATGACCCTTCACCAGACCCTACACTTGCCTCATCCAACTCTGAATGCCTACTCCGAATGGCTTAACAATGCCTTCAACGCCTTAGTCCCTTTGAAAAACTTTTCAAAAAACAGAATCGCCCCATCGGCCCCCTGGTTCTCCGAGTCCCTTAGACTTGAAAAACAACGCTGCAGGAACCTTGAGAGACGTTGGCGCAGAGACTATAACTGCAGTGAGAAATCCCTTTACAAGGAAGCCATCTTCAAGTATAAACATTGCATCATCCTGGAGAAAAGCAAATACTACCTCAGTCAGATAGAATCAGCTCAAGACTCTACTAAACAACTCTTTCAGGTTGTCACTAAACTATCAGGGTCTGGGATAAACCCTCCACTAGCCCCCACCCAAGATCTTTGCACTGCGCTGGCTAGCTCCTTTCTAGACAAAGTCAGCAATATTTACGCCAATTTCGTCGCTCAACCCAAAACAGACTATTTAACGGCTACTCCAGACAATGACAAAACTACTCCCTCTTTTGCGAATTTTAGCCAAGTTTCACCGAAACAGATCAAGGACCTCATCTTATCCACCAAATCAGGGGCCCCGACCGACCCTTGCCCGGCCTCCGTCTTAAAACTGATTCCTGACATACTAGCACTAAATCTAACTGACATCTGCAATGCCATGTTTAACTCCGGCACCTACCCTGCCACATGGAAAAAGGCTATTATCAAACCACTGCTGAAGAAGCAGCACCTTGATCCGCTAGAAACCAAAAACTACAGACCTATCACAAGCCTGCCTTTCCCAGCAAAAATATTTGAGAAATTAATGAATTTGCAACTAGCCAATTACATTGAAGACAACAACCTTCTGGATGAGACGCAATTCGGCTTTAGGAAGGGCCATGGCACAGAAACCGCCCTCATCAAAGCAGCAGACGAAATAAGGACAATCCTAGACCATGGTGGCGCCGCAGTGCTAGTGCTGCTAGACTTGTCAGCAGCCTTTGACATGGTCAATCACGCCACACTGATCGATCGTGTCTCAAACATGGGCATCAAACTGAAGGCCAAAGAACTACTGGCCTCGTTTCTTTCCAACCGCACACAATCAGTGACTCTCGGGAAATATAAGTCCGCCCCTTTCTCCCTCCCGTGTGGTGTGCCACAGGGCTCATCCTTGAGTCCGACACTGTTTAACAACTATGTGTCGGACCTGGCCAGGGTCATCAAAGCCCACGGGATGGGACTCACTTCCTATGCCGATGATACACAACTGGTGCTTGCTATCCATAATGATGGAGGAGCAGTTGCAGCCAGCTTCCAAGATGGAATGCGTGCCATCAGTACCTGGATGGCCAACAATTGCCTAAAGTTAAATTCCGACAAAACTGAAGTTTTGATTTTCGGCAAGTTACATCCTGCTTGGTCTTCTACCTGGTGGCCGACCAATCTGGGACCACCACCTCCCCGGTATCGAAAGTGAGAAATTTAGGGGTCGTGTTTGACGACAAATTGGCTTTCATTTCACACGCCAATGCAATTGTCTCTTCATCTTTTTATACTCTTAGAATGATAAAAAAACTCCTACCCTTTCTGCCATCTAGTGCCGGAAAAACCCTGGTTAGCACCCTAGTAATGTCAAAAATCGACTACTGTAATGGCCTGTTCTTCAATGCTCAGAAAAAGGTCACCAATAAACTGCAGATGGTGCAGAATTCAGCGGCGAGAATGATAACAGGTACCCCCAAGTATCAACCAATCTCAACGGTAGTCCGAAAACTCCACTGGCTACCTATAATAAGCCACATCAAATTCAAAGCCCTATGCATCGCCTTCAAGGCCATCCACAAAACTGGACCTGACTTCCTGAAGAAGGCTTTTTGTGTCTACACTCCCAATAGACCCTTGCGTTCATTAACGGCCAACCTTCTGAAGGTCCCTCACACAAAAACGTCTCCTGGGGTGACACAAGATTCACCGTTGCCACTGCTAAACTATGGAACACTCTTCCTCTGCACATCAAAACATGCCCAAATCTACTTACCTTCAGGAAACTTATAAAGACGTGGCTTTTTAACAAATAAGCTCCCCTCCTCTGGATCGACCTCTATACAGTCCTCAGCGCCAAGACACCCAAGGGTAGTTGTGCGCTCTACAAATTGCCTAAATATAAATATATATAAATATTGGAAGATGGTTTACTAGTAATAAGGCCACAAACACAATAGAAGGTTCAGTTTGGGTCTCAATAAATTATTCCCTTACTCAACCCTTGGTAAGTGGCAATGAGCAGGCAGGCTTAACTTAGGAGACAGATGTGTAAAGCATTTAAAAACACCAATACATTAAATAAGTAAGACAAAGCACACAATAAAAATCAAGCACAATTTTATAAAAATAGATTATATTTGTATGAGCAAATTGACACCAAAACGACAACTATCCAATGTAGGGAACCGGAGATATGAATTTTTAAAGAAAAAACACTTTCTAGTGCTTAAAAACCTGTAGTGCCAAATTGGGACATCTGGTTGCGCTTGACCGGGACAAAGTCAAAGTTTGACGCCGACCGCAATGGAGCCCTGGTCAGATACACTAAAGTTTACCTTCGGACTTAGTTGTTTTTATGGAACTTTTTCTCTCAACATCGAGCGTGGCTCCTCTTCAGGCCGGATTCGCATCATCAGCTTGGTTTTCTATGAGGCCCTGGTGAAATCCTAGAAGCCTGGAGCTACAGAGTTTTCAGCAGGATGAATCTGAGATGACCTGGCCGCGTTTCAAGGTTGCTGGCTTGATTCTAGGCATCAACCCGGTCACCTTATGGAGCTTATTACCAAAAAGTTCCCAAACTTCACCAAACTTTTAGATCTTCTTCCAAAAGGCCTCCTTGAGGGTTCAAAGTGTCCAAACACCAATGAGATGGTCCTTGGGATGTGGGGACCACACTTCCCACAATGCAAGCCCAAATCCTTAAAAGTACACTGGACGCACTGCAGGATGGGGACTTCTTAGTGGAGATGATGTAGGTGGGCTCAGTTAACTTGTAGCTTGCAGGGAGTCCACTCCTTAATCCTCCTTGAAGCAAGGCAAAGTCCTTAGAGCTGTAGTGCCAGAATATGCAGCAGGTGCATTCCTTCAGAGTGCAGACCTTTGGGGAGCAGATCAGGTTTCCAGCAGGGTAGTCCTCCTTCTCTTTGTAGTTTCAGACAGCAGATCTGAGTTCCCATGCAGTTCTTCCATATTTATGCAGTGATCCTGGGCGTCAAGCAGGGGGGAACACCTGACCAATGGGATTCAGGGTGCCACCAAGGTATATGGCCACTTCCTCCAAAGTGTGGCATATTCTTGCCCCAGAAAGCACCATTCTTCCAAAATCCAACATGGAGAAGTTCTCTCCTTGGAGGTTAGATCAAGCTAAGCCAACCCACTGGTGTGGCTAAAATTCCTTAAGGCTCCCCTTCCAGCCCTCTTCCTAATCTAATTAAAATGGCTCCTGTGTGGCTGGGGTTGCAGGATGTGGAGGTAAGCCCCTGCTGTTATAAAGTGTCATCCTTCCTTTGAAGACCAGTTTGTCTACCCTTCTCTCATCCTGCCCTCAATTTCTCCAGCTGCTGTACTCCACTCACAGGAAATCCTTTGTCTCTTTAGCAGGCCACTTCACACCTCAATAAGACAGCTAGGCTCAGCCTGGCAGAGGCTAGCCTATCAGGAGAGCGCAGCTGGAAGGCAGGATTTTGGCTTACAGAAAAGAAAGTTTAATAACGTATTTTTTAATAAAGTTATTATAAATTTAACAGTGGCAAGTTGTTGGATTTATCATTACCATAATTGTAAGTTCTTGAATGATATTTTGAGCTCGCTCCTGTCAACATTTATACTAAAATAAAATATTCCAATGTTAGCCAATGGAGCTAATTATCTACAATGGGGAAAACGAAATTGGCAGTTTTTTACTCACCATGACATATACAACTTCTTTTATAATGTCCCTGCTTATAGTTACATGGCACACTACCCCTGGGGCACCTAGGGAAGACCTTAAGGGTGTCATGTTAAAATAAGGTAGATTACTACTTTGGAAGTACCTTTATTTCCAAATACGAATTTGCATACAATTTAATTTTAAAGGCAGTCTGCAAAGCAAGGCTGCCTTTAAAATGACAAAAGGCAACACAACAATGCACACTCCAGTGTCATTAATCTACTGGGCCTCTAAACCTTCCTGCCCTATTATATACTAGGGACTTAGAGGTGGCTTGAATCCCCCTCGCCTTATTATATACTAGGGATATACTGAGGTCTGTCATTACCAATTGTAATTATACCTAACCCTCATATACCTTTACAGCAGAGCACTGGGCCTGGTTCCGTCCGGTAAGCAGAGCCCAGGGCACAATCAGAGTCAGTTCATACCAGTATCAAGCAAAAAATGGGGGTGATCATGGCCAAACGGATGACTTTCTCACAGTCATTAATTTGCATTGTGAATCACTGATTAGTATTGCAGGACCACAGAATCACGTACACTATGATGTTTCAGCATGATAAAAAAAATCAGAAATGGGATGAAATTACTTTGTATACTTCCACTGGGACCTAGTGAGTAAACTATGTTTTGAATGGTTTGGTTGAGGAACCCTCACTGGGTTCAAGATGTAGAGCCTAGGTCAAGCTCATGAAGTGATATGATTATATGATTGAAAGCATATGAAAAGAGAAATGCCTAATTCCTTATCACTTAGCAAAGGTAATCGTATGGCTGATGGATCCTGTGTCAAAGCAATGTTTGAAAAGTGTGTAACACAGATGTCTCACTACAAAAAAATACAATGTCAATGACCTAATCAGTGGAACAGGGAGAAATAATGACAAATTAATTACTCCAGGGAAGAGGAAGAGAGAAAGGGGTTTCAGGAAAACAAATGTAAAATGTGAATCACGAGATGTCTCTTTTGAGGTTTCCTGTAAATGTGAAGGGCCCAATGAGGAGAAAAAAACTAACAGATCCTTTTGCTGGTGAATGAGCAACAGAGTCAATATGCAAATATTAAGGTTCAACAGATTAAAGAAAGAATAGGGTGTGCCCAAATCACTCTGTGGACATGGTGTGTTAGTGGCCTATTGTGAGCTTATCCGTTTCAAAGGGGATTGCCTCTGTCCCCTCCCAGAGCCAACACTTTAGGTGTATTGGCGGCACTGGAAGATACAAACAAAAGACATATGTTGGAAGGGGCCACCAGGATCTGTGCTAAATTTGAGCCTGCGGTTTCAGGTGGAGTACACAGCCGCCCAGTTTTGGGGACCAGAATTTAGTTTTCCTCATCAGACTTTGACCATGAGCAAGAGAGAGAAAAGCACACCAGGGGAAAGAAAGAGGAAGAGTAAGACAGAAAAAACATGGCAAAGGGTGAAAGACGGAACCTGTAAGAGTGAGATAAAGAGACAGGAGGTGTTTCTTGGCTGATTAAAGAGACATGAGATAGAATCAAGAGACTGTGTAACCTTGGTATTTGGCACATACAGCAGCTCCGGCCACGGGCTTCTGAGCAAAGCCTTTGGCCGCCTGCACAGGATGACTCCCACCTGTGAAATACCCATGCATTAACAAAGGATATAGCTGGTATTCACCTACATTAGTACTGAGAACTGGATATTTACCCAAAAATATTCAGGTCACTGATCCTTCACTGTGATGAGAAAGTGAGACTCTCTCTCCTATTTACTTTTACAACACCATAATCTGTCCCTGTTGGACAGTTTCTTCTTTGGAAATCCTATCAGGCAGCCTGTGGGGAAAAGGCAGAGATCCCCCACAGATCCAGGGTACCTGTGCCTGCTTCCTTGATGTGTTTCCAAAAAGGAAACATTTACAACAACAAAAAAGCAGCACCTATCCTTTCAATGAACACAGGCTGCTCTTAAACAGGCATCGGAAATCCCAATAGGTCTAGTGTATAGTGGAGTTTAGTGCTTGGATATTAGGGAAGAGTAATCTTAGGAAGTAGGTTAAGTGTTATAAATTGTTTTTGGGGGAGTATAGTTTTATAGAGTGGATTATGGTATTAGAATTTAGTAAGAAGGACAGCAGTCAGTGGCAGAAATGTAGCATTAAGTATTTAGGGATTGAAAGGGCTGGGGAGAGCGGTACACGGAAAAAAATGCAAAGAGGGCACAGTACTTTCTATGTGTACTAAGTGTATATGACTATCCCTGAAGATTCCCATTTTATTCCAATTTTAGATGCTTTCCCACCAACTCAAAAGCCATATAAAAGAGTACCACAGGAGTATTAATGTACATACTCTAAAAAGCTCTTGTGAATAGACCTGGTAGTGTTGTGTGTGTTGGTAAAGGGAGAGGGGCGGGGTAAGATAGTCTTAAGTCACCAGCACACTTGAAGACCATAGATTTACATAAATAATGTTCAGATTGTGTAGACAGCATTAGTTGCACATACATAAGAATCCACAAAAAACACGGTCACATCCAAAATGTAATAGATCTGCAACATAAAACGAAGTTTTTGGGGGTTTTTGCGTTCTTAAGATCAGTGCTTAATTTGAGCCGGAGCTTTCCGGTGCTGAGCACCGGCACTTAATTGGTTTCCGGTGCTCAGCACCGGCACCAAATTGTCAACACCACACTTAGGGCAGTCTGCCACAAGGTGGCGCTGCTCATGTAATTTAGGGATGAGCAGTACAACAGTTGTTTAGGAAAACAATATACATAAAAAAGTTACTAATACCTGCCTCCCCAGCCATTCCTTTAGCTTTGGGGACCTGGAATAATCTGAACTGTCACATTTACATGCGAGAGACATGGTTAGTGGTTGTTTTGGCAGCGATGACAGGGGCGATGGGTGGTGCAAGCTGCAGTGGCCTCCTGGTCAGAGCTCTGACACTTAATATTTTACAAATTAAGCACTGCTTAAGATCACACCATTGCAGTTACATATATACAATATATGTTGCCTTTAGCAACATGAATATACTGGAGGCTGCTTTTTACTATAAGGAGTTGGTTTTGTAAAAAGACTTTATTTTTAAAACAAATGCAAAGCGCCTCATCTTTTGATTTGTTTTAAGTTAACTCTAAAATTGGCAAGATGCTTTTAAAACTGGCAATGGGGTAGGGGTGGAGAATGGTAGGGTGGGTGGGGGTGGAGAATGTGAGGGTGGGTGGGGTGTAGAAGGGGAGGGGGTGGCGATATTGGAGAAGGGGAGGGTGGGTGGATGTGGAGAATGGGCAGGCGGTGCGGTGGAGGATTTAGTGAACGGGAGGTACTTACTGTCTGCAGACTTTTCACTAACTGTTGCAAGATCCATTCTTGCACTAGTGCATGCAATGCTCCAGGTCAGGCACTTCCTGTCTGCAGGCTCTAGATTGTTCAGGCTCTTTGCTACCCGTTGTGGGGTGATTCTAGCCCTGTCTAAGCTTTAGAGGGAAAGCAGAAAGAAGAGGGGGCAGCAATTACACCATTAGCAGGATACAGGTGGGAGTAACCCTGCTCTAATTCATCCATTCTAACATTGACGGAGGGATGCCACTAATCAGTTTGTATAGTCAAGCACTAAATACACCCTTGTCTATATAAATAAATTACTGCCTGTGGCATTATGCTTTTTTTTGTACTTAATACACATTTTCTTAAGATTTGATGTAGAAAGAATTTCACAATAAGCACATTATGTTTCTCCAATAAATACTCTCCTTGTGTTTGCTTTATTTGCACTAAGTTGGCAAGGTATGCCAAGACGTGGGTCCCTTGCTCACTTTGCCACTGGATTCAAGCTAGCCTTGCTGATGAGGAGTGTTACACCAAAACCGGTCCCAGGATGCTTGTTTCCGGTCCAGGGAGGAACAGGCTTGGCAGTTCGGGCTGGACTGTTCCCATGCTGCGCAGGGTCAAGACTGATTTGCATATAGCTGGGTCTGAACTGGGGTGGCAAAGTGAGCTAAAGAACAATGATGGATTCAACCCAGATCAGTGACTGGGGGTGAGTGTCTGAAAAGTTTCATCGCTCCATCTATCATCTCCTTGTGTTTGCTTTGTTCACCCTAAGTTGACAGGGTATGCCCAGACGTGGGTCCCTTGCTCACTGTGCCACTGGATTCAAGCTAGCCTGGCTGATGAGGGGTGTTACCCCGAAACCGGTCCCAGGATGCTTGTTTCCGGTCCAGAGAGGACCTGGCTTGGCAGTTCGGGCTGGACTGTTCCCATGAGGCACAGGGTCAAGACTGATTTGCATATAGCTGGGTCTGAACTGGGGTGGCAAAGTGAGCTAAGAACGATGATGGATTTAACCCAGATCTGTGACTGGGGGTGAGTGTCTGAAAAGTTTCAGCGCTCGGTCCATCATGTCCTTGTGTTTGCTTTGGTCACCCTAAGTTGGCAGGGTATGCCCAGATGTGGGTCCCTTGTTCACTTTGCCACTGGATTCAAGCTAGCCTGGCTGATGCGGGGTGTCACCCCGAAACTGGTCCCAGGATGCTTGTTTCCGGTCCAGGGAGCACCTGGCTTGGCAGTTCGGGCTGGACTGTTCCCATGAGGCACAGGGTCAAGACTGATTTGCATATAGCTGGGTCTGAACTGGGGTGGCGAAGTGAGCTAAAGAATGATGATGGATTCAACACAGATCTGTGACTGGGGATGAGGGTCTGAAAAGTTTCAGCGCTCCGTCCATCATCTCCTTGTGTCTCCAATAAATACAGCATGTGATATTTGTATTGCACGAACCTAGCTAAAAGGCCTGGGAGCACAAGACAAGGTAGAAGGCAGAGGCCAACAGTGAGTGATAGGTGCTGAGAAGAAGGCTATTTATGGCTTCTCTTTGTATATTTTGAAAAGACATACTGCTCTTTTGTCGTTTTGTAAATGTAGTAAATAACAGGGGACTGTCACCTAATGTAACAGTGCAGCCTTCAAAGAGTGGTAAACAGAGTTTGGCACAGTCAGCTTTGCTGTGATTCTAACTTATGTGATGCAGATCATACTATGCGACATTGAGTGTTTAACCCGCTCTCATGCCAGCAGGATGAGGAACTGATGTATTCCAAAGCATCAGAGAAGCCTTAAACGGGATTCAACTACATTTTAAACAAATAATAAAAAATGTAATCAGTGGCAGAGGTTTTGACACTTGCCAAAGTAAGTTGATTTAGTGCTGAAGTACTCAGAACATCCTCAAGCAGGCTGCGACGAACGGACCTGAACACTAACAAACTAATATGTGCAAAAACATCACTGCTCACTGAGAGAAGCAGCATGAACAGCAAGCTGTGGTGAGCTGATGTCACATGGGTGTAAGGGTCCCTGCTGCCAATCATCACGGGACGGAGAGGAGCAGCACATGCAATGGCGTCTCACCAAGGGAGTGGTGCGGGGCGGTGGGGCGGGGGTGGGGCAGGGTGGGGGGTAGTGAACTCGGACATACGATGGACAGAACTCAGAGGGAGTTCTGTCCGTCGTAAGTCCGAGTCCACTACCCCCACCCTGCCCCTCCCTGCCCCGGCCCACCACCCCACACCACTCCCTCGGCGAGCCACCACTGAGCACATGCCAGGAGAAAAAGACACTAACACCAGGTTAATATGTGACGCTGCATCACAATTGTGAAGCCTTATGCAAGCCTTGGGACTCAAGAACCATGTTAGAGTTTCAGCGATAGGCTCACCACCTGTTAACGTTAACATTCCTGTGGCAAGAGAAATTAATGTGTCCTTGTGTAATCTCATTGGTGCTTGTGTAAAGCGCTCCAATACCTTTGTTTCCAGTAAAAGCTATGTAGAAATAGCAACAACAACAACAAGAGAAAGAGAGTGACGGTGAGCTGGCCCTGGAAACCCCACCTTTCTGGGGTTTTTTTTGTTTGCAACGGTAGTGGTGGGGGAAGGGAGACCCGGTGGAGGTCTTGCTGCTGGTTCATAATACAGCAGACTTGGCGCTGCCAGTCCTGGAGGGGAAGATGCGAAAGACATCAGCACGCACGGCGCACGCTGACGTCATGAAGAGCCGCCGGACGCACTGGAAGCCATTTCCTTCCAGCGCGTCCAAAGGAACAGGTAGGTTTTTCCTGCTCCGGGAGGGGGGGTTTCCATGTGCACAGAGGCATCGAGAGAGAGGAAAGAGCTTTTCCTATCCCCCGATGTTGCTTGGAAGGGCATTCCTGCTGTACGATCGTGCGTGGGGTCTTGATCGTGCAGCAGGAATGCCCCTACTAGCACCAGGGATTTTTTGGGGGAAATGGAAGCGACCCCTTGGGCAAGGATTGCTTCCTGTGGGGTCATTTTGTGTCGGACATTTTCTGCCCCCCCCCCGCCTCCCCCGGGGACAGATTGGGCCAATTTTGAGGCCCATCTGCCCCCAGGGGTGGCAGAAAACACCACTAGCACCAGGGAATTTTAATCTTTTTGAATGTTTTCTGCTACTTGTGGCCGTTTTCTGCCCCCCTCCCCCCCTGGGGTGGAACATCCCTATTTGAAGGCCCATCTGCTCCAGGGCAAAGGGGTAGAAAACCCCCTAGCACCAGGGATTTTTTTTTTTTGTAAATGAAAGCGACCCCTTGGGCAAGGGTCTCAACCAAAGGGGGGCATTTTGTGTCAGCTGTATTTTGACCCCCGGGGACAGATCGGGCTGATTTTGAGGCCCATCTGCCCTCGGGGGGCAGAAAACACCAATAGCACCGGGGAATGTAAATCTTTGTGCATGGGGGGTGATCCCTTGGGCTAGGATTGCCCCCCAATTTTTTTCTAGTATTTGTGGCTGCTTTCTGCCCCCCTGGGGGCGGATCAGCCCTATTTGGAGGCCCATCTGCCCCCACGGGGGCAGAAAACCCTCTAGCACCAGGGATATGTATATATTGATTTTTGGGGGTGGCCCTTTTGATAAGGGTCCTCCCTATTGGCTCTAATAATTTTTTTTTATTACTTTTACCTGCTTTCTGCGATTGGCCCTATTTTGAGGCCTATCTGCCCGAGGGGGGCAGACAACCCACTAGCACAAGGGATATGTATATATTTATGTTTGGGGGGTGGCCCCTTGGGTAAGGGTTGCCCCAATGGGATGGGGCATTGGTTATTATTTACTTTTGGCTGTTTTTCTGTCCCCCTTGGTGGCAGATTGGCTCTTTGGGTAGTGACATAGCGTGTTATAATGTTAATTGTTTTATTTCTTGTCATTTGCATTTGTGATTGTAATGTTTTATTTCTCCTTTTTATTCTTATTCAAGGCTTTTTCTCTTTTGACTGATGTTCCAGCTTGCGGTTTCGTCACTGGTAGTTCTGCAGTTTGTGTAGTTGCATGGGTTTGGTAAGAAAACAGTTTTGTTCTGTTTACTCCAAATGAGTATCATTTCCCTGCAAGGATGTGTTTTTTGTAAATGGTGTATTAATAGCAGTATGTTTAGCTTCTGTTTTATTGTGGGTGAAAATCTTTTTGCATTTTTGCTCGATGTGTATTTTTTTGTCTTGTGAGTAATTTGTTTTGTTTTTTCTTTCTAGTGGGATATTGTTGGTTTTTGCTGTGTCTCTGCAGAGTAGGTGCTGGTGAGTCTAGCTGTCTCTGGCAAGTGAGTGGTATAGCTTTTGAGTAAATAGATCTTTGTGATAAAGCAACACTTTGTTCATTACTTATTTTGCACAGTGTTGGTTGTTGTTGTCTTGTTTGTAAAGTCTCCTTTCTTAGTAAGGATTATGGCTAGCCGCAGGATGACTGCTCAGCATGCTTTTCGAGTCTTCCTCTGACCATGATTATGCGACTGACTCTGCATCTGAGGCAGAGGAGGAAGTGGAATATTCTGGCTGTGAATTTTCTGGCCAAGAGGAATCATCTGATGATGAAGCCACTTGCAGTGCAGATGAAGTGCCTGTTTTAGAGGAGGACATTGATGTGCCGATAGTGCAGCAAGAGGCATCTGGATTGCAGTCTGGGGCCGCAAGGCTTCCCTTTGGAAGAGCTGACCTCTGGGTTGCCCCAGACATGGTGCAGCTGGCATTGCCTGCCTTTACTGGTGTTGCAGGGTGTAGAGTAGATACTAAAAACGTTTTGCCTATACATTTTATTCAGTTCTTTATGGAGGATGTATTTTCGGAGGAGATTGTTGAACCTGTACACTAGCCTCCCACATGAGGAAACACTAAACATCATTGAGGAAGTCCTGTTTGAAATTGACTGGGAATACCAGACACCACGGAACATCGTGATGGAGTGCTGCAAACTCGCCCTAACCAGGAACTTCTTCCAGTTTAAAGATTCTCTCTACCTACAGAAGCACGGGACCAGCATGGGGAGCACCTTTGCCCCCAGCATAGCAGGGCTATACGTTCACCACCTAGAGAAACACAGGATCCTCCACAACAGTAACCCCTTCTTGTCCCACATCAGCCTGTGGAAACGATACATTGACGATGTTCTGGCAATATGGAGGGGAGATGAGGAAACAGCACAGAAATTTCTTACATGGCTGAATTATCAAGATGACTTTTTGAAATTTACAAACACCTCCTCCAATCAAGAACTAGTATTCCTGGATCTCAATATCTTCTGTCAAAGTGGCACACTAAAAACGACTACACATATCAAGCCAACGGCAAAAAATTGCCTTTTGGTCTATGATAGTTTCCACCCGAGACACCTGAGAAACATCCTTCCATTTGGCCAGTTCCTACGTCTGAGAAGGAACTGCTCGGACATCAAAGACTTCAAAGAGCAAGCAGAGGACCTGCACCAGAAACTGGTAAAAAGGAACTACCCAACACAAGTCATAAACAAGGCAATGAAACGTGCTCGAAATAACAATAGAGAAGCTCTACTGGAGATAAGACCACCAAAACCAAAAGAAGACAGACCCATCTGTATCACTACTTATAACACCGCTAGTAATCAGGTGAACAAAATAATGAACAAACATTTGCGCATGTTGAATTGTGGGGAGCTTCTTTTTCCCAAACCCATGTTCTCACACAAAAGAGGCAAGAATCTGAAAGGATCTATTGGTACACACTAGACCACACTAAGTCGGAGAAGAAGGGACACAACAAACCTTTCTAAGCCCCCTGTCTGGTCATTACCCATGTGGGACATGTAGTGTCTGCAGTCTCACCACCAGAAGTAAAAAGATACGGTTCAATGACAACACTGATTAGGAACAACGCCGCTTTATTAATTGCAACGCTAAAAACGTGATCTACATGATCACCTGCCCATGCCAATTACATTACATAGGCATGACGAAGAGGATGGTGAAGACCCGCATTTGCGAACACCGGAGTAACTTACGTTGTAAGAGGGCCACGACCAAAATGTCTGCACATTACATTGACAAAAAACATACAGTGCAAGACTTACAGTGGACTGTAACTGAACACATTCCAAATGAATCGCAACTTTTTGAAAAGGAACAGCGATGGGTTTTTTGTTTGAAAACCCACACAAACGGGTTAAACGATGGAATCCCATGGAGCCAATTTGCATAACCAGATTTTTTGTCCCCCTGAAAAACTACATGCTTCGACATAAGCATGAACCATGTCTCTCTCCACTTACGAATTTTTTCTAACATCAGGGACCAATACCCCATAAAAGAGAATAGAAACGGTCTTTTCTTTTAAAAACACCTGTAATACCGTATGTCTGCACAAGAACACTGATAATATCATGGAGTATCATTATCAGATGGAGGCTGTCGCTCCTCAACTACAATACTCCTCCCATCATGCACCAAATGAGGCCACGGTGCGGCGGCCATGTTGAAAAGTTAGCGATCCATGCAAAACTAACATGAGGCAGTGAGCACGAGCAGACCTGATATTTAAGCAGGACGGCTGAGTCACTCACGTTCACCCATGGAGCCACGGGCAGGCAAAGTATGCTGGGCGAGGGAGTAGCTTTGAGGCAGTAAGTACGGCATAGCCGCTTCCCCGATCACTGAGGACCACAGCCCCTTTTATTTGTTAAACTTCAAAATTTGCAAATTTCATTTATCTCTTCAGAGTTTGACTACAAGCGTCCCTCCCCTCCCGTGCAGAGCTCATGGGGCAAAGTTAGAACAGTAATAAGTACGTTTTTCAAGCTAAGTACCCCCACAAAATGTATTTAGTGTTTCACTGTCTATGAAGCACAACGAGTAGACATACTGCATGTTTTTTTGGAAAAGAGCGCCTGGACATGACGATATTATAAAGTGTGTGTTTTCTGTTATTTGTACTGTACTGTCCTGTCCGTATACATTTTTTTACACAGAGTGAAAGGCACCTTGACAATGTCACCCTGATAGAAAAATATATCACACATTTTTCCACTGGATGGTGATGTGGTTTACAACACTTAACGTGCCGGTAATTTAGCCCATGTTATGCATAGTTTTATCTTTCCAGAATGAATTGAGACATCTTACCAAATAGCTTTTATTGAAGCATCATACCGATTGGGTATCGTATAATGTACAATGATATACCATGAATAGGCACTAAAGAATACAATAGCCTATATTCAAGAGTGGTGTTAGGGATCAATCGTACTTAGTCCTGAAGAAAAGCAGAGGGGAAGGCTTGAAACATGTAGACCAGAAGTAATACATAAATTATATTGTGCACCTCCAACACCCCCGTTTTTAATAAATCTAGCCACAGGTCCCAGGTGGCCAGGTATTTTTTTGAATTTTTCTTCACTACCTCACTGACCCTTCCACTCCTATCTTTTAGTAATATAGCCCACACCTTACAGAAAGTTCTCCCACGTCTCCATCGGTTGCAGCACCCCCCGTCCCGCAGCGGGGTGGGAAGAACCCGATGCCACCAAGGGACCTTTTGGTGGGTGAGCGTTATTTTAAGAAAAGTAAATCTTTTCCCTTAAGGAATACTACTATATCTGGAAGGATATCAGTTTAAGCTTTCTAGTGGATTTCTTTTGATTATCTAATTTGTATGCTGAACAGTATTTGAGGGGCAACAGTGCCAGACTTAGGCCCCATTCTAGGGCTACCCGGTACACTCCCACAAATCTGGATAAGTTGAAGAAGTTCTTGGGTTTAACTTTTTTTGATGGGCTTGATAAGGAAGCCGTCGATGTCTTCATATTGGTCTACTAGTCCCTTGATGGCAACAGCTATATTTCCGGCAAGCATGAGTCATGATCGGTATTCGCTTCTGCTTCGGATGCTGCATTTTGTCAATAAAGGTTTAGCGTTGCCACAAGATCACCCTGATTATGACCGTCTTTTTAAGATTCGGCCTGTCCTTGATCACTTTGTAGATCTATTTTCTGAGATCAATGCTCCAGGGAAAGAAATATCTGTGGATGAGTCTTTGGTCTTGTTCAAGGGCTGCTTGGTTTTTAGGTGGTACATTCCTAGCAAGAGGGCACGCCATGGAATTAAGACATATCTGTTGTGTGAGAGGAGGACTGGATATATCTTTCATTTCAGGGTGTACACTGGTAGCGATTCCAGGATTGATCCCCCTGGTTGTCTGTCCACTTTCGGAGCGAGTGAAAAAAGTGTGTGGGAACTTGGTAGAGGACTTTTTAACAAAGGTAACCATTTATATGTAGATAACTTCTACATTGGTGTGCAGTTGTTTAGGGAATTGGACAAAGTGGACACTGTTGCTTGTGGCACAATCTGCTCTAACTGTAAAGCTTTCCCAAAAGAACTAGTTTGTCAAAAAGTTTGAGCCGGGACAGTGCAGTGCGTTGCGTAGTGATGAACTTCTAGCTGTGAAGTTTGCAGACAGGAGAGAGAAGAGAGATCTACATGCTATCTACCATCCATGATGAAATTACTTCACCTGTGACTGTTTAGGGTCAGGTTGCTGAAGTGCGCAAACCTGTGTGCATTTTAGACTATAATAGGCACATGGGTGGAGTTTTAAAGAGCAGATCAGAGGTTTCAACCTTACACTAGTCTACTTAAGGATTACATTTGGTATAAGAAGTTGGCTATCCTTCTTTTTCACTTAGCAACTTTTAATGCTTTTGTTGTGTTCAAGAATTGTTCTCCTGAGTCAAGGATGACTTTTGTTAAGTTTCAGGAGTCTGTGATTGGCATCCTTGTTGCAGTGGAACAGGCAAGTGTTCCTAGAGTTGGAGTGGTGGACGATGTGGCTAGATTGAAAGATCGCCACTTTTCTGATCACATTCCTCCCATGCCATAAAAAGACTTTACCAGTAGGAGATGTAGAGTCTATTTACGAAGAGGTACATGGAAGGAGACCAGTATGTACTACCCCAAGTATCCTTCCTAACCTGAGCTGTGTGTGCCTGCAATAATATTTGGGAGCATCCATGAGTGTTAAAGTGAACTGCCTGGTCTATATTGTTTTATATTTTTTGTTCAGTTTCAATGTTGGTATTAGTGTAATGTATTTAGTTACAGCTTTTGTGTTTGCAGTTTTGTATCTACTTACAATTTGTATTTTCTTTTTTGTAAATAAAAACACAAAATATTATGACGGAGTGTGTCGACTGGTGCTTGGCTGGCAGTGTGTGTGGACTGGCGCTTGGCTGGTGGTTGTGTGGACTAGTGCTTGGCTGGCGGTGTGTGTGGACTGGTGCTTGACTGGCAGTGTGTGTGGACCGGCGCTTGGCTGGTGGTGTGCATGGACTGTTGCTTGGCTGGCGGTGTGCGTGGATTGGCACTTGGCTGGTGGTGTGCGTGGACTGGCGCTTGGCTGGCAGTGTGAGTGGATGGGTGCTTGGCTGGTGGTGTGCGTGGACTGGCGTTTGACTGAAGGTGTGTGTGGACTGGCATTTGGCTGGCGGTGTGCGTGGACTAGTGCTTGGCTGGCGGTGTGTGGACTAGCGCTTGGCTGGCAGTATGCGTGGACTGGCGCTTGACTGGTGGCGTGTGTGGACTGACACTTGGGTGGCGGTGTGCGTGGACTGGTGTTTGGCTGGCAGTGTGTGTGGGCTGGCACTTGGCTGGCGGTGTGTGAGTAGTGATTTGCTGCTTGTCACTTCACTCACTGGTAGCCAAACACCAGTCCACACAATCCGTCAGCCAGTGTGGTTGCTGAGTCAGGCATGTGGACATATGAAAGTGATGGGCCCTTATATGGCGCAGTCTGTTGATGTGAGTGTTGTAATGTGCTGGGCCCAGGGCTGGCTGTTTCAATGGTTTTGTGTGTGTCACACGTATGAAAGGTGTATGAATGGCCTGTAAAGAGGTTGGTGCCTTGTCACGTCTTTTCAGCTCATGAGCTGTGAGTTACTGGTTCCGTTTTTTGTCCTTTCTATTATTAACAGTGCATTTTATTTTTGTGAAATCTCTTGTTAATAAAATTTTATATATTGAACCATCACTCAACCTTGTGCCAATTCCAACCAGTAATTGTGTGTACTTGAGGAATAGAAGGTTGTGCAGTAATAATTGTCTTTTCTGTCTTTCTCTGGCAGGGTGTAAATTGTCTCTGTTTGTGAATGTTGTAATGTGTTGGTTCTGTGGCTGGCGGTGTGAATGGTCTTGTGTGTATCACGTACGAAAGGTGTATGAATGGCCTGTAAAGTGGTTGGAGTATCATTTTACCGAGGGGAACGCTGTGTGGTAGAAAATTCATGCCGACACAGTGATCCCACAATGAAATTAGAGAACATTTGATTTTTTTTGCTAAATTTGAGGTTTGCAGGGGATTCTGGGTTAGAAAATGTTGGGGGATCCATGAAAGCCACACATCCCTGGACTCCCCGGGTATCCAGTTTTCAGAAATGTCTGGGATTGGTAGGTTTCCCCAGAATCCCGCCGAGGTAACCCACATGCAAAACCAGGTCATTTTGTGATAGATAATTTTGATTTTGCCACAATACGTTTTGGGCCCTCCCCTGTTGCAGGTACTCAGCCTACCCACACAAGTGAGGAACCATTTTGATCTGGAGACTTGGGGGAACGCTGGGTGGGTGGAAGTTTGTGGCTACCCGCAGATTCCAGAACTTTCCATCACAGAAATGTGCAGAAAATGTGTTTTCTTTGACAAAGTTTGAGGTTTGCAAGGGATTCTGGGTAACAGAACCTAGTGAGAGCCACACAAGTCACCCCATCCTGGATTTCCCGGGGTGTCTATGTTAGAAGGTGGTTCTGACACTCTGGGCCGCCCGGATTTTTCACTTTTTGAGCACCTATTTGTTGAGCTTTTACTGGGGGAGAGCCTCATAAGTTGGGACTCACCCCCAGTGAACTCATGGTGAAAGAGACTGCATGTGGATTTTACTGGTGACCCCCTAGCTTGACTAGGCCGCTGCGCAGCAGCTGGAGTAAGGGGCACGGGGCTGGTTACGTGCAGACACATGTGTACATGCGTGTGCACACGTGTAGGGGTTGCGCAGGGGAGATTCCTGGCGTGCGCAGCCAAGGAGCAGGTGCAGATAGATTGGTGTGGCAGGACTTATGCAGAATTGGGTGGTGACATGGAATAGGCTTTATACACTGGGAAGAAACATGCCAGGGAAAGTCAATGTGTTTTACTGTGTTTTTCACTTCATTATTCCCCTATGGGGAAGTGGAGCCCATGGGCTAGTGTCACTTTCCTAAGGCCTACAAATTCCAGACATGCACTAAAGTCCACTGTAACGGGTGTGAGAAGAAGTATTCTGCAAAGTCCAAAGTCATATTTGTACTGCTTTTGGGTCATTCAGAAAGTTTATATTTCTCTGAGTCAGCCATAATCAGGGCCTGGCTGGGGGCTGACCCCACCAGCCTGGATTAATGACCTTTCTTTCCAGAGCAAAGACCTTCCCTCCAAGGAGAGAAATGGGGTGGAGCTACAAGCTAATCCATCAGCAGCTGTCACTGGGTGCCAGGCACCAAGCTGCACCAGGGCGAAGGCAGCCCTGGGGGGAAGGGGCTCTCAGAGACCATGTGGCAGGAGACCCTGGATGACGCCATTTTGAACAAACCCAGAGGCCTGGGCAGGAAGGAGGGAGCAGGGGCAGTGAAGTGATGTGTCGCTGTTTGATAGGTCAAACAGAGACTTCCTGCCAGCCCCCTCCCCATTCTCTTAAAAAGTGTTTGCACAGGAAGAGAAGCTCTCTCTGGGGTGTGGTCTGCTGAGGCAGAAGGTGCTGGAGCCTGGCGCAATGGGCAGTTGGAAGAAGGAACGCCCTGACTGTCCCAGGATCCTGAACAGCGCCTGGAGAAGAGACCAGGACCAGTGCGCAGAAGCAGGGGCCTCTGCGCAGGGAGAAGAGAGGCCCAGGAGGAGAGCCAGGCGAAAGACTGGCGCAGGGAGCCAGAGAAGACAGCTCCCTGCTGACTGCACCCTCCTGGAGACCTGGAGGGTGAAGGAAAGTGCGCCCAGTGGCTGGGGGGCACCACCAGGAGCAAGAAGAGGCCAGAATGGAGCCAATCGGGCGCCTGGGGGCCGGGATACGCCCCCCCAGAAGGTAGGCAACCTTTGACCTCTGCCAGGACCGACGACGAAGCGCGTGGGGCTCCGCCGCCGGTCCAAGATGAGCCCCTGGGGTGGGTCAGGTCCCGGGGGCTGCCCCCACAAGAAGGAAAGTCGGGGATCGTGAAAAATGCCCCCGTGCGGTGCCAGGAGCCCACCCTGGCCCCCGCCGAAACCGGAGACAGGGGAGCGCCGTCGCGCCCCCCTGGGAATGGGGAGGGGGGCCCGGGATCCCAACTCCGGGCCCCGCCGAAGCCGGGGAGTGCCATCGCACTCCCCGTGAAATTGCCGGTGCAGGAGGATGGGGCTGAAAAGGAGGGGGGCACGCCGTCACGCAACCCCCCTCGCGACAGGAGAAAAGGCCGGGGAGCGCCGTTGCGCTCCCTGTGCAGCTGGGCCAGCGGGGTGCCAGGAGCCCACCCTGGCCCCCGACGAGGAGGCGAAAGTCGGGGGGGCGCTGTTGCGTCCCCCCGTGAAGGCGGTCCAGGGGCCCTGGACCCCATCTCTGGGCCCCGAAGAGAAGGGAGCGCAAGTCGGGGGGGCGCCGTCGCGTCCCCCGTGAAGATTGGTTGGGGGCCCGGGATCCCAACTCCGGGCCCCGACGCGGCTGGGAGAAGGCGGGGGAGTGCTGTGACACTCCCCCAAGGTCTGGAAGGACCGGCCGGATTCCCTGTGTCTGCCCGCCGGAGCGGGCAGACCAGAATAGAGGAGCCGGCTCCCGCGGCAGCACGCGACGGTGCTGGCAGGACAGGGAGCCGGCGGGGGCAGCCGGGGGTGGGCTCCCCAGGCTGCCCTCCAACACGGAGGCATGTGGGACCCCGAAAACAGAAGAGGAGCGGCAGGGGCCCGGCAGGGGCCCGGGTGGGACCGGGCCCCCACCACCCAGCAGAGCGGCCGGGGGTGGGCTCCCCGAGCCGCGGATTGACTCACCTGGGGGTCCGGGTGGGACCGGGCCCCCCACCAAGGAAGGAACGAGTTGCAAAGCTCCAGCAGGAAAGGCAGCGCAGCTCTCCCCGGAGCAGTGGGGGAGCCGCTGCTCTAGTATTCAAGAGCGCCCATCATGCCTTGCAGGCCCGGACCGGCCTGCAAGGGAAAACAGTGTTTCCTCGGTGGGTGGTGGCCCCAGGAGTACGGGGTCACCACCAAAAGTGTGCAAGGGTGCAGGGGGAGCTGCAGGAGAACGCAGTCTCCCCTAGCACGAAGAAAAGGAGTCCCTCCCTAAGTCTCATGGGGACTTGAAAAGAATAACCCCTCAAGGGCTCAGCCAGCATTTTAACTCCTCTTGGGCTGGAACTTTTGTTCTACTGCTGGAGGAGGATTGAGAAGTGCGCCAAGGGATGAACGGCTGAGTTGGGGATGTCTGGAGGAGGGCATTCCCTGGAGGTGAAGAGGTGTAATTGCACCCGTAGTGCATTTACTAATGTTATTTCTTTTAGAGGGACTGAAGGTCACATGTGTAATGTGGGGTACCTGTGTAAGGTGATGTCATAAGCAAAGTGGGGTTACGTTGCCACACATTCCTGCTAGGGTGTCTGGCTGTATGTACTTAATCCTGTGATATCATCTGTGATGCCTTTTAGGGGCTTTAATTGCAATGCATTATAATGATCAACTAAGGTGATGAGTACTGTCATTCTAAAGTGCTGCTTAAACATGTATTCTTGCTGCTGCGCTTAAGTGAAGAACAACCCAGACTGTTAGCCCTGAAGATGTAAGGGTGCATACTGTATGGTCAATATGAGATGCTTAGTCCGGGTTATGTGTCACTGGGGCAGGTGAACCTATTTTTAATGCTTGTTGAGATGATGGGGTGGGGGTGCCCCCTGGGATGGAGCCAGTTGGCTAGGCCCTCGCTCCAAGTTGTGTCAACCCACTGCATTAGGGGGCAAGATGACGTGCAGGCATTGGAGTGGTGGTACTTGACCCCACCCCCCTGCGGGAGGGGTGGAGATGTTATGCAATGTCACAAAGTAATTCCAACAGCTTATGTATATTTGTAAATTGGTGCATAGTATTGAGTAGTGTGTGTTTAATAAATGTACTCTTACTTGTATAAAGCAAAGTACAGACTGGACAATCAATTATTGAGTGTTATTGCTGCGCACCTGTAATGGCGATTACTAGCCCACACCACCTCCCTTGAGTAAGCCTCAGACTGCTCTGCAACGCTACCCTCTGAGAGTCAGGCGCTACAATTGGGTGTTTGGTTCCTAGTGAAGGACAAATATAGTCATGTTATTTGTGCAGGCCTCACAAATACTGCCTCGTTTTCCAACAGTCTAGTTTTCAAAAATGTACGGGTCGGATAGGTTTCCCTAGGTGCTGGCTGAGCTAGGGTCCAAAATCCACAGCTAGGCACACTGCGAAAAAAAGGTCAGTTTTCACTGGAAAAATGTGATGTGTCCATGTTGCGTTTTGGCGCGTTTCCTGACGCGGGCACTAGGCCTACCCATACAAGTGAGGTACCATTTTAATTGAGAGACTTGGGGAATGCTGGGTGGGTGGAAGTTTGTCGCTCCTCACAGATTCCAGAACTTTCCATCACAGAAATGTGAAGAATATGTGGGCTTTTTGACAAATTTTGAGGTTTGCAAGGGATTCTGGGTAACAGAACTTGGTGAGACCCACACAAGTCACCCCATCCTGGATTTCCCTGGGTATCTGGTTTTCAAAAATGTACAGGTTTGCTAGGTTTCCCTAGGTTTCGGCTGAGCTAGAGTCCAAAATCTACATCTAGGCACATTGCGAAAAAAGGGTCAGTTTTCACTGGAAAAATGTCATATGTCCACGTTGCGTTTTGACTCGTTTCCTGTCACGTGCACTAAGCCCACCCACACAAGTGAGGTACCATTTTTATCGGGAGACTTAGTGGAACACAGAATAGTAGAACAAATGTTATTACCAATTGACTTCCTATGCAATTCTGCCTTCCAAATGCAAGACAGTGTGTAAAAAAGAAGTCCTTTTGAAAAATGCCCTCTAATTCACATGCTAGTATGGGTACCCACAAATTCGGAGATGTGCAAATAACCACTGCTTCTAAACTCCATATGTTGTTTGTTTCCATTTCAGAAATACATAGGTTGCCTTGAAACCTATTTTTCACTCTTTATATTTTACCAAATGAATTGAGGTATACCCGGTACCCAATGAAAAACCATTGCAAGGCGCAGCTAATTTATTGGCTCTGGGTACCTCGGGTTCTTGGTGAATCTACAAGTCCTGTTTATCCCAGCAACCAGAAGTGTCCAGCGAACATAACAGTTTATTGCATTCAAAAATCTGCCATACTTAGAAGAAGTTACTGGTGAAAACGTAGGCACAAATGGCTGTTTTTTTCAACTCAATTTCAATATTTTTTTTTTTTCAACTGTTACTTTCTATAGGAAAACCTTGAAGGATCTACACAAATGACATCTTGCTGAATTCAGACTTTTGCCTACTTTTCAGAAATGTATAGGTTTCTGGGATCCATTATTGGTTTAACACCCATTTCTACAACTAACTGAAAGGCGGTAAAAGCACAAAAAATAAGAAAAATAGGCTATTTCCCAGTAAAATGCCAAAACTGTGTAGAAAATTTTGGTTTTCTGACAAAAGTCTGCCTGTTCCTGAAAGCTGGGAAAATGTTGATTTTAGCACTGCAAACCCTTCATTGATACCATTTGCAGAACAAAAGAACAGGCGGTTCCTTCTGCAGCATTTTTTTCCCTTTTTTTAAAATATTGCTGTATTTTGGCTAGTTCCTCGGGCCCCTCTAGGGATATCCACAAACCCTAGGTACCTTTAGAATCCTCAGGATGTTGGAAAAATAGGAATCAAAATTGGGGTGGATACCTTATGGGGACAAAAAGGTAGAGGGGCCTAAGCACTAACTACCCCAATTATTAAAAAAAAAAAGGCTTAGCACAGGGGGGAGGAAGACCTAGCAGCGAAGGGGTTAAAACACAGAAACGGACACACTCAAACAAATATAAACAAATAATTAAATGGATGCTTTCACTTACATTCAGAAAAGGATAAAAAATTTAACAAAATAAACAGAATGACACGTATGATGCCATTAAAAACAAAAACACCCAGAAACCCTTTGAAAACAGGATCGCACATCTGCGAACACGGTTGCATGTGTACAAAGTGAACAGCACATACGAAGTATAAAGTAGAAAGCTGTTCAAATGTACCAAAAAAGTCCCTGAACAGTATGTAATTAAGAAAAAGCGGAAGCCTACAGAACCTGCGGCAATACTCCAAGGGAGTGAACAACTTCAAAAAGAGGAGAGCCAGGAATCCCAATTAACCACTATCATGGCATGATGTTTACAAGGGAATAGACAAAACCAAAGCAAAAGGAGGAGTCTAACATCACAAAGTATATACAACAGAGCACCTCAGCGCAAGCGCAGTAGGCTCGACCTAAAAAAGGATGAAGGGCTGCTGTCCCTTACAGGCCACCGTCCCTGCACTTACAGCATGTCACAGACGGTTGGTCGCAAATTACGACCCCCTGCATGTTCATAATTTGCTGTGCTATTAGTACACAGGTCACACCAAGAATTAGACCCATCATAAACCATTGCGCAAATTGCAAATACTTGTTTGCTCATGGGTGTTTATATATTAGACCCTGAAAATCTACAGTGCACACTTTAAACTCTCGAATGATACATTGAAACCGAAGAGGCACACCGCAAGCAGTACCCACAGTGAAACCAACAAAGTGTTCCACCGGCAGACTCAAACCTTCAGAACAGGGCATCTGGTGAGCTGCCTTCTAATCTGAGTCCCATGACATTTATCTTTCAAGGAAGAGCCTGGGCAGCGCATGCGCTGCTCTGCGAGGCATGCTGTATTCAAGTATGGACTTGAAGCTCTGCCCACTTTCCGCCCATATTTTTCATTGGCTTGTGTCTTTGTTCTCTGTAAATGCTGACTTCTGATTCATTAATAGGCTTGTTAGTCCCTCCTTAGTACTGCCTTGTCTGCACTGGCGTAGCAAGGGGGGGGCGGAGGGGGCGGTACGCCCCGGGCGGCACGAGATTTCGGGGCGGCAGGTAAATTTATCGCCAGCACCCCCCCCCCCCCCGCTCTTAGGCGCTCGGCGGCGGCGGCAAAAGGCAGAGTGCCTAGCTACGCCACTGCTTGTCTGCATTCATAACCTCCCATGAGGACTGGCCCTTTTACTTCTGTTGTTACACGGTATGTCTTAAACACTATTTTCTTTAATGAGTTTCTCCTACTGCAGGCACCACATGTGTTCCTGCAACATTCAGCGCGCCATGCGAGCTTTCAGTTTCCAAGCGCCCAGGACAATGGTGGGCGCTTCTTTGAAGTGAAATAGGTCTCGCATTTACAAGAGTTTGAGCTATTGGCTTTGAAAATGACAATCCCTTTTATTTATGTGTTAATTTTCAAAACAGATAAATAAAAGGCATTATCATTTACAATGCCAGTAGCTTAAACTCTCGCAAATGCAAGACCTATTGCATTGCAAATGCTTGTTATAATCTGGAATGAAATAAAAAGGTTTGGTTTTATTGGTGATTAAGGGTCATCTGTTCTCTAGTTTCTCTTTTTGAGCATCTTGTTTTCAAGCATCTTCAAATGATTTCCTTTTCTTGTTGCTTCAACAAAGTAATAATGAATTTGAACCGTTAATTTTGAAAACATTCAAGATGCTCAGCATAACCTCACCAGCAGAGCAGAGCCCCAGGGATTTCTGAGCAGCTGCAAATGGGAGTTTCTCAATGCAGAATCCTAATTACTGTAATCAAACCACACATTGCCATCCGCATTACTTCCAGAAATTGTCTCCTATTCTTACCAGACTTCAATTAAGCGCATTAAGACTATATTTATGTGGGTAGTGAATTATATGTACAATCAGACGTTTTTGTCCTAAAAACCGAGCCTTTTCTCTCCGTTTCGAGTGCGCCTGATTTTTCCTGCGTGAAATGAAACATATATGTTCAGCACTACCTATCTGCCAAAGCATATTTATCACTGCTGAGCAGAGGAGGGCGAGGGGCACTGCAGTTATATAATATCTGGTTCATCACCAAATATAGGTTTGAAGAATGACTAATGCTCTGCCTGCCCTGTTTCCTTCACATCACAAACTGTGTTACACTCTGGAACAGGGACGCCAGCTGCCTGCAGACTGATTAGCTGCAGAGATAACGAACAGCATCTGGTTCCGGTGTAAGGGGGTGTATAAGAACTCTACGGGTGACTCATCAGCAGGTCCCAAAAATTGCAAGCGCCGAACAAATGTCAACACTCGGAGAGACATTGTTGTGTCTTTACGTGTCCGGTGTAATATGGCTGACTTCATAATACAACATACCTACACATATAGGGCCCGATTCACAACGGTAAACGTACACTTATGGTGTAAGTTTCCGTTTGTATCTGTAGGACTCCGTAGTCTACGCGCATAAAAAGATAGGATTGTCCTACCTTTTTATGTGCAGAGACTCGGCAATCGTAAAGATACCACTAGTAAAATGCCTTTGAGAATAGCAAACAATCGGAAACTTACACAAAAGTGTAAGTTTACCTTTGTGAATCAGGCCCGTAGGGCAGATGGCACATTGCGCCGGGATGAATGGACTAAACAATACCAAGCAGACATTATAGAAATCCAGGTGTCTAGAAGCTCCGACCCCATAATTGCACCACGGACACTGGACCTCTTACTGCCGCTTCCTTCCTAATTTGGAGTCCTGGGTAATGACTGACGTGGGACTGAGCATGCTGAACCTTGCACCTAGATATGGGGCAATGTTGACAACAATCTGACTATGTGCCTCAACCCCATTTGCGGAGGCGGTATTCGAGTCCTCATTTTCTGCATCAGACAGGCAGCTTTTCTTCTGATGAAACCTGCTGATTCATTCGATTATGGTCAAAACGTCATGTGTTTCCCCCAACCAAGGCTATTCTTCAAAGCCTGTCTATATTGTCTCCTAGAGTTTAACCTCGTACTCACCTTAGTTTCTTTAGCCACTTAGCCATTGTGCACTGCGCAATCTGCACTATATTCTGTGTAGACAAAGAGTAGGTCAAATGAATATGGTTAGACCTGTCAGCCCTAGGGTGGTCTTCCCCTCAAACTTATTAGCTTTCTGTTTGCTCCCCTCCTGTTTGCTGAAATTCGTTTTTGTTGGCCATAGGACTCGTGCACTTTACTACTGCTAACTAGTGCTAAAGAGCTTGTGGTCATGTCTTAAAACATGGCAAAATTGGTCTATACATGATTGGTCAATTTAATTTACTTATACGTCCCTTGGAAAGTGGTACAACATGTACCCAGGGCCTGTAAATCAAATGCTACTAGTGGGCCTGGCCTGCAACACTTACTGTGCCGCCCGTCTCAATAGCCTTTACAAACATATCCAGGCCTGCAGTCTGTGTGCAGTTTTAAACTGCCAATTCGGTCAGGCAAAATCACCCCTTTATCACGCCTAAACCTATTTAATTAATATAAATCACCCCTAAGGTAGGCCCTTAACCCATAGGGCAGGGTACATTGTATTTAAAGAGTTGGACATGTACTTTAACATTTTTCATGTCTTGGTAGCGAAAAACTGCTAAATTAGTTTTTCTCTACTGTGAGGCCTACCTCTCTCATAGAAATGTGCAATTTCTTCCCCACGAAGGTTTGATGAATCTCTTTTATAAAGCCCATGTTCATAATTATAAGACCCCCCACCCATGGAACACATAGGGGAGACCTGGGGGGGGTTCCTAATATGCAAAAACGATTTTGGTTATTATTTCACAGTGCCCACAGCATCACAGTCAAATTTGTAGTGAATTTCCTACACTGGGGAAAAATAAAATGGCCCGCTTTCACTCACCACAGTTTATAAAACCTCTTTTATAGGGACCCTGCTTATAGTTATATGACCCCATCTGGAACACCTACGGGAGCCCTTGGGATACCCACAATGTAAAAATAATGTAGATCATCACTTTTAAAATGTCCATACCACCAAAGTCGAGTTTACAGTGAATTTTACTTTTAAAAGCAGTGCTGCAAAACAGGGCTACTTTCAAAATGACCTCAGGGACTCAGCAGTGCACACATGCAAGTGCAACAAAGGCTGCTGGCCTCTAAACTGCCATGCACTATTATATACTAGGGTCATATGGATAGTTTTCATCCCCTAGCCCCATTATCTACTAGGGTCTTATAGGGTACGTCATGCCAATTATAAGTCTACCTCAATGTGTGTGTTTGTGTTTAACATAGCACTGGCCCTGGGCCTGACTAGCAGAGCCCAGGACACAGTCACAGTCAGCTACCACCAGTTGCATTCAGCACCAAAACATGGGGGTGAACAGGCCAAAAAGGGTGACTTTCTGACAATCCGAGACCAATTTGTAAAAATTAAGACTATTTTTATGTATTTTTAGAGACCAAGAACACAGTTAGGTAAGTAAAGAGTTTGGAAAATGTATCCCATTTGTGTGCAATTATGCACCATGGGAATCAATGGAAAGGAAATAGAAAACTTTATGTAAACTCAGGCAATGCTTTCACAAAGTTCACCTTCTTGTTTTAGGTCGATGTCGCTGCCAGGCCTAAAGTTCGGGAGCGTCCCGGATCAGGCAGGTTCAGAGTGCTGAGAGTCTTGAAATCTGGTGCGCAAAGACGAAGGGGGGCCACTTGGAATCGCACTGCACAGATGGGCTTACAGGTAAGTCCGGTGGGCCTCCTTAGAGGGAGGAGGTCGCAAGGGCATGGGGACCATGGGAGCAGAGCTGGTTGGTTAGTGCTGGGGCTGGTGGGACCGGGTGCAGAGCGAACTGTTCAGCCGGGCGTCGGGGGTCTTCAGGGTCCTCTCCATCAGGAGCAGGCAACTTGAGAGGCTATCTTGGGACAGCTGGGCCACTTACAAAGTGGGTCTCGGGTGTGTTGATGCCTCTTTGATATGTGCTTGCTTCTGGTGCTTTGGGGGTCCGGTGTGGACTCTTCTTCTTGGTTTTTACAGTTAGGGGTCCGGTACCCCGTGTATTGGTACGCCGCGGCACTGGTAGGTCCTGGTGCCTCCAAACTTAGTGGAGAGGCAGATCTGACACTCTGGAGCTGTTGTACCTCCTCTTGCTTCAGTGCAGCGTCAAGGTCACCAGGGAGCAGCAAGTCGCCAAACCGGACTTCACCGGATTGGTGCCTGTGGTGTGCAGGGGAGTGATACCTTCACTCCAAGGGAGCTTCTCAGCAATTTCTCAAAGGCTGGAGGTGCTCCAGGGTTCTTGGAGTACTTGCAGGTTTCAAAACGACACAGCAGCAGAGATTGTTGAGTCCTTCTTGCAGCTGGCAGGATTTGGCGCCTTTTCTTTCTGCAGCAGGGCTTCAGTTCTCGTGCAGAGGGTCATCTAAGTCTTAGTCTTCTTTGGTCCAATGAATCAGAGTTTGAGGTCTCGGGGAGTCACCTAAATACTGAATTTAGGGGTGTTACAAGGGGAGACAGGTAATAGCCAATGGGCTATCTACCTTTAGGGTGTCTACACCATTTAGTGACCACTTCTTGTAGGAAGAGGCACTACCCTTTCCATGATTGGAGCTTTTCTCACCATCTCAAGATGGTGGAATTTCAGGAGAGGGGATCACCTCGCCTGCCCCACCCTAGGGGTGGTGCAGGCTGAGGGGGGGGGGCATCCTCTTCATCTAACTAATTTTCCCACCTTTCCCCCCTGCCAAAAGTGGGGCAGGAAAGGGGGTTTGGCCTTTACCACTATCTGGAGGTTCCTAGGTTGAATTTCAAATGAGGGATTGTCATGAAGATACCTGCCTGGGAAGGCCATCCTGTCCTGCAGGAGGTGTGAAACAGATATTGTTTCTGTCCTCTGAGAGCACTACTCTCACCCCATGAGGTCAGAAACATGTCTGGTGGTGGCAGGCTGGTGAAAACCAGCCAGGCACCCTTCTAATGTTTGGTTAAGTTTCAGGAGACCTTCTAAAAGGGTCTCCTGTTTGAATTTAATAATAAATCCAACACTGGCAACAGAGAGGGTTTATTAAGACAAGATGTTTGGTACAATACATCCTAGAAATCAGTGAAGCCATGGAGCTAGGAAACTCATGTTGACAAGTATCCAGCCCATGTACTCTTTATGGCTTCCCTGTTCATGTACATTATCGCAGAATGGACTGGACATTGTAGGGGGATATCTGCTCATGCTGATATGCCCACACATAGGATATAGTGCACCCTGCCTTAGGGCTAGAGGCCTGCAGTAGGGGTGACTTACCTATATCTTAGGCAATGTAGGGTTGTCTGGCACACAGGGCTGTGCACCATGTTGACTTCGGAATTTCCTGCACCAAGACATGCAGCCTGCAAAGGCAGAGTGCTTATCCTTGGTGAGGGGCCCCTGGGGTGGCACAACCAGTGCTGCAGCCCCAGATACTCTCTTTAGTACCCATGCCCTAGGTGCCAGGGGTACCACTTATTAGGGACTTACAGGGGTAGCGGAAGTTGTGCCAATCGTGGTACAGTGTTTTGGGAAAGAAATCTGGCACTGGGAACCTGGTTAGCAGGGACCCAGTCCACCTAAAGTTCAAAATTACATCAGGCACTGCGCAAAATGTGGGGGCTAACCATGTATAAAAAGGCACTTTCCTACAGTGAAACTCTCCATCTCGTCCACAGTTCCGAACGTCCCTGAAGACCTGGCTATTCGGCTATCCAGCTGGATCCTGACAGTGCCTGGATACCCTCATGGGTGACAAGTAGCGCTCTACAAATCTAATGAGTTATGGATTGACTGATAGACTATCGACACCAACAATATTGCAGCATACTAATTTCAAGGACAGAACATCAAGGGACAAAATAGCAAAAGGTAAGTGCACGTAGGGAAGTATAGATTTACTATTCCTAACTCCACAGCTACATACCTTGAAAATATATGGACCAGGTAGGTACATATATGTGGAGTTAGGTATAGAAAATCTAGCCAATCATGTCAATATTCTATTTTGTCTATTCTGTCCTCGACATCCTTTCCTATCAATATTGTTCATTCAATATTCAGGGGCACACCCTTGTAAAAAGTGGAAATCTAGACAAGCAAACATTAATTATATGAACATGAAATATGTGCATATAACGTATTTATAGCAGACCAATTCGATGCAGTGAAAAGCTCCATACTATTCTGGAGAAGAGCAGTAGTGCTGGGTGTAATAGTGGGGATCTAAGAGTCATACTTAACGGCTACTTTGTGCTAGAAGATGCTAACCCTTTCCTTGAAGATGCTTTGACGAGGGATGATTTCTTCGTTATTCTTTATCTAATAATTGTTTTCAAAGTAAAATTTACTGCAGTCAGTAGGTAGCTTGAGATCATGAACCTTTAAAAAGTCCTCTGAGTAGTTAACAGGAGAAATACTACTGGTTTCCCTGTTAACTAATCATAATAACGAAAATAGTGGACCCAATGTAAATTCCAACAACAGATTTGAAAAAGTAAATCCATTCCCAAACCTTTTGAACTGAAATGCAAAAACTTTTTTAAAACAGTTGTGCGGAAAAAAAAAATGGAATTTCAATCCAAATGGTTTGGATACAGTTGGAGGGTGAAAATAATGCTACTATAGTTTGGCTATTATGTCTTGTTAACTTACCTTTTATGTGCATAGCTGCTAAGTTTCCCAAGTTCATGCGTCACTAGTTTATCTTGGAATTCTGAGACGTGTAGTCCTGATTGATACTTGGTTAAATAAAACTACATGTCCCAGAATTCTAGGAAAAAACGAGTCTGGTCTAACTAGTCACACATGAACCTGGAAACCTGACAGCTATGTATGTGATATAAGGCACGAGGTGGATCAGGCCTGGTCTTGGCTTATGTTCTGACTTGGAAGAAATTTTGAAAAAAAATGTCTGACTGCGGTGTCCGAGGAGGAGGCGTCATCATTGAGGAGCCGCTGGACGCTGATGCAGTGATGATTTCTTAGTTTAAATTTAGTCTATTTTATTGAAGTCTAAGATTTGCTGCTTTGGAGAAGAATTTAGCAGGAGCAACATAAAGGGAGGCTGGCCGGCGATGAACCGTGGGCAGATCGGCGAGCAATTAGGTCCCAGTATCATTTCAGTTCCCAGAGCACTTTTTGGGGGAAATTTTCCAAAGCTTTGAATTTGGGCTATCTGCGTGCATTTAGCACCACTTCCAAGGCTCCTGGACTGAAGGGGCACCACTTAAAGGGTCAGGGCTCACTCAGGCTGGGTCCAGGTTGTGGGTTCAAGATGGTTTGATCCTTTTCTGTCCCTGAGGCTCTGATCAGGAGGTCAGTCAACTAGTCCTAGAGCCACTCTGGAAGTCCTGGGTTCAAGCAGACAAGCAGGTCTCAAGCAGCAGGGCAGTCCTCTGAGAGCAGAGGCAGGTCTCCGGCAGCAGGGCAATCCTCTGAGAGTCTTTACGCAGGTCCAGAGATCAACTCAAGAGTGGGTCTGATTTTTTTTCCTGGTGCTAGCTTTGAAGTGGAAGAAACATCTGGTGTTTTCCCCTCACAGGCATGTCTGAAACTGTCCTCCCTGTCCTGGTTCCAGGATGTATGGGGGCACAATAGGCTAGTATGAATTTATTTGTGTGTGTGCTGGGACAGTGTCTTTGAGGTGCAAGTGGGCTGGCACAGCTCTGCCCCCCCCATCCTGCTTAGATGGCCCATAAGTGCCAACATTTAGTCCCTCTAATTTGTGGTTGTCTGGGAGGAATACACAAAGGCCAACTGGCAACTATGCCTAGTCATGTGTTCCAAGAAACAGGCTGGAGGCACCAAATGGTTAAAACAAGAAACTTTCTAAAAGTGGCATTTTCAGAATTATGACTTAAAATCTGACTTTACCATTAAAGAGGATTTTAAATTACGATTCCTTAGAGATCAAACATGGTATTTATAACTGTTTCCAAACAAAAGCTATCACTTATTTAATGTAATAAGGTAACCCAATGTTATCCTATCAGAGGGGTAGGCCTCACACTAGTGAAAAACCGATTTGTGAGTTTTTCACTGCTAGGATATGTAAAACTTAAAAGGACGTCGAACATTTTAGATATATTGCACCCTGTTCTATGGGCTGCTTAGGGTCTACCTTAGGGCTGTGTTATGTATTACAAAGGGAGTTTTAGGCCTGTCAAGCAGTGTCAAAAGAGTCTAATTAGGAGTTTAAAACTGCACTCCGGCTGCAATGGCAGACCTGAGACATGTTTTAAAGGGCTACTTAAGTGGGTGGCACAATAAGTGCTACATGCCCACTAGTAGCATTTGATTTAGCGGCTCTGGGTACATGGCATTACTACTTTAGTAGTGACTTATAAGTAAATAAAATATGCCAATCAGGTGTAAGCCAATATTACCATGTTTTAGGGAGTGAGCATAAGTACTTTTGCACTGGTTAGCAGTGGTAAAGTGCACAGAGTCCTAAGGCCAATAAAACCGAATTCAGAAAAACAGAAGGAGAGAAGGCAACATTTTGGGGGGAAGACCACTCTAAGGCTTACATGTCTAACAGAGCAAAATTGCAGTCTCTTAAAAACTGCAATTTTAGTATTAACACAGCATGCATGCTGAAGTATTTCAGGATGCTCTATCAATACCGACATCCCACTTGACCAAATTGTGTGATCCTAGGCAAATTGTTTTATTCCACTGTGACTCTTTGTCCTTTATCATCACATTTGATAAAATAAGGTAATTGCTTAGGCTCACACTGTGACAATAAAGGACAAAGAAGCATAGTAAAATAAGGCAATTGCCTAGGATCACACAAATTGATCAAGCAGGAAAGCCAGGATTGATCCCTGGATTTCTGGTTTTACTCTGTGCAATTCCACCACTAGATGCATACTCTGACAGTGATGACAGTAAAGCACGAAGAGCAAGTCTGTCATAGTGCACCTTATATGTGGCCTAGATTGTTATCTTAGATGGGGCATTCTAATCTTGTAGTCTATTAAAATATCTACAAGAACTGTTTTTGTACAATGCACATCTTGTTCTGAAGTATTTCAATGTGCTCTCAAATGTGATCTTAAAAGACAAGGAGGCATCGTGAAATAAGGCAGTTCCCCAGGATCACACAATTTGGTTAAGCTGGGAAGCCGGGATTTATCCTAGGCTTTCTGGTTTCACATTGTGTAATTTAGCCTTTAGATGGCTTTCTCTGTTTTCCTCCCATTTTACACTAAAGGTGGGTATCCTACGCCCTCCAGCCTCGTGTCCACATCCTTCTGGAGGTCAGATTTGAATGACAAACCTAAAATTGATACATTTTCTTTGAAAATGCTACTAAAACAGATTTTTGGGTCAATATTTTAAAGAAATAGTGCTGGAATATGCACCATTTCACACCAAGGTATAAAAATATTCTCAGGAAGTGAACACCCTAAAACCTCAGGAGAAAGCCCAGCTTGGGTTTCCACAGGCTCGAGGACTATACTTGAGCTGCTCCTTGCGATAAACATACTGTCACAAAGGGTAACGGACATCTGATGTTAGTGATGGATATCTTTTACTTCCAACTTCTATACACTTGTTTGTTTCTTAGCCCTGAAGAAGTCGCTGCGCTCAACAATTAAGCGCGACAAAACACGTGTTGGCTAAGGATTTCAAGATTTAACTGAAGTGACTGTTTCAACAGAGGAACAAGAGTGTTTTTTTTATTATTGTCAATGATACATAATATATACTGTTGGCGTGTGCAAGGGACTGTTGTTTTGGTTTATCAGTGGTTATCCACACATTGGGGAGGAGGGTGGCTCTCCCCACCCTTATGCACCGCAATCATAATTGTACACTAGTATATACTCACTGCGTATTTCCCAGGAGCGCCATTACCCTACACAATCCACCGACCAAGAAGTCCCACAAAAGCCCAGCTTGCTAATTCCACTTTCTGCCACTGTTCCAATGTGCTCAAATGGTGCCTGCACTGGTTGCCTTATTCACTTTCTAGAGATGCCACTTTTCCCAGGTGGAGAGAGCAAATGTGCCTACAAGTGATGGGTTCTGCTTTGATCTTAGAGAGGCTGGAAGAGATTGCGAAACATGTCAGTCCCCTGTGTTCGATTTGTTGAAATGTTTGGATGTGTTTTGCATACCGAAGGAGTCTGCACTCTGGAACTGGGTCTGTTGTGCAAATGTTCAATTGAATGAATCCACTTTGTATAATGAAGAAGCTAACAATGAGGAGCTGCAACTGTTTTTTTGTTGTTCGAACACCTTAAAATAAAAAGTACTCATCATGACACAAAAATGAATGTTTTTTATTATATTATGTACCTTGTCTTGCACTACAGAGTAACACACAACATGTATGCTCCTTGAAACATTTTTTTTTGTTTAAACAAGTCAAAGCAGTGGGTACCTTTAGTTTCAGTGGTGCACAATCCATGCCAAGAACCTACATACCAATAGCGGCTAGACATTATGGAAGTCGTGGGCCCAAAAGCACTATCCAGAACTCTGCCTTGCTTACTCCCTGGGCCAGACTTTCACATCGCACACAAGCAGACATGCATACAGACACACAGTTTCAGACATGCACACAAATACATTCATACATACATACACATACAATACCCAGCACACAGACAAACACACACTTAAACTTTTTTTCAGAAAAACGTACCTGAGACAGACCTACGATTTCTGACTCTCCCGTCTCTCTGAAGCAGCCAGAGGCAGACCCACAAGTTTCCACCCAATCAGAAGCTGGAATAGGGTTGAAGGTACTGAGGTAGACCTTTTTCTCTATTCCAGCTTATCATAAGGCTAGAGGATGTGCGATTGACAAGCCCTGAGGCTCCATTATCTGACATGCTGCACTGCGTAATGCTAGTGCAGCATGTCAGATATGTTTTGTGTAGGTGTGAGGCCGGGCTGTAACAGCTCCCACCTGACACATGTGCAAAACAGGTAGTGGGGCCATCTTCTGCTGCCAACCTGACATTACAGATTTTACATGCAAACAAACGATCTGTGAGATTGTTTGTTTTTATAGAATAGTTGTACTATGCTGAGCAGTAGTGTCGGAGGGTCGATGCCCTGGCGCCCCCTAGGGGCAGCTGCTGCTGCTACCTACCCCTTACATTTTGTTTCAAACATAATTTCTGTTCCGGTTTCTATCAGACCAAACTTCTCCTTTCATTTCCCCTGCATTAATGCCCAGCCTATCTCCACAAAGCACAAGCACTAGATAAAAAACCCAGTCCCCTCCTAAACTAACATTCCTCTCTATCCTGCGGCCTTCACACAGTTCTTCAGTGATGTAAGAAAATATATTTGCACACATTGCTTGCGTGCTTTGCCGCCCGGGGTTACCCTATCTTCTTTACCTCTAAAACGCAACCGTTTTTTCACAGCTTTTTGCTTCCTCTTCAACAAAGCTACCACTTTACCTCTTACGCATCTCTAGCATTCTCCCAGTCTTATATTACCATCTAGTTTATACTTGTGACTCGTTTTAAAGCATCTCAGAGTCTGATCGGCCTTCATGTTGGAAAGTGGGTTATTTGAAGTGATATATATGCATCTACCACTGGCAATAAGGCCACTAACACAGTCTAGGGCTCAGGACAGGTCTCAATAAATTATTCCCATGCTCAACCCTGGGTAGCCTGGCTGCAAGCAGGCAGGCTTAACTTAGGAGACAGGTATGTAAAGCATTTAAAAACACCAATTCAGTAAATAGACACAACACACAATAAAATTCCCACCACAGTTTATATAAATAGGAACTATTTTTAATCTTTAAAATGACACCAAAATGACAAACATAGGGAAACGGAGATATGGATTTTTAAAGATTTAACACTATATAGCACTTAGAAACCTATAGCACCACTCTGGGACATCTAGTCATGCTTGATTGGAACAAAGTCAAAATTTCAGGCCAACCGCGATGAAGCCCTGCTCAGATACCGCTGTGGTAGGCCTTGGTCGAAATGTTACCTTTGGACTTAGAAACTTTTCTGGAGCTTTTTCTGCCGGGGTCCCTCGATGCTCATCACCAGTACGGATTCGGTGAGGGTTCGACAGTTTGCCTTTCAGGGAGATCTCGGTCATACTCTGGAAGTCGGACCTCCGGAGATTTTCAACAGGACGAACCAGCAGGTCAGGCCGGCTCACAGTTGAAGGTGGCTGGCTTGGCTCTCGCGGTTGAGTCGGTCCCCTTATGAAGCCCTCTCTTTATTCCTCTTAAAGCAAGGTCAATCCAAAGGGCTGTAGTTCCAGATAATGCAGCAGGCAAAGTCAGTCAGAATGCAGGGCCCAGTGGTACAGATCAAGGTTCCAGCTTGGCAAGCCTTCTTCTCTTAGTTTCATGCAGCAAATCTGAGAGGCTCTGCTAATCTCACATATTTATTCAGTGTTCTCTGGGGTCAAGCAGGAGAGCACTCCTGTTCAATGAGGTGCAGGGCAACATCCCAGGGCATGACCACTTCCTCAAAAGTGTGGCATAATCTTCTGCCAGAAAGCACTATTCCTCCAAAATTCAGTATGACTGAAATCTCAGCAGGAGAGCAAGAACTAGTAAAACCAACCTCCAGTATGGCTCATTTCCACAGCTCACCTCCCCCTGCCATCTGCAAATTCCCGCCTTAAGCCTGCCATCTAGCTGGGTCAGAGGGGCTGGTGGGCAGATGGACCTGGCACTCCCTCTCCCATCCCCCCTTTGAAGCTTCATGCTTTACGACCCCTCCCCCTGCTCTGGCATTCCTGCGTAACAGAGCTCTCTCCAGCAGATAGCCTCTCCTTGGGTGAGCCACTTATCACTTCATCAAAGCAGCCTGGCTAATCCTGTTAACTCTGACCTATCAGGGAAGAGGGCGGGAATTCTGAATTTTGGCTTACAGACAAGAAAGTCAGACTCTGCTGCTGGCAACCATGCTGTAACCGGGGATATTTGATTTCCAGGATTTCAAGCTGGGATCTGACTTGATTTACCCCTACTGTGAGGTGAATACCCGGGCAATATTACTACGAACAATAAGGATCTTTGTTGAATACTCCACATTATATATTAAGCCCTGATGAAGTTCCTTATGCGAAAGGAACGAAACGCGTAGGCTGAGTGCCGTTTTTAAATCAAGTTTAAATAAAGAAGATTGATGGACTAAACTTGCTATCCCGACTACATTTCTGGTGCACCTTCCTTTCAAAAGTACCTTTCCCTTTCTGGAGTCCAGTGGCGCTCAACGGCGGTGAGTTTCGGAAGTAGATGCACAGGACATTAATTCAAACTCGGCAGGGATTGAGGTACTGAACCTTTGGTCAGCCGTTGGGAGCTTTGTCTAAAATAAGAAAGTCTTATAACGTCTTTTCTTTATACTTTAGGATAAATACAACAATGGCATATTATTGGATTTATCAATACCATTCTTCTAAGTCCTTGAATGGTATTTGTATTTAATTCCTAGCGATAGTTATGCGCTCATAAACTATTGCAATGTTATCTTATGGGGCTAGCTCTCTACAATGGGGAAAAATAAATGGGCAATTTCTCCATCACTAGGGCATATAAAACATATTTTATGAAGGCCCTGCTTATAGTTACATGACTCCCCACCCCTGGGTCACCTAGGGGGACCTTAGGGGTCTGAAATATCAAAATATTGTAGTTTATCACTTTGTAAGTACCCCTACCACAAAAGGTGAGTTTGCGCAGTGCTGCAACACAGTTCTGCTTTTAAAATGACCTTAGGCTCTCAGCAGTGCACACATGCATGTGCAGAAAGGGCTGCTGGCCTCTAAACTGCCATGCCCTATTATATACTAGGAGGCTTATAGGTAGTTTTTATCCCCCTGCCCTATTATCTACTAGAGACGTATAGGGTAGATCATGCCAATTATAAGTGTACCCTAAGATATAGTGTACCCTAATGTATGTGTGTGTTTTCAACAAAGCATTGGCCCTGGACCTGTTTAGACAGAGCCCAGTGACAGTCAGAGTCAGTTACCACAAGTACCAGTCAGCAACAAATTGGGTTCCACAGGGCACACAGGATGACTTTGAAACACTTCAGTTTTGAATCAATCCTGCCTCTCCACCCATTCACTCTTTTTGTACCACTACACAACTCATTTAAACCAGGGGTGGGCAAAGTTGCAAAATACTTCTCTTGCGCATTTCACACAGTTTCCACAAATACTACGATCACAACCTGGTAATTTTCTGCATGTAGACTTTCAAGTGAAAATCAGGATTTTGCACCACTTTTAAGTTGTCACATTAAAAAAAGTCAGCAACCAACTAATCTCAGAGTTAGAGAAAAAGGGTTTTAACGCTAACTCACAAGAAAATGCCATATCCACTTTAGTGGATGGTACCTACAATTGTTACAAAAGGGTTTCTCCCAGAACATTGCTTAAAATACCGCTGTGTCATGTTGACTGGAAAGGCAAAAGCTGTTTCAGACTTTGTGGATTGCGAGCCAGGTTCGAAGGAGACTTTAGTGGAGCAGAAGAACAACCCGAACCAAAATGGAGAGCAGTTTGCAGATGAAAATTAAGCCAGAATGTAAACATAGAAAACCAGGCAACTGTGCGCACTACATCCAAGTCAATAACAGATCTAGGCATGGCTTTGCATTATAAAAACGTTTCATTCCCATAACCTTAACTTTCATGTTTCCCACTTTTCAACATCTCACCCTCTCTGTATAGTTTCCTGTTTTTTTTAACACACAGTTCATTAATCCTGCCTCACTGCCAACAAATGCCCCTATTTGCCTTTCCTTTTCCTCTCTAAATTTATAAAGTATCATTACATACTATTTGAGTGTCTTGGCTTGAAGTCTCACTGAAATCTGACTGGAAAACATTGAGAAATTACCAATACCTCATGGGAGGTGGCACCCCGTTCATAAACGGGGCACACCTTCCCGTTTTTTAATTTAAAAAAAAGGTTTCTGAATGGGCAGTGGTCCAGGAGACCACTGCTAACTCTCAAGCAAGCTTTTGTTTTTAAAAGGGAACCCTATTTACTTTAAGTAAAATGGGCTGCATTTAGCAATAAAAGGTTGATTTATTTAAAAGCGATCACAGACGTGGTGGTCTGCTGACCCCCAGCAGGCCACCGTCCTTGTAAAACCCTCCAATTGATAATATTCTTGAGGTAGTTGAGACCCACTACAATTAAGAATTTTACAAACTGGCCTGTTAGTACATAGGTTAGTTTGTTAAATTCTTTAGTGGGTAAAAAAATACTGGTCACAATTTGTGACCAATATTTTGCGATCGGTAATTTGTACGTCTTCCAGCACTGGGGCACATTGATTTGATGCTGCCCCATTACTGCCCCTCCAGCCTCACTCCTCAAGATGTATGCAGCGGGGGAGAGGGATTGTGTGTGGGGGGGGGGGTCCTTTCTTGAAATGGCGATAGCAATTGTCGGTATTGCAGGTCGTTGTGTGCTTAGTTTATTTTGGTGTGAATCATTCAAGGCAGAGCGGCTGCTGAAGATGAGTTCCTCTAAAAATAAGTAACGACCATGAAAAGTAATTGATTAGATTGTTTGCATAAAATGTTATACTGACTTTAAAAATGACCAACATATGAAAGACTGTGACATGTATTAATGCAGCCCCACAGTGCACACAGGGCTCACCAGATACTATAAATGCTGACGTTGCTTCTTCAAACCGCCGTCAGTCATTTTTTGTGGGCTTTTGAAGCCTAATGGCCTGCTGCTGAGTGCTTCTGTTCTGAATGAAGGCATTTGATGATTACTGCCTCACTCATTCAAGCCAGAGCAATTGCTGGTAAGCACAGCTCCTTTGTAGATCAGTAATAGTTGTGAAATGCAGGGAGGAAGAATGCATGAATCTGAAGTGATGGACTGTCAATGTGAGACGAGTATGAAATGCCTGATGTTAAAGTCTGCGAGTCGAGCATGCAACGGGATTTCGCTGGCGACCCACGCCTGAATTTTATAAATGACGACGCTGCTTTTATTTAGTACAACCACACCTGCTTTTCAAGTGTTTTAGTGAGGACTTGTGATGCCTGATGATTGACTACCAACTGCAGCATCCTTGTCTCTGAAAGAAGGTATTTGACTATTCCCTGTGAAGCCTTCGCAGCACGGCGCTTGCTGAAAAACTGGGCTCCTGTGTAGATTGACTTCGACTATGGAACGTAGTTATGGAGACTGTTTCAATATGTCATGCAGAAGCACTGCAGTGATGAGGTCCAAATGTGCCGAAACTCGTCTGGGGTTGGAATAGACCTGGACTGGACGTTCGGGCTGGATTGTTCTGATTAGAGCAGGACTCGGGCTGATTCGCACATTGTTGGTGTCTGTCTAGGGTAAGGCCCCAAGTAATTACCAGTAGCTGAAATTAATTCAAGCATAACATACTTCACCTTTTTGGTTTCCTCTTTGCTGACCCCCGAAAAGACAAGCTGTCCTTCATACAGTGAGAAACTATACTCGCCTTTATGGGGCCTTCGGAGCTTACCCAAAGGGTGCACTTTGATACATCTACTCAATATGGCACAGGCTACAGTGATGGGTTGTGCACATTTGCACCTGTGGCCAACCTTTGGAGAGGAACTTCTGACCTTTCCTGGGATGTGCTACATGTCTACGACCTCCAGACATTTAGAGTGTCCCTTGCACTTTCTTGTGTGCATGTCTCTGTGTTGGAGGCATGCACAGGGACAGAAGGGATTCCCTTGTTTATAGTGGGCTATGCCCCCATGGAAATGAGAGACTACCCTCTTCTGAATGACCCCTGATATAACAGCAGACTTGCATCAGATAACACAAGAGGGACCTGTAATTGCACATGTAACTTGAAGGTGCTAAGCCGAATAAATGTCATTACCAAAATTGTGGGCTGTGGCACACCCCTTGGGCTCCACACTAAGACCACGTGCCTCATTGTCACAAAAATCAAGTCATATAATTTAGGATTTGCACTGAAGGAAAAGTTGCCAAAATATATATTAAATGAAAAACTACAGGGCTGTTATATATTGTGACACAAGACCTGGGCTATTGACATTTCCAAATGTGATCTAACAGAGAAAGTGTGAAAAATACTATTACCAGGTCCACAATGGAAGGGTGAAATGTGAGAGGGAGCACTATAGAAGCAAGGTACACATATGAAAGATTTCGATACTGGTTTTGTTGGAGAATGGCCAAACTCGGGATTTTGAGCGAATAATGAACGAAGGCTATAAAAAGTCATCTGCTCCAGGCACTCTATAAGTAAGGGAAATACCCTCATCCTGTCCACAAGAATTAGAGGCAGCTAGGAGTAGAGCTGCAATCCTAGCATCCCTTTGTTACCCACTCGAATACTCTTACTACCCCTAGTCGCAGGGACCATGAAGACAGTGACAGAAACAGAAAGTGAAGAGGGCTCCAAGACCTTCTTAGGAGAGGGCCTGAAAATATGCTGTATTTTCCCTAAATTCAGTTATCAAAACAGGGATACCAGTAACTCAGAGATAGGGGAAATTCAACCCACTAGGAATTGGTCATTGAAGGTCCACTAAGAAATGAAAAATCACTGAGGGAATTGGTAATTCCTGGTGGGATTCCACCAGTAATTCCTCATTTTGGGTCACTTCTTCACACTAAGCTTTCAGCTTCTGAAAACTTCAAATGAAAGTAGGAAAAAACTTAGGGGCATATTATCAAGGGCTCTATCGCCGCTTTAGCGGGACTTTTTCCCGCTAAAGCGGCGATAATTCTAACGCCCTATTAGCAAGCTGTCGCTAACTGCTGTTAGCGACAGCTTCTAGGCGATAGCGACCGGGTTGGGTGCCGCTTTGCATGCCAGCGATATTTATCGCTAATGGCATGCAAAGTAGGCGTTCCCAACCTAAAAGCGACTGGAAACAGTCGCTAAGCTCGCTATCGCCTATTAGCGAGGCAGGGGAGGTGATTAACGAACCAGCGCTAAACACGTTTAGCGCTTGTTTGTTAACGCCTGGTCTCACCCTGACTTAGCCATGTAATCCAATGGGAGGTGGATTACATGGCTAAATCCCCCTCGCCCTATCGCCAAGCTAACACTGGTCACAGTGTGAATATCGCTTGTTTTCAAGCGATATTCACACTGTTCTCCAGGGTTTCTATCGCTTTGGAGATAAGCGTTGCTGATAGCACGCTATCTCCGCGATAGAAACCTGCGATAGCCGGCGATAATTATCCTAGCGCTAACTGCGCTTATCGATAATTATCGCCGGTTATTGCTAATAGGCCCCTTAATTCCGATAAAGCCAGTAATGTAATGTTAATCCCCCAGCCCTGGCATTTTGCTGATCCGTCGCTGATACCTCTGGCCCTGGCAAGTATGAAGGCTGGTGTTCAGGTATTTCTTGCTTCTCCGAAAGATCATCAACTTTGGAAATTGCGTCCCCTTCAGCACAGATGACTCACACGTGCAAGGTGTTTACCTTGCCTCCTAGAGGCACAGGTAAATGTATCACTATTTGAGATCTAAAAAAGCTTAAGTGCTCACTCAAAGAGCACAAAGGACCTGGAACCTACACCTTATGAACATGATACGATTATGAGGCATAAATGGATGAAAGAAAAATAAATTCCCTTCAAGCCACTGCCCTCTCACCATTAATTTCACATTTTGACCCGGACTCCCTCTGTTATCAGTTGTTAAACAAAGCTTATTTTTTCTGAGCCTGGGTTGTAAAATAAGCATGAATGTATTATTGACAAAAGAGGTAGCTATGTTTGACGTGTAGGTTTCAAATGTGTATGTTATTCCCAAATTACGTCAATATGTAGAGCTTCATGCTGTTAGCGTATATATTTCAACCAATGTTTCCTCCTTTCACAAATATGTGTCCTCTTTCGAAGAAACACATGAGCTAAGGGTGATATTAAGATGAACATGGCTTCCAAGAATTGGAGTTTTGTATATAAACTGGCCCAAAAGTGCTTCCATGACAAATAACCTCTCTTCATTTTGGTGACATTCGCTGCGGTGCACACTATGAGCTCACTTACAATATATCGACCATATTTCTTTTTTCTGGGACTATATCTCTCCCTCTACTGTCTTAAGTGCTCCCTGATCATGGTCCCATGCCTTAAGGATAAGCTCTGTGTTGCCTTTTTCCCTCCTTGCTGGGGCGGTGGGCCTGGAAGCATCTGAGATTATGGGGAATGTTGAAGTGGTGATAGGTATGTTTTGGGTCAGTTGAAGAGCTGTCCTGCAGCCTGGATCTTGGTGGTCTGTCTCCTTTACAGTTAATCCTCTGAGTTCTGCTTTGTAAGAGGGGACTGATATAGGAAACAATAGTCTACCCTTCATAAAACCATTACCACCGCTGAATGGGCCCGTCAAGAGGACAGAGCCTTTTAGGCCTCACAGGGGCATATGTACAAGCCCCTATCGCCACCACAACGTCACTATTACCAACGCTGTGGTGGCGATAGGGGCTGCACCTTATGTACAAGGCAGTGTTAAGCCAGTTAACGTGGTTTAATGCTGCCTTGTACATAAGGCCCCCTTTCACACGTTGGTTAGCGTGAAAGGGGTGGAACGCCCACTGCAACACCCATTCATTTTGATGCTGCCCCCTATGTACAAGGGTGGCGTACACAGGAGGCAGCGCCAAAATGAAGACCAGGTAAAAACTGGTCTTAAGATGGCGAAACGAGGAGAAATGCATTATTTCTCCTTGTTTTTGCTTTTTCCATGTGTGCTGCCTTGTGCAGCACACATGGAAAAAGCAAAATGCCATTGTTTGTTTATGTACAGGAAGGTGTCCCTTCCTGTATATAAGCAAACTTTAAAAAAAATGCCATTTGTGCACATGAAAGTGACAGAATGGCATTTTAGGATTGTTTATGTGCAGGAAGGGACACCTGCCTACACATAAACAATCCTCCCCTGCACAAAGACACCCTTGCACCATGGTGCAAGGGTGCCTACGTCAGCGCTAAATTGCTAAACTTAGCGCCATCGCAGGGGGAAACGCAAGGCTGCACCACATTCTTGTAAATATGGTGCAGCCTTGCGTTTCAGAAGTGGCGGAGGGAGGCGTTAAGCCAGGAAGGCTAATGCCTCTCTCCGCCACTTCACTGTACATATGGCCCACAGTGTCTTCAGAGAGAGAGAGCTGGACACGTTGATCTCCCAGTCTGTAATGCTGCTACCAGAATTGATGCATCTGGGCTTTCATCTCTTGTGCTGTCCTGGCTAATGATTTGAGGTTGTCCTGCAGTAGCACCATGTGAATCGTGGTGTCAAATTCTGCAGATAGGTCAAGTAGCAAGCAGAAATGTATGCATGCATTATCGTGTACATAGCATGAACCTAGCTGGATAGCAACAGAGCGTGCTACGTCCTATGGAGATTTATGCATTTACATTTCACAATGACATAACCAAGCACATATTTACAATTACATTACATTTCTTACAAATTTAGATTTTTAGTCACATTGAGAATAAGTGACTTGCAACTGATATATAAAGTGATTTATTTACAACTGATAAATAAGTGATTAACAACTGAGAGTCCTAAGTGCGGTTAGATCCCATGTTCCAAGTCAGCAGCTTAGCTACTAGAACTTACCACCTTCCTTGCCATTACCAAAAGGCTCTGCTGGGTGTGACCTGGTAGCCATAAAGAGGTATTTTTTGTTTTTTTATATAGTGTTCAGTACTGCTCACGTCCATCTTAAAGCGCAGTGAGACAACCGGAGTAATGAAGGAGCAGGAAGGGTACCAGCTGCAGGTTAGGTGTCTATTTTTAGAGGCAGTGTAGGAGTTTGTGAGGGTTCACATGGCTGCTGAGATTGCTGTGTTTGCTAGTGACATTGTGTTGCTTTTTCAACAGTAAAGAGTGGTGATAGATCTGAGGTGTATGCCCTGGACTTCAGTTGTGCTGCCTCTGAAACCTTTCGCTTTGAATTTCCGAGAGGGAGATGATGCACCTATAGTTGGTTGACTTGAGTGTACTCCGTATACTAACTTTGTGACTGAAGTAAGCCCATTGAATCTGCGGCATGCGCAGTTTACCATGAATTTTAGTTGTCATCAAATCAAGACAAGTGGCGGCAATCTTAGTGTGTTTCTGGCTGCATTGGTTATTGCTTTGTGTTTTTTCAGTGTTATTTCTGGACCACTGGCAAAGTGGTTTGCGTAGTAATGGAGGTCACAAATTACTACGGTCTGCATGAATAGGGTTGTATGTGTTAGGAGAGGTTGTCATGTCAGGATAGGTCTATTTCATTAAGAGCAGTATACCAGCCACTTACAGGGAGCTAGTGTCATAAGGTTTCTGCACATACACAGAGCTATGCACAGGAAAATGGGACCCCGGAATACAGTGGTTTGCCACCATATACCGTAGCACCCAAAAACCCCAACCCAACTAGCTTAGCATCCCATTAGCACCCAAGTACTAATGTTTGGACAACCCAGAACACGGTATCTTTATCTCAGGACTCACAGAAGCAAGAACACTCTTTCGCCACTCACTCGTACTTGTCCACAAGGTGCGTAGGAAGAGACACTGGATAGGTTAAAATGTTTATTCCAACTTACGTGCTCTAATGTACAGTACACGTGTCAGTACTAATAGCATAATGCATATGACTAATATAAGCAGCATGGTTACAATTCCATAGAATACAAACGGGGAAAGCATCTCAGAGCTCAGTGGATAAACGTATAAATAACATTACCACCCTCCCCTTGCAGTAAGATAGTTTATTATAATAATAGAAGACCTCTGGGCTTTGACTAGCGAACCCCCATACCTCAGTCTCTAGATGCAGAATTACATCAGCAGGACATCATAGCTCTTCTCACTGAAAGGGATTTCTCCAAGTGTGTTTAAGCGCTAGTAAACCACAGTATTAAAAGCATATCAAATCCTTCATGGCAATTGCACATAATGTTATGTCTGGGTGCGCGAGACTGGCCATATCAGGAAGAACCAGAATACATTGTTATGTGACCTTGTACATGTTTGTGCAGACTGAGCCCAAAAAGGTGAACAACAGAAAATGCAGACAGTGCAAAAGAACTTGGCACGAGCAAAGGGCGAGGAAGGCCCGGCTCAGTGTAACGTGCGCAAAGAAAAGCAGCATGGCAGCCAGGCCTAGGCCAACATAACAAGGCAGGTAACAATCCACAAGACACCCTCCCCTGGACAGTCTGGCGGCCAGGACAGAGGCCCATCAGAGGAGAAAATTGACGTCGGAGCACAGGGAGCGCCCAAACGGCGAAGGGCAGGTCAATCCATGAAAGTGAAAGTGCAGAAAAAAGCCATACCCTCCAAGAGTTCATCATTGGAATCGTCAAAAAACATAGATGCCATCCAATCCATGAGTTCAAAAGAGCAGGAATGCTCCTCAGCAAAGGGAGCATCCAGAAGCAATGCGGGACAGCTTGCGTGATAATTGAAACAGCTTCGTTGTAGGAGATCCTGGGCAGCCGCCCAGATATCCCATTGCGCCAAAATCCCCAGTGCAGCCGCACGCGCCATACAGCCAGCGACGGAACAGTCCTGCTCATGGGCCTCTAAGGGACCCATCAACTGAACAAAATCCGGAACAGACAATGACGAATTGGAGAGGCAATAATCCAGAGTCCAGGTGAAAGGACAGCGGACACAAGTCATCACAGGTTGCACGCAAGTGAAATACGCAAAGCGAAATGAAAGAGTATATGACACGCTCAGTGTCGCCAATGGCAAGACACCAAAACCGGCCAAAAGGCGCTCACGGAGCAGCTGGAGGCGTTCTGGATCGAGCAGGTCCCATCGGGGAGCAGCCATTGCGCAGAAAGCAAATTAAGAGCAAGACACCGGCCGCTAAAGCGAGGATCAATGGGAAACCGCCAAAGACACTGGAAAATATAGAATGTATGAAAGCCGGGATGACACCAAAAATAGTCTGGAAGGAGGACACCAAGCCCGACCCAACGACCTTAAAAAAGTGTACTAGGCCTTCAGTGTTAGATGCGTTAAAAATACGATGTATTAACTCCCCAAAATGTTGGGGGAGATTAGTGTTTAAAAGGGCCTGTATTTCACTGTGGGTACTCGCCACCTGGAGAATGAATGTCTCCCGGGCGGACGTGAGCATAACTTCCTCGTTTAATAATAGTGCCTTTATTCTGCTCAGTCTATTGAAATCTGCTTCCATGGTAGGGATGGAAGGCCAAATAGAGATATCAACCTTGCCATGAGGGGGAGGAAAAAGCACATTTTTGCAGCAGACAACCCTGTGCGAAACTGTTACAATGTAAGGAATGCCAGCCTGCAGGCCACAACAGTTTTCGTTATTTAAAAGTAAATAACTACCATTGGAAAGGAGAGTGAAAGTAGGTGAAATAACAGGAGCAGGAATACCTTTCAGCACACAAGCAAGATTAGGAGAGGAAACGCTACATGAGCCATGCAATTTAATGTGTTTACAAATAAGCGAATGACCTATAGTCGAGTCGCAGTACTCCCCCGTGAGAAAGACTTCCTTGCCGTCCCGAAGGCATTTATACATGAAAGGCAAGGACCAGAGTTCATGCAGGAAAGCACTGCCCAATGGCCGGTAACGGCCCACAGGATAATGTTTCATGCACGAGTCAAATTCAAACAAGGAAAATGGTAAAGCTATAACCCCATGGACTAGCCATACAGCAGAATCGAGTTCTGCAACAGAGAACGGCAAAGGATCCACCTTTTCGATATGTAATAGAGTGTAAGTTGCATCCTTCATGGACATAAATTGCTGTTTGTCAGTTAAGTTAAAAGGTAGAAATAAGGCAGAGGTGTTCAAAAAATGCCAAGGCACTTTACCTAACTTAAGTGTTTGTAAAGTCCATGCAAACTGCATAACTGAGCGCAATTGATTCTGACCATGATATAACACAGAAACATCATCTTGTACAATATCAACAACAGAGGACACAATATTCTCTAAAGTGTAAATACGAGAAGACAGGGTATTAATACTATTGTCAACAACAGCAAGCACCTTTTCCATATTTGCTTGATCTATTTCCCGAAGACGGGAAGCAGCTTCCATTTGTGATAGCTTCCAGAGTTCATTATACGTTTCATAAATGAATCTCTTAGGTCGGGGACCATGAGGTCCCAAAACAAAGTCGGACAGATCAATATTGCCTGTAAGGAGGGACAAATGTTGTTTAACAGAATCAAGGGACGAATGTTGCAGCCATTGTTTGCATAATTTACCAACAGAGTATGTAGTGACAGTACGGGCATCAGTAAACCTCGGATCAGGCCTATTCTGTGTGTAGCTAGCACCAGTATCATGAAAACGCATTTGACATGCATTAGATGATATAGGCCATACTAACCAGGGTGACTGAACCAGCTCAGAAACATTAAACGAATTATTTTGTAACATTGCCTGCAGGGACACGAGGGACATATTGAATCGTGAGCTTTCATTTGGAAAACTCGACAGGGATGGTATTGATGGCGTATTCAATTGTTTAGTGGTTGCTAAGCCCCAACATGTAGTCTGATAGATGGAAGCATTTAGGAACATAATTTGGGTAGGGATGAGGCAAGCACGATGCAACGCCTCGGTGCCCTGTACCTGCCATGGCTTGGAGCCCCAAATAGATTTTAAATCCACTGTATTATCCCAGTACTCATAACCACCCACAGCTAGGGCACTCAGAAAGGAACCTGAATAAAGCAATTTGGTGTGTGTCAACATAATTTTCTGAGTTGATGTGTTATTAAGTCTAAAATAATAGGATGCAGGGTTCGACCGATTAAAATCAGTAAAATAATTAAACTTATTTCGAAGAGTTTGAGAGCTACCTGGCAAGGGGTTTGGACAATGTTCCCATTGGGTGAAGTTAACAGAACTTCGCAGGGCACTGGGCTTATGAAGAAAATGATTACCCCAATGTTGGTAACAATACAAATCGGCATAATTAGCAGAATTCATATATAGATCTTCAGCATTAAAAGATGCATAATATTTTAAATCGGCAAACAATGCTTCAACGGCATGCACATCCCAATCATCAGAATGAATATTATTTTGTACTACATCACCCATTGAAACACGAAGGACATTAGGTACATTAATAATTTCCGTCGGACCATGGATTTGATAATTCACTGCATCCCATACGATGCCATCAGCAACTGGGAAGGCTGAAATGTTCACAAATGTGTGGTCACGCTTCATGATGTGAGACGAGGAATGAGGAGCCAAAGTTCCAGAAACATAGTCTACAGCAGAGCGTTCAGGTAAATAGTGACCATTGATTAGTAGAAAAAACACTGTGACAAAGCCAATGGACATGAACAAAAATATCAAGAAAAGTACCAACCAGAGGTATGTCCAGGGGGAATCAAAAAATTGTCTCTAAACCAGGATATAAAAATACTGAACTTGGATGGAACTTTTGAAGATGTAGAATCCGAATCAAAGGAATAACGAGTCGGGCTTAGTGGCGTTGTTGGTTGATGTGCCACCGATTCTGATGCAGGATAAGTATACTCGTCCTCGTTGATATTGGTGGAGAGTTGGGGATCAATCATAGTTTCAGGCAAATCAACCATCTCAATTACAGCATCAGCGATCGTTCGTGTAGATGGACTATGAACATATGTCCGATAAATGGCAGGACAAGAGACCGCTGGTGTGACACTATTCAGGATCGGCCAGGCGCTGTAGCTTGACATTTTCAACTGAGATGTATCTGTTCTCTTTGCGACCAGGAAGCGGTGGTAAAATGACTGTACGTGTTCCCTTCAGGCCAAGAACTGGAACCGGTGCACGAAAAGAGGGGCCAAATTCTTTTTTGTTTTCAACCTTCTCTCGAACCAGTTCTCCAACTTTCGGAAGCCAGCCGGCTACCGGAATCTGCAACGCAGGATCTGTGGCTGAAGGCAAATGTGTAGTTGCAAGTTTGTCTCGGGCTTCTTGTAAGTCCTGTAACATAGCAGAATGGTTATCTACATCAAACTTGGCGGATTGCGCCGCGATGTCTGGACCCTCAAGGTCAGGCACAAACATTCTTATGCCAAAGAGCATTTCGTATGGGGTCCGCCCACCCAGAGGTCTTCTAGGGAGATTATTAAGTGCACGCTGAACGGTATACAAATGGGCCAGCCAGTTCCTGCCAGTACCTAAAACCCTAGCTGTTAAGGATTGCTTTAAGTCACGGTTCATTCGTTCAACGATAGAGTTGCCCTCAGGCCTATACGGAGACGAAAATTTCACCCGCACCCCAAGCGAAGCCATTGCATCCTTGTAAGCCCTAGAGGCAAACGCTGGACCTTGGTCCGAATGGAAGGTGCCGCATGCGAAAATTCCCACAAAGACACGCAAATCCCTGATTACATTTCGGGCGTCAGCACTCCGTTGTGGCCAGACCCAGAGAAACCGTGTGCACGAGTCCACCGCCACTAAGATGTATTTATAAGCAGTGTCTGATGAGAATGGACCGCAGTGATCCAAGTAAACACACCCAAAGGGTCTGTTAGCAATGCAGAGCGGTGTTTGTGGTGGACGTGTTACCGTGGAAGGCTTAATCTGTTGACAAACGTCGCAAGAAAGCACAAAAGCACGGGTGTCTTTATATAACCCACGCCACCAATAACGCTGCTGCAAGATGGAAACCGTAGCTGACACACCTGCATGTGCAGAAGCCATGCCTTCGTGTGCAGCTGATATCAAGGCACTCCTGCGGTCCGCGTTGGGGATCAGCCGATCTCCAACGTCAGGTATAGTTACATAAGGAACCTGATCGGGACTTAATGTGTAAGAATACTTGGAAGGGAAACCTGTAGGGTAATTATTACCTTCCTTGGTTGCAGCAATAGCTGCTAATATAACAGGGTCTATTTTAGACATGGACCTGGTAACCGCTGCTACTGAACACGTGACTACTGCTGAACGGGCAGCTTCATCTGCCAGATCGTTACCAATAGCGTGTGCGCCCACCCGCTGATGGCCTAAGGTGTGAACCACCTGTGTGAGGGGCAGACGTTGTTGCAATTCTGCCACTCGAACCCAAAGCATTTTATGCTTGATTGTGCTCCCTTTTGCGTCCTTGTAGTCGTTTTTCGACCAGAAAAACAGATTGTCATTGTAAGATTGTACACAGTAAAAAGAATCACATACAATAAGAGTGGTCTCATCCTGTGAAGCGAACTCAAGTGCAAGTAGCAATGCATGCAGCTCGGCCAATTGTGCGGTACTGTCTCCAAGTGTGCGTGTGTGCACTACAGTGGATTTGAACTTGCAATCCACAAAGGATCTTGCAACAATAGCACATGCAGCAGAATAAGCGTGCTTGGACCCAGTGGCCGGTTGCGCCGAACCATCGGTGTAGATCACACATTTGTAATCCTCAAGCGGCAACAAAAACAGAGGAGGAGGATGAACAAATTCATACTGTAAGAACTCCTGAGTCTGAAGAGAAGAATCGAAAATAAAGGTGACGTCTGATGACGTCAAAGATGTAGCCCATTGTATCCAACGGGGATGCATTGCTTTTGAGTTCGGTACACTTGCCTTTGTTACTGCCTCTAGGGCAGGACAGGGTGTTACCACCAGAATTCGCTTACCCTGTGCCAGTGCGCGTTCTTTTAGAATCGCCATTTGCACTGCAGTCAGAACTTTTTCAACAGATGTAAAGCGCAATTCAGCGGAAGTGTACAGATGTGACTTGTATGCGATAGGTACTGTATCACCTTCATTAAAGGTTAAATAGGTGAATCCCACCGCCCCGGAATTATTCTAATCACCAGGTTTGTGTGGTTATCACGAGTCAAAAGATATTTAGACTCCAATAGGTCTGTCTGCAAAGACTGCAGAATTGAGGTGTGCTCAGGCAGCCAGCAAGACCTTGAATAAGTAGGTTGTATCAAAGCATACAAAGGCTTGATACGCTGGGCATATTCGGGAATGTAAGTACGCCCGAAATTCAGGAAACCCAGCAAAGACTGAAGTTTCTTCAGAGTATTTGGGGGCACAAATGTGCACATTTTTCCAAGAAATGGGGGGCTAAGCCCTTACCTTCGTTATTGAGCTCATAGCCCAAGAACAGAACGGTAAATTCAGCAATGTGTGATTTAGCAAAGTTAAATTTGTAACCCTGCTCCGCGAATTCAAGAATAATGCGGTCCACACGGGACAAATGCTGAAATAATTCGTCGTCCGTCAGATAAATGTCATCTACGTACGAACATGCGTCTTGATCAATGTCATGTAGCAAAGAAACAACACGGGCGGCGAATATACCCGGACTATTTTTATAGCCCATGGGTAATCGCCGGAACTGGAATAATTTACCACCGGATGTGAATGCGGTCCATTGACCACTCTCCGGGGCTAGGTTGTGCGTGTAGAAACCGTTTGAAAGGTCAAGTGTCGTTTTGTATTTTTTACGAACAAGACTGTCTACAAGCGCAGAACTGTGTGTATTTTGCACCGCAAAGTTCCGACAATGAGTATTTAAATGCCGGTAATCCAAAACTAAGCGGTACGATCCATCGGGTTTAGAAACCACGAAAAGGGGATTGTTCATAGGTGATACGCATGGTTCAATTACTCCCTGATATTCCAACTGTGTCAGAATTTCGGAGACGGGGCCTTTTGCCTGCCGTTTGATGGGATATTGGGGTTGTGGCTGCGGTAGTGACCGCAAAGGTATTGCATGGGGAGGTGACTCTTCATCCCATCCCACATGGTTGCGGTATAACGCTGGTGCCAGGTACACAGCCCACTCAGCTGCAAGTGCTTCAGCTTTGTCTTTTGGGACATGCCGTGAAAAGCTTGGAAGGATTACCTCCTCTCCTTTATGTGCAGCTAAAACGAATGGGGGTGGCCAATCCACCTCTGCTAACAAAATGTCATACGAAGAGGTTAGATTTTCCCAAAAAATCCCTTTTATTTCACGCGGTATGTCACCTTCGATTTGTATAACTATATTATATAGTCTGTCAGGGGGTGCCACTCTCGTGTCAGCTGTCTCTACTGTAACAAATGTTTCAGTTGCTGTCGCCTCCATATGAGGACGTAGCGCCTCCCGCACTATGGTAACTTCCGCGGCGCTGTCTAGGAGGGTCACTGCCCACGTCCAATTCTGGAGTCTCGTTCTCACGGTCTGAGGCATATTTCGCTGTAACAGCGGCAACCTTTTTCTTCTGAAATTGCGGTCGAGGAAGATGAAAGTCTTCTGCTTTACCTCTGACTTGTTGTCGAGGTTGGTCTCGCTCCTGGGGAGCCTCTCGGCCCCTTCCTCTATCTTGCCGTCCTCCTCCACCAGCCTGTGACGACGTCTGGGCCTGTGAAGAACGAGGAGAACGCGTATCAGAGCTCTGAAACCTTTCTGGTGATTTAATCCTTGACCTATCACGTAAATCATAAGTACGTTCAGAAGAAACCGAAACTGGGGAAGCGCCTCTCGACCCCGGCTTCTTTTGTTGCTTACCCTGTTTTTTCTGTCTCCAACTCTTTTTAGTGAAGACTGGTTTATCATCTTTCTCAGATGCACTTTTTGTTTGTATAACTTGTGTTTGCGATTGAGTTTGCATTTTTACAAAAGGCTTGTTGCCTAGGCTATTTCTTCCAATTGTTTTATAAGCCCGGGCTATTATTTTCGGTAATTCGCGAGGCCTGTCCAACTCTGGGACTAAAGCCAAAGCATTCGCTACTTGAAAGTTCATAGCATCGCCCTTGACATTTCCAAGGATCAGCTCAGCTACTACATCAAACACTCCCACTAGTCTCATCCCTAATTCCACAGCCGCTTCAGGGCCATGTTCATCCTGTACTTTTTAATTACAGAGGGTAGAACCGTCATGGAAGGAGTTCCAAAACATTTTGAATAAACTGCTGCGAATACCTTACCCCAGTTTTCACATGATGTCAAATCGGGGATTATGTCTTTTGGCAAACTTATCGTAAGGATGCGATGTTTATCTACTGGGGATGTATGTGGAAACACTGCTTCTATCTGATCGAACTTTTCTGCAAGCCAGTAAGGATAGTCGTCCTTATTTTGTGGACGTTTGCCCATCACAGAATTTACCATGACAGGACTTATAGTCACTCCAGCTGCAATAGCTGGTTGGCCTGCGACTACAGGAGCAGCTCCATGGAGGCTACCTGTAACGTATGTCACCAAGGCTCGATGCACTCGCACCAATTCGGTATGCATAGTGCGCAGTTCCGCAAGCGGTAATGCCAGATAATTCGGATGTGGGGTATACCCGGCCAATACAGGCCAAGTGGCCCCCTGAATTGACAAGGGGCCTAAACGAACTGCGGTAGTTGGTTGTGGTAGGGCGCCATTAAACCAAACACGGTGCTGCCAAGCCGTGAGAGGTACTTCAAGAGTGGTATAGGGTCGATATGCAGCAGGAATAACGGTGGGTTTATATTCATGAAACAGCTTATCACCTGCATCCACCGCCTCAAAAGTGATCCAAGTGTAAAACACTTCAAAGTGATAAGCCGCATCGGCTTGAACCACAAAGACCAACTCGACCCCAGTATCGGGCACTCCATACACAGCTAAGTGGTCTCGGAGTGCTCCTCGACTATGTGCAGCTATCGCCACACCAGCCATGACCAAACAATTATATTCGACAACCTAACAGGGAGCACAAAAATGGGTCTATTAACTAACCTTTTTAATAATATCAAGCTTGAAAGAACCTATAAAACATTCAATATAGGAGGTATCACCGTCACATACGCCTCCGGAAGCGTACGCGAGGGGTTTGTGGACAAGCACAAGTACTACTCAAGCGTCTCGCAGATAAGCTGCCCCACGGTGGTCGCGCCATGTCATAAGGTTTCTGCACATACACAGAGCTATGCACAGGAAAATGGGACCCCGGAATACAGTGGTTTGCCACCATATACCGTAGCACCCAAAAACCCCAACCCAACTAGCTTAGCATCCCATTAGCACCCAAGTACTAATGTTTGGACAACCCAGAACACGGTATCTTTATCTCAGGACTCACAGAAGCAAGAACACTCTTTCGCCACTCACTCGTACTTGTCCACAAGGTGCGTAGGAAGAGACACTGGATAGGTTAAAATGTTTATTCCAACTTACGTGCTCTAATGTACAGTACACGTGTCAGTACTAATAGCATAATGCATATGACTAATATAAGCAGCATGGTTACAATTCCATAGAATACAAACGGGGAAAGCATCTCAGAGCTCAGTGGATAAACGTATAAATAACATTACCACCCTCCCCTTGCAGTAAGATAGTTTATTATAATAATAGAAGACCTCTGGGCTTTGACTAGCGAACCCCCATACCTCAGTCTCTAGATGCAGAATTACATCAGCAGGACATCATAGCTCTTCTCACTGAAAGGGATTTCTCCAAGTGTGTTTAAGCGCTAGTAAACCACAGTATTAAAAGCATATCAAATCCTTCATGGCAATTGCACATAATGTTATGTCTGGGTGCGCGAGACTGGCCATATCAGGAAGAACCAGAATACATTGTTATGTGACCTTGTACATGTTTGTGCAGACTGAGCCCAAAAAGGTGAACAACAGAAAATGCAGACAGTGCAAAAGAACTTGGCACGAGCAAAGGGCGAGGAAGGCCCGGCTCAGTGTAACGTGCGCAAAGAAAAGCAGCATGGCAGCCAGGCCTAGGCCAACATAACAAGGCAGGTAACAATCCACAAGACACTAGCATCAATCTAAATAGTAGAGGAAGGAGAGGTCCAAGCTTCTCTTCTCTGTGAGCATCATTGTGTTTCCATAGTGATGGCCCCCAATGTGAGCCAATAACAGTAAAAGGTCACTAGATAGCAGAGAAAGATAGAGGTCTGAACATAGAGTTTTTAAAACCAGAAGAAACGTGAGGTGATGGTACAACCATACAGTGTAAACATCACAAGTAAAGAACAGTCTAGAGTACTGTGAAGTGTACTGAGCGGCTCCTCTGAGACATTATGACTAGACCTTGATGCCTTACCGAGAGTACTGCTATTAACGTAAGGTGCCACCTCTGGCATTTTAAGTTCCAGGCCAGAATCCACAACACGAATATTGTGTCTGGTGCTTGAAGTTACATTTAGAGTATAAAACCAACTGATTGAAGATACATATGGATTAGTAGTGCCCATTTCTTTTAGCACCACCTGTAGCGTTGGCACTACATACTGTCTACCTATCTGGAGGCCATATTTGACATTCAAAACATGCACCATAACTGAAGAAACCTACAGTGTATTTGTAATGCAGCAACACACCTTAAGGAGTCCTCTCACAGGCCAGGGCTCTGGATTGAGGCTAAACCTTAAAACAAGGGATTTTCCCCAGGACAAAAAACATGTTTGTTATGCAACTAACTTCACACTACATTCTCAAGGAGCAGCTAAGATGCATTTCCCCCACTGTTTAATGTAAACATATTTCGTAGGGCTAACAAAACGAGCTCCTATGAGGTAACACCGTACAAAGATACCAAAAAGTGCCTGCATTGAGGCTAGTTACCAATAGGCAAAACTCTAAAGCTTTTACACGGTAAGAAAGTTAAACTCTCAAACGATATATTTTTGTAGGACATCATTTGCTCCACATTCAAACTATACTTATAAACGTGCTTCAAGAGACTAGATAAGTGGTTAAGTAGTTGGGATCTGTTTGTCAATAGCTCTTTATTCGAATTTGCATTTAACAATTCCAGGCAGATGGAGATTGAGGGGTCCATTCGAACCAGGGGGGCACCAGCTGAGGCGCTGGCCTGCCTCTGGGGTATTTCTAGACGTTCAGGGGAACTTCAGAAGAAAAGGAAGGACAGAACCTCTGTCTGGAGTGAAGGGAAACTCGTGACTTCTGCTTTCTTAGGCTCTGTTTCCAGGGCCAGTGGCACCTGCATCTCCACTCCCTCCGAGGGACAGGTAAGATGGACTTACTGGGGACTTTATAAAACAGGGTTCCCCTGGAACGTCTGTGGACCATTTCTGGTTGGAGGTGTTTTAAGAGGGGTACCTCACAATGCTGAAAGGCACACAGGCGACCTTCAAGTGGTCAGGAGGTCACGGGACCTGGGGAGTGCAGGTTGGAAGTGTGGTCTGCCTCATGAGAACCAGGGTGCTGCTGCTGGAAGACACCAGGTCAAGGAAGAATGGTGATGAGTTGGGGCTGGAGGGAAGGTCCCTGAGCTCTCCTTCATTCGCAGTAAATTAGGTAAAATAGAAGACCTGCATAACACACTCCTAGCGGCTGGACTGCACAAAATGCATCAGCCCCTCTTACAAAGACCCATGGGGCTAGCGATATCAGAATCTGTAGTAGCTGCTCGAGTCCAGCCACTCTCTTGTACCAAGTGCGACCTCTGAGGTCTTTAGGGGCCGCAGGGCAGAAGTAGGATTGAACAGCACAGAGTGGTGTTTGAAATATATCCCAGCGAGGGCCCGTGCCCCCTGATTGGAACAGCAAGGGCCAGGACAGCGTGCCTTGCCACAGTGCATAAAAGGAATTATTTGAGGGGACGGCCAGCGCCCCAGGATAACCACATTGCCATCGGACGTAGGGAGCCACCGGGTCTACAAGAGGAGGTCCGTAAGGAGAGGGACTCCCCAAACAGAAATACCACACTGCGCCCTCCCACACAGGAGTGGGGAAAGCACAAATACCAGTCTACCACCTGCACTGCCACAGGACCCTACGCTTGGGAGAAAGGGAACGAGAGCAATCAGCTCCCTCGCCGGCTCCAGACAAAATGCCAGGTAGGGCAGAGGCAGCTTGGCTGCTCAGGCTCCGGTTCCTGCAGCCTCAAACAAAAGTGAACATGTGCCCCACATGAGGTGCAGGAGCACCCAATGTAAAGAAGGCTACAGGTACCAGCAGGTGCTTTTAGTGTTGAAAACAAAAAGAAGAAGGAAAAGTGAATACTTTCATTCCACAGGGCCAGATAAAGGAGTCATGTGAGGGTGAAAACTCCCCCTAGCCCACTTGAACTTCAGTAAAAAATGCATAAGCTTTTAAAGCCTTTAATTAATTGAACTGACTCTGCTGGCTGCCATGTGAGCAGCAGTCTTCCACAAGTTCCATACTTTGTACTCTAAGCTTGGGGCCATAAGTCTCCCAGGGAAAGAGTGATCTATGAGAGATTTCCTGTTTTTTCAAGTTTCAAGTAATCCAGGAGCAGCAGGCCTCCACAGCCTTACTTTGTATTTAAAACTTGGCACCGTGTTTCCTAGGTCACTCTTTCAGATTCCCTGTTATTTCAAGCACTCCAGGAGCTGAAACGTTTGACCAGTGGCTCTGATGTCCATGGACCTTGGTTACTAGGTTATGTGGTTGCTTTGCAGCCCATTGGAAGATAAAAGAAAGACTCTGATACTATATTGCTTAATATTGAAAGCGTTGTTGATATGTCTATGTTGACAGTAAATCATCGTATATGCTTTCTCATAAGAAAAGTAGTATCAGCTTGAAAGGTTTTGAATACTAATTTCTATTTTGTCTGAGCTTGTATTTGGCCTTTGAATGTGATGGTGACACCCTGGTAAAGTCTGTATGCCTGTCTTTTATTAATGCACCCTTCATGTTGTGTTAGGCACATAAGAGTAGAATGGTGCACCTAGGGAATAGGGCTTGATGGTGCAGACTGTCAAAGGCGCCTCAACACATGGGTTCCAGGGTACATTTAGTGGGTTTACCTTAACCTGTGGACCTTTCATTAGTGCATGCACCATGTTGGTTGTGAGGCCCTTTAGAGGTGTGACTAGCAGTTATGATACATTGGGTGGTGGCAGAAAGGTCATTTATGGCTTTAAGCAGGAAAATGACAACTTCCTAAAAGTGTAATTTCCAAAATAGTAATATAAAATCTGACTTGACCATTTTAAACAACCATCAAAATAAGCCTTTGAATCATTTTTGTAGCTGCTCCCAAACTGAAATCAAGCACTATAAGTTGTTATAGTGTAAACCATAATTTTCTTATGGGAGAGCCAGCCTTGCGACAGTAAACTACACCTTTGGAGAGTTTTGTCTGCCAGGACATGTAAAACATTAAATATAAATGCCATACTTTTAAACACCTTGCACCCTGCCCTAATGTCATTTAGGGTCTACCTTAGGGGTGTCTTATAAGTATTAAAATAGACGTTTTAGGGCTGGCAAAAGGTTTGTTTTACAGTGATAATTTAGTGGGTGGGACAACGACTGCTTCAGCCTGTTAATAGCATTTAGTTCATATTACTAGGTACAAGTGGTACCATATACTAGGGACTTGCAAGTATATTAAATATGCCAATTTGGGGTATGACAATTCTAACATGTTCAGAGAGGACAGCACAAGCACTAAACCACTGGTTTGCAGGATTAAAGTATGCAGAGCTGGCAAAAACAGGTTCAGAAAAAGAAGCCAAAACTCTGGGAGAATACAACGCTAAAGGTGGTCATTTCCAACAATAGGTATATAAGCTGTAGCATATCAACATTTTGCCATCTTTCTTAAACGGCAACAGCAAAAATAAATTAACTTCAACTGACCCAGGATTAATGGGACCATCCTGGCAGATGCTTCAAGAATATGTAGGTTGAAAGTCTTAGACACTATTGTTCCATGATTAAAATGCACCCTAAACCTTCTCTGGCCTCCTATTAAGTGTGTCCATAGCACCAGAGTTGCAATGGAAACTGCCTGCATTGGGTATCAGAATAAAATTCAACAATTATTAAGAGAACCATGAGGTCCTCTCTTCTCTGCTCATAGGCTGAGAGGCAATGCATTGCACCAAAGGTCAGGTTTTCTGATAGCCAGAAAATAATCAAATAAAAAGATGCTGTTTTACAACTTAACTGAAATGAATAGCTGCCCAGAGAAGTATAGATCTTACATTGACATCTGAAGAAGAGACACCCAATACCCTACAAGAAATGTGACAGAAGATGATTGTCAACTTAAGGCCCAGAGATTAATGTTGTGGCCAGGAGGACAAGGCTAAAATCGTATTAGCATCCCAAAAGAAGTTGTAATCAAGCAGACGAGGTCACTGCAAACAAATGCATTCAGGCAGGTGGCAGCTAAGAGTGGGCCAACCAAAAGAACGCTATTGTCAGGAAGATGTCCAGCACAAATAGTCAACCTATAGATGTTAATGGTAGGTTGCCCTTGCCCTGAGCAAAAACATTCAACAAAAAATTGGTCATGGAAACTAAAGGAGACGATTTTCAAACCCCTTGAACACACCAACAAACCTGGCCAAGCTAATACTTAGGGTACAAGAGGCCTCAGCGTATCTAATGAGTTCTATATCTGCTGTCAAAAGTCCTGGTTTAAGGCAGGTAGGCCCTAAATCTTCCAAGCCACCAACTTGAGATAACTTTGACTACCCCATGGGATTCCCCATGGGACCCATCAAAATAATTAGAGAAGAAGGTGAATGAGAAGTTCTCTGGACAATTGCAAAAGAGTAGGTAACCAATACAGAGATTGGTGTTTCAGTAAAGGGCCTGGCTCTGGCTAAGAGACAAGGAATTATGCTAAAGTGAGGACGGAATTCTATGTTTTACTTTTAAAAAGATGGGGGCATATTATCAAGCGGCAGCGATAATTATCGCTGGCCGCTCTTAGCGAGATTTTTTTTATCGCCTGCTATCGCTGGCAATTATCGCCGTGCCATCGCTGTATTAACAACGCATAGCGCAATGGTGATAATTTTCTAGCGATAGCGGTGTTTTCCATGGAACATCGCTGGTTTTGCAGCGATGTTCCATGGAAAACGGCGATAACCTTGCTGATACGACCCTGTGGTCGTATCAGCATAATCCACCTCCCATGTTAGGTATGCCTTAGTTAGGAATTTAACAGAAGTTAAATTCCTGCGTTAAGGCCGAGTTAGCGCGAAAAAGATCAGCGCTACACCGGACGGGGCCTCGTTGTAAATATTGCGAAGCCCCGTTAGCGATATTTTACACTGAAGTTTTACGAGGCACGCCTACCTTGCATCTCATTAGCGATGCGAGGCGAGGCGGAAAGAAACCGGGCGCTAAGGCAAGGAAACACGCGCTAGCGTGTCCTTGTTAATAAAGCAATAAAATTATCACCGCTTTTCGCCCGAAAACGGACGCTAAAGCGGCGATAATGTTATCGCCAGCCCCTGATAATATGCCCCTTAGTGCTTCCAACACCTTAAATTTTCTCCATAGTTTCCCAAGCCATAAATTTGGTACTTGATTTTCTTGGTTACAATGTGGAATTCAGACTTTGTCAATTCACTAAGGCCATCAAGGAAGTTGTTTTAGCCATTGAAAGGACCTGCGAATTGCGACAGCACACAAACCAGGAGTCTCTCAGTGTGATATTTATGCTCATGTGTCCTTGGAAACTGCTGTAGATCAGCATAAAGCAAACAGCCCGAAACCGGTCCCAGGATGCTTGTTTCCGGTCCAGGGAAGACATGGTTTGGCAGTCCGGGCTGGACTGTTCCCATGAGGCACAGGGTCAAGACTGATTTGCATATAGCTGTGTCTGAACTGGGGTGGAGAAGTGAGCTAAAGAACGATGATGGATTCAACCCAGATCTGTGACTGGGGGTGAGTGTCTGAAAAGTTTCAGCGCTCCGTCCATCATCTCCTTGTGTTTGCGTAGATCAGCATAGGCACAAGAAAAACGTAAGTCAAGTGTACAGTAACACCCTCCATTTCTTGGAGAAAAGACTTACCCTGGATGTGATAAAGTGAGTAGATTTTCAAAAGATAAGATGTCAGAATCTTGAAAAAATAACAAACATTCTGTTCAGAAGGGAACATTTTCAGCACAAGAACAAGCAGGGAAGGACAGAATGATAATGTGGAGTGGGGTTCAGTCAAGGATTCATCTATTACCTGCTATTTCGAATGACAAAGCGCAATAACAGAGGAGATAGTTTGGACACATATTGCTATATTACAGAATTGGTGTTTGTAAGAGAACAGGGTCACAAATTATGACATGTACAAAACACAGTTTTTGCTTTCTCATGTTTTTAGACCTCTCCTGTGAGCATGTTTCGGTAAAGGAGCCTTACCCACTGTAAGCTTCTGTCAAAATTATGTTGAGCTTTAACCACCTTTTAAAATAAGGCCAGCTGTTAATCAGTTGGGTTAAGAGGTTACACATGAATAGGGATGCACATGCGCACACATGTGCAGACTGAGCAAGGAACACTGTTGTTTAACTCAGTTTAGTATCTCTACACAGGTAGAGCCTTTTCACAGATGGGACCAGGAGTAAAATAATATACTTACCATAAGTAATTAAAAATAATTCGATTGGAAGTCCAACAAGAAATGTCTTGTTTAACTTTAAAATGAACTCTTTTTTACACCAAAATACAAGTTTTGATTGGCACAACATGGAAAAGTCACTTATGTGCCTTTTCGTATATTTTCATGGTGCCCATAAACTACCCTGCAGGGCCAAGGTAATTACTCTACTAGACATCTGGAAGTTTGAAGCCTCACCTAAACAATAGGCCTTTTGCCGGGGTTAGCCATCTCCTGGCGGAGGAAGGGAGCAGGGGAGAAATCTGCAAAAGGTGATTAGTTACCTCTCCCTGAAAAACCTGGCATGTTGTTCCTACAGTAAGCAAAGAAGGGGCAAGCAAAACTCTGGCACTAGCCACTCCAAGGGTTCCCTTTTATATCATGGAGGGACTAAACCAGTTCTGGCTGGGAGGAGTCAAGCTCAGCGGAGAAGTCTTTCTCAGTCTTAGTTGAACTCACCATCTTGTATATTCCCACAATGCTGTGCAGGGGGTTGACTAGCCTGTGGGCAGCTGCCAGGAAATGTAAGTTAGGGGTGAAGGGATGGTGTGGCATCTATGGATTTAGTAGAGACTCCCGCAATCTATAACTTTCCACCTCCATATTAAACCCTTGCACAAAGGAAGAGACTGAGAGAAAAATGGATAATTAGAAGAAGGGCAGACTAGCTTGCTACTTAACCCCTTCTCGAATTGAAGGACTCTAGACTGGTACTTTTAGGACTTCTGCTGGACTCTCTCGCTAGAAACAGTGGCATTGATTCCCCCACTCCCTTTGTAGAAAACTAGATGGTGGAATTCTTGGTGATGCTTAAGGGAGAGGGCCTCATGAGACTTCTGTGGATTAGTACTGGCCAAGGGTGCCCTTGAAGTGGACATCCCAGAAGGATGCTACTGGACACATAGTTACCCTACTAGTGGCCAAGTTCTCCACATTGCCTAGGGAGTGCATGTAGGAAGTACAGTCTGCTTTGAGGTCCATGGGGCGATGCTGCAAAAAGAACCTGGGCAAGGCAATTACCTAGAGCTGGGACACGGGGGCTGATCCCCAAAGCTATTTGCATTCCACTCCTGCTAGGAGGATACTGTAGTGTCCAAGGGTTAACAAAATCGTTTTTATAAAGCAAGGAAAAATCCCAAAAATGTTAGAGGCACTAAATGAACATTCCTGGTTGGTGGGGTGTGCCATCAGAAGTAAGGAGCAGCAACCACTGTCAAAAAAAAGCCTATTGGTGACAAAGATAGCTTAATTTTCTTCTGCTGCCCATGTGTGGCATTTTTTAAATCAACAGTGGTGCCATGGGCATGAGAGGCACTTCCCTCCACAAGGCATATGATACCGGGTTAGAGTTTATAATCCTCCCACAGGAAGACCATGGCCAGGTGGGTCCCCCAGAGTACAAGTGAACCTTGAACATTGCCCTGCCTTAATGAAACTGAGCTTGTGGTGGGGTGTTACCTTTTCTAGAAGCCACCAGTCCTGTGAGTAGTGACTTTGTGATCGGAGACACTCTTCAGACCTAAGCACATGGCTCACACACTCTCCCCTTCTCACCCAATGTCTGGAGAAGAGGCGACACAAGACAGATCCAAATGCCAGCTCCCCCACCAGCATGGGAAAGAAGAGCACTGGGTAGGCGGGAGCCAGCCTTAACAGTGTGGCCTCCGGGTGTCCCGTGCGGTCCTGGACTTTCAGTGCACTGATGCATCACAAGGGAAGTAGCACCTGCTTCAAGTCATAAAACCCAGGTCAGTGCTTTAAATAAAAGGAAACGAAAAGAACAAGCATTGGCAAATGCAATAGGTTTCGCCTATGTGATTTATAATTTGTTCTTTTTTTAAGCTGAAAACATAAATATGTTAATGGTTGTTAATAGAGTTCTTTTGATGCAAAATTACTCTGTAGATTATTGTTACACCCGCCAGCTACGATCAACCAGCCACGCCCTCGCCACCGTACCACGCATCCGCAGAACCACCGCCGGAGGAAGATCCTTCTCCTACCTGGCAGCCAAGACCTGGAACTCCCTCCCAACTCACCTTCGGCGAACCCAGGACCATCTCTCCTTCAGGAAGCAGCTCAAGACCTGGCTGTTCAAGCAGTAACTTACCCCCTCCCCCAGCGCCTTGAGACCCTCCCGGGTGAGTAGCGCGCTCTATAAATGCCGTGATTGATTGATTGATTGGTTATTTAGCTAATGCACTAGTCTGCCCAGTGCATGCCTTCCCTGGTGCTGCTAATGCAGGACATGGGGAATCATTAATAAAAGTTGTTGAGCCAGAGACAGTGTGGTAGGGTCAGTCAGGTGCTCTTAGGTTCTCCTAGGTCTGTGGATGGCTCTTTCAGCAACAGTTTCATGTTAGCGTATTTTCATTTCTGGAAGAAGTGGGCCGTGGTGATTGAGTAGTTAAGGACCTAGGTGAGTTCTTTGATGATGGGTTGATTGCTGAGGTTGAATGTGTGGTGGGGCAGGGGTATGCTGGGGCTCCACAGTGGATGGATCTCGTGATGGACCCCCTTCCCTTCTCATTGAGAGTGTTCCATGAGGTGAGCTGGTGTGGGTTGGCGTCGGTCAGCGTGAGAAAGTTGATGCTGTCCTTGGCGGGGGTTGGGGTGTAAAGTCTTGGTAGATGCTGTTGATTTTGTTGTGGAAGAAGTCCAACAGGTTGTCGCAGAGAGCTTGTGAAGGTGTGATGTTGTTTTCGGTCACTCAGGAGTTAGTAAACTCCTTGACTATGTTGAAGAGTTTGTTGCTGTCGTTGGAGCTGTCACTGATGTGGGTGAAAGGGTGACAGGATGATAGGGCGACCCTCTTGGAGTTTTTCAGGAGGTGGTGGTATTGGTTGCGGGCATCTTTGAAACATTTTCGGTCCTCGAGGATCTTACTGACACACCGGCTTCTTTCCTTCTGTCTGCAGTCACATTTCTGGGTTTTATGCCGTAAACCAGTTGGGACATCGTGTTCGTTCCTTGGGGTTGGTGGGTTTCTTTGGTGCAAATTCATCAGCGCTTGCCGTGATCCAGTCCACGAAGTAGTCAGGCGGTTGTCCTGTGTCTTTAGTGGTGACGCGTAGTCAGGAGTTGAAAGCATTGGTCCATCATTGCTCTGATACCTTTGGCCATCTGTTCTTCTTCTCGCTGGCGGTGGAGGCGTGGGTGTTGGGGGGGTTCCGAGATGATGAAGTGGACACATTGGTGGTCAGACTAGGTAACCTTCTCATAGTGGGAGTATTTTAGTCTATTGCTGGCTGAGAAGATAAGGTCGAGCGTGTGTCCTGCAGTGTGGTTGGGGTTGGTGGCCAGCTGTTTAAGTCCGAGGTTGGCCATACTTTCTAGGAGGTCAGCCATGTTGGCATTGATGGTGTTCTCAAGGTGGAAGTTGAGGTCTCCTAGGAAGAGGTACAGATTCGAGTCGATGGCGATAGGAGCGATGAAGTCGGGGTTGGCGTTGCGGAATGCAGGGCGGGGTCCTGAAGGTCTGTAGGTGAGGGTGCTTCTGATGATGGTTTTGCTGTTAGTTCAGAGTTGGAAGTTGAGGTGCTTCATGAATGGAGTGGAGTCGTCTGTGGTAGTTGAGTAATCGAGGTTCTCTTTGTAGATTATGGCAATGCCACCACCGCTTTTTTGGATCGGTCCCAGTGCGCAATCTTGTATCCATTGGGGGTGGCTGTGGTGCTGTCCAGAGCAGATGCGGGGTTCCCTGTGATGAAGATGGCATCCAGGGTGTGGGTCTTGATGGTGTCCCAGATTTTGTGGCATGTATTCTGAGTGAGCGTGCATTGATCAGCAAGCAGTTGATCTTTCCAGAGGTGTTGGCATCAGCCTTGCTGGTAGGTGTGTGTGAGAAGTGGTGTGGCTGATGGGAGTAGCATGGGTGGTATCCTCGGTGATGCAGGTGAATCAGCAGTTCCGGTGGGGAAAAGGGCATTCAGTGGTCCTGGGGGTGACATGGGCACAGCTGTTGTTGTCCTGGCATCCGGGCTTCAGGGCTCGAAGTTAGTCCGAGGTGAAGGGGTGGTGGTCCATGGGGGTTGGGGTCCTGGTGCTGGGCATGGTCCAGGTGTGTTCCCGCCGTGTCCACTGCATGCGCCCACTTTGTGGCCACGCATCAGCCTCCATACCAGAGGGAAGAGGGGCAATGTGGGAGGGGGAGAGAGGGAGTGGCAGTGGACCTCCGTGGGCAGAGGAACCAGCACCAGCAGAGAGGGGCAGGAGATGAAAGAGCAGTGGACACTGGCGGTGCTATGGCACAAGAGACAGGACAGGGGACAGGAGCAGGCTAGGCCAGCCCGGAGGAAGGACGGGCCGACAGAGAAAGGTGCATGTAGCAGCTGCCGAGAGTGAGCAGGTGCCAAACAGGCAGAGGGACAGATTCTGAGTGTGGGGGCAGGAAAGGGGAGCATAAGGCATAGATGGAGGCAGGGCGGCTATACCTGAAACTGTGATGAAAGGGGGATGGCCCAGCCTCCTCCAGGCTCTGATGGGCATGGACAGGCCGGCCCTCTGCCCGGGCACCACCCGCATGTGTTCTGCAATGAGGGAGTTGGCACCCTGCTATATGGTGCTTGGAGGTGGGAAAAAGCAGGCAGCAAGTCTCCTCCCAGTGGCAGAGGCTGCTAGAAAGTGTGGTCTTGCTGAAGTGTCTGGAGAAGTGCTGCGATGCGGAAGCTGGCACCTTTCCCTCCTTTTCGGAGCCAGTGCCCTTACTCTAAGTTCAACTACAATCAGGGTTCTCTATTCTCAAGAGTGCTGAAGTGCTCCTCTTGAAACTCTTCCTGTGGTGCAGATTGAATTCTGCTGCTGTCCTCCCAGACTATAAGGGCAAACTAATACTCAAACTTGGATGTACAGTTCAGTAAATGGGTGTGTGAATTGTCTTGTGGCTGTGTTATTGAGTGTAACAGTCACTGTCTGGTTATATGTGTGATGGGCACATAAGTGCCTTTACCGGAGTGTAACTGAGTCTGTATATGCCTGCCTGACTGTATGAGCGTATGCAAATTACATACTATTAAATTACATACTATAAGCAAGCACCCACATCTAATTTCAAACACATTCATTTATACTGGCATAATAACATTAATGTTCATTCAGTATACCAACTTCTCTTTCTCCTTTCCTGCTTACTGTATTTTTACTTAATGTTCTCATCTAAGCACCCTTCTATCTTCCCTTCTAGTATAGTGTCTGTAATAAGCTGCACATTTTCTTTCAGGTTACATACACTCACTAATTCTTTTAATAAATATACTATTATGTTCTACAATCTAATTAGCATACCTGTAAAAGAAAAGCTCTTTGCTGTTCTCTCAGTTTTATTTCTATGTCTGGTAACATCTATTTTCATTTGAATTCTCCAGTCAGAACTCCTGTAACCCACCTTCTCTCTCAGTAGAAAAACAGGTAAAATGGCTGCCCCTCACCATGTGCTCTTACTTATGCTTCTCTAGTTAACAATTCACAGGCTTCCTTTTTTCTTTTTTTTTTGTTATACCACTTCTAAATGGTCAGTATTTTTTTAACCCTTTCCATGTTTCCTGTGAACAAGCCCAATTTTTTTCCCACAAATCCACAAATCCTCCACTACTCTCAGCACGGCCCGCATGTCACTTTGTGCTGGACTTGCGAATCTATGCGGGAGTCCATTAAACCATTTAACTTTATACTACTATAAGTTTGCATCTACATTGAACTTTATAAGATAGTACTGATTTACAAAATAACTCTTCCATAATACGGAATGCGTCTAAACCACTCTACTTTTAAGTTTGAAAGTACTGTCTCTTCAGAACGCTCCTCCCACAATGCTTTAGATCAGTTTTCATAGCAATGGCCTTTGGAACATTCTCTTGTACCTGTAGGTCAAAAGTTCATAACACTTTCTGTGAGCAGTATACTGACTTCAAATTCAGCTATAGCAGGAGTGGTTGACTGTTTGGAAATATAAGCATATCTCAAAAGCATTAAAAAAATATTTTTTCAGAGCCAATCACAAATGTAGTTACTTTTTTTTCAAAATTATTACCTAATTTTAGCTACCTGCATATTTACACCATGCAATCAAATTTGGTTTTTTAAATTAGGTGCTGTCTTCTATTTTAACTGCCTTTCATTTTGAAAACATTCTCATTCAGGTCCATCCTTCTTCTGTGACTCCTTGCCTATAAAATGGTTAGAGTGTGGATGGTTGGTCATAGGTTTGTGTTTTGGGCTAGAGAGTGTGCTAGAAAGAGTGGCATTGACTGGGACTTGGGTTTGCCTAATGTGGAAATTACTTGGGTTGGGCAGATGGTTAAAGTGGCATCAATCGCTGACTGTGGTTGAAAGCATTGCGGTTTGCCAAGATCCAGGCTCCATGATTATGCACTGTAGTGGCAATGACCTAGGCATACTTACTGGGATTGGACTGGAAATCCTAATGAAGGATACCTTTGCTCATTTTATGGCACTTTTCCCTCACACTGCCTTGGTGTTCTCTAACATTTTCCAAAGGCAGAAATGGAAGTGGTCAAATGAATTCAGTCCACAGATAGACAAAGCCAGGAAACATATCAATAAAACTGTTTCTGCATTCCTCAGAGACCACAACCTGGGCTCCATCTACAACAACAATGTATGCTTTGACATGGAGGGTATATATAGAAATGATGGCATTCACTTGATAGAGAAAGGAAACAGGGTGTTCCTCAAGAACTGCAAAGACTGCATCCTGTATTATCTGTAGTTATCACCTACACATCATAAACACAAAGGCTCTTTTCAGAGCCAACCCTTTCACTAAACACAATTTTCTTTATTTTCAATTCCAATTTAAATCTCATTCAAATCCTCGGATCTGTTGTGAATTCGCAAAACAAAAGCACCAATACATACCAGTAACACTATAAAATCTCTTATTGGATATGAGATATGTGTGTGCATCACTTTAACAGTAGGCATGTAAGTGAATATGTGTGGGTGTGAGTAGGCGTGTAAGTGTGTGTCTGGGTCTGTGAATGGGTGTGTGAGAATCTGAGTAGGTCTGTGAGTGGATGTCTGACTGTCTCTGTCAGTCTGTGAGAGGGTGTATGACTGTGTATGTGAGTGGGTGTGAGAGTGTCTGTGTGTGAGTGAGTGTGAGTAACTACATGTCACACCCATTCTGCATTCAGTAAGATACGTTTAATCACTCACTTATAGAGTCAGTCACGCACCTACTAAATCATCCATTCAGACACTTATACACCCACTCATTCTTCAATACGCCTTGGCCTATATATATTAAACATATTTAAACTTTACAGAAACACACAGTCACTGGATGATGCCATCAGTGATGTCATCAGTGATGTCATTTGAGATGTCATCAGTGATGTCATCAGTGATGTCACTGACCATGTCATGAGTGATGTAATATGTGACGTCATCAGCAGTGCATTGTGGGGGCGCGAGTTATAGTTAGCTGAAATAACTATAACGGGGGAATTTCTATGGTTTTGTACGAGTGAAATGTCCAACTAACTATAACGTCCCTAAAACCTATGGTTTTTTCAGTGAATTTCTAAAGTTTTTTAAATGCTAATTTCTAACTATAACGTGCCTGAAACTTATGGTTTTTTCAGTGAATTGCAAAGGTTTTTTAAATGCTAATTTCTAACTATAACGTGCCTGAAACCTATGGTTTTTTAAGTGAATTTCAAAGTTTTTTAAATGCTAGTTTCTAACTATGCCTGCAGAGGTAGGACATGTGAAGAAAGAGGAACAAACGCACAGAAATAAGCAAAAGAAATGCAGAAAGAAGCAACAGAAGTCCACAAAGACGAAGAAAAGTGCAGGAAGAAGCAAGACATGTGCAGAAAGAACCAACAGAGGAGCAGAAAGAGGCCTTGTTGCAAAATCATCCTGTGCCCCCAACTTTTTCTAATGGGTACTGGTGGTAACTGACTCTGACTAACCAGGCCTAGAGCCAGTGCTATGCTAAAAGACACTTAGAATACAGTGAAAACACCTACATACACTAGGGAACACTATGCGTTGGGGTACCCCTGTGATTAGCATGACCTCCTCTGTAAGGCCCTAGTACATAATAGGGCAGGGGGATTAAAACTACCTCTAAGTCAGAGGTGCAGAAAGATGCTTCTTTAAGTAGTAGTCACGTTTGCAGAGTGGTGGAGAAAGGGTGCTGGGCGTCCGACCAGCGCTCAGGAATTCCACTGCGTAGGACTTACAGGAGGTACCAGGAGGGATTCTTGGCCCCTAAACTCCCACAGGACTAAATTGGACTTCATCCCCCATCCCGTAGTCTGCCACGAGGCGCGTTTGCAGAGTGGTCGGGAAAGGGGGCCATGGGCTCCGAAGACGTCTTAGCAATCCCACTGTGTGGGACTTACTGGAGGTAACAAGAGGGTAGTTGGCCCCCAAGGACATCCTTGGGGGCCAACTTCCCTCCTATTACCTCCAGTCAGTCCCACACAGCAGCACTGGTAAGTACTCGTACCAGGCCACGCCACTTTGCCCACCACTCTACAAACGCGCTCCCTGGCGCGCTCTTGGATGGGGATTGAAGTCCCCTTCACTGCTGGGGGTCCTTTAGGGGCCAACTAGCCTACCTTTTACCTCCAGTAAGCCCCACGCAGTGGGATTGGTGAGAGGTAGACAAAGGCCATGCCCCCTTTCTCCACCACTCTGCAAACGCACCCCCTGGCGCATTGTTAGTTGGGGAATTAATTCCCCTTGAATACTGAGGGTCCCTGGGGGCCAACTAGCCCACCAAGTACCTCCAATATGGGCCACAGAGCTGCGTTGCAGAGAGGTGGTCTGAGGCCACGCCCCTTTTTACACCACTCTGCAACGCAGCTCTGTGGCGCTTACTGGAGGTAACTGGTGGGCTAGTTGGCCCCCAGGGACCCTCAGGATTCAAGGGCACTTAATCCCCCAATTTACAATGCGCCAGGGGGCGTCTTTGCACATTGTCATATCAGGCCCCACCCCCTCCCTGCACCACTGTGCAAACGCGCCCCCTGGCGCGTTGTATGTAGGGGGATTAAGTCCCCTGGAATCCTAGAGGTCCCTGGGGGCCAACTAGCCCACCACGTACCTCCAGTAAGCGCCACAGAGCTGTGTTGCAGAGTGGTGTAAAAAGGGGCGTGGCCTCAGACCACCTCTCTGCAACGCAGCTCTGTGGTGCAAACAGAAGGTACCTGGTGGGCTAGTTGGCCCCCAGGGACCCTCAGGATTGAAAGGGAATTAATTCCCCAACTTACAACGCGCCAGGGGGCGCGTTTGCTGAGTGCAGCTGCGAGGGGGCGGGGCCTCGGCACGATGCCGGCTACTTTTTTAAAATTATGGTTTGTTGAAGGGGGGCTGTGTGGCCCCCCTTCTTTTACAATATTTGGGGCCCTGGGGACCCCATCCCCCAGGGCCTGACCTGTTTTTTTCTTTTTCTTTTTTTTTTTTAAACGGGAAGGGGGTTGCGCGGCCTCCCTCCCGAGGCCCTCTGGTTTGGATTTTGGAAGAGAGAGCAGGTTTCCTGCTCTCTCTTCCAAAACCCAAACCACAGTTTGCTATGACAGGGCCAGAGCCGCGCGGCTCCCGTCCTGCCATAGCAAACAGCAGTGTCCCGGGGGTGGGCACCCCGGGACACTGCAGGGGTCCTGGGGTGTGGCGGTCCCCAGGGCCATCACGGGCTCCAGGAGGGGGGCTGCGCGGCCCCCCTCCCAACGTGTGCACAGCCCTGGGGAGGTGGTGGTCCCCGGGGCTCGGGGGTCCGTAACGCACCCCCGCATTTACATACTTTGTGCCCTGGGGAGGTGGCGGTCCCTGGGGCATGTGGGGGGGCTCGAGCCCCCCCACACAGGTTCATTTTTTTCACCGCCTGGGAGATTGTGTGACAGGTCTGCGGGCTGTAAAGGAAATGACAGCCTAATCGCGGCACAGAGGAACAATGATTAGGAACCGGACAACATTTCTGAGGCCCACTGGAGGGCTCTAAAACATTGTACGAGACATTGGGGGTAATACATTTTTGGCAACGACACTGACTCCACCAATGGGGAAATATTAACACTACAGCGCCCAGCATGCAACGCACTGGAGTGTGCATGCTACTAAAAGGGAAAATAGGTTGTAGCGTGTTCATGTCCTGCCTCTTCCCCCTCCCTATGATTAAGGTGCAGTGCACCGAAACGCGTCAGGGACTGAGAATGATTGGAAATGCTGATGCCGGTTTCATTAATAAAAGCTCGTTTGAACTTTCCTCTGCAGGAGTGGCATCCTTGAAGCTCTGGGGCTTTTTGAAGGAATATATATATATATATTATTCGCAGCGCGATTTACAGATCCATTGTGGATTTGGATGGGGACCATGCTGAACCCCGCAATAGATCTGCAGATCTGGCGCATAGCCAAAAAAACTATTTCTGACATTTTACTGCCCATTAAACATGTTTTCCTCACATTTATAACACGCACATGGGGTCAAGAAAGCTCTCACCTGACTCCTTCATTCAGTTTACATGCAACATTTTAGCCCGAGGACCGTCTCTCGCTATATAAAATGGCAGCTGCAACTTTTCTTTCAGGTTGGCCCAGCCAATCAGGGCCTTGCTGTGGAGAGTGGAGCCACGGATTTACTGTGGGTAATTCCACAGAGGGTGCGTGTCCCTAGATATACAAATCTGGTTGCCTTTTAATATCTCGAAAACTACTGATTTACACCAAATAATAAAAAGCACCTTTTCTGTACCAAAAGGTAGCTTTCTGCCAAATTTGGTGTAATTCCATCCAGTAGTTCAAGCCGTAGGTGTGTTCAAAATCCCTATGGGAAATTGCATGGGGAAAATACTTTTTGAGACCCCCCCTCTTTCTCGGTCCCCGCTTAACGAATCAGCCCGAAACTTTTAGGACAGCAGCTGGAGTGAGTGGCATACTAATTTTAAAAAATTTGTGAAGATTCGCAAAACAAAAAACACTTTTTCTTTGAAAACTAGGTCCTAACTATAACTACCTGCTGCCAACCGTCAGTAGGTAATATATATGAACCCAAAAAAAACCTACCTCCCTCTGCTTTTACCCACCTCAGAACTCTAAACAAAAACCTTGCCCCCTTTACCTCTACCTGTCACAGAACTTTAAGAATCCCCTACCTCCCTTTACCTCCATCCATCAACCCTAAAAACCCTTACCTCCCTTGACCTCTTTCTACCCCTGAACCCTAAAAACCCCTTACCTCCTTTACCTCTACCCACCCCAGAACCCTTAAACTCTCCCTTTTATAAATGACATAAAAAATGACATTAAAATTGTCATTTAAAAAATAATACTTACCAGCATTGTGAAACGCAAAAAAGGGCCCTTGTTAACCTTACCTGCATTGTAAAGTCTTGCGTTGTAATGTGCATTGTGGTAATCACCACATTGTAAACATTGCATAACCTGTGGTATAAGTAGCAGGGTTCAGTGGTGTGGAAGAGCGGCCCAGGAACAATGAATCATCATAATTCCTTGTCATAATCCAGATTACTTTATTCCACTATTATCATGCAACTTCATTATTTTAGAATTATATAGGGCCAGATCTACGACGAGAATTAACATGCGCAAACGGTTTTGCGACCCGTTTGCGCATGCTAATTCTGATAGGGCCATGTACAAACACTATTTTGCGAATCGCAAATAATTTGCGACTCGCAAAATAGTGTTTTGCGACTCGCTATTAGGAAGGGTCGTTCCCTTCCTAATAGCGAGTCACAATCCATGTACCAATGTTTTGCAACCAGAATTGCGGTCGCAAAACACTCGCAAATTACCACCCTCTTCAAGAGGGTGGTAATGCAGTCGCAAATGGGAAGGGGTCCCCAAAGGACCCCTTCCCCTTTGTGACTGGCTCTGAAATATTTTTTAAGGGCAGGCAGTGGTCCAAGGGATGTTTCATTTTTTTTTTTTTTTAAATGCATCCCGTTTTCCTTTAAGGAAAACGGGCTGCATTTTAAAAAAAACTGCTTTATTGACAAGCAGTCCCAGACATGGAGGTTTGCTGACCCCAGCAGGCCACCATCCCGGGGAGGGCGAGCCATTCCCAATGGGGTCGCAAATTGCGAGTGGCTCATTAATATTCATGAGCCTCGCATTTTGCGACCCCATTGGGAATCGTAATCAGTGTCTCTGACACTGCTGTACATTCCAAATTGCGACGCACAATTTGCGACTCGCAATTGAGCCCAAATTGGGAGTCGCAATTTGGAATGGTCGTACATCTGACCCATAGTGTGTATCTAAAAGGCAGAAGTTACCTCCTCCTTGATTTTTCTTACATGGCAATGATGTTAAATAGTTATACTGTCAGAGTAAAGCTACTCATTTTGTTAACCTGAAAAACATGTGGAAATGTCTTTCCTTGACATATTTTTGATTAGTTGAGTGAAGGAATAAACAAAAATATAACTCACATGTCGCTGACTCCCATTAGACAAAGCTGTGTTGATGATCTTGCTTCAAGTCTTGTTTTAGGCTCTGCAGTCTTGGGACTTTCACCAAAAGCAATAACCATCCTGATATGACAGTAATATTGTGGGTCCCCAAATGATGTGTTTAGAAGTGTGCCAACATCTCCAGCTGTAATTTATTGAAGTTGAGTTTTCTTCTAAGTGGCATTCACCCAAGGCAGGGAGTTGCCCTCCAGAATGAGGTGAGCATTTCAAGAATGTTCCAAGCACCTATACAACAAAGATACCACTATCATTCTATTAACCTCAATTCAAGTTTTAAAAACCTGTTTCTTGTTTTTTCGTTGTTATTCTATAGATCTAAATTCCTATATTTTCTGATCCTTTTTAGGTCGAGCCTAGGCAGCGCTTGCGCTGTCGCTTAGCGACCTGTAGTAATTGCTTTGTGGAGTTCCAACTCCACCCATTGCTTGCTTTTGTTTTTCATTTGTCTATGTCAGTGTCCTTCAAAAATCCTTGCTTGCCAGTGGTCAGTCCTGCCTCTTTGTCCCTCCTTTTTCTCTTCCGTTCCTCCCATGCAGCAGGGACTAAGTACTGTCTTATCACACTACAGTCCTACATCTGTTCTTTGGGGGACTACTTTTTTTATTGGTTTCCTGCTCTGTTTCTGTTTGCCAGTGTGTAGTTTCGGCACCATAGCTGATTACATTTAAATACAATTTTTCTCCCTCCCATCTCCTCTTAATTCCACAGTTGTATTGGGGGTACGTCTTGCTTTGTTGTTTATATTTTTTAGGCTTTTAGCAATTTTCGCAGTCGACCGTCATTTGGGCTATTTTTTTGTAGGATTTTAGTTTGGTTTTGGGCTTTGTTCTATGGAGAATTGGGCTTGTTTATTATTACCTGTTGCAGTCAGCAACGCACCGGAGCATTAATCCTTTTTGCTGGCGTGCACTATGGCTCCCAGCGTTATACAAGCTCAGATTTATGTTTTGCAACTGGCATGCGCGGTGTGACAAGCTTCGCCACACAAGGGACGACGTGAGATGAGTACAGTGCACTGCGCAGTAGCCGGGACACCGGAAGAGTTTGGCTTGTGTAGCATTGAACTTCCGATGTGGTCCAGGTTAGAGGTTCTGTTTGTAAATTGCTAATTGTAAACGGAGTGCAGTACAGAAGCGGGAGTGTGGGGCAAAAAAACAGTATGAAGAAAAGAGGTGTGTGGCGCGCCATTGCGTAATAAATATTAGCATGTCCCTCTTTAAAAGCGAATCGTTAGTTAAACTGCATTTTTCATTACGAGGCTAACCTCCTACAGGATGAATCATTTGTATTGCAGGATAAATGCTTTTTAACTGCTTTAAAGCAGGGGTGCACCAATATGGCCGACAGGGTCACATTGTATAGCAGGCCTCTAGCAGAGAGAAGGAAGGAGGAGCCCGTGGTTCTGGCCGCACTTGTTGACGCAACGCCCTTCCACGGTATCCACCCCTCCCCTCTGCAGCATTTCCAAGTAAGTCCAGAGGCATGACATTAATATAGCCTAGATAAGCAATGCTCTTTCTTGTTTTCTTTTTCATTGGTCAGTGGAAGCTGTTTTCGTTTTGCCGGTCTCACTGCAAACAGCTTTAGGAGGATTTTGGTTTCACCTTCTTTATAATCAACCCACACCAAAGCACTGGTTTGTTTTACAACCCCCTTCCTCTTGTTCGCTACAGTTAAACAGAGCTGCTATAACTTTTCTTTCTGTGTGGACTGTCAGAAAATGGATTGGGATTACACAGTAAGAAAAGATTACACACACTGTCCCCCTGACTTCTACGTCACTAAAATATGAAGCTTTGGAGCTTCTACATTGTTTCTAGAAAGCACTTTTGGGAGCATGTTGTTTTTATTTATTACTGCGCTATAAACACACTCCTTTCCTTTTCAGCTGTTCACGGGAGGTTTGTGTTTTTTTTTAGTTAATAATTAACCTTTGTCGCTTTCTTTCTGTATTTGATTTATTTGGACGTGTTTTATAATTTATACAGTGTTTTGCTAACACGTGTTGCTTTAACTTGGTAAAGTGCCTCGTGGCGCCTGCCTTGCACACACTGTGAGGGCGGGGTTGTAGGAGAGTAGGATCTGCTTCACATGGGTACCCCCACTTTTTGCTGATGCTTCACTGTTTTTCGACATTAGTCTGGCTGGGGCCCTGCTAATCAGAACCCCAGCCTAGCTGCTTCCTCTCTAAAATGGTTTCCATGTGCCTTAGGCACATCACTGATTGGAATCTGGAGTGCCCTTATAAGTCCCTAGTATATGGTATACTATGTACCAAGGGCATAGGTACCTCAGAGGCCTGCCAGGGGCTGCAGCATGTATTATGCCACCCCTGGAAGGCCATCCAAACTGACACCATAGGTCTGCTACTGCAGCCTGGGTAAGGTGGTGCATGCACCCCTTACTGTGATATAGGTTACCTATATCACTCTAAATACATACACACATATAAACCTATAAGTCACTCCTAAGGCAGGCCTTATCAATCCTAAAGGCAGAGTGCATGGTTCCTATGTGAGAGGGTGCCCCTGCATGAGCAGGGCCCCTCTGCAGCGTTCGGAGACCCTTCTCTGATGCTGTTTGTAGTGCAGCCTGACCATATACTCTTAAGCGCATTATAACCTCGCGTTAAATGCTAACTTTGGAATGGCTGCACCTAAACATGTCGTGTTTGGTGTCAAACATCTTGGAATACTACCCCCCGCCAATTCTGGCGGCGGGGGTAGCATTCCACCCTTCTAGAGGGAAAGACATGTTAACTCTGGCTAGCCCGGTAACTTCTTTCCAAAGCCCTGGCATCACAAAATGGATGCTGCTGCCACAGACACGAGTCTGGCCTCCTGCTGCTGGACGAAACTCCGGCAGGGGAGGCCTGGACAATAGGTTTCCTGTCCCAGGGAGGTGTGACCACCTCCCCAGACAGGATAATGTGTATTGGGGCTGGGCGGGAGCACTTTCGGGTGCTTTGAAGTCCTGCACTGGGGGCACACTTGGTGTCCCTGTGCATACCCCAGTTCAAACCGGATCAGGGGCTTGCAGCCCCTGCTTTGGCGCGAACTGGACAAAGGAAAGGGGTGTAGCCACCCCTCTGCCCTGACCCACCCATAGGTGGGGCCACAGAGTAGTCCAACCCCTATCCTTAGTATAAGTAAAGGAACCCAGTCCTTAGGACTTTAGATTATCCCTGGACGAAACTCTGAAACAGAATCCTGGACCTTCGACGCTCTACTCACGATTAGAGGACAGAAGAATCTCCCTTGGGGTCAAGGAGTGACTCCCCTGCTTGGCAGGCACCAAAGAAGCATCTGTCCGATTCGCATTTCTGAAGCTCCCGCCGGACGCCGAAGTCATCGCATCACCAGAGGTGGATTTTCAGACTTCCCCGAGGCTACCCTGAGTCCCCAGCAAAGCTGAGGCCCATGGCTATCGTGGGTGACTTGAAACCATGACCCCTGGACACCAAGCACATTTGCAAGTGCATCCTCTTCTGGGTCTCCCCCGAAGTCGTGCTTTGGGGTCCGAGTAGCCCTAGCCTCCAGCACCAACTGCACCGAAGATCACTGGCCTCCACTCCACGAGTCTCCTGTGAGCCAGATCCACGTGCGGCGTCTCGAGGCTCCTTTGCGGTCGCTAGCCCGTTGGCTAGTAGCCCTTAACGAAGGCCAATCTTTTTCTAACTTGGCATCCTGGTTGCTCCAGGCCTGCCCTCACTTACCCTTGCTGGGTGAGTTCCCCAGACCTTGCTGGTCTGCACCATCGACGATCTTCCTCTGCATTGAGACTTGCTGTTGCCAAGGCTTGTTGGGTCCAATCCGGTCGCCGATGCCTCAGCACTCGACAGACATTGTGTACCAACCCGAATCCTGCTCCTGGTTGCCGACAATGCCTCCTGGACCTCGTGGCTGAAGAGTCAAGACAACTGTCAATGCACCTGAAGCACTCGACATCGGTGGGCATCTGTCCATCGCCTTCCTGGTCACTGGCTAGTGACCCAGACTCTGTCCCCTCTGCTTTCAGGTTCTTCAGAACTCCGATCCACTCTTGGATCCACCCGGACACTTTTCACTTGGTCGCCAGCAGCACTTTGCAGCAGATCGCCATTCAAATCGACGACGAAACCCGACCCCGAAAGGCACCTATGCACCCGGCTTCCCTGGGTGAGGTAACACGAGTACTCCGGTGCTCCCGTGGGTAGAGACTCTTCAAAGTCCTAGATCTCAAAGGGTTTGCTCCAAGTCCTCCTTTAAGTGTCCCTTTTCTTTAATTTCCCGATCACGACTTTCTCCATAGAAGTCAACGGCGTATCGCGGTTGTGTATTTACACTGCACGCGTCCCCCGTGGGTCCCCTGTGTCACTACCTTGGGTGGTTCCTTGTGGTCCAAGCACTTCTAGAGGCTCTAGGCCTAGTGTCTAGTTCAGTCGTGGTTCTTATACCACTTTATTGGTATATGGTTTGAGTACGCCCCTAGGGCCCAAACGTGTATTTGTGCTATTACTGTGTTTAAATAACTTCTAACTTATGTACTTCGAACTCTAGCCTCATAAAGAGACTAGAGGGGTGTGTTTAGCAATAAATACATATATTTTGAATATATACCTGGTGTGGTGCTCTTTCATTTGGTCACTCAAGAGATTATAGACTGGTAAAACAAGCTGCTTTACATTCCTTCAAGACTTAGCCTGAAGGCTGCTCTCCATAGCTACCACTAGGATAGCTTTCAATAAGGTTGTCTTTAACCTATCTCCAATAAGGGGTTGTTTGGACTGGTGCAAGGTGCCCACTATAATTAGTGGACAGCATATACCAGGCCAACTTCTCACATTGGTGTGCAGCGTGTGGGATTCCAGCTTGCTATTGTTTTACCAGATAATCTCAATTGAATTGATCAACTGAAAACCACTAAAGGTACCTAAGGTACATATAATTTAAGCTTAGAATACAGTAAGTTCTACTGAACTTAGAGTTGTGTGTTAAGGGATAGCACACCCTTTCTACAACTCAAGAGAGTTTAGTAGGCCACACTAGAGTAGGTAGTGCATACACCACACCACACTAGTAATGTCTTTAAGGGTAGGATCTAAAGAATCCTTGCAGGAAGCCATTGAGCTTCCACCCTCCAAGTATGATACACTCCCATTCTTGGAATTGAGAGCTTTATGCAACTTGAGAAAAATAAGGACAGGCCAAAGCCCCACCACCCAACACCTCAAGGAGTTGTTGGTGGCTTATGACCTTAGTAAGCCCTTGGGGACTGAAGGGGTAGGAGCTGAGGGTGGGGCAGATGATGAGGATGGGACCAGGGGTACCAATACCCCCAGCCCCCCTCTGAAACTGGCCAGGAGGGCGACAATGGCCCTGACCTGGATAATCCAATCCCTCCTGAGGAAGATGAAGAGGATGATCAGGATGATGCCCTCTTTGTCCCCCAGGAAGGATTATGAGTGTGCCCAGGAAGTCTAGATCTCCTTCTCAGGAGTCTAACCACTCTGGCACCTCAATAGGGAGCTCTGTCTCATCTCATAGGAGGGAATCCTCTCATGAGAGAAGAAAGAGGCTGGTTCAATATGAGGAAGCTCAGCTTGAAATCAAAAAGAAGCAACTGGCTATAGACAGGGAGTCCCTAGATCTCTTTAGAGAGAGAAGAAAGTTGGGACTAGAGTCCCATGGCGGCAGCCATGTCCCTAGAGATAGGGAAAGGTCCTATGACCATAGGAACCTGAGCAAGATTGTCCCTCCCTATCAGAATGGGGATGACATCCACAAGTGGATAACTGCTCTAGAGAGGGCCTGTAAGGTACAGAAGGTCCCTCAGGAGCAGTGGGCAGCAATCTTGTGGCTCTCCTTTGCAGACAAAGGTAGAGATAAGCTCCTCACTGTTAGAGAGGAGGATGCTGATAATTACAAGGTCTTGAAGAGTGCTCTTATTGATGGGTTTGGCCTAACCACTGAACAGTACAGGTTGAAGTTCAGAGATACCCAAAAGCACAGACTCAAGACTGGGTAGACTATGTGGATTGTTCTGCCAAGGCTCTGGAAGGCTGGTTGATGGGCAGTAAGGTGTGTGACTTCTCAGGATTGTACAATCTGATAATGAGGGAGCAGATTCTTAATAACTGTCAAAATCAGCTGTTGCATCAATACCTGGTAGACTCTGATCTGACCTCTCCCCAAGAATTGGGAAAGAAGGCAGACAAATGGGTCAGAACCAGGGTGAAGCAGAAGGTACAGAACCAAGGTGGGGAAACCAAGAAGCAAGATGCTAAGAACTCTGAAAAGGGTGGGGAGAAGGGTAAAGATCAAAAGTCTTCATCAGGCCCCCAAAAATCTTCTTCTGGTGGGGATTCACAGTCTACCAAAGGGAAAGGCCAAAGAAAACCATGGTGCAAGGTCTGTAAGCAAAAGACCCACTGGACCAGTGATTGCACCAAGTCCAAAGACTCCAGTCCAGCACCCACCAATGCCCCTAAGGCACCTGTTCCCCCTAGTACAGTTGGTGGGAGTGCTCCAGCCAAGGGTTTAGTAGGGTTCACCCTGGGTACTGAGTTGGGCTCTGACCTAGTCAGAGAACTGACTCAGGCTGTGTTAGTCTGTGATGGAGGCATGGATGTGACCTCCACTGTGAGTCCCAGTAATCTGGGCAAGTACAGACAACAGCCTTTAATCAATGGACGTGAGGCTTTGGCATTTAGGGACACAGGGGCAAGTGTCACAATGGTGACACAAGACCTTGTGAATCCTGGGCAAGTTATACTTGGTGAAATGTACCAAGTGACCAATGCTAGCAATGTCAGAACAGACCATACTCTGGCAGTTGTTAACTTCTCCTGGGGAGGGGTAACTGGCCTTAAGAAGGTTGTGGTAAGTGCAAACCTACCAGTCGAATGCTTGCTTGGCAATGACTTAGAGACTTCTGCTTGGGCAGAAGTGGAGCTCAGGACCCATGCAGAAATGCTGGGGATCCCTGCAGATGTGTTTGCTGTGACCAGGTCACAAGCCAAAATGTCTAGCACTGAACAGGCCTTGGATTCTGGAAGAATGGACCAAGTGCCTTCCAAGAGGAGGAGTAGTAGGGTTAAGGCAGTGCCTTCCCCCTTGGCTCAGGAGGAAGATCAGTCCCTTGAGGGGGATGATCTCAGCCCTGAAGAAGGAACTGTCCCAGAGGAACTTGAACCTGACCAGGTTGAGTTCTTGGGGACAGGGGGACCTTCTAGGGCAGATCTGAGCCAGGAGCAGCAGAGCTGCCCCTCCCTTGAACCCCTCAGACAGCAAGCTGCTGCTGAGGCTGCTGGGAAAGCTAGTGGTCCCCATACAGTGTATTGGGATGATGGACTCCTGTACTCAGAGAGTAGAGACCCCAAGCCTGGTGCTACCAGGAGGTTGGTTATACCTCTGAAGTTCAGGGGCTTCCTATTGACCCTAGCCCATGATATTCCCTTAGCAGGTCACCTGGGCCAGAACAAGACTTGGGACAGAATTGTCCCTCACTTTCACTGGCCCCACATGTCTGAAGACAGCAAGGAGTTTTGTCGCTCCTGTGTAACCTGCCAAGCCAGTGGCAAGGCAGGTGGCACTACAAAGGCCCCCTGATACCACTACCTGTGGTGGGGGTGCCCTTTGAAAGGGTAGGGATTGACATTGTTGGTCCCATGGATCCCCAAACAGCCTCTGGGCACAGGTTTATCCTGGTGGTAGTGGATCATGCCACCAGGTACCCAGAAGCTATTCCCCTCAGGACCACTACAGCACCTGTGGTGGCAAGGGCCCTCCTGGGAATTTTCTCAAGAGTGGGCTTTCCTAAGGAGGTAGTATCAGACAGGGGTGCTAACTTCATGTCTGGGTACTTAAAAGCAATGTGGAAGGAGTGTGGAGTGACTTATAAGTTCACCACACCCTATCACCCACAATGCAATGGTTTAGTTGAGAGATTCAACAAAACCTTGAAGGGCATGATTAAAGGGCTCCCAGAAAAGCTTAGGCGTAGATGGGACATACTCTTGCCCTGCCTTTTATTCGCATATAGGGAGGTGCCTCAGAAGGGGGTTGGTTACAGCCCTTTTGAACTTCTGTTTGGCCACCCTGTGAGGGGTCCACTGTGCTTGGTGAAGGAAGGATGGGAGTTACCTCTCAAGCCCCCAAAGCAGGATATAGTGGACTATGTACTTGGTCTCCGCTCCAGGATGGCTGAGTATATGAAAAAGGCAACCAAAAACCTTGAGGCTAGCCAGGAACTTCAAAAGGCCTGGCATGACCAAAGAGCTGTTCTGACTGTTTACCAGCCAGGACAGAAGGTGTGGGTGTTGGAGCCAGTGGCCCCAGCAGCTCTCCAAGACAAATGGAGTGGACCCCACACTATTGTTGAGCAGAAGGGTGAGGTTACCTACTTAGTAGACCTAGGAACACCCAGGAGTCCCCACAGGGTTCTCCATGTCAACAGGTTAAAACCATATGTGGACAGGGCAGACATGGGCTTGCTCATGGCTACTGATGAAGGGCAGGAAGAAGAGAGTGACCCACTCCCTGACCTGCTCTCACAGAACCCTGACGATGGGTCAGTAGATGGTGTAGCCTTGGCAGGCAGCCTCACTACCCAGCAACAAACTGATTGTAGGCAAGTTCTCAATCAGTTTAGACATATGTTTTCACTGACACCCAGTCAGACCACCTGGTGCACTCATGAAGTGGACACTGGGGACAGTCTGCCTATTAAAAATAAGATTTATAGGCAACCTGACCATGTCAGGGACTGTATCAGGACTGAAGTCCAGAAAATGTTGGAATTGGGAGTTATTGAACCCTCAGATAGCCCTTGGGCTAGTCCAGTGGTCCTTGTACCAAAACCTCACACCAGTGGTGGAAAAAGAGAGATGAGGTTTTGTGTGGACTACAGGGGTCTCAATGCAGTCACTAGGACTGATGCCCATCCAATACCAAGGGCAGATGAGCTCATAGATACTTTGGCCTCAGCCAAATATCTCAGCACATTTGACTTGACAGCTGGCTACTGGCAGATCAGACTAGCTGATACTGCAAAGCCCAAAACAGCATTCTCAACCCCTAGTGGGCATTATCAATTTGTGGTAATGCCCTTTGGTCTGAAGAATGCACCTGCCACTTTCCAGAGGTTGGTGAATACAGTTCTCACAGGTCTGGAAGCCTATAGTGCAGCATATCTAGATGATATTGCTGTCTTTAGCTCCACCTGGGAGGATCACCTGGTCCACCTCAGGAATGTTTTACAGGCCCTGCAAAAGGCAGGCCTGACTATCAAGGCCACTAAGTGCCAGATAGGGCAGAGTCAGGTTGTGTACCTGGGCCACCTTGTGGGTGGAGGCCAGGTTCAACCTTTGCAGAGCAAGATCCAGACCATCATGGACTGGACTGCTCCCACTACCCAGACTCAGGTGAGAGCCTTCTTAGGCCTGACTGGGTACTATAGGAGATTTGTCAAGGGGTATGGATCAATAGTGACACCCCTGAATGACTTAACTTCTAAGAAAATGCCCAAAAGGTTCAGTGGACAGTTAGCTGTCAAAAGGCATTTGATGACCTGAAGCAGGCCATGTGCACTGCTCCCATTCTACAGAGTCCTGATTACTCCAAGAAGTTCATTGTTCAAACTGATGCATCTGAATTGGGGGTAGGGGCTGTACTGTCACAATTGAATGAAGAAGGTCAGGATCAGCCAGTAGCTTTCATTAGCAGAAGGCTGACCCCTAGAGAGAAACGTTGGTCAGCCATAGAGAGGAGGCCTTTGCTGTGGTCTGGGCTCTGAAGAAGTTGAGGCCATACTTGTTTGGTACACACTTCCTGGTTCAGACAGACCATAAGCCCCTCTTATGGCTAAAACAAATGAAGGGTGAAAACCCCAAACTGCTTAGGTGGTCCATTTCCCTACAGGGGATGGACTTTACAGTGGAACATAGACCTGGGAGTAACCATGCCAATGCAGATGGACTCTCTAGGTATTTCCACTTAGAACATGAAGACTTAACTGGGCAAGGTTAGTTTAATGTCCCTACGTTTGGGGGGGTTGTGTAGGAGAGTAGGATCTGCTTCACATGGGTACCCCCACTTTTTGCTGATGCTTCACTGTTTTTCGACATTAGTCTGGCTGGGGCCCTGCTAATCAGAACCCCAGCCTAGCTGCTTCCTCTCTAAAATGGTTTCCATGTGCCTTAGGCACATCACTGATTGGAATCTGGAGTGCCCTTATAAGTCCCTAGTATATGGTATACTATGTACCAAGGGCATAGGTACCTCAGAGGCCTGCCAGGGGCTGCAGCATGTATTATGCCACCCCTGGAAGGCCATCCAAACTGACACCACAGGTCTGCTACTGCAGCCTGGGTAAGGTGGTGCATGCACCCCTTACTGTGATATAGGTTACCTATATCACTAAATACATACACACATATAAACCTATAAGTCACTCCTAAGGCAGGCCTTATCAATCCTAAAGGCAGAGCGCATGGTTCCTATGTGAGAGGGTGCCCCTGCATGAGCAGGGCCCCTCTGCAGCGTTCGGAGACCCTTCTCTGATGCTGTTTGTAGTGCAGCCTGACCATATACTCTTAAGCGCATTATAACCTCGCGTTAAATGCTAACTTTGGAATGGCTGCACCTAAACATGTCGTGTTTGGTGTCAAACATCTTGGAATACTACCCCCCGCCAATTCTGGCGGCGGGGGTAGCATTCCACCCTTCTAGAGGAAAGACATGTTAACTCTGGCTAGCCCGGTAACTTCTTTCCAAAGCCCTGGCATCACAAAATGGATGCTGCTGCCACAGACACGAGTCTGGCCTCCTGCTGCTGGACAAAACTCCGGCAGGGGAGGCCTGGACAATAGGTTTCCTGTCCCAGGGAGGTGTGACCACCTCCCCAGACAGGATAATGTGTATTGGGGCTGGGCGGGAGCACTTTCGGGTGCTTTGAAGTCCTGCACTGGGGGCACACTTGGTGTCCCTGTGCATACCCCAGTTCAAACCGGATCAGGGGCTTGCAGCCCCTGCTTTGGCGCGAACTGGACAAAGGGAAAGGGGTGTAGCCACCCCTCTGCCCTGACCCACCCATAGGTGGGGCCACAGAGTAGTCCAACCCCTATCCTTAGTATAAGTATAGGAACCCAGTCCTTAGGACTTTAGATTATCCCTGGACGAAACTCTGAAACAGAATCCTGGACCTTCGACGCTCTACTCACGATTAGAGGACAGAAGAATCTCCCTTGGGGTCAAGGAGTGACTCCCCTGCTTGGCAGGCACCAAAGAAGCATCTGTCCGGTTCGCATTTCTGAAGCTCCCGCCGGACGCCGAAGTCATCGCATCACCAGAGGTGGATTCTCAGACTTCCCCGAGGCTACCCTGAGTCCCCAGCAAAGCTGAGGCCCGTGGCTATCGTGGGTGACTTGAGACCGTGACCCCTGGACACCGAGCACATTTGCAAGTGCATCCTCTTCTGGGTCTCCCCCGAAGTCATGCTTTGGGCTCCGAGTAGCCCTAGCCTCCAGCACCAACTGCACCGAAGATCACTGGCCTCCACTCCACGAGTGTCCTGTGAGCCAGATCCACGTGCGGTGTCTCGAGGCTCCTTTGCGGTCGCTAGCCCGTTGGCTAGTAGCCCTTAACGAAGGCCAATCTTTTTCTAACTTGGCATCCTGGTTGCTCCAGGCCTGCCCTCACTTACCCTTGCTGGGTGAGTTCCCCAGACCTTGCTGGTCTGCACTATCGACGATCTTCTTCTGCATCAAGACTTGCCGTTATCAAGGCTTGTTGGGTCCAATCCGGTCGCTGACACCTCAGCACTCGACAGACATCGTGTACCAGCCCGAATCCTGCTCCTGGTTGCCGACAACGCCTCCTGGACCTCGTGGCTGAAGAGTCAAGACGACCATCAACGCACCTGAAGCACTCGACAACGGTGGGCATCTGTCCATCGCCTTCCTGGTCACTGGCTAGTGACCCAGTCTCTGTCCCCTCTGCTTTCAGGTTCTTCAGAACTCTGATCCACTCTTGGATCCACCCGGACACTTTTCACTTGGTCGCCAGCAGCACTTTGCAGCAGATCGCCATTCAAATCGACGACGAAACCCGACCCCGAAAGGCACCTATGCACCCGGCTTCCCTGGGTTAGGTAACACGAGTACTCCGGTGCTCCCGTGGGTAGAGACTCTTCAAAGTCCTAGATCTCAAAGGGTTTGCTCCAAGTCCTCCTTTAAGTGACCCTTTTCTTTAATTTCCCGATCACGACTTTCTCCATAGAAGTCAACGGCGTATCGCGGTTGTGTATTTACACTGCACGCGTCCCCCGTGGGTCCCCTGTGTCACTACCTTGGGTGGTTCCTTGTGGTCCAAGCAATTCTAGAGGCTCTAGGCCTAGTGTCTAGTTCAGTCGTGGTTCTTATACCACTTTATTGGTATATGGTTTGGTACGCCCCTAGGGCCCAAACGTGTATTTGTGCTATTACTGTGTTTAAATAACTTCTAACTTATGTACTTCGAACTCTAGCCTCATAAAGAGACTAGAGGGGTGTGTTTAGCAATAAATACATATATTTTGAATATATACCTGGTGTGGTGCTCTTTCATTTGGTCACTCAAGAGATTATAGACTGGTAAAACAAGCTGCTTTACATTCCTTCAAGACTTAGCCTGAAGGCTTCTCTCCATAGCTACCACTAGGATAGCTTTCGATAAGGTTGTCTTTAACCTATCTCCAATAAGGGGTTGTTTGGACTGGTGCAAGGTGCCCACTATAATTAGTGGACAGCATATACCAGGCCAACTTCTCACAGGGGTGACAAAGGGTGTCTGTTGCCACAGGCCAGGCAGGTGTGTACCCCAGAATTAACACTCAGCAGCACATGAAGTGTCTGCGTTCATGGTGTGATGTCTTCAATCCACGCCTGCTTACCACAGGCAACGCGTGGTTTCACTCTCCCCTCTGACTCGTTTTGAGCTGGCTCCATCATATGTACATTTTACGCGTTTCTTGCATTCAGCAGCAGGTGTCCGAGGCCACGTTGTCTCCTTCACGTCACCCGAGTGATTTTGCCTCTCTAGGGCGTTTCTTAAAGTTGCTCCGTCACCTGCAGCATCTGAATAGGGCCCCTCTTGCGTTTTATTTTAGAAGTATGGCTGCAGATTATTTTTTTATGTTATACTGTAAAGCAACTGACGCTTTGCCACCCCTAAGCAACGCGGTTTAAAATACATAAGCGGTCACTCATTATCCCGCTAGCTCCTTTCATAGCATGTCACAGGAAGTTACCCGAATTTATAGCACTAACCACAGCCTATGGGGTAGAGAAAGGCGAATGTGGGTGTGTGCCACTAAGCGCTATAAATAGCAGGAGTTCTCATTACCAAATTTAGGGATACATTGAGGGCTTCAGAATTCTTTAGACCGAGGAACACGGAACAGCATATTGACTTTATATGATGAGGTAACTCAGTTTGACCCTGAAATGATACAGGCAGAAGAGAGGTGAGTGTGCATGTGCACGGTGGCAGCATCTTTATTTTTGCGCCTGACAGAAAATGGAGTTTCCGATTGGTAAGCAGGTCTCTTCCAATGACGATTTTGTAGTCTCTTCTAATTTTATCTCTTTGGGAAATGTAATCTGTATCACTAGGGGCACAAAGTCTTCTGTGTTTGTTCCCTTTTTAGGTCGTGCCTGAGACAGTGCATGTGCTGGGGCTTGTAAGACATTTTGTTAGCTTAAAGGGGGCTTAGATCTCCACCCATTACTTACCGCTGGTTGGCTGCATCTTCACTCACAGAGTTTGAGCTATTGGCATTGTAAATGACAATGCCTTTTATGTATGTGTTAATTAGCAAAACAAATAACTAAAAGGCATTGTAATTTGCAATGCCAATAGCTTAAACTCTCGCAAATGCGAGACCTATTGCATTACAAATGCTTGTTTTGCTTGCTCCTTGGTACTCCATTCTATTTCTCTGTAAACCTCTCTGCCGCCCAGTGCCCAGGGTCTTCGTGTACTATATCAAAAGTCTAAATAAATACAGTAATACCTAAATAATTAAGACCACTCTGTAAGCTGTCACCAAAGAAGAGAGCTTAGTGCCACGGTGATGTCACATATTTTCTAGAGGGCCAATTATAATATGCACGTTACTGCTGGCGATGTTTGAGGTTGTTATGTCTATCAAGCCATATTTCCTCAATAAAAATTAAATACGTTTTTACATATATGTGGTTAAGGGATAGTAATCAAACCTGATCTAATCCCATAGTCCTGGCATGAATTGTATTGTTATATACAATCAGTCTTATAGATTACATGCAGGCTGCTCATCTGTGTTTTCTTTTTTTTTCTTTTATTTGAAGAAAAAATCCATACAGAGAAGGCAAAATGACTTAACATCTGAGAAACATCTAAGACAAGTGGCGCATGCAGATGATAATAAGGCAAAAAGCAATGATAATGAACATAATAAAGGAAGCGTCATGGAAGGAACATCAAAGAAAAAACCATGGTCTTGGCCAGCCAACCTTTCACCCATCCAAAGCTTGACTGGATCCCAGACCTTCCTCAGCCTTCTTTTACGGACATCATTATCTAATAAAGACATTTCCAAGAAACATATATTCAGAAATTCATGCCACCATGCCCAGGGACTAGGGGCCGTCGTGGCAAGCCAGCATCTTGCCAAAACGAGTGTGGCAAGAAAGATAGAAAAATATAGCCCGGCTGCATTTTGGGGAACAGCCGGTGAATGCCCCAGCAAATATCACTTTTGCATCCCAGGCAACAGCCAGGTGTGAGATACCATTAATTTTCCAGAAAACAAAAGCCCAATAATTACGTAAAACTGGGCAAGCTGCAAATATATGGACTGCATTGACCCCTTACCCACAGCATGAGAGGCATTGATTATCCCTCTGAGCTTCATTACCTATAAACGGTGAGGAGTTTAATAAAAATCAATAATACATTTAAGGTGACAGACCTTAATTTGTGAGACATTTAGAGCGCTCTGCTCAAGAATATTACTAAGCCTCATATCCGCAGCTGTTACTTCTGAGCCCAGGTTGCTACGCCACTTATCTGCCTTTAACTGTAAAAGATCAGCCCGATGGTCCAATTCAGCTCAACAAATGTACTTATAGGTAGGGTTGGTCAGCAAAGTCAGCTACACTAGCGGAGTTTGCAGAGTTTTAGCAACTCCGCGCTCCACTTAGAATGCAGAGTTCAACAAAAACTCTCCCTCCACCCCATGGCGGAGTTTTACTGGCACCCACCCCTAGGCAGGTGTGACGTTTTCGTGTTAATCCTCTGATGTGAGACCTGCTCTCGGTTACCTATCCCTTTCAGCGCCTCCAGAAAGCAGACACATGTGTGCACCAAAGGGGCCTCTCTTCGGTCTACCAGGCTCTTCTGCCTAGTGTAGAAAACACACTGGGCCGGCAGGTGTGGTGTCTGGCTGGCCGGTGCACGGTATGTTGACAGAACCACGCGCCACCTTTGGAATGGAGCGTGAGGCTGCCACAAGCAGGATTGTACAGGGGCGGGGAGGCAACCAAGCCACAGCTCCACTGTGCTCATTAATGAAACGTGTGGTGCACAAGTCATGCCAGTGCTTGTATATCCATCATTGTGTTCTTCATCACAACAAAGGCCCTACTTTCATCCAAAACAGGCGATGCAGCTATGTTTCTAGAAGAACACTTCAGTCAGCCCCACCCTTCCAAATATATAAAAAAAAGATCTGACTTGGATACCCCTCCATTGCCTTCCGCACTGCCCCCCACTGGAAGCACATTCCAATGTACCTCCATGCTGAACTCCTGTAATCTCTATTCAGAAAGAGTCTCAATACTTGGCTCTTCATTTAACTCTCACTGCTCTCCTACAACACATCTGCACTAAAAATGATATAACAAAATCATCATCTTCTTGTTTGCAATTCAGTTTTTGACCCAATATATGAAGACCTAAGTGATTCATCATTATGTTAAATGTCAGTTGATGCACATGCCCTTGTATATCAGGTGATTTTGTTGTCCATGACTGTAGGCTGACCCATAAAGATAATATAAGTTAGTCTCGTATGTCTCGCACAGCCTTTGACGTTCGCCAGATATATTAGTAGAAGTGCTCTTATATGCAGTCACTGACTCAATGTTGTGATTTCACATCGCAATGCAAACTATAATGTGTTAGATGCCAGGTCCAGAAGAAATTATAACATACAATAACACAATCCACCACATTAGGATTTCTTATTCGCTTTTATCACAACCCTTGGAATATGTCAACATTCATGTACACAACCATGTCCAAACCCACAACATCAATCAAACAGTTAACAGGCAAATGCACAGTCATAGTATAGTGTTCTTTTAATGTATGATGACATTCTTGACACAGTCCTACAAATACTGCTCAGCTGCACACAGACATGTTTGATCACTACTGATTTTTTCAATCAAATAGTGGTGGCACAGCCTATACAATTATCCATGGCTATTGTTCCTCATGATTGTCTCATACATCTGTGCTTACTTAAAGGTAAATTATGTTTTCTTTTCTGTATTATATTTTCAGCTAATGTGGATGATGCTACAAGGTGGTCCTTTGCACTATGGCAGCACGATGCAAATGCATACAGCGGTGGCTCGAGGGTTCTTCCATATGGGATGCTAACATGAATGTGCAAGAGAGGAGGGAAGGAGAAGACCTGCAGTAGCACCACCACATCTCCACTTCCACATACAACATATGGACAAATTAGAGGGCAGGATGGCAGACAGGGGCAGCACCATAGGGAACTCACTACACTGAGAAGGCCACTGCAACAGCAATGTGGCCTCAATGGCATAAGACGGATCCTGAATCATATTTTAAGAAACTTCATGAGTAGAGATAATTCCTTATGCATGTTCCCCCATAAGCCTACATTTTTGTTAAAACATTTTCATGTTTATTATGCTGCTTTTGCGTTGTGTTTGGGATAAGGGTGGATGGTGTTTTGTTATAAAAGGAAGGTATGGGTTTACTTGGGCTATGTTGAATTTATTCATTTAATCAATATTATGTGTTATTGTTATTTGGTGATTGTGATGAGTTAACTGTTGTTTTGACTGTGGGTGTGTTTCAGTAATGTTTCATAAAAATACAAAATTGGGAATTATGGCTGATTTATGTGTTTATCATCATTTAACTTGTGAATGTGTAGCATGTCTTACAGGTTTGTAGGCATGTGCATTTTTGTGAGGTACAGCTGACGATGTTTGGGACGTGTGCTATTTTGAAATTTTGCAAAAACTGCCCTAAGTATTGTGCTGTGTTGATCGTCATTTATGACAAGCAAAGTATATGTCATATAACAACGAATGCAAAATACATCTGACAGTTTTAAAAACAGAGAATAGTCATTCTATTGGTTTGGTGCTATTTTATTGAAAATCTATATATGTTTTTTTTCGAGTATATATATTTTTAAATAAAAGATTAATATTACACATTGTGGAATATGTCCCTGATAATGCATTGCTCAGAGTGGTTAGATACATGGCACATTTGCACACAGAAAAAACACATTGCTCAACATGGCTTTGTCCATGAAGTATACCATGATCACCAAGGGATGTGATTTAAACGTGCCATTTACCAAATAACATGTCACTTCATCTGCATGTATTATGTGCAGCTGTTTCCATTTTGAGCCTTCAGCATGTAGACATATACTCATATGTAGCCTGCTATCTATCTCGACCTAGCACTTTGCAATTCCACCCCCATACACTTCTTCTTAGAGTATTCTCAGTTGCAAAGTGCTATGCACATGGAAGAAGGAACAAAATATAGTTCAAAGTAATTCATTGTTATGTTTTTGTCTTTGGATATCCTGATCAATGCCTGGTCTTCTTATATGACAATATCTGGTTAAGAGGGTGTTAAACAATATCAATAAAAATAAAAAGGTGTATCTAAAAATAAAGCCCATAGTATATTCTCTCATCTATATCTCCTTTCGGACTCCTATATTTCAGATGATTAATACTATGGGGCCGATTACGATGTTGTTCAGAAAGGCTCCGAATGGGATTCGGTATTGCAGAATATGATTCGGAACGCTTGTTTCCGTACGAATCGTACACATTTCCCAATGACCGATTACGATGCCCGGAAACCATTCGGGCAGTCTGAATCGGTTCCCAAAGGCATTCGGACAGCCCAAGTTTTTCGGAGCCAAATCATACAGCACTATGGACACGGTTTCCGAGCGAGCGATTACGATGACCGATTCGGATAGCTGTTCCAATTTGGTCTGCCCGACACGAAACGGCTGTCAGAATCTGTCTTTGGGGGCCCGTTGCAGGCCCCCCTTTACCCGGAGGCATCCAATTGGGGCCCGTGGGGGTACCCAAGGGACCCCTTTTTGCACTCATGCACAATGTGGCAGGCACCATAAGGGTGCCCGCCACAGGGTGCAAGGTTTCCCCCAACCACCCCTTTTTTCAATGGGAGCTTGTGTTCTCGTTCGGAACCCAGGCTCCCATTGAAGTCAATGCGAGTCCAACCGAATGATGTTGGGAAGCATCGTAATCGGTCGTTCGGACTCGCAGGACCCGATTCGTTTGGAAAGGATTCCAAGTCGTTCGGACCAGTTTCCGAACGATATCGTTATCGGCCCCTATGTGTTGACAGTCTAGAGTGGCCTTTCTATTTGATAGTTTACAATGTTATCATAGGTTGTATGAACATCAGAGGGATGACCAAGGGATATCGTCATTTAACCCCCTCAGATGGCTCTTGAGTCTGAAAATACAACGTTGTTCTCAACGAAAATGTAGTGTGTCCAGCTCACCCATTTGTGTAGGTTAGTAGGGTTTTTCTAGCACTATCCATTTGATGTCATTTTCGGCATGGTCTTTCTGTGGAAAATGTTTAGTCAATTTCGTGTTACTTTTCTTACACTTAATAGTGCTCTTATGTTCCACTATTCTGGTACTTACTTTTCGGTGGTCATCCCTACATACCGTAGTCCACATGGACATGTAAAGAGGTAAATCACACCTGATTAATTACAATTCGTGTGTTTATGTATTTTCCATGGTGTCTTGAGTCCTGTGTCAATCTGTGTCGTAGGCTGAGTTAAGACACAGTCCCAACACATTCCACATGTGAAATGACCAACAGTATGTGTGTCCGTCCATAGTCCTTGTTGAGTTTCATGCCATTTGTTAGTATGTGGTCTGGTGTGAACTAACATATCTCTGATGTTACTACTACACTTCAAGGCAAAAATAGGCTTATCTCTTTGTTTATCTCTGATATTCAAAATATGCAAATTCTTGTTGATTGCTTTCTTGACAGTATCTGTAAGGTGGCTGGAGGTGTTAACACATACCAGTTCTCTCTGTCTTCGATCTTGGATATGTTTCTAAAAGGGCCTCCCTGTTATTGTTAAGGGCCCTCTTGCATGCCTGGCGAATCAGATCCTTGGGATATTATTTCATTCTTAGGTTTCTACTCAAGTTTTCAACATGCAGTTTGTATTTCTCTATCTCAGTGCAGTTCCTTCTCAGTCTCAAAAACTGTCATATGGGAAGATTATCCCATAAAGCTCTTGGATGAAAACTCTTATAACAGAGTAACGAGTTACGGGCCATAGGTTTCTGGTAGAGTTCTGTGTAAATACCCGTTCTTTAGGATACAATAATAGATCCAAAAATGGGAGTTTGGTTTTGCTGAGTTTACAAGTAAACCTCAAGTTGGTGTTTAGGTTATTGAGCCAGTCAGAAAAAGATGACCAATCACCCTCCCATATGGCCAGGATGTCATCAATGTATCTTTTCTGCATATTGAGGTTCATCTGGAAGGGGTTATCCATAGAATAAATGTATTTTGTTTTAAACCAATGCATAGAAAGTTTCACCATGCTAGGAGCACATCTACTGCCCATAGATGTTCCTGTGACTTGCCAATACAGCTGGTCTTGGAAGAAGAAGAAATTCTCCTTCATAGCAATCTAGGCACATTCCATAACAAATCAATCAATCAATCAGGGAATTGTCAAGCGCGCTACCCACCCATGAGGGTCTCAAGGCGCTTGGGGGGGGGAGGTAAGCAGCTCCGGTCAGTCGAAGAGCCAGTTCTTGAGGGTCTTCCTGAAGATGTGCAGAGAGGGGGCGCGTCTGATGTCGATCGGGAGCTTGTTCCAGGTCTTGGCCGCGATCTAGGAGAAGGCCCTTCCATCCGTTATGGCTCTGCGGATGTGCAGGGTTTCGGCGAGGTCTGCAGATCGAAGGTTTCTCTTGGGTACGTAGAAGGAGATTCTCTCGTTGCGGTATTGGGGTCCGGTGTTGTGGAGGCATTTGTAGGTGTGGGTGAGTGTCTTGAAGGTTACCCTCTTCTCGACGGGGAGCCAGTGGATGTCTCACAGGTGTTGGGTGATGTGTTCTTGTAGAGGGATGCCGAGGACGAGTCTGGCTGCGGTGTTCTGTACGGTCTGGAGTTTGTTGATTCCGGTGTAGAGGGCGTTTCCGTAGTCCAGTCTGCTGGTTATGAGTGTGTGGGTGATGGTCTTTCTTGATTCGGGGGGGATCCATTTGAAGGTCTTGTGAAGGATGCGGAGGGTGTTGAAGCAGGTGGAGGCGATGGCGTTGACCTGTCGGGTCATGGAGAGGGAGGAGTCGAGTACGATGCTGAGGTTCCGGGCGTGGTTCGTGGGGGTGTGCAGGCTGCCGAGGGTGGTTGGCCACCAGGTGTTGTCCCATGCGATGGAGGAGGGTCCGAGGACAAGGACCTCTGTCTTCTCCGAGTTGAGCTTCAGGCAGCTGCTGCTCATACAGGATGCAACGTCCTTCATTCCTTCCTGGAAGCTGAGTCTGGTGGTGACGGGATCCTTGGTGAGGGAGAGGATGAGCTGGGTGTCGTCTGCGTAGGAGACTATGTTGAGTCTATGCTGTCTGACGATGGCAGCGAGGGGGGCCATGTAGATGTTGAAGAGCGTAGGGCTGAGTAACGATCCTTGAGGTACTTCGCAGTTGATCTCTGTGGGTTCGGAGAGGAAGGGTGGCAGTCTGATTCTTTGGGTTCTGCCGGTGAGGAAGGAGTGGAGCCATTCGAGGGCGGTTCCCTGTATGCCGGCGTCATGGAGTCTGGCATTGAGTGTGCAGTGGGAGACGGTGTTGATGGCTGCGGAGAGGTCAAGTAGGATCAGGGCCGCAGTGTGGCCTTGGTTGAGGAGGGTGCAGATGTCGTCTGTGGCGGTGAGTAGAGCGGTCTCGGTGCTGTGGTTGCTGTGGAATCCGGATTGGGAGGGGTCGAGGATGGAGTTCCCTTCCATGAATTTTTGTTAGTTGGGGGTTGACGGTCTTCTCTGTGACTTTGGCCACGAAGGGGAGGAGGGAGATGGATTGGTAGTTTTTGAGGTCTGAAGGATCTGCCGTGGGCTTCTTGAGCAGGGGCTTGACTTCTGCGCGTTTCCAGTCGTTGGGAAAAATGCTGGTTTTGAAGGTGGTGTTGATGGTGCGTCGTAGTTCTGGTGCAATGGTGGCGGTGGCTCTGTGGAAGATATGTGCAGGGCAGGGGTCCGTGGGTGCTCCTGAGTGGATGCCTTTCATGGTTGATTCAGTGTCTTCAGTGGTGCCTGGGGTCCAGGCGGAGATGGTGTGTTGACTGGCGTTGTTGGAGGAGGGAGTGGTTTCGGAGTCCGGTGTCCGTTCGTTGAAGTTGTCGTAGAGGGACTTATTTTCCGATGGAAGTAGGAGCTGAGCTTGTTGCAGAGGTCCTGGGAGGGGGTGATGTCCGTGGCCTCGCTGGGGGGTTTGGTGAATTCTTGGATGATGCTGAGGAGTTACTTCGAGTTGCTGGAGTTGGCGGTGATCTTGTTCTGGATGAAGGTCCTTTTGGTTGATCTGATGAGTTGGTGGTATTCTGTCATGGCGTTCATGTATGTGGTGCGGTCTTCCGAAGTTATGCTGTTTCGCCAATTCTTCTCGAGACGTCTGCAGGTGCGTCTGGATTCTTGGAGGTCGGAGGTGAACCAGGTGGCTTTTCTGGGGCGCTGTCTGTCGGGGTTGCGAAGGGGTGCGAGTTCGTCTGTGCAGTTGGTGATCCATCTGTGTAGTTCTTTGGCAGCGAGGTTGGCGTCGGTTGAGGTGGAGGGGGCATCACGGTTGAGGGTGGAGTTGAGTAGCTCCTCAGTAACCTTGCTCCAGTTCCTTCGTGGTGGGCGGGGTGCAGGAACCTGCGGGTGGAGGAGGGCCTCGAACACCTACCTGGGAGAGAGGTGTCTGGGGCAGCGGCAGGCGAGGCTACAGCGGAGCCATTAAATAGGGAAGGGGAAGGGAAGCGCAGCTGGAAGGCGGGAGCTGGAATGGCAGGGGGGAGGTGCCACGGGGAACAGTGGCAGCGAGAAATGGGCATGGAGGAGAAAACAAAGGCACAGGCACAAAAAACAAATGAAAAAGGGCAGAAAACAGAGTCACAGACAAACAGGCACAAGAATTACAATAAAATTACAATGAGAGACAGACAAAAGATACAAAGACAAAACAGGCACAACAACGCAGACAGACAACAGTGGAACAGCAGAAGAGCAAGGCTCTCCCACTGGACCACCAGGGATGAGGGGCAGGCAGGAGCCTGCGGGTGGAGGATGGCCTCGAACACCTACCTGGGAGAGAGGTGTCTGGGGCAGCGGCAGGCAAGGCTACAGCGGAGAGCGGGACTCTGGCCAGGAAGTCATAGGTCCTGCTCATACACCTGAGCAGCGGCCGCAATTAAATAGGGAAGGGGGAGGGAAGCGCAGCTGGAAGGCGAGAGCGGGAAACGGCAGGGGGGAGGGACCGCGGGGGAGCAGCGGCAGGAAAAGGGTGGCAAGAAACGGGCACTGAGGAGAAAACAAGGGCACAGGCACAAAAAACGAATGAAAAGGGCAGAAAACAGAGTCACATACAAACAGGCACAAAAATTACAATAAAATTACAATGAGAAACAGACAAAAGACACAATCAATCAATCAATCAATCAATCACAGAATTTGTAAAGCGCACTACTTACCCGCGAGGGTCTCAAGGCGCTGGGGGGAAAAAAGGGGGGGGTGCTGCTACTGGTCGAACAACCAGGTCTTGAGTAGCCTCCTGAAGGTCAGCAGGTCTTGGGTCTGTCGTAGGCTTAGTGGAAGGGTGTTCCAGGTCTTGGCGGCGAGGTGGGAGAAGGATCTGCCACCGGTGGTGGTTCTTCGAATGCGAGGGACGGTGGCGAGGAGAGGTCGGCGGAGCGGAGTTGGCGGTTGGGGACGTAGAAGAGGAGTCGTCTGTTGAGGTAGGCTGGGCCAGTCTTGTGGAGTGCCTTGTGTGCGTGGATGAGGAGTTTGAAGGCGATTCTCCTGTCGACGGGGAGCCAGTGCAGGTTCCTCAGGTGGGGGGTGATGTGGCTGTGGCGTGGTACATCGAGGATCAGGCGTGCGGAGGCGTTTTGTATGCGTTGCAGTCGCTTGATGAGCTTGGCCGGGGCTCCCGCGTAGAGGGCGTTCCCATAGTCAAGTCTGCTGCTGACGAGGGCCTGGGTGACTGTTCTTCTCGTGTCTGTCGGGATCCACCTGTAGATCTTGCGAAGCATGCGGAGGGTGTTGAAGCAGGAGGATGAGACTGCGTTGACTTGCTTGGCCATGGAGAGCGTTGAGTAGAGGATGACTCCCAGGTTGCGTGCGTGGTCGGTGGGTGTCGGGGCTGCTCCCAGCGTCGTTGGCCACCAGGAGTCGTCCCAGGCTGAGGGGTTGGAGCCGAGGATGAGGACCTCTGTCTTCTCCGTGTTCAGTTTTAGTCGGCTGATCTTCATCCAATCGGCGACGGCCTTCATCCCTTCATGGAGGTTGGATTTGGCGGCGAGGGGGTCCTTGGTGAGGGAGAGGATCAGTTGAGTGTCGTAGGCGTAGGAGATTATGTTGAGGTCGTGCTGTCTGGCGATGCGTGCGAGCGGGGCCATGTAGATGTTGAACAGTGTTGGGCTGAGGGACGATCCCTGGGGTACGCCGCAGATGATCTCGGAGGCTTCGGATTGGAATGGTGGGAGGTGGACTCTCTGGGTTCTGCCGGCGAGGAAGGAGGTGGCCCATTCCAGGGCCTTGTCTCGGATCCCTGCGTCGTGGATGCGTGCACGTAGAGTGCGGTGGCAGACAGTGTCGAAGGCGGCGGAGAGGTCCAGCAGGATGAGGGCTGCGGTCTCACCGTTGTCCAGCAGGATCCTGATGTCGTCGGTGGCGGCGATGAGGGCAGTCTCAGTGCTGTGGTTGCTGCGGAACCCCGATTGGGATGGGTCCAGGATGCTGTTTTCTTCGAGGTATCGGGTTAGCTGTTTGTTGACGATCTTCTCGATGACCTTGGCTGGGAACGGAAGCAGGGAGATGGGCCGGACGTTCTTGAGGTCTCTCGGGTCCGCCTTGGGTTTTTTGAGTAGGGCGTTGATCTCTGCGTGTTTCCAGCTCTCTGGGAAGGTCGCGGTCTCGAAGGAGAGATTGATGATGTTGCACAGGTGGGGTGCGATGGAGCTGCTGGCTTTGTTGAAGATGTGGTGCGGGAAAGGGTCTGACGGGGAGCCGGAGTGTATTGTGCTCATGGTCTTGATGGTGTCCTCGATGTTCACGCTGGCCCAGGCTGGCAGGGGGTCGTGGTCGATGGTGTGCGGCGGGTCTGGTGCATCGATCTTGGTTGGGGCTGTCTGGGTGTTGAAGCTGTCGTGGATGTCGGCGATCTTGCGGTGGAAGAAGGTGGCGAGGGAATCGCACAGGGGTTGCGACGGCGGGATGTCGTTGGTGTTGGAGCTGGGGTTGGAGAGTTCCTTCACGATGTTGAAAAGCTCCTTGCTGTTGTGTGCGTTGTTGTCGAGGCGGTCTTTGAAGGAGATTCTCTTGGCGGACACAAAGACAAAACGGGCACAACCACGCAGACAGACAACAGTGGAACAGCAGAAATGCTAGGCTCAGGCAGGAGCCTGCGAGTGGAGGAGGGCCTCGAACACCTACCAGGGAGAGAGGTGTCTGAGGCAGCGCCAGGCGAGGCTACAGTGGAGCTGCTTGGGCGGAGAGCGGGACTCTGGCCAGGAGGAACAAATGAAGTCGGGTCAAATCATCTCTAGTTTGTTGCTCTAACAGATGTTTCACAGTTTCTGAAGTGTCATCCTGCGGTATATTTGTATATAACGCTTCCACATTATATGACACTAGAAAATGTGACTCTTGATCAAATGGAACCATGGAGAGAAAAGTTAGAATATCTTTAGTATCCTGTAAGTAAGATGGCATCTCACTTACTAATGGTCTTAGAATCCAGTACACAAATTGTGAGAGAGGTTCTAAAAGAGATCCAATGCCCAAAACAATGGGTCTGCCTGGTGGAGGTGTCTGTTGTTTGTGAATTTTTGGTAGGACATAGAAAGCTGTAGTCTTTGGGTGAGTGTGAACACGAAATTCAGCTTCAATTTTTGTGATCCAACCTAATTCTTTGCCTTTATCAACTAGAGCTGTAATACTCTTCAATAATCTGGATGTTGGATCCTTTGTTATGGGTTTGTAGTATTTTATGTTCCTCAATTGTTGCAAACATTCCTCTTGATAGGTCTTATTGTCCAGAATAACGGTAGCCCCCCCTTTGTCCGCAGGCTTAATGACAATTTCTTTGTCAGATCCCAAATTCTTCGAGCAATACATCTCTTCTTGAGAGAGGTTAAAGAACGGATGTTTCACGTTTCTTCATATTCTCAAAATCTTTTAGCACTGCTTCTTTAAAGGATGCCACCTCTGATGGAACTGGATGTAAAGGTGGATTGAAAGAGGACTTATTTTTCAGTCCTGTATTCAAATTGAAGTCAGAGATGGTATTCTCTGTTTTTTCAAAGAAGAATGATAGGCGTATTTTCTGGAAAAAATCAGCCAATTCTTTATTAGTCATAAAGTCATCGCCCAAATTAGTTGGCACAAAACCCAGACCTTTTTTCAGAACTTGGGTTTATAATGTAGTGAGGGTTTTCTTGCTCAGGTTTACAATCAAGTTGGGTTGCACATTGACAGACTCGGATCGTTCATCATACTACTGATCAAATGTAGTTCCAGGGTTGAATCCCATTGTACCCTTGATTTCCATTGATCCGTTTGATTCTGTTGGCCTCGGTTTCCTCTTCGTCGGCCTCTCCTGCCACGGTCCTGCCCAAAAAAAGGTTGGTATCCTGGGCCTCCAAATGGCTCTTGTTGGAACAGATTGATAGAGAAACCCCAGGGTTGTGGTGGCCACCAAGGCAACTGTATTGACGGATTTGGGAATCCTCCCCGCCCTCTCATTGGTTTCATCCTCATTTTGGCAGAGCTGTCTGAGTCACTTGAAATAGAGTCTTCTGTGTTGCTCCAATCTTCTGAATTGGATGTCCATTCATCCATGGTATGAAGCCATCCCCTAGCCCTTCTTCTGTTATTCCTTTTTGGGTGCCTGGGTCTGGTAGTCATCTACTAAATATGGGTAAACCTTTTCATAAGAAAATCTCTCTAGATCTTTTTTAAGCTTGTTCACTTTACATTTCAATAGATTTTCTTTGGTCTCATTTAGAGTCTTAGGGCCATATGTAGGTAGCTAAATACCGGTCGGTAACGGCCGAAATTCGGTAAATCTCCCGTTACCGACCGGTATTTAGGCAATTGAGATGTAGGAGGCCGGATTTAAGGAATCGGTAATTTACCGATTCGTTATTTTAAGGAATCGGTAAATTACCGATTCCTTAAATCCTATGTAGGGAGCACTCAAGTGAGTGCATTTTTGGTTTCAGGATTCGTTATTTACAACCAACTACAAGTTGGTGGTAAATACTGAATACCTTTTAAAAAGCAATTTTGTGCTTTTTTAAAAGTGCCATGTGGCAGACATACGCGCCACATGTGCACACATGCACGATTCAGGGGTGCAACAGGGTGTCAATTTGACACCCTGCCACCCTTGAATATGCTCCCCTATTACCGATTCGGTATTTACCGAATCGGTAATAGTGAATGGCTTCCCATTCATTCCTATGGGCCTCCAGGCCCATAGGAATGAATGGGAAGGTATTCCTTATTACCGATTCGGCAAATACCGAATAGGTAATAACGAATATTACCGAATCGGTAAAATTTACCGAATGTTTACCTACATTCTATTTACCGATTCTTAAATACCGAATCGGTAAAATTCGGTATTTAGGAATCGGTAAATAGAAATTACCTACATATGTCCCTTAGTCACTTCTTGCAATTTCTTTTTGAAAATTGTTATTTGTAGTGAGCATTTCAATTGATTTTCAAGAGTTTTAATTCCCATTAATAAGAGATCAGCTGTTTCATTTGCTGTGTTAATCAAGAAGTTTAAACAGTCTCTGGTACACTTCCATGATATTGAAGACCAATCCTTTTTAAAGGTTTTGTTGTCTAAAAAACGTTTGGGGGCATTAGATACTATCAACCCCTGTGGTGCTATGTTACTTCTTAGATATTCAGTCAATATAGCCGCATGTAATGCCATTCGTATATGTTGTTTTTTCATGTCAGAAAGTTTGGTCCATTTTTCCATTTGTGACAGGGTTTCTGTTATTTGTGTGTCTAGAATAGTTGGCGTCTGAAGAATTGATTGTACCATGGCTTCGTCGAAAGCTAGGCCTACATTTTCAGTTATGGTCAGTGAGCTAGGGACTAAAAAGGCTGAGGTCTGGAATGGGTCAAGAATAAAACTGGAAACAAAATAAAAAATAAAGACCCAAAGCCTCAGATGGCTGTACTCAAATATTACCACATATATGGTCTCTAAAGGAGCATTTTATCCTACCAAAAATGTACTGCTCCCAAAAGGACAGTCTTGCACACTATTTGTACATTTAGTAGTGTGTGAAAAGAGCTTTTAGCTGTTAGGGCGAGAACCTTCACTCACCCGAAGGTGACATGCTTCATCATAGGGTTCCCTTGTCTTGTGGTTTGTGGCCTCCTGGTCTGCCTTGCTACGTTGACTTAGGCCTGGCTGCCATGATGCCTTTTTGCGCACGTTACTTTGTGCCATTGTTTTCCAGCCTCTGCTTCTGCCCGGCTATTTTAGAACTGTCTGCATTTCTGCCTTTCACCTTTTCTCCTGTTCCCTTTGGGCTATGTCTGCACAACATGTACAAGGTCGAAAAACAACGTCCCTTGTTCTTACTGATCTGGCCAGTCCCTCGCACCTAGACATAACATTATGTACAGCTGCCCTGGAGAAATTTGTGTGCTTTTAATATTGTGATTTTCACGGTTAGAGACACTTGGAGAAAAACCTTTCCAGAGAGAAGAGCTGTGTATGTCTGATGCGACCTTGTGGGGGAGCGACCCTTGACCTTGCCAGGTAGGTCGCTCCCCCACCACACAGCTCCGCCTGTGCTGTCTGCCCGCTGCTCCTGTAGGTAAGATCGCCCTCCGCTTGTGGCCCCGGTGCCAGTTTTGTCTGCTTGTCTCCCCTTTCCTTTCTGTGCCCCTCGCTGCCCCACTGTTGTTGTGCCCGTGATTTGCCTGCTTTCCCCCCCGTTTTTCCTTCTGTGCCCCTCGCTGCCCCACTGTTGTTGTGCCCGTGATTTGCCTGCTTCCCCCCGTTTTTCCTTCTGTGCCCCTCGCTGCCCCACTGTTGTTGTGCCCGTGATTTGCCTGCTTTCCCCCCGTTTTTCCTTCTGTGCCCCTCGCTGCCCCACTGTTGTTGTGCCCGTGATTTGCCTGCTTTCCCCCCGTTTTTCCTTCTGTGCCCCTCGCTGCCCCACTGTTGTTGTGCCCGTGATTTGCCTGCTTTCCCCCCGTTTTCCTTCTGTGCCCCTCGCTGCCCCACTGTTGTTGTGCCCGTGATTTGCCTGCTTTCCCCCCGTTTTTCCTTCTGTGCCCCTCGCTGCCCCACTGTTGTTGTGCCCGTGATTTGCCTGCTTTCCCCCCCGTTTTTCCTTCTGTGCCCCCGCTGCCCCACTGTTGTTGTGCCCGTGATTTGCCTGCTTTCCCCCCGTTTTTCCTTCTGTGCCCCTCGCTGCCCCACTGTTGTTGTGCCCGTGATTTGCCTGCTTTCCCCCCGTTTTTCCTTCTGTGCCCCTCGCTGCCCCACTGTTGTTGTGCCCGTGATTTGCCTGCTTTCCCCCCGTTTTTCCTTCTGTGCCCCTCGCTGCCCCACTGTTGTTGTGCCCGTGATTTGCCTGCTTTCCCCCCGTTTTCCTTCTGTGCCCCTCGCTGCCCCACTGTTGTTGTGCCCGTGATTTGCCTGCTTTCCCCCCGTTTTTCCTTCTGTGCCCCTCGCTGCCCCACTGTTGTTGTGCCCGTGATTTGCCTGCTTTCCCCCCGTTTTTCCTTCTGTGCCCCCGCTGCCCCACTGTTGTTGTGCCCGTGATTTGCCTGCTTTCCCCCCGTTTTCCTTCTGTGCCCCTCGCTGCCCCACTGTTGTTGTGCCCGTGATTTACCTGCTCTCCCCCCGTTTTTCCTTCTGTGCCCCTCGCTGCCCCACTGTTGTTGTGCCCGTGATTTACCTGCTCTCCCCCGTTTTTCCTTCTGTGCCCCTCGCTGCCCCACTGTTGTTGTGCCCGTGATTTACCTGCTCTCCCCCCGTTTTTCCTTCTGTGCCCCTCGCTGCCCCACTGTTGTTGTGCCCGTGATTTACCTGCTCTCCCCCCGTTTTTCCTTCTGTGCCCCTCGCTGCCCCACTGTTGTTGTGCCCGTGATTTACCTGCTCTCCCCCCGTTTTTCCTTCTGTGCCCCTCGCTGCCCCACTGTTGTTGTGCCCGTGATTTACCTGCTCTCCCCCCGTTTTTCCTTCTGTGCCCTCGCTGCCCCACTGTTGTTGTGCCCGTGATTTACCTGCTCTCCCCCGTTTTTCCTTCTGTGCCCCTCGCTGCCCCACTGTTGTTGTGCCCGTGATTTACCTGCTCTCCCCCCGTTTTCCTTCTGTGCCCCTCGCTGCCCCACTGTTGTTGTGCCCGTGATTTACCTGCTCTCCCCCGTTTTTCCTTCTGTGCCCCTCGCTGCCCCACTGTTGTTGTGCCCGTGATTTACCTGCTCTCCCCCCGTTCTTCCTTCTGTGCCCCTCGCTGCCTATCGCCATTCCCGCCGCTGCGTCCCTGCGGCCCCGCCCCCCTGACTGCCCATTCGCTGCCCCTGCCTCCCGCCTCCCAGCTGCTCCTCCCTCCCACCTCCCCATAAATGGCGGCCGCTGCACGCTGAGGAGAGCGACCCTTGACCTTGCCAGGTAGGTCGCTCCCCCACCACACAGCTCCGCCTGTGCTGTCTGCCCGCTGCTCCTGTAGGTAAGATCGCCCTCCGCTTGTGGCCCCGGTGCCAGTTTTGTCTGCTTGTCTCCCCTTTCCTTTCTGTGCCCCTCGCTGCCCCACTGTTGTTGTGCCCGTGATTTGCCTGCTTTCCCCCCGTTTTTCCTTCTGTGCCCCTCGCTGCCCCACTGTTGTTGTGCCCGTGATTTGCCTGCTTTCCCCCCGTTTTTCCTTCTGTGCCCCTCGCTGCCCCACTGTTGTTGTGCCCGTGATTTGCCTGCTTTCCCCCCGTTTTCCTTCTGTGCCCCTCGCTGCCCCACTGTTGTTGTGCCCGTGATTTGCCTGCTTTCCCCCGTTTTTCCTTCTGTGCCCCTCGCTGCCCCACTGTTGTTGTGCCCGTGATTTGCCTGCTTTCCCCCCGTTTTCCTTCTGTGCCCCTCGCTGCCCCACTGTTGTTGTGCCCGTGATTTGCCTGCTTTCCCCCCGTTTTCCTTCTGTGCCCCTCGCTGCCCCACTGTTGTTGTGCCCGTGATTTGCCTGCTTTCCCCCCGTTTTTCCTTCTGTGCCCCTCGCTGCCCCACTGTTGTTGTGCCCGTGATTTGCCTGCTTTCCCCCCGTTTTCCTTCTGTGCCCCCGCTGCCCCACTGTTGTTGTGCCCGTGATTTGCCTGCTTTCCCCCGTTTTTCCTTCTGTGCCCCTCGCTGCCCCACTGTTGTTGTGCCCGTGATTTACCTGCTCTCCCCCCGTTTTTCCTTCTGTGCCCCTCGCTGCCCCACTGTTGTTGTGCCCGTGATTTACCTGCTCTCCCCCCGTTTTTCCTTCTGTGCCCCTCGCTGCCCCACTGTTGTTGTGCCCGTGATTTACCTGCTCTCCCCCCGTTTTCCTTCTGTGCCCCTCGCTGCCCCACTGTTGTTGTGCCCGTGATTTACCTGCTCTCCCCCGTTTTTCCTTCTGTGCCCCTCGCTGCCCCACTGTTGTTGTGCCCGTGATTTACCTGCTCTCCCCCCGTTTTTCCTTCTGTGCCCCTCGCTGCCCCACTGTTGTTGTGCCCGTGATTTACCTGCTCTCCCCCCGTTTTCCTTCTGTGCCCCTCGCTGCCTATCGCCATTCCCGCCGCTGCGTCCCCGCCCCCTGACTGCCCATTCGCTGCCCCTGCCTCCCGCCTCCCAGCTGCTCCTCCCTCCCTCCCACCTCCCCATAAATGGCGGCCGCTGCGCGCCGCGCCGCTGGCGCGCCGAGGCGCGCCTAAGGCAAGCCCGTCTGCGCCCGTCCGCGACTGGACCGCGCCCAGCGCCAGAACCCCTGGATCCCACCGATGCAACACCACTCGACGGACCTACGACGCCGCCACACTCACCGCACTCAATGCCGGCCGGAACCCTGCCTGCTACCGAGCCTCACCGAGACGCACCCACGGACCCTTCACCTGCCAAACCTGCCGGTTCACCTGCCCCCTGACGTGCACCACCTCCGCCAAGTCGAGCAACAGCAGCAACCACCTGAAATGCATCCTGCTGAACACCCGCTCCGTCCACAGGCACGCCGTGGAACTCTGGGACCTGCTCGACGCAACAGCACCGGACATCGCCTTCCTCACCGAAACCTGGATGAACGCCTCCTCAGCGCCTGACATCGCCATAGCCATCCCGGATGGATACAAGATCACCCGGAAGGACCGCGTCAACCAGACGGGAGGAGGCATCGCCATCGTACACAAGAACACCATCCGCATCTCGACTAACTCCGACGAGACCTTCACCGCCGCCGAACACCTACACTTCCAGATACACACGGACCCCAAGACCACCCTCCGAGGCACCCTCATCTACAGACCCCCGGGACCACGCACACTATTCAGCGAAGACATCGCAGACTTCATCAGCCCGCACGCCATGCCCTCCGCCGACTACATCCTCCTAGGGGACCTCAACTTCCACCTGGAGAACAACAACGACAGAAACACCACCGCCCTGCTGGACAACCTCGCCAACCTCGGACTCAAGCAACTGGTGAACACGCCCACCCACTACGCCGGCCACACGCTTGACCCCGTCTTCTCGTCCAGCAAGCACATCTCCTTCAGCCACGCCACCGGACTCCACTGGACCGACCACAGCTGCGTCCACTTCAGCTTCAGAAAGACTGCGACCCACCACCACCCGCAACAGGCTCCCCGCCGGAGCTGGAGCAAGATCACCGCCGAGCAGCTCACCGCCTCCCTCAGCCAGAACACACCCACCGACACAACGGACCCAAACGAAGCAGCCAGCAACCTCGCCAAGTGGCTGACCGCCTGCGCCGACGACCTCGCACCACTAAAAAACCCTCCCAGCAGACCCGGAAGCAAGAAAACCCCTTGGTTCACCAACGAACTCAAGGAATCCAAGAAGAACTGCCGCACTCTCGAGAAAACCTGGCGACTCGACCAGACCACAGACAACAGGACCGCCCTCAAGCACGCCACCCGCAAACACCACCAGCTGATCCGTGCCACCAAGAAGTCGGCACTCAAAGAACGACTGGACAACAACGCCCATGACAGCAAGGAACTTTTCAGCATCGTCAAAGAGTTCTCCAACCCCAGCGCCGGAAACAACGACATCACCCCCTCGCAAGACCTCTGCAACTCACTCTCCGCGTTCTTCCACCGCAAGATCACCGACATACACAACAGCTTCAACGCACAAACAACGCACCCTACCGCCCGAACCAATGCCCGCCACCACCACCCTCTGCAACTGGACCCCGATCAACACCGAAGACACCACCCGCACGATGAACTCCATCCACTCCGGATCACCAACCGACCCCTGCCCACACCACGTCTTCAACAAAGCCGACGCCACCATCGCACCCCATCTCCGGGACATCATCAACTCCTCCTTCCGCACCGCCACCTTCCCGGAGAGCTGGAAGCACGCCGAGCTTACCGCCCTCCTGAAGAAACCAACGGCGGACCCCACCGACCTCAAGAACTACCGCCCCATCTCGCTCCTTCCGTTTCCGGCCAAAGTCATCGAGAAGACCGTCAACAGACAGCTTGCCGCCTTCCTCGAGACGAATGGATCCCTCGACCCCTCGCAGTCCGGGTTTCGGGCCAACCACAGCACCGAGACCGCCCTTATCGCAGCCACCGACGACATCAGAACCCTAACCGACAACGGGAAACAGCTGCCCTCATCCTCCTGGACCTCTCCGCGGCGTTCGACACCGTCTGCCACCGCACCCTAGTGAAGCGCCTCAGCAACATCGGAATCCGAGAGAAAGCACTGGAATGGATCATCTCGTTCCTCGCCGGAAGAACCCAGAGAGTCCGCCTCTCCCCGTTCAGATCCGAAGCCACCGAAGTCATCTGCGGCGTTCCACAAGGATCCTCACTCAGCCCGACCCTCTTCAACGTCTACATGAGCCCCCTCGCAGCCATCGCACGCCGACACAACCTCAACATCATCTCCTACGCCCGACGACACCCAGCTGATCCTCTCCCTCACCAACGACCCCACTACCGCCAGAGCCAACCTGCACGACGGGATGAGAGACGTCGCCGACTGGATGAGGAACAGCCGCCTTAAACTGAACTCAGACAAGACGGAAGTCCTCATCCTGGGCTCATCACCCTCCGCCTGGGACGACTCCTGGTGGCCCCCGGCCCTGGGCACCGCACCCAAGCCAACGGACCACGCACGCAACCTGGGCTTCATCCTGGACTCCTCCCTATCAATGACCAAACAAGTCAACGCCGTCTCATCTTCATGCTTCAACACCCTGCGCATGCTCCGCAAGATCTTCAGATGGATCCCCACTGAAACCAGGAAGACCGTCACCCAGGCACTCGTCACCAGCCGACTGGACTATGGGAACACCCTCTACGCCGGAACCACAGCCAAACTTCAAAAGAGACTCCAGCGCATCCAGAACGCCTCCGCACGACTCATCCTGGACATCCCCCGACACAGCCACATCACCGTACACCTGAAAGACCTGCACTGGCTCCCCGTCAGCAAGAGAATCACGTTCAGACTCCTCACCCACGCACACAAGGCCCTCCACGACCTGGGCCCAAAGTACCTCAACGACCGCATGTCCTTCTACACGCCCACACGCCAGCTACGATCAACCAGCCACGCCCTCGCCACCGTACCACGCATCCGCAGAACCACCGCCGGAGGAAGATCCTTCTCCTACCTGGCGGCCAAGACCTGGAACTCCCTCCCCACTCACCTTCGGCGAACCCAGGACCATCTCGCCTTCAGGAAGCAGCTCAAGACCTGGCTGTTCGAGCAGTAACTTACCCCCTCCCCCAGCGCCTTGAGACCCTCCCGGGTGAGTAGCGCGCTCTATAAATGCCGTGATTGATTGATTGATTGATGATGTAAACCTTGCATCTAGATCTTGAGGTATGGGGGTTCGCTAGTCAAAGCCCAGTGTCTTCTGTTTTTATAATAAACTAGCTACTAGCACGGGGAGGGTGGTAAGGTCATTTAGCCCTATATCCACTGCTTTATGAAATGCTTTCCCCGTTTGTATTCTATGGAGTTGTAACTATGCTGATTATATTATTCTTATGCATTATGCTGATAGTACTGGCACGTGTACTGTATCTTAGAGCACGTTGTTGAAATAAACATTTTCACCTATACCGTGTCTCTTCTTACGCGCGTTGTGGACAGGTATGAGTGTGATGAAAGGGTGTTCTTGCTACTGCGAGTCCTGAGAGAGAGATACCGTGTTCTGGGTTGTCTAATCATTGGTAGCATTGTTGCTAATGAGACGCTACAGCTAGTCGAGTTGGGGTTTTAGGTGCTAAGCATTGTGGTTGGCTCACCACCATATTCCGAGGTCCTATTATCCTGTGCATAGCTCTGTGTATGTGCAGAATCCCTACGACATGGCGCAACCAATGAGTGGGCTGCTTATCTGCGAGACGCTTGAGTAGTACTTGTGCTTGTCCACAACACCCTTCGCAGACGCTTCCGGAAGCGTGTGTGACGGTGATACCTCCTATATTGACGTTTTTATAGGTTTTTTCAAGCTTGAAGTTGTTAAAAGGTTTCTTAACTAATACCCTGTATTGTGCTGCCTTACCTTAGGTTGTCGAAAACTTTTAGCCTAGAATGGCTATTCAAATTGCGGCACATAGCCGCGCAGCGCTCCGGGCTCACTTAACAGTGTATGGAGTGCCTGACGCGGGTGTCGATCTGATCTTTGTGGTACAAGCAGATCCAGCTTACCACTTTGAGGTGTTTTACTCTTGGGTCACCTTTCCGGCGGTGGATGCGAACGATAATTTGTTCCATGAATATGAAGCCACCGTAGTTCCTAATCACTATAGACCGTATAGGAACCTTGAAGTACCGCTCACGGCTTGGCAACACCGTGTTTGGTTTGATGGCGCCCTCCCCCAACCGACTACCACGGTTCGTTTAGGCCCCTTATCCATTGACGGGGCCACTTGGCCTGTTTTGGCCAGGTATACCCCACATCCGCATTATATGACGGTAGCAGTCGCTGAATTGCGTGATATGCATTCGTCTTTGATACGAGTGCATCGAGCTTTAGTACAGTATGTTACAGGCAACATCCAGGGAGCCCCTCCTGGAGTTGCGGCCCATCCAGCTGGTGCAGGCGGTGTAACCATAAGTCCTGTCATGGTGAATTCTGTGATGGGCAAGCGCCCACAAAATAAGGATGATTTTCCTTATTGGCTTGCAGAAAAATTTGACCAGCTGGAGGCAGTTTTTCCTAATACCTCTCCCGTGGAAAAACACAGGATTTTGACGATTAGTTTGCCAAAAGACTTAGTCCCCAAGTTGGCAGAATGTAACAACTGGGGTAGGGTATTCGCAGCAGTATATGCGAAGTGTTTCGGCACTACTTCCATGACGGTTCTCCCCTCTGTAATTAAACGTGTACAGGATGAGCATGGCCATGAAGCGGCTGTGGAATTAGGGGTGAGACTGGTGGGAGTGTTCGACGTAGTAGCTGATTTGATCCTTGCGAATGTCAAGGGCGATGCAGTGAACTTTCAAGTAGCTAATGCTTTGGCTTTGGTCCCATATCCGGACAAGCCGCGTGAATTACCGAAAATTATTGCTCAGGCTTACAAAACAATTGGCCGCAATAGCCTGGGAGTTAAGCCTTTTGCTAAATCGCAAACACAATCACAACAACAATCAAAAACTCAATCTGAAAAAGATGAGAAACCAGTTTTTACTAAAAAGAGCTGGAGGTTGAAAAAACAGGGTAAGCAACAGAAGAAGTCGGGGTCGCGAGGCGCATCCCCGGTTTCCGTCTCTTCTGAACGCACTTATGATTTGCGCGATAGGGCGAGAACTAAATCTCCAGATAGGTTTCAGGTCCCTGATACGCGTTCTCCTCGTTCTTCACAGGCACCGACAACTTCGCAGGCCAGTGGAGGAGATCGCCAGGATAGAGGAAGGGGTCGAGAGGCTCCACAGGGACGAGACCAATCTCGACAACAAGTCAGAGGGAAAGCTGAAGAATTTCAACGCTCTCGCCCACAGTTTCAGAAGAAGAAAGTTGCCACTGTAACAGCGAGATATGCCACAGATGGTGAGAATGAGACTCCTGAATTGGACGTGGGCAGTGACCCTCCTAGACAGCGCCACGGAAGTTACCATAGTGCGGGAGGCGCTACGTCCTCATGTGGAGGCGACAGCAACTGAAACATTCATTACTGTCGAGACAGCAGACACCAGAGTGGCACCCCCTGACAGACTATATAATATTGTAATTCAGATCGAAGGTGATATACAGCGTGTTATAAAAGGGATTTTTTGGGAAAATCTGACCTCTTCGTACGACATTTTGTTAGCAGAGGCGGATTGGCCACCCCCATTCGTACTTGCTGCGCGTAAAGGGGAGGAGGTAATTCTTCCGAGCTTTTCTCGACATGTCCCAAAGGACAAAGCAGAGGCTCTTGCAGCTGAGTGGGCTGTGTCCCTGGCTCCAGCGTTATACCGCAACCACGTGGGCTGGGATGAGGATTCTCCCCCCCATGAAATACCTTTGCGGTCGCTGCCACAGCCACAACCCCAATATCCCATCAAACAGGAAGCTAAAGGTCCCGTTTCCGAAATTCTGACTCAGTTAGAATATCAGGGAGTGATTGAAACATGCGTGTCACCGATGAATAATCCCCTTTTCGCGGTTTCTAAACCCGATGGATCGTACCGCTTGGTTTTGGATTACCGACATTTGAACTCACATTGTCGGACCTTTGCGGTGCAAAACACACATAGTTCTGTGCTTGTAGACAGTCTTGTTCGTAAAAAATATAAAACTACACTTGACCTATCCAATGGATTCTATACGCACAACTTAGCCCCGGCGAGTAGCCAATGGAGCGCTTTTACCTCCGGTGGTATATTTTTCAAATTCCGGCGTTTACCTATGGGCTACAAGAACAGTCCAGGTGTATTCGCTGCCCGTGTTGTCTCTTTGTTAGACGGCATAGACCCAGATGCATGTTCGTACGTCGATGACATTTATCTGACAGACGACAAATTATTCCCGCATCTTTCCCGAGTGGACCGCATTATTCTAGAATTTGCGGTTCTAGGTTACAAGTTTAACTTTTCCAAATCACACATTGCTGAATTTACCGTTTTGTTTTTGGGCTATGAGCTCAACAATGAAGGTAAGGGCTTAGCCCCCCATTTCCTAGAGAAATGTGCACTTCTGTGCCCTCCTACTACTCTGAAGAAACTTCAGTCCTTAATGGGTTTTCTGAACTTCGGGCGTACTTACATTCCCAAATATGCCCAGCGTATCAAGCCACTGTATGCCTTGATACAACCTAATTTTTCGAAGTCATGCTGGCTTCCGGAGCATACCTCCATTCTGCAATCTTTGCAGACAGACCTTCTTGAGTCTAAATTCTTATTGACTCGTGATAACCACCCAAACCTGGTGATTCGAATAATTCCAGGGGCAGTGGGTTTCACGTACTTAACCTTTAACGAAGGTGACTCAGTACCCATCGCATACAAGTCACATCTTTACACTTCCGCAGAAATGCGTTTTTCATCTGTGGAGAAATTTTGACTGCAGTACAAATGGCGATTCTGAAGGAACACGCACTGGCACAGGGAAAACGCATTCTGGTGGTAACACCATATCCTGCCCTGAAGGCAGTGACAAAGGCAAGTGTTCCGAACTCTAAAGCTTTGCACCCCCATTGGATTCAATGGGCAACATCTTTGACGTCGACGGATGTCACTTTTATTTTTGATTCTTCTCTTCAGACTCAGGAGTTTTTACAGTATGAATTCGTTCATCCTCCTCCTCTGTCCTTTCTACCGCTTGAGGAATACGAATGTATTATCTATACCGATGGTTCGGCACAACCGGCCACGGGTTCTAAGCATGCTTATTCAGCCGCATGTGCTATTGTTGCAGGTACTTTTGTGAACGGAAAGTTCAAATCTACTGTGGTGCATACTCAGGCACTCGGAGACAGTACTGCACAATTGGCCGAACTGCGCGCATTGGTGCTTGCACTTGAGTTCGCTAATCCGGATGTGACTACTTTAGTTGTATGCGATTCTTACTATTGTGTTCAGTCTTACAATGACAATCTATTCTTTTGGTCGCAAAACGACTACAGAGACGCTAAAGGTAGCACAATTAAGCATAACATTTTTTGGGTTCGAGTGGCAGATTTGCAACAACGTCTGCCCTTCACACAGGTGGTTCACACCCTTGGCCACCAGCGTGTGGGCGCACACGCTGTCGGTAACGGTTTGGCAGACAAAGCTGCCAAATCAGCAGTAGTCACGTGCTCAGTTGCAGCTGTTACTAGATCCATGTCTAAAATTGATACTGATATTTTGGCAGCTATTGCTGCAACAAAGGAAGGTGCTAATTACCCTAGGGGTTTTCCTTCCAAATATTCTTATCAGTTAGGTCCCGAACAGGCTCCTTATGTAAAAATTCCCGGCGTTGGTGATCGGCTGATTCCCAACGCGGATCGCAGACTTTCCTTGATAACGGCAGCACACGAAGGCATGGCTTCGGCACATGCTGGAGTGTCTGCGACTGTTTCCGTATTGCAGCAGCGATACTGTTGGCGTGGGTTATACAAAGAAACCCGTACTTATGTGCTTTCTTGTGACATTTGTCAACAGATTAAGCCTTCCACGGTTACATGGCCACCCCAGACCCAGCTCTGCATTTCTAACAGACCCTTCGGGTGTGTTTACCTGGATCACTGCGGTCCATTTTCTTCTGACACTGCCTATAAATATATCTTAGTGGCAGTGGATTCGTGCACACGTTTCATCTGGGTTTGGCCACAACGGAGTGCTGACGCTCGAAATGTCATAAGGGATTTGCGTGTCTTTGTGGGAATTTTCGCCTGTGGCACCTTCCATTCTGACCAAGGTCCAGCGTTTGCCTCTAAGGCTTACAAGGACACTATGGGTTCACTGGGGGTGCGGGTGAAATTTTCATCTCCGTATCGGCCTGAGGGCAACTCGATTGTTGAACGAATGAACCGTGACTTAAAGCAATCCTTGACAGCTAGAGTCTTAGGTACTGGCAGGAACTGGCTGGCCCACTTGTATACCGTACAACGTGCACTTAATAATCTCCCTAGAAGACCTCTGGGTGGGCGGACCCCATACGAAATGCTCTTTGGCATAAGAATGTTTGTGCCTGACCTTGATGGTCTAGACATGGCGGTGCAATCCGCCATCTTTGATGTAGATAACCATTCTACTATGTTACAGGACTTACAAGAAGCCCGGGACAAACTTGCGATTGCACATTTACCTTCAGCCACAGACGCTGCGCTGCAGATTCCGGTTGCCGGCTGGCTTCCGAAGATTGGAGATCTGGTCCTAGAGAAGGTGGAGAACAAAAAAGAATTTGGCCCCTCTTATCATGCACCAGTTCCAGTCCTGGGCTTGAAGGGAACTCGTACAGTCATCTTACCACCGCTTCCTGGTCGCAAAGAGAACAGATACATCTCAGTGGAAAATGTCAAGCTACAACATCTGGCCGATCCTGAATAGTGTTACACCAGCGGTCTCTTGTCCTGTCATCTCCCGAACGAATGTTCGTGGCACTCCGGCCCGAACGGTCACTGATGTTGCAATTGACATGGTTGATTTGCCTGATCGCTTACTCGATATCCCGGTCTCCCCCTGCAACGACGAGACTGAGTATACCTATCCCGATAACGAGTCGGTGGCTCACTTACCAACTATGCCACTGAGCCCAACACGTTATTCCTTTGACTCGGATTCCACCTCATCACTTGTCCCATCCAAATTCAGTATTTTTGTATCCTGGTTCAGAGACAATTTTTTGATTGCCCCCTGGACATACATTTGGTTGGTGCTATTCCTGATTTTTTGTTCATGTCCATTGGCTTTGTCACAGTGTTTTTTCTACTCATCAATGGTCACTATTTACCGGAACGCTCTGCAGTGAACTGTGTCGCTGGAACTTTGGCTCCACATTCTTCATCTCACATCATGAAGCGAGACCACACATTTGTGAACATTTCAGCTTTTCCAGTCGCTGATGGTATCGTTTGGGATGCGGTAAACTTCCAAATTCATGGACCAACCGAAATTATTAATGTACCAAATGTCCTTCGTGTATCAATGGGTGATGTCGTAAAAAGTAATATTCATTCTGACGATTGGGATGTACATGCAGTTGAAGCTTTATTTACTGATTTGAAATATTATGCTGCTTTTAATGCTGAGGATTTGTACATGAATTCTGCAAGTTATGCTGATTTGTATTGTTACCAGCATTGGGGCAACCACTTTGTCCATAAACCAAGTGCACTGCGTGGTCCTTTTAACTACACCCAATGGGAGCATTGTCCAACACCTTTACCAGGTAGCTCCCAAACTCTTAGAAATAAATTTACTTACTTCACAGACTTTGATAGATCCAACCCTGGGTCCTATATTTTTTAATTAAATGCTCCATCCACTCAGAAAATCATGTTGACCCACACCAAATTGCTATTTTCGGGTTCCTTTTTGAGCGCCTTAGCTGTGGGTGGTTATGACTACTGGAAGAACACTGTTGACTTGAAATCAATTTGGGGCTCCAAACCGTGGCAGGTACAAGGCACAGAAGCCTTGCACCGTGCTTGCCTTATCCCGGCCCAGATTTTATTTCTGAATAATACCATTTATCAAACTACGTGCTGGGGTTTGGCTACTTCGAAACAATTGAATGCACCTTCCTTCCCTGCATTGGCTTCACCTCCAAACGGGAGCTTGCCTTTCAATATGTCCCTTCAAAATTTGCAGGTTTTTTTTCGAAACAATTCGTTTAATATTTCTTCGCTTGTTCAGACACCCTGGTTGGCCTGGCCGATAGCATCTAATGCCTGCCAACTGCGTTTTCATGACTCAGTTCCTGGTTACAAACAGGATAGGCCAGATCCAAGGTTTTCTGACTCTCGTACTGTGACAACATACTCTGTTGGTAAATTATGTAAACAGTGGTTGCAGCACTCTTCCCTAGATTCTGTCAAACAACATTTATCCCTCCTATCAGGCAACATTGATCTGTCTGACTTTGTTCTGGGGCCTCGTGGTCCACGACCTAAGAGATTCATTTACGAAACTTATAATGAACTCTGGAAGCTATCGCAAATTGAACCTGCGGGAAATAGATCAAGCAAATTTGGAAAAGGTGCTTGCTGTTGTTGACAATAGTATTAATACCCTGTCTTCCCACATTTACACGTTAGAGAATATTGTGTCCTCTGTTGTTGATATTGTACAAGATGATGTTTCTGTGTTATATCATGGTCAGAATCAATTGCGTTCAGTTATGCAGTTTGCTTGGACTTTACAGACACTTAAGTTGGGTAAAGTTCCTTGGCATTTTTTGAACACCTCAGCCTTATTTCTGCCTTTTAATTTAACTGACAAACAGCAGTTCATGTCCATGAAGGATGCAGCATACACTCTGTTACACATCGAGAAAATAGAGCCTTTACAATTCTCTGTGGCGGAATTGGATTCGGCCGTGTGGCTAGTGCATGGGGTTATCGCCTTACCTTTATCCTTGTTTGAATTTAGTTCGTGCATGAAACATTATCCTGTGGGCCGTTTCCAGCCCTTAGGCAGTGCCTTCCTGCATGAACAGTGGTCCCTGCCTTTCGTGTATAAATGCCTTAGAGATGGGAAGGAAGTATTTCTCACGGGGGAGTCATGCGATTCTACTGTGGGTCATTCCCTTATTTGCAAACACATTAAATTGCACGGGGCTTGTAACGTTTCGGCTCCGAATCTTGCTTGTGTGTTAAAAGGCGTTCCTGCTCCTGGTATTTCTCCTACTTTCACTGTGCTTGCTAATGGTAGCTATCTACTTCTGAATAACTAAGACTGTTGTGGCATGCTAGCCGGCGTTCCCTATATCGTTACTGTTTCACACAGGGTTGTCTGCTGCAAAAATGTGCTCTTTCCTCCCCCGCACGACATCATAGATAGTTCCGTTTGGCCTTCCATTCCTACTCTGAAGGCGGATTTCAATAAATTGAGCAGAATAAAGGCGCTATTATTGAACCAGGAGGTTATGCTCACATCCGCCCGGGAGACATTCATTCTCCAGGTGGCGAGTACCCACAGTGAAATACAGGCCCTTTTGAACACTAACCTCCCACAACATTTCGGTGAACTGATTCACCGTGTTTTTAATGCATCACGCACTGAAGGTCTGGTGCACTTTTTTAAAGTTGTGGGCTCTGGCCTTGTGACCTCTTTTCAGACTATTTTCGGTGTCATACCGGCTTTTATTCATTCTATTTTTTCCAGCGTTTTTGGTGGCTTTCCGTTGATCCTCGCTTTGGCGGCTGGTGTATTGCTGTTGGTCTGTTTACTACGCAATGGCTGCACCTCATTGGGCCCTTCTCGACCCAGGTCGTCTCCAGATGCTACGTGAGCGCATCTTTGCTGGCTTCGGCGTCCTGCCGTTGGCGACACTGAGTGTGTCCTATACACTTTCCTTTCGCTTTGCGTATTTCAATTGTGTGCAACCTGTGATGTCTTGCATCAGATGTCCTTTCTCGTGGACCATGGATTACTGCCTCTCCAATACGTCTTTGTCTGTTCCGGATTTTGTTCAGTTGGTGGGTCCCTTGGAGGCCCATGAACGGGACTGTTCCGCTGCAGGCTACATGGCGCGTGTGGCTGCACTGAGGATTTTGGCACAATGGGATATCTGGGCGGCTGCTCAGAATCTCCTACAACAAAGTTATATTGAGTATCACACAAGTTGTCCCGCATTGCTATTCGCTGCTCCCTCCTGCGAGGAGCATGCCTGCAGCTTTGATTTATTGGACTGGATGGCGTCGCTGTTTTCCAACGATTCCAATGATGTCCTCTTGGAAGGTGTCGCGTTTTTCTGCACTTACACTCTGTTGGATTGACAGGGCCTTCGCTCTCTGCGACCTGCCTCGCTGGATATTTTTTTTTCCCCTCTAAAAAATTTTCATTCGTTGTCCTTCATGGGGACTACTTCGCAACAGACGTTTCTGTTCTGCTCCATTTCTTTGAACTCTGTCTTCGTCCTATGTCTTGGCCCATGGACTGCCCAGGGGAGGGTGTCTTGTGGTTTGTGGCCTCCTGGTCTGCCTTGCTATGTTGACTTAGGCCTGGCTGCCATGATGCCTTTTTGCGCACGTTACTTTGTGGCATTGTTTTCCAGCCTCTGCTTCTGCCCGGCTATTTTAGAACTGTCTGCATTTCTGTCTTTCACCTTTTCTCCTGTTCCCTTTGGGCTACGTCTGCACAACATGTACAAGGTCGAAAAACAACGTCCCTTGTTCTTACTGATCTGGCCAGTCCCTCGCACCTAGACATAACACTATGTACAGCTGCCCTGGAGAAATTCGTGTGCTTTTAATATTGTGATTTTCACGGTTAGAGACACTTGGAGAAAAACCTTTCCAGAGAGAAGAGCTGTGTATGTCTGATGATGTAAACCTTGCATCTAGATCTTGAGGTATGGGGGTTCGCTAGTCAAAGCCCAGAGGTCTTCTGTTTTTATAATAAACTAGCTACTAGCACGGGGAGGGTGGTAAGGTCATTTAGCCCTATATCCACTGCTTTATGAAATGCTTTCCCCGTTTGTATTCTATGGAGTTGTAACTATGCTGATTATATTATTCTTATGCATTATGCTGATAGTACTGGCACATGTACTGTATCTTAGAGCACGTTGTTGAAATAAACATTTTCACCTATACCGTGTCTCTTCTTACGCGCGTTGTGGACAGGTATGAGTGTGATGAAAGGGTGTTCTTGCTACTGCGAGTCCTGAGAGAGAGATACCGTGTTCTGGGTTGTCTAATCATTGGTAGCATTGTTGCTAATGAGACGCTACAGCTAGTCGGGTTGGGGTTTTAGGTGCTAAGGATTGTGGTTGGCTCACCACCATATTCCGAGGTCCTATTATCCTGTGCATAGCTCTGTGTATGTGCAGAATCCCTACGACACCCTCCTCACAGAAGGACCTCAAGGTGCCTTGTGTGGGCTACAACTCCCGAGTATCACAGGGAGGAGCGGAGGTGTTTTGATGAGCAGAATGGTAATGATGATGATTGAGGGGCAGAGTGCAAGAAGAAAACCTATAGTTTCATTAAAACTATCTCCAGGTGGGCAATTTTTTTAAAAATTCTGATGCTTCATCGAATAGAGTTAAAAATGTATGAGGACAGGGGGTTAAAACTACCCTATCTCAGTGGGTCAACATGTTTCCGCCCCTTAACATCCATCCAATGTTCCTGGGCTTTAGTCAGTGAAGTACACCTTAGAACATATATGAATATTATTTTAAGTTAGTTTTGAAGCATAATCATACAGTGAGGGCCATCTTTATATTGTGCACTGAGTCTGTGATAGGTTAATGGTGGGAGGTGAAGGAGTGAGGATCTTTTGCATTGAGGGAAGAGTGTGAGAGGGCAGAGGCAGTGACATGAATCAGCACATTTCTGATGGTCAGAAAGAGCTGCCAGAAAGGTGGGTTTTCTGGTCCTTGAAGAAACCAAGGGGCATATTTACAAGGAAGTGGCAGAGCGCGGTGCTGCAGCACATTTCACAGCGCCGTGCTCCACCATTTCCAAAACACAGGGATGAGCCGTTATTACAACAATACGGTGCACCCCTGTGTTTTCCTTAGTGCTGGTGCTAAAAATAGCTGCCTAGCACCAACACAGACACCTTTGTGCCATAGTTGGGTGACCAACCATCCGTAAATTTCACGGACCGTCCGTGATTTGGACCTCACATCCATTGTCCGTGATGATCCCTTTTACGGACGCCTTTTGTCCGTAATTTTAGGCATTGGGGAACAGCACTGTTCCACTGCGAGAAGCCTCAACTCCCTGATGGGGCCGCATCGTACTCATCCTCTGAGCACAAGAGCAGCCGCACCCTGCCCATTGTCATTCTGTATGCCGGCTGATTGTCACATACAGAACGACAATGGGACAGTCTAGGCTGTTAAAGCATGTGGTGGGCCTCGCCCAGCCTCTGTCTAGGGCAGGGCTTTCTGTTTTAACAGTACTTACAGAAATATGTTGCACCTCACCAGATGGAAGAGATTTACAGTATCCCCTTCATGAAAAGAAGCCAGCAAAAGAAGTTAAAAAGAAGGGGTTATAGTTCTTTAACAGTCTCGTCATTTTAGAACAGAAGCATTTTCAATATTATAGACAACGAAGCCATAGTTATGCAACTAACAACCATTGACAAAGCCAATAGTCCTGGCTTGTTGTAGGTGTAATGTATTATATATCTGGATGCAATATTAGAAGTAGCAGAATACCAGTCGGGCAGCACTCTATGCTAAGCACAGATTTTTAGCTTATGTGTTTTAAGCCATACCCTTAATTACATCGGACACGCCCTTTGGAGTAATCCCAAGGTTTTTTCAACCCACTTAAAGCCCTGGAATCAACACCACATCACAGTCACCTCACGTCCTGGCATTGTGCATCATGCATGACTCATGACTTCCAAATTTTCAGATTGCCGATATGCAGGGGCATAGTGAACCCTCCCCGACCCCACCCCTTGCTTTAGGAATGACAGCAGGGGTAAAGTACTTGATGGGCCTCTTCTGTCTGCAACTCTGCAGACAAAGGCTCAGTTCATAGTTAATGTGAAAAGGTGGGTGAGTAAGTAAGTGAAGGAATGGGTGAATGGTTGGATGGATGAGTGGAAGGGTGAATGGATGGATAATGAAAGAAAGGATGGATGGATGAGTGAGTGGAAGGATGGATGAGAGAACGGGTAAATAAATAGATGTATGGGTGGAATGGTGGATGTATGGTTGGAATGGCGGATGGATGGATAAAAGGGTGGATGAATGGGTAAAAGGGTGGATGGATGAGTGAAAGGATGGATATATGAGTGAAACTATGGATGATGGGCGAGTGAATGGGTGGATAGATGAGTGAAATTATGGATGGATTGATGAATTGATAAGTGAAAGTGTGAATGGGTGGACGGATGAGTGAAAGGGTGGATGTAAGGATGGATGAGTGAGTGAAGGGGAGGGTAGATGGGCAAAAGGATGGATGGATGAGTGAAAGGGTGGATGGATGAGAGAAATGATGGATGGATGAATGAAGAGATGGATGTGTGATAGGGTCAATGGATAGATTTATGAGTGGATGGATGGGTGGGTGGAAGGCTAAGTGAAAGGGGGATGAGAGAGAAAGGGAGGATGAATGGATGAGTGAAAGTATGGATGGATGATTGACAGGATGGATGGGCGAATGGGTGTATGGATGAGTGAAAAAATGCATAGATGAGTGAAAGGGAGGGTGACGAGCTGGAAGAAAGGATGGATGGATGAGTGAAATGATGAATGGATGAACGAATGGAAGGATGAGTGACTGGGTGAATGGATGGATAGATGAGTAAGTGAAAGGGCGACTGGATGGGTGAAAGGGTAAATGGTTGGATGGATGAATGAATGAATAGATGGATGGGTGGAAGTGTGGATGGATGAGTGAAAGGATGGATGGGGAGAAAGGGTGGATAGATGGATGATAGATGGATGAGTGAAAGGGTGGATGGAATGGTGGATGAGTGAAATGATGGATGGAAGGATAGATGATGGACAGGTTTGAAAATGGTTGAATAGGTTTGGATATGGATGGGCACACAGATGGAAGGACAGAATGAATGGTGAAAGACTGAAGGATGGATGAAAGAATGAATGGATGCTGCAACCCCGGGTGACTCAACCCACCACCCTAAACCGACACATAACGTTAGGCAGCAAGCGTGTAACTCAGGCTTGAAATGCTCCTTCTGCCTGCCAAAAAGCAGAAACTAATTCCTCGTACGGCGCTGTGGTACCACACGAGACGTTCTGCTGTTGTGCCGCTGGGGGCGCTGCTCCAATGCCACCGGGAAACAGCACAAGCAGTCCGCCACCTGCCCCGAGGCCATGAGAGACGCATGAGGGCACAGTTCCGTGCATCCCTTCTGCGGGGAAAGGCGGGAAAGACAACATAACCTGCACTTGCATACAACAGCACCGATGTGACTCGAGTCCCTTCCACCACAATTTTTTTCTTTTAAAATTTTGCATCCCTAAGAATATTGCACCCGGGCCAACCACCCCTGTGGCCCACCCATGCTACGCCACTGCCTACCAGTATGGATGACATCTGGCTCTTACACCTTGTAGCCCTCATTGTCTTAAGTAACATTTCCTATACATTGACTTTCACATTTATGAGTCATTGTCTCTATATAATATGTGTGTGATGTAACACACTCCGACACTCTGGCGTACATACTTCAGATGAGTAGCACTATAAAAGAAATTAAATACACATGAGAGAGGGTCTATGTGAAGATGAGGGGCACCATTGGAGGGTGGTAGCATAGCCGGACTGGCCGTACCCGCATCAGGCGTTTCCCTGGGAGACTGGAAAGGTGGGTGGCGGTTGTGTTACTGGGGACTGGCACTGCAGAGTTCCTTGTATATCCAGCAGTTTTCAGGCAATAATAAAAGTGTCACGATACCTCTGGTGGCTAATGTACCTGCTGGAGAGAGATGGGAGTTTTGTTTAGTGGCAGTTTTGAATCATCTAAGGTAGCATAGAGGGTTAATATGCCTGCTGCGAAGAATGTGTACAATGCATATCAAAAAACAGTGGGGCATATTAGCAAGAACGGCGATAAAATTATCGCCGTTTTAGCGGCAGGAAACTGCCGCTAAAACGGTGATAATGGGCTTGCTAATATGCGTTATAGAATTCCAATAGAAGCCCAGGTTAGATGTCCTGCACATCTAACCTGGGCTTCTATTGGAATTCTATAACGCATATTAGCAAGCCCATTATCACCGTTTTAGCGGCAGTTTCCTGCCGCTAAAACGGCGATAATTTTATCGCCGGTCTTGCTAATATGCCCCAGTATTTATGTGGAGAGCTCAGTGGGTTACTGCTTTTTTCCCTGAGATTCTTTTGTTACTGTGCAGTTCATAAGTTACATACGTAATCTAGCACAGTGAGCTAAGAACTGCCATCAAAGAGCTGCATCCAAGCTGCATGGTACAGGTTACAAAGTTATGTTTTCTTCCCAGCTTTTCATTATCCTAATGTTGCTAAAAAGGTTTGTTTGGGTAGTAGTACATTATTATAATTAAAGTCAATGCTAACTACTGTGTTATGTTCTGAATTCTGAGTTTAAGCTTTTCAGACCAAGCACTCTTACAACATGCCTTCCAGTATGGGTGACGTGCATCCTACACCTAGTAGTCCCCGTTGCCATATGTAACATTTTCTATACACTGATTTACACACGTATGATTCATTGTCTCTGTATGTGTGTGTGATGTAAAGTGTCTGCCACCCTATACTGGTATGAGAGGCACTATAAAACAAATGAAATACATGTGAGAGGGAGGCACTGTTGGCGATAGTGAGGGAATCATTGAAAAGCCCCATTGAAGATTGTCGTATTCTGGTACACAGTGAAGTCATCATTTACTATGCTTTAGAAGCTAATACAATTGATATATAATGACAAATATGTTGTAGAATGCCCCATGTTAACCCAAATTTTCTTGGGGGTGCGAAAACAAAGGCTGTAAGCTGTCAGTTTGTTTGTAACACACAACTTTTAAATATCTGCAAATGAACTGTGCAAATGTTTCAAAACTTATCAGCAGTTAGGAAACCACAAATGAACCACTTGTTTGTAATTTAGAAGTGTGCTGGAAACAGAGTTTTAATGGGATCAAAACAATCAAGACACTTTACTTGGTGATGTTCAAATGATACATATTTGCTGAAACCACATTTCCACACATTAGTATTTCTGCACAATTTAGTTTTATCAGTAAAACTGCATGTTGGCATTTTGCTTCCATTCAATAGAAAATGTTCTGCATGTAAAAGACAGTGCCTCCTTCTGCCCTACAATTATGCCTTAACATTGTATACAGCTTCTAGTCTGTAGCACACTTCTGTGCATCAATGAGAATCTGCAGTTTACAGCTCACAGAAATGAAACAGCCCAAGCAGTATACTATTTCCATTATACAGGTAAAATAAGGAGGGCTGATATATGGCTAGCCACTAGCCAGGTCATTATATAGTAATGTAAACTCTTATCTAAACACTCTGACCCACAATAATACCATAACGCTCAGCAGTGTGCATCCAATTATAGCTCATGCAGGCTGGTTAATAGCTCCCTTTTCCTGCTTACTGCTCTTACCCTCACACAAGACCTGTCCGCTATGGGTCTTTTCCATTACTCAGGACTGTACCAGCCCCTATGCACGTCATCACCAGCTGAATAGAAATGGAATGCTTGAAGCGATCTGACACATAAAGCTGGCCACTCGGAGGACTGCACTCTAGTCCAGCACTGCAGGTCCCAATTAGCTACATCCCGGTTGTATGATTATACAACGCATGCATTCACATCGCATGCTATTAGATCGCGGTTTTTACCACGCAAGTCGTTACAACGACTTTTGTTGGAGGGCGCTGGACTTAGGAGTAGTTAAATTTACTATTCCAACTCCAGCCTACGTACAGTAGGGAAGGTGTTGGATAGTAAATTAAACTATTCCTTGTCCTATAGCGCCCTCCAGCGCAAGTCGTTGTAACGACTTGCGTTGTAAAGACCGCTATCTAATGGCATGCGATGTAATGCATGCGTAGTAAAGGTTGTTTCCCCTACATCCTATGTGTGCCGCTTTACATCTCACAATGGCACTGATGTGCCCGCAAAACGTACCTTTTGTCCTGATGTTTTGTCCTGAATTTTGACCTTGTGTCCTGAATTTTTGTCCTGAATATTGACCCTTTGTCCTGAATTTTTACACTCAGCATCCTGAATTTGCACCCATGCCAGTTCGTCACCCTACGCCATATTGCAAGAGTGCCTGCGTTGCAGGGAAAGATTGTTTATGTGCAGGAAGGTGTTCCTTCCTGCACATAAAAAATCAATAATGGCGATTTGTTACTTCTATGTGGGCTGCATTTTGCAGCCCACATAGAAGTTACAACACATCATTATTTATTGCTTGTTTATGTGCAGGAAGGGACACCTTCCTGCACTTAAACAATCAATAATGGGGTTTTTCTCTTTCTATGTGTGCTGCAGAATGCAGCATACATAGAAAAGCAAAAACGAGGAGAAATAAACGTATTTCTCCTCGTTGCGCCATTCTAAAGCCTGCATTTCAGTGGCATTAGTTTTTGAAGCTGCCTCAGATTTACAAATCCTTGTAAATCTGGGGCATCATCAAAAAGCAACGGGTGTTGCAGTGGAATTCCCCACAGCAACACCCACTGCATACCCCTTTCATGCAGATACCTGTGTGAAAGGGTACTATATTTACAAAGCGGCATTAAGGCACAAATAGTGGCTTAACACCACTTTGTAAACATGGTGCAGGGCATTGTGCCACTGGAACGTCTAAAACAGTGATATTCTGGTGGCTCAATCCCCTTGTAAATATGACCCCAAGTTGTGCCTCTCCTTACAAACAGAGGTTAGAGGGAATAGGGCTGTGCAGGCTCATCCTGAGCTCAATGCAGACCACGGAGAGAGGGAATGCCATGGGGCCTCCCTTACCAGGATTGAGACTGTTTGCACTGATTTCTGTTCTCACTGCCCTAAGTCTGGGACCTTCTGTTACAACTAACGTCACATACTACCCTTCACGTAGACAACTGGATTTGGTCCTATAAAAACGCAAAAGGGCTAGAATGTTAGGCAGGATGCGCGCAAATCGGTATACAGAAATGTATGGGCACACATGTCCTACCTCAAAGTGTAGATTGATTGTACACACGTTAATGGAAGGTAGTGATGCTCATCCCTGGACACAGCTTTGCAACGTTGCATTCCTTACTGGCCACGACACATCAGTAACATGCAAGCAACATGGTTGATGTTGCTTGCAAATCGCTATGCAGTACAATATGCAGAATTAAGAGTTTATCTCATTTGGCCTTGGATTGAAGCTATTTTCACAACGTTGATGGAAATGACCCTTAGGGTCACAAATCATAAACTAAACTCTGTGGCGTGAGGTCGCTGTGGACACCTGAACACCGCTGGCATCCTGTGCTGACAAGCATGTTGTACAAAAGGCTGCAGCCAGAAAGAAACCACTTAGTCATCATTCATTTAATGAACAGGGGTTTCAGTGCTGGGGAGAGTATGATAAAACAAGGGAGTGAATCATTAATTCAAAGGTCTCACAGCTCCACGACCTCCCGGAAGTACAAGGTCACTGTCTTCACATTCCCTTCCGCTAATAGTCCATGTTGTGATGGATGCCGGTGAAAAGGGCAGCGCTAGTTAATCTCCACCACTGCATCTAATTATTATCTTTTTCTCCTTAAAGCCTAACATGGCGCGAAAAATCCTCTTAAGCAATCACTTTTGCTGTTGCGCCTAATTTCTTCCATTCTCAAGCCCACTTTCACACACTGATTGTGACCATTATCACCTGCCCTTTTATCTCAGACATGGAGTGAGTTAATTAGCCCTTTAAATAGGCAGGTCTGGCAGTGACCCCTACTTAGGGTCTCACTGGGTTCAAGTGGAGCAGTTCTCACTGCATGCACACCCAGGACAGCTAATCGTATTTGCCTTGCTTCATGTACCTCAGAGGAGATGTCTCTGGTATCATTAGATAAATAAAACAGCCTTTCTGAAATGAAGTTGAACTTTCAGACCTTCCAAACCTACCCTTTATGTAAAGAAGATATGTCTGGCAAATAAATTACCCATTTAAGATAGTTCTGTAAACACAGCTAAGGGGACTTTGAGATAAAGAAGTATTTGTGGTTACTTTTGTTTTAAAAGAGGTTGATTTTAAGATGCCCTTCAACAGAGGTGTTTTCTTCCTGCATGTTTTATGTGATTGCTTGGCTTGTGCTAGAGCGCAATTAGGTTGTAGGGGTGCATTATAATCATGGGTAGTTTGCGCCCACAAATAAACCTTATTGTGTTAAAATTTGTGCCATTAAATCGTGTACAGTAATAACATGAACAGTGAAGTGCTAGAGGTATATCAGAGTAAACATGAAGAAGTTAACATTGCATTTACATGTGGCTAGATGAAAACCTTAATGTGTAGAATTTTATGTGTGGCTGACGGAAATCTTCATGATTAGTGTACTTATGTAATGCATTGATTTAAATGTGCTCAGTAATAATGTTTACTTATACGTGTGCTTTATGAAATTACGTGCCATTTCTTATGTTGGCCGATTTCTGTAGGCCTGAATTGAATTTCTCCCTGGAAGCTCTCGTATTAGATTTACTAGTGAATTTCATGTGTATGTGGAATTTGTTCTTTCTCACGTTTCTGTTGCAGGTGGAGAAATTCATCCTTGTTAGTTAGAATAATTTCTTTGTTTAGGAGTTAGGCTTAGGGAGGAGAAGATACATTGAACAGCAATGCTAATAATGAGGGACTGTATTCTTTCTCATCGAAGAGAGCCTGGTAATCAAGGTCATCGAGCCAAGGCCTGGGAGCATCGCTGCCACATGGAAAGTTCCCTACAAGGAGGTGCCTTGCTTGGATGGGGTGATGCAGCTGTGAATTCTAGTACGTTACCTGAAGTTCTAGAATTGAAGTTAGGGACAGTATCCGGGAAATTTCTGCCTTGCCTTGAAAGCGAGAGCATCTTAGAACGACCTCTGTAGCTTTATGCTACCTGACCCATTCAACGTGAACGGACTTCTTAGGAAGCCTTCACGAGCTGACACCTTTATGGAACCTGCCTGGGAAATGCTAAGTAGGGATGTCACGTTAGTGGTAGTGTAGGGATAGATTAATGCTTTTCACCTACGAACCCCCAATGAAGGGTAATTTGGATGTGGGAGCCATCATGTTCTGTATCCTGATTCTGGAGCTTGTTATTCTGTGTATGCTGCACCGACTCAATTTCACTTGTAGATTCAGCTTTGTATTAGTTCCAATGTATTTCTACACCCTTGTCCTGAGGTGCTTGTATGTCCAACTGTTCTTGGCTTTGTAATAAACTAAACTTAGGATCCGGAGTCGGTGATTATTTGGGGTCCCTGTTCATTGGAACAGAAATTACTGATTGGCTAACGATTTTCCTCCCCTTCACACTCTCATGCAGACAAAAAGAGACATCGGCCTAGGGTTCCAGAGTAAATCTAAAACGTGGAACTCGGCTCCTTCTCTTGTTAGATAGCTCAGTGAATTAATGCATCTACTGTTAGTATGTTTGTGTAGCCTTTAGATAACAAGTTTGAATGCCGTTTGTGCCAAGTCAGCCTTTCAAGTTCTCCACACTTCAGAGAAAGAGGATTTGAGGACAGTCAGTGAGCATCATAAACTGTGATGTGCTGTGAATTGTGAACTGGTTATGTTATGGTATGTAGTTTTCAAATAGTGCCTGCTGTTTCAAGCGGTGGGTGGGTGTCTAGGACAGCTAAGGGACAAGAGGCCCTCTGGGTGATCAGGTCAAGCGGGTGTCTAGTGTGACCTGGTGCCACTGTGTTCACCCCAAAGCCCTCTTAGACACTGGGAGAATTGTATCCCTGTTAACACTCTGAGGCCCTCATTCTATGTGAAGCGTAAATCCCAGTTTGGGCTTTTAATCCTGTTTGCGACAGAACTGGCTCTATAATCTGGGTTCAAATTGCACACACTGGGAATTTTTGCCTGCTTAATTTTCATCGGGTGAAACCTGACAAAAATGTGGGCAAATAGCAAACATTTTGTGTTTGTGCACCAACTACTGGAGAATCAAATGTAGTTAACCCGCTATCTGCCATTCCAAGGTGCACAAATCACAATTAGTGCGAATTCTACATCTCAGAAATGCCAAAACCCTCGCATTTGTTCATTACCGGATGCTCAGTTGCTCCCAGGATCGTACCTGACAAAGAATGAGGGTGTAAGTGTTTTCTCTCTCCGCGTGTACTCCATGTGGTCCCTGTAACTGTAAACATCAGTTTGTAGTTTATCTTCACGAAAGTTGCCACCGGATTCTGCCACTTTCCACAAACCTAGTTGACTATTTTAAATTGAGGCATCTTTAAATTTGCATTGCTGACGGTTGCTGAGATGAAATAAATAAAATAGGAATATCTTTTAACCTGCTGCAAATGGCTGCCTACTATTGATAGTTGTGCAATAATTAAAATAAGTGTGCCCACTGTGTGTTTTCTTCAATATGGAGGAACAGTAATAAAAGGCGGCCTGGCATTACAAAAGGTGAAATAATAACACAGAAACAAGAAGGCGAGCGGTGTGCACTGGCAAGCACGGCCATCTTGCTTTGATTTCACAGGAAAGAACCTTTTTCAACCTATAAAGAAGCATGTCTGGGGTAACAGTGTTCTTCCTTTCGTATTGTCATTCTCCCTCTTCTGCATGTCACTACTCTGCCCTAACCCCTTCCCCAGGATCTCTCCTCCCTTTTATCTTAGCCATCTACCTGTTTTCTGCAAAGGACCGACTCATCCATATCTGCTGGGAGACTGGAAGGGGAGGGAAGATGAGTCTCCTGTACACACAGCTGGAGCTCCCGTCTTATATGATTGCCTTCTTCTCCCTTCACTCACATCACTGGGGTATGTACCCCGGATGGGATGGGCCAGGGGCGAGGGAGTGGTCTGCATCTAGGGGTACCTTCATCACTATTTGTTCTTTCCTAGAACAGACAGATAGATGTGTGGTATTGGATCTCTTAGCTTCAGTGTCATGCAGTTTGGAACTATTATATCTGTTTGGGTTAATCCTGAAGCTGCTCACTTGGCACTTAAGTTTACAAAATTATGAAGTGTGTTTTTTTTCTGTTGTGCTATATAAAACTAATAAAACATAGACAGATCCAATCAATTTGCCATGGCAAGCTGGTGTGATGGATCTTTTTTCCTATTGCATATGCCTTAAAAAGAATGAAAACAGAAGACAGGTGTACTTACGTATAGGTATAAAATTCTTCAAAGTTTTTGTTCACAACACAAGTAAGTATGATTCTTTTTGATGCATAGAAAATGTACCGTTGGCTTTCAATTAAAGTAACCTGAAGACATTGTTTAAGCACACAAGGATGAACAGAGAATACGAAAATCGAACAAAGGATGGAAATTACAAAAAAAAGTATTGGCCCACCAGCCCTGGCACGGAAGTGCACTTCTTTTTAGGCCGATGAGCACACGTGATCAGGAAAAAATGCTGTCACTCAGTGCATGAGACCCAATAGCTGTAGTGGGCGGACCCAAACCCCTATGCTATATGTTGTGGTGTGCAGAAGCAAAATATGAATGACAGTTGAGATGACCAAAGGATGAAAAAGGCTGACCTCAAACACCTTTGTATACGTATGTATTTTTATTCATGATTTTCTTTATTACAGGAGGCTGGTGAGACAGTTAAAGCTGCCACTACTAGACCAGAGCTAAAAGTGTATTTCGTATTTTGCACTGGTGCTATTTGCCTTTTACGTTAGTTTTGCACCTGCTCTGTGCAGGCAGGTGCGTATCACGCTTTTTTGCACCAGCTCAGTATACACCTTGCCAGTGTGCACAGATCTGCAAATACGCCTCAACAAGGTCCCCCGCCCCTGGTGCAGTCACTGTTTGCAGTGGAGGCGTTTGCATGACTCTCTGATTGTTACACAATATTGACCTTGCTTGGCAGGACTCTGAATTTTTGAACTTTCAATAGTAAATTGTTCCACAAAACATTTCTTTTGTATTTTGTGAAAAGGTACATGTAATGTTGAAATAGTCCATTGTTTATTATTCCAGGCTGTGGAGTACTCGCAGCTGATCCTGAACAGAGAAGAGAAAATGGTCTCCCTAGGGGAGATGCACCTGCGCATTGTCATCCTCCATCTCTCTGTAATTACCTCCATTAATATTGTCTGCGCTGCTCACAGTTGTCAGAACATACTGTCTTCTGTGTTATTCCCACAGTCTAAATGCTTATCTGAGCTGCATGCCTTGAATGCTAATCCTCCGCCACTGCGCTGCTCACTGGGCTCCGGTCTTTTCAAAGGCAGAGCACGGATTTTAAATGCCACCGTGATTCATACTAATTACAAAAACGGTGGTAAAACTACAATTTCTGAGTCGATTTAGAAATGCTAAATCTAACTCGGTGTTCATACTCTAAACACCACTTGCAATAAGTTAATTGAAGTTTGCAGTATTTAAAATAAACGATCAGATGCGTACTCCTGAAGGTCAAAGCAGTCTAAAAACAAGGACATACGTGCTCACCTACATTACTACACAGATCTGTCCTATTTCATTTCCCCAAAGCTTCAGTTGATTTCGGACCGCACTCAAAGAATAAATAACTGTTTTATAGGACAATGTGTTTGTGTTGATGTGTAAGTCCGAAGGCCCAGATCTACTAACATTTGGTGCAACGCAGAAAGACAACTTGCTGCACGGGGTGCTTCAAATGGAGAGAGCAGGAATGAGCCATATTTACTAGGATATGGTACATTCCTGCTTTCTATCTGCGCAGGTGCCCTGAGTGCTGCCTAGCGCCAATTCAGGTACCCTCGTGCCATGGTGCAAGGGTGCCTGCATTACAGGTAGGATTGTTTTTGTGCAGGAAGAAAGACCTTCCCACACAAAACAATCCTCAGATGCATTTTCCTCTTTCTGTGTGTGCTGCAGAATGAATGTGTCCGTCTGTAACGCAACTGGTGCTCATGTAAAGCGCTCTAATTCCTTCGGGTCTAGTTCGCACTGTATAAAACTACCCCCAAAAAAAACCCATAGATATGTATGTCACGTGAGACTCATGTCCACATATGCAGAGTGCACATTAGGTTAGTACAACTCCATATCCCTCCTCCGGCACCCCACATCACCCAAACAAAAGATAAACTGTACAGGGTTGCCTCTCCATCCCCTCTATTAATGGTTATTAAATTGACTCTCATAGTAAGAATTTTTTGATATCTACTTGGTGGAACCAAGTGGAGATGGGGCACCAGTGTCAGGTATTCCACTGCTGGAGAAAAGATTTTATCAAATTTCTTGTCAGATTTTAAAGGGATATTCTTATCCTTTCCACAACAATCTGGTATACTTGTTTCAGAGAATCAGAACGCATTTTTTGTAATCCATGAAGCTCAATGAAAAATTTCATCTTTTGGATGCCAACACCACCACTCTCAAATTCTTACTTGTTTTTCTGAAAATCCTGTATAGTTTCTCCCTCGTTTATTTTTAATAGAGTCACTTTTTCTTCTGAAAATGTGGCATATTCGTATCTGTGGTTTGGAACCTGCTGTGAGCTCTACCACATCCTTTGCTTGGCTATTTTCGGTCTGTCCTTGGTCTGGACCCCACTGTAAGCTTTACTGCATCTACTGATTGGCATTCCATTATCTGTCTGTGCTTGGTCTGAACCCTGTAGTGAGCTTTACTACATCTTCTAATTGGAAGTCCATTATCGGCCTGTGCTTGGTCTGGACCCCGCTGTGAGCTTTACCACATCTTCTGATTGGCTGTGCGTTATTGGTCTATTACAATCCAATGAAGCACTAGGCGCACCATTATTCGTGGAGGTATGCAACAGAATTGCAATCCACACTCTGGTATCAAATTCACACATAGCAATAATTGTCATGTCCTTTAGGCTAGTCCTGTCATGTATATCCCTGTTTGCATACATTGTCCCATCCACACAACAATAACGATTCCAAACAGGTGACCTTTTACCTAGTAGCTTGCTCCTGTCTCTTCAACACCAGGCTCTTAGTATTCTATCATAATCTCTGTACCTGACGTACATAAACATGTCCTCAGGCACGGCATAAATATTCTGTATAACAACAGCCCGCTGTGCATGATCGCATTTGTTTGGAAAAACATTTATGATTGTTTTCAAAACATTTATGATTGTTTTCAAAACATATCGATTCTAGAAAAAAACCTGGAGTGGCCACTCTAGTATATAAGACCCTTATTCCCCCTACAAATCAGAGGAGAATTCCTTCCAAGCTGACACGGGGTCCTGCATGCTGAATCTTCGACACGCAGCAGTCTGACATCGTTTGCGGGGTGTCATCTTCGAAGCAGAGACGGGCTCCTTCATTCTCAACCATCTGGTCAGGCGGCTGGTTCTTCCCTAGGAGATTCTTGGCTACAGATACGCACATACATGCTACACATACAGATCTAGGTTAGGTACATTTAGGCAAATTACTTAGGGCGCGCATTTTAGAAATATGCAAGTACTAGTGTTTTTATCTGAACTGCTTATGTTCATCTTATTAGCACTATGGTAGAAATGTATCCACTATTTACTATACTGGTACTTGCAATCTCTTTCATATGCTTCTGTCTCCTGATTGTCGCAGCAAATATGTTTTACACAAGACTGACGCTGGATCAATAAATACTTATTGAAACGTCCTAATCGCCATCCTGTGTATTTTCTGAGAATAAGTGAGCACGAGTGACTCAGCGAAAAGTACTGTACTGTTTTCCACGATCCCTGAGGAATCAGGGTTGTCATGTTCAGTGGTTGTCAGAGACTACCTACATCACTGTAAGATACAGGGGGTGGTAGTGGCACTGTAGAGCTAGCTGGTCTAACAGCTGACATAACCTGTGGGGGTGTCCAAAAGCAGTTGGGACACCAAGCCCTCAGTTTAGATCATCCAAAACACGCAGGTCCTGGGGACCCCTAAGAACTACACGACATGGCGCCACCAACGTTAGTTTGGTTCTTATATTAGCAGTTACAATCTGAGTGGTTCAGTCGGGCTTTCTCAGAAAGCCTTACTCACAACTTTTCGAGACATCTGAAGAGGGAAGGGAAATCTGCCTCAGCTGAGCAGATATACTCTGTGTATTGGCTGACAGTTTAAACAAGCTTGTAAGGATAAATGGTTCCCCACATTGTGCAAAATCCTTAGTTACTAAAACGTTTTCTTCTCCTGAGAATGACTGAGTTCACGAGTGGTGGTTCAGGCTCGGGGAAAGACGAATTTGCAAATGCTCTTAACATCACAGAGAACTGCAGACATGCTGTAACTATAAAGTTGCTAGAACACGGCGTACCAGCAACACGTGGATGTGTTACCTTCGAGATTGAGGCACACAAGGTGTTCAGATCAGAGGTGTTCTATTCTTGAGTTCAGTTCCCACCTGCAGATCCACAGACTAAATTATTTCACACATACATTGCGGTTGAACCACCGGAAGAATACATTCCATAAGAAGACATTGAAGTCCCGTTAACTTACCAGCAACACAAAAACTGGTTTAAAGGCGCCCTCCCACACACAACATCCATCGTAAGACTCGGTCCGCTCAGCATAGAAGGAGCGACCTGGCCAGTCTTAGCGACATACACTCCACATCCAGAGATAGATACACTACCAGTGGACGAAGTCCGTACAATATACAAAGACATAGTCCGGCTATACAGACACATTGTCCAGTTTGTCATGCGAACATTAGCAGTCCAACCTGCGAGGAATGCTTCAGTCGGTCCACATCAGACCACACCTACAATTAACCCACAGACACTGAAATCAGTAATAGAGACAATACCTTACAAACGGTAACAAATTCCGTTATGGATAGCACAAAAAATTGCACAGCTGGAAGCAGTATTCCCCCATACGGGTCCGCAGGAAAAACATAGAATGCTAACCATTTGCTTGCCAATGGGGATGGTTCCCTTGATTGAGGATTGTTCCACTTGGGGAACAATCTTTGCTGTTGTATACATCAGAATGCACGGTACCCCTTCCATAGCAGTCGTTCCAGAGGTATTGCAACAGATACAAAATGAGTACGGGGCAGGTCCTGCCCTGGACTTGGGAATGAAACTGATGGGTAACTTTGCCCAAGTTTCTGCTATCATGCTGAGCAACATAAAGTGGGAGGCAGCAGCAGTGGCCATGCACAGCCACCTAAGGGAAATAGCTCCTATAAATAAGGAGCGAGACTTACCACAAATTCGAAGAAACCTATGCTGCATTAGGTAGAGATAATTTGGGAGCCAAAGCAGGTAAGCCACAAATGGTGGGTAGTCCCGACAAGGACAACTCGAAGCAAGCACCCTCTTCTTCTAAAAAGAAATGGGAAAACAAAATTCACGATCAAGGGGTGGGTCTCCCAACTGAAGTCCTCTGAAAAGAGGTATAACCTTAGGAATCGTGATAACATTAGGAAACCTGACAGGTATCAGGACACTGATACACGTTCCTTTCGTTCCTTTCAGGGTTCATCAAAAAACTCAGAGAGGGACGGACGATCAGAACAAAAGCAGGAAGATCGACCAAAAACAAAAAGGAAACACATCGTAATTCAGATTACATTATCAAACAGGAAGAACAACCTAAAGCAAAACCTCAATTCAAAAAGAAGAAAGTAGCTGGCTTGAAAATTAGACATGCCCAGGTTACTGAGGACTCAGCTTCTGAATGGGGAATGGGCTCTGATGATGCTAGACAGCGCGGCATAAGTAACAATAGCTCGCCAGAACCTAAAGGATTTTCTGGTGACAGCAGTATTGAATGAACACATCACTGTGGAAACAACTGATACAAGAGTTAGTGTCCCAATCGATTACACAAAATTAAACTCCAAATAGAAGGGGACATCTCGAGAAAAGTTAAAGGTCTCTTTTGGGAGAACTTAACATATGGATACAACATACTGCTAGCACAAAAAGATTGGCCACCTGAGTTTGTGGTGGATTGCCCAAAGGGGGAAAGTGTCATTTTGCCTGCTTTCTCCGACCTCGTTCCAGAATCTTTAAAACATTCATACGCGCAGGAGTAAGCGCTAGCGCTAGCTCCGGCATTATACCGCAACCATGTAGAGTGGGACATGGAGTCTACTCACCACGAAATCCCATTAAAATCTACTTTACAAATCCTCAGAAACAATACCCTATCAAATACGATGCAAAAAGACAGGTCAAAGAAATCTTAGACCAACTTGAATACCAAGGTGCAATTGAGACATGCACCTCCCCGATGAACAATCCTTTGTTTCCTGTAATGAAACCTGACAACACATTTCGTCTAGTTTTAGATTACCGACATTTAAACACATGCAGATGAACATTTGCAATTCAAAATACACACAGAGCAGCATTAATGAATAACATTGTGCGGAAGAAATACAAAATGACATTAGATATCTCGAATGGATTCTTCTGCCAAAATATAGTTCCAGAAAGCCGATATTTGACAGTATTCTCTGACTTAGGCACTCAGCCAAATTTTTGTTGTTTGCCCCAAGGGTATAAGAACAGCCTGGGGCTATTCTCGGCAAGAGTGTCAGAAATATTACAAACATGCGATGAGGAGGCTGTGTCCTATGTAGATGACATCTATCTGACAGACGATTAATTTCTTGAACACTTGTGCAAGGTGAACAACATAATTGTGGGATTCACCAATTTGGGCTACAAATTTAATTTCAAGAAATTTAAAATTGCCCATCTCAATGTCCTATTTTTGGGATATGAGCTATCAAGGGAAGGCAAAAGCCTGGTAGCCAACTTTTTAGAAAAGTGTGCGCTGCTCCAACCTCCAAAGACTCTCAGAGGTTTGCAATCCATTGTAGGATTTCTAAATTTTGTCAGAACATACATTCTAGATTACGCAGAAAGAGTAAAATCTTTCTACGACTTAATCAGACCTGATTTCACAGCACATCAGTGGACAAAACAACACACTGATACTCTCCGTTCAGTTCAGTCTGACATGATAGCATCAAAACATTTGCACACACATGTGAATCCTACAAACTTGGTGATCCGGGTGGGCCCGGGTTTATCAGGATATACAGATATCACTTTCAATGAAGGTGAGACAGTCCCAATTGCATACAAATCACATTTATATACAAATGCCAAAATGCAATTTGAGGCACCTGAAAAAATATTGACCGCAGTACAGACTGCTGTAGTGAGAGAAATAGCACTAGCACAGGGAAACGCATTATTGTTGTAACCCCGGTACCAACTTTAGAAGCTGTTACCAAAGCGAGCATTCCAAATGCAAAAGAACTGCAGCCGTGATGGATACAATGGGCTAATTCTCTCACTGCAACAGATGTAGATTATAAATATGATTCTACATTAAAAACACAAGCGATCCTGCAGTACGAACAAGAATATCCTCTCCCGAATTAAATCTTACCTCTAGAGAAATATGAATACATCATTTACACTGATGGTTTTGCTCAGCCTGCCATAGGAAGTAAACACAGTATAGCGCAGCATGTGCTATAGTGAAGGGACGTATGCGGGACGGTAATTTCCATCCCAGCAATACAACCACACAATCCCTAGGAAATTGTACAGCACAGCTGGCAGAGCTGAAAGCCCTGATACTAGCACTACAATATAAGGATCGGGAATTACCCACACTGATAGTGTGTGATTCGTTTACTGTGAGCAGTCCTATAATGAATATCTTCATTACTGGGGCCACAATGGGTTTAGAGATTCCAAGGGTTGCACAATTAAACATAAATTGTTATTGGAACAAGTGGCAAAGCTGAAAGCATGCCTGCCATGGGCTCAAGTTATTTACACCTTGAGTCATCAGCGTGGTGGCGTACACGTTGAAGGGATTTCACTGGCTGATGAAGCCACCAAGGCAAGAGTGCGAACTGCTGCTGTTGCTGCAATCACTCGTTGTAGCACCAAGATAGACGGAGACATACTGATAGCTGTCAATGCCTCAAGGAATGGCTCTGCCATCCCGAAAGGCTTTCCACTCAAATATTCCTATAAATTAGATGCGCAAAACACACCGTATGCTCAAATTCCAGGAGTGGGGGATAGAGTTCTAGCAAACATGGATCGCCGATTAGGTTTAATGCTAGCCGCACACGAGGGTCTGGGCTCAGCACACGCAGGAGCCACTGCTACAATTTAATTACTGAAGCAACAGTGGCCAAGTTTGTTTAAACAAACAAAGGCGTATGTCTTGAAGTGGGACATCTGTCAGCAGATGAAGGGTTCCACCCTAACACGGCCACCGCAAACACCATTACTTATTTCAGACAGACCTCTCGCATGTGTCTATTTTGACCACTGCAACCCTTTAAATTAAGACGGGGCTTGTAAGTACATCTTGGTAGCAGTGGATCCATCTCTAGATTTCTATGGGTTTGGCCTCAGCACTCGGCTGGCACTCGAAATGTTATAAAGGATTTGCGAGTCTTCATCGGGACATACGCAATTGGCACGTTACATTCCGACCGTGGCCCTGCGTTTAGCTCTCGGGTTTACAAGGAAGCCATGGAAAGTATGGGCATGGCCTTGCGGTACTCCTCCCCTACCAGCCCTAGGGAAATTCGATGGTGGAGAGTAAAAACTGGGACCTAAAGCAATCCTTAACAGCAAGGGTATTAGGTGCGGGCGGTAGTTGGGTCAATCACCTATATGGGGTGCAGAGGGCACTTAACAGCATGCCAAGAAAATCCTTGGGAGGACGTGACCCTACGAGATCCTTTTGGGCCAAGAATGTGGGTACCTGACCTTGATTGTGCCAGCACAGTGGCGGATGTAAAACCATTTGAATTGAATGATCGTTTGGCTGTTTTACAGGAAATCAATGAATTCCGGGCATCACAAAGCAACGTCCAAGTAAAACGCACCGCCACTGGGGAAGTGAAACCAGTTCCGGCAAGACCTGTATGGGTCCCGAAGATTGGGGACCTGGTCAGAGAAAATATCATGGACAAGAAGGAGTTTGGGCCATCCTACAGAACACCTGTACCTGTCCTGGCTGTTCAAGGAACAAGAACAGTACTTCTTCCGCCTCTTGCCGGCAAAAAAGAAAAAGATTTGTCTCCATTGATCGGATCAAACCACACTATATGGCCGATTCTCAACAGTAGGCCTCGTGGAATCCTGGGTAGCCGCAGATCTCCTCTCGCTACTATACAGGAAGTTCAGATGGAAAGACTAATAACGTTTCAAGACTCCTCTGCGCAAGATGCAGGAGTAGCGAATAACGTAGTACAAATTACACCTGTTGAAACTGAACAACTTCCAAATGCAAATGAAACGCAAATTGCTATCCGGCCCAATAAGGAAATTTCCATCAATGTGCCTTCACAAGAAGCAACTGCCAGTTCTACAAACACTGCTGAGCTGCCAAAGATAGATCGAAGTGCGTCTGGCTACTTCATCAACTTCGATGACTTTTCTTCAGATCCAAGTGAACCTGATCAAACGCCACCCATTTCCAAGAAATAAAAATTTTGACAATTCTATCTCTCGCTGAAAAAGACTTGGGCCAGATGTATGACCATTGTAAATCGCGCCTCGCAATTTACCCTCGATTGCGAGTCGCAATTTTCAATGTACTACAGTGTCAGAGACACTGATTGCGATTCTCAATGGGGTCGCAAAATGCGAGGCTCATGAATATTAATGAGCCACTCGCAATTTGCGACCCCCATTGGGAATGGCAGGCCCACCCAGGGATGGTGGGCTGCTGGGCTCAGCAGACCACCATGTCTGGGACTGCATTTAAATAAAGCAGTTTTTTTTTTAATACAGCCAGTTTTCCTTAACCCCTTTGATGCTCATGACGGAGCGGTTCCGTCATGAGCATCGGTTGGGCTGTGCTCATAACGGAACCGCTCCGTCATGGCACCCACCCATGGGGGAAGCACTGGCGCTCCCCCCATGGGCAGCCCAACATGTTGCCACAAAGGGGGATGGCAGCGGAAGAGTTTCCCACTGCCACCCCCCACCCTCCCTCGGTGATCCTGTGACATCAGCGTGCACAGCGAGCGCCGACGTCATCAGGAAACGCTGGGACCCCTGGAAGCTATTTGCTTCCAGGCGTCCCAAGGAGGAGGGTGAGTGCTGTGTGCTCCGGTGGGGCGGGGGGGGTCTTCTGCAGTGTATTGAGGCATCGGGGGAGAGGAAAGAGTATTTCCTCTTCCCTGATGTCTCAATGCAGGGCATTCCTGCTGCACGATCGCGCACAGCGTCGCGATCGTGCAGCAGGAATGCCCCACTAGACACCAGGGATGTCTTTTTGGGTTAATAGGAAGTGACCCCTTGGGCAAGGGTCGCATCCTATGGGGGCCAATTAATTTTAAGACTTTTCTGCCCCCCCGGGGACAGATCGGCCGTTCTTTTGGCCGTGTTTTGCCCCAGGGGGGGCAGAAAAGCCCACTAGAGCCAGGGATTATTTGAAAATTAAAATGGAAGTGACCCCTTGGGCAAGGGCCGCTTCCAGGGGGCCAATTGTTTTAGTATGGGAATTCTGCCCCCCCTGGGGGCAGATCGGCCCGTTTTTTAACCCCCACTAGACACCAGGGAATTATTTTAAATTGAAATGGAAGCGACCCCTTGGGCAAGGGTCACTTCTAGGGGGCCAATTTTTTTGTAATGGGAATTCTGCCCCCCCTGGGGGCAGATCGGCCCGTTTTGGGGCCTTTCTGCCCAACCCCCACTAGACACCAGGGTGTTATGTAAAATTTAAATGTAAGCGACGCCTTGGGCAAAGGTCGCTTCCAGGGGGCAATTTTTTTTTTAATGTGTATTCTGCCCCCCCCCTGGGGGCAGATCGGCATTTTTATTGGGCCTTTCCCCCCGGGGGGGCAGAAAACCCCACTACACACCAGGGACTAATTTTAAAATTAAAATGGAAGTGACCCCTTGGGCAAGGGTCGCTTCCAGGGGGCATAATGTTTTTGTATGCATATTCTGCCCCCCCTGGCCCATTTTTGTGCCCTCTCTGCCCCCGGGGGGGGGCAGAAAACCCCACTAGGCACCAGGGATTTTGTTTTGTGTGTAATGGAAGCAACATGGTTGCTTCCAAGGGAGTAACATTTGGTTAATGTTTTTCTGCCCCTCCTGGGGACAGATCTGCCCCTTTTTTGGCCTTTCTGCCCTAGGCGGGAGGGGGAGGCAGAAAACCCTACTAGGCACAAGGGATTTATTACTTTTGCAAGGGGGCACATTTCTGTCTGCTGTTTTCTGCCCCACCTGGGGGACAGATTGGCCTGGCAGACAACCTCACCCGATCCCTTGGGCAAGATCACCCCCATTTTTCTCAGTCCTATTTGAAGGCCCATCTGGCCGATTGACCATTTGGGTAGTGACATAGCGTTTTATAATGTTAATTGTTTTATTTCTTGTGAATTGCAATTGTAATGCTTTATTTCTCCCTTTTTGTTCTAGTTCAAGGCTTTTGCTCTTTAGACTGTTCCAGGTTGCGGTTTCGTTACTGGTGGTTCTGCTGTTTGTGTAGTTGCATGTGTTTGGTAAGAGACTTTTTTTGTACAATGTAAATGAGTTTCATTTCTCTGCATGAATGTGTTTTTTGCAAATGGTGTAATAATAGCAGTATGTTTGGCTTCTGTTTTTTGAGTGTCAAAAACTTTTTGCATTTGTGCTCGATGTGTCAATCTGAAAACATTGGCAACTATGCTGGAGCCATCTTGGATTATGACAAATGCTGTCAACGTACCAGAATAAGGAATACTTTAAATGTTGGTACATAATTTCTTCCCTATTTTGTAATCAAGAGCGGGAAGAAAATAACTTCTATTCAATATTTCGATAATACAAAAAAAATGAACACTACAGTATGGGTTATATGGGTTCCGGAGTAACGTGCTACTCGCCGAAAAAGCGCTTCGACGCCTCGTCAGGGGTAGTAAGCGCTATATAAATGCAATTACAATACAGTACAATATCGTTGGTTTTTGCTGTGTCTCTGCAGAGTAGGTGCTGGTGAGTGTAGCTGTCTCTTGCAAGTGAATCGTATAGTTTTTGAGTGTATAGATCTTTGTGATAAAGGCACACATTTTTTTACTTACTTATTTTGCACAGTGTTGGTTGTTGTTGACTTGTTTGTGCAGTCTCCTTTTTTAGTAAGGATAATGGCTAGCCGCAGGATTACTGCTCAGCAGGTTGTTGGTATGCTTTTTGAGTCTTCCTCTGACCATGGTTCAGAGACTGACTCTGCATCTGAGGCAGAGGAGGGAGGGGAAGATTCAGGCAGTGAGTTTTCTCTCCACATGGAATCATCGGATGATGAAGCTACTCTCAGTGCGGATGAAGCTACTCTTAGTGTGGATGAAGTGCCTGTTTTAGAGGAGGACATTGATGTGCCGATAGTGCGGCAAGAGGCATCTGGGCTGCAGCCTGGGGCTGGAAGGCTTCCCGTTGGTATAGTGCGGCAAGAGGCATCTAGGCTGCAGCCTGGGGCTGCAAGGCTTCCCGTTGAAAGTGCTGACCTCTGGGTTGCCCCAGGCATGGTGCAGCCAGCATTGCCAGACTTTACTGGTGTTCCAGGGTGTAGAGTGAATACTGAAAACTTTTTGCCGATACATTTTTTTCAGTTGTTTATGGACGATGTATTTTTGGCAGAGATTGTTGAGCAGACTAATTTGTATGCCGAACAGTTTTTGAGGGACAACAGTGCCAGCCTTAAGCCCCACTCTAGAGCTACCCCGTGGACTCCCACAAATCTGGAAGAGATGAAGAAGTTCTTGGGTTTAACTTTTTTGATGGGCTTGCTAAGGAAGCCATCAATGTCTTCATATTGGTCTACTAGTCCCTTGATGGCAACAGCTATATTTCCGGCAGTCATGAGTCGTGATAGGTATTTGCTTCTGCTTCGGATGCTGCATTTTGTCGATAATGGTTTAGCGTTGGCACGAGACCACCCTGATTGTGACCGTCTTTTTAAGATTCGGCCTGTCATTGATCACTTTGTTGATCGATTTTCTGAGATCTATGCTCCAGGGAAAGAAATAGCAGTGGATGAGTCTTTGGTGTTGTTCAAGGGCCGCTTGGTTTTTAGGCAATACATTCCTAGTAAGAGGGCACGCTATGGAATTAAGCTGTATATGCTGTGTGACAGTAGGACTGGATATGTCTCTAATTTCAGGGTGTACCAGGGTGTACACCGGTAAGGAATCCAGGATTAACCCCCCTGGTTGTCCGTCCACTTTTGGAATGACTGAGAAAATTGTGTGGGAACTTGGTGGAGGACTTTTTAACAAAGGCCACCATTTATATGTAGATAACTTCTACACTGGTGTGCGGTTGTTCAGGCAATTGGCCAAAGTGGACACTGTTGCTTGTGGCACAATCCGCTCTAACCGTAAAGGTTTCCCAAAAGAACTTGTTTGTCAAAAGCTTGAGCGGGGACAGTGCAGTGCGTTGCGTTGCGAGGAGCTTCTAGCTGTGAAGTTTTCAGACAGGAGAGATGTCTACATGTTGACTACCATCCATGATGAAAGCACTTCACCTGTGACTGTTTGGGGTCAGGTTGCTGAAGCGCGCAAACCTGTGTGCATTTTAGACTATAATAGGCACATGGGTGGTGTTGACAGAGTAGATCAGAGGTTGGAACCTTACGCTGCTCTTCGTAAGGCTTACATTTGGTATAAGAAGTTGGCTATCCATCTTTTCCACTTGGCAACCTTTAATGGTTTTGTTGTATTCAAGGATTCTTGTCCTGAGTCAAAGATGACTTTTGCTAAGTTTTAGGAGTCTGTAATAGGCAGCCTTGTTTTAGTGGAACAGGCAAGTTTTTCTAGAGTTGGAGTGGTGGAGGATGTGGCTAGATTGAAAGATCGCCACTTTCCTGATCACATTCCTCCCACACCATCAAAAGACTTTCCCAGTAGGAGATGTAGAGTCTGTTGGCGAAGAGGTACGCGGAAGGAGACTCGTATGTACTGCCCCGAGTGTCCTTCTAACCCTGGGCTGTGTGTGCCTGCTTGTTTTAGAATGTAACACACGCAAAAGAATTTTTGGGAGCATCCATGAGTGGTAAAGTGAACTGCCTGGCCTCTATTGTTTAATATTTTTTGTTCAGTTTCAAGGTTGGCATTTGTGTAGTGTATTTAGTTTCAGATTTTGTGTTAGTAGATTTGTATCTATTTGCAATTATTTTGTGTTTTCTTATTTGTATAAAAAAATCCTAAATGTGATGGCGGTGTGCGTGGAGTGGCGCTTGTCTGGCGGTGTGCGTGGACTGGCGCTTGGCTGGCGGTGTGTTTGATTGGTGCTTGGCTGGCGGTGTGCGTGAACTGGTGCTTGGCTGGCGGTGTGTTTGTATTGGCGCTTGGCTGGCGGTGTGTTTGGACTGGCGCTTGGCTGGTGGTGTGCGTGGACTGGCGCTTGGCTGGCAGTGTGCGTGGACTGGCGCTTCGCTGGTGATGTGCGTGGACTGGTGCTTGACTGGCTGTGTGCGTGGACTAGAGCTTGGCTGGCTGTGTGCGTGGACTGGTGCTTGGCTGGCGGTGTGCGTGGACTGGCGCTTGGCTGGCGGTGTGTGTGGACTGGTGCTTGGCTGGCGATGTACGTGGACTGGCGCTCGGCTGGCGGTGTACGTGGACTGGCGCTTGGCTGGCGGTATGTGAGTAGTGACTAGCTGCTGGTCACTACACACACTGCTAGCCAAACACCACTCCACGCAATCCGTGAGCTGATGTGGTTGCTGTGTCAGGAATGTGGGCGTGTGAAAGTGATGGGCCCTTGAATGGCGCTGTCTGCTGGTGTGAGTGTTGTAATGTGCTGGGCCCGCGGCTGGCGGTGTGAATGGTTTTGTATGTGTCACACGTATGAAAGGTGTACAAATGGCCTGTAAAGAGGTTGGTGCCTTGTCGTGGCTTTACAGCTCACGAGCTGTGAGTCAATGGTTCAGTTTCTCGTCCTTTCAATTATTAACAGTGAATTTCATTTTTGTGAAATCTCTGGTTAATACAACTGTATATACTGAACCATCACTCACCCTCGTGCCAAATCCAACCAGTATGTATGTGTGCTTGAGGAATAGGTGGTTGTGCAGAAAAATTTGTCTTTTCTGTTTTTGTCAAGCAGGGTGTACCTTATCCCTTTTTGTGAATGTTGTAATGTGTTGGTTTTGTGCCTGGTGGTGTGAATGGTCTTGTGTGTATCATGTATGAAAGGTGTGTGAATGGCCTGTAAAGCGGTTGGTGCCTTGACGTGGCTTTACAGCTCACGAGCTGCGAGTCTCTGGTTCAGTTTTTTGTCCTTTCAATTATTGACAGTGCATTTCATTTTTGTGAAATCTCTTGTTAATAAAATTTTATATACTGAACCATCACTCGCTTTCGTGCCAAATCCAACCAGTATGTGTGTGTGCTTGAGGAATAGATGGCTGTGCAGTAATCTTGTCTTTTTTGTCTCTCTGCCAAGGTGTACATTTCATCTAAGAATAACCTACCAACTGTAGATTTTGTCGTAAACTAAACACCCATGGGAGTACATGGTGATGTCTCTCTTGTGGATCCCAACAAGTTATCTTACCCACAATGTCCTGCAAACCTCAAAATGTGACTGTGACATTCTCCTTGCATTATTGTGCTCAAATTTTCACGCTGCAGAAAGTAACAACAAATTTCCAACCCCCAGCATTTCTCCAAGTATCCCAATAGAAATGGTACCTCACTTGTATGGGTGGGCCAAGTACCCGCGGCAGGGAAGGGCCCAAAACCTATTGATGCGACATCAAAATTACCTATCACAAACCAACCTGGTTTTGCAAGGGGGGTCCCATGAGTTTTTGGCCCGGGGCTCGGCGGCCATCTAGGGAAACCTACCAAACCCACACATTTCTGGAAACTAGACACCCGGGGGAGTCCAGCGAGGTATGGCTTTCATGGGACCCCCAACATTCTCCTACCCAGAATCCCCTGCAAACCTCAAATTTCGCTGAAAAAAATCACTTTTTTCTCAAATTTCTGTGTGGGAAAGTTGTGGAATCTGCGTGGATCCACAAATTTCCTCCCACCCAGCGTTCCCCCAGGTCTCCCAATAAAAATGGTACCTCACTTGCGAGGGTGGGTCAAGGACCTGCGACAGGCAAGGGCCCAAAACCTATTGAGGCGACATCAAAATTACCTATCACAAACCAACCTGGTTTTGCAAGGGGGGCGCATGAGTTTTTGGCCTGGGGCTCGGAGGCCATCTAGGGAAACCTACCAAACCCACACATTTCTGGAAACTAGACACCCGGGGGAGTCCAGCGAGGTATGGCTTGCGTGGGTCCCCCAACATTCTCCTACCCAGAATCCCCTGCAAACCTCAAACTTTGCTGAAAAAATCACTTTTTTCTTAAAGTTCTGTGTGGGAAAGTTCTGGAATCTGTGTGGATGCACAAATTTACTCCTATCCAGCGTTTCCCCAGGTCTCCCGATAAAAATGGTACCTCACTTGCGTGGGTGGGTCAAGGATCCGCGACAGGCAAGGGCCCAAAACCTATTGAGGCGACATCAAAATTACCTATCACAAACCAGCCTGGTTTTGCAAGGGGGGTCCCATGAGTTTTTGGCCCGGGGCTCGGCGGCCATCTAGGGAAATCTACAAAACCCACACATTTCTGGAAACTAGACACCCTGGGGAGTCCAGCGAGGTATGGCTTGCGTGGGTCCTCCAACATTCTCCTACCCAGAATCCCCTGCAAACCTCAAATTTTGCTGAAAAAAATCACTTTTTTATCAAATTTCTGTGTGGGAAAGTTCTGGAATCTGCGTGGATCCACAAATTTCCTCCCACCCAGCGTTCCCCCAGGTCTCCTGATAAAAATGGTACCTCACTTGCGTGGGTGGGTCAAGGACCCGCGACAGACAAGGGCCCAAAACCTATTGAGGCGACATCAAAATTACCTATCACAAACCAGCCTGGTTTTGCAAGGGGGGTCCCATGAGTTTTTGGCCCGGGGCTCGGCGGCCATCTAGGGAAACCTACAAAACCCACACATTTCTGGAAACTAGACACCCTGGGGAGTCCAGCGAGGTATGGCTTGCGTGGGTCCCCCAACATTCTCCTACCCAGAATCCCCTGCAAACCTCAAATTTCGCTGAAAAAATCACTTTTTTCTCAAATTTCTGTGTGGGAAAGTTCTGGAATCTGCGTGGATCCACAAATTTCCTCCCACCCAGCGTTCCCCCAGGTCTCCCGATAAAAATGGTACCTCACTTGTGTGGGTAGGCATAGTGGCTGCAACAGGAAATGGCCCAAATCGTACTGTGGAGACTTCAAAATTACCTATAAGATAACTACCTGGTTTGGGGGGGGCACCTGAGATTTTGGGCCCGGGCTCGGTGGCCATCTTGGGAAAGTACCAAACCCAAATATTTCTGAAAACTAGACACCCGGGGGAGTCCAATGAGGTATGGCTTGCGTTGATCCCCCAACGTTTTCCTACCCAGAATGCCATGCAAACCTCAAATTTAGCTGAAAAAAACACATTTTCCACATATTTTTGTGTGGAATCACCATGCCGGCACAAATGTCCTACCCCACAGCGTTCTCCTTAGTGTCCCGAGTAAAATGATACCTCACTTGTGTGGCTGTCCAATGCAGAATTGGCTAAAAACGTATTTTTAAAAAAATGTAGCGCTTAGATTTCTCGGTGCTATACCCTTATTCCCTATGTTTTGGGCTCTTCCCAGTCACAGGCCCTTGCCCCACCCACACATGTGAGGTATCATTTTACTCGGGAGACTCAGGGGAACGCTGTGGGGTAGGACATTTGTGCCGGCACGGTGATTCCACGCAAAAATATGTGGAAAATGTGTTTTTTTCAGCTAAATTTGAGGTTTGCATGGCATTCTGGGTAGGAAAACGTTGGGGGATCCACGCAAACCATACCTCATTGGACTCCCCCAGGTGTCTAGTTTTCAGAAATGTTTGGGTTTGGTACTTTCCTAAGATGGCCGCCGAGCCCGGGGCCAAAATCTCAGGTGCCCCCCCCAAAACCAGGTAGTTTTGAAGTCTCCACAGTACGATTTGGGCCATTTCCTGTTGCAGCCACTATGCCTACCCACACAAGTGAGGTACCATTTTTATCGGGAGACATACCTCGCTGGACTCCCCCGGGAGTCTAGTTTCCAGAAATGTGTGGGTTTGGTAGGTTTCCCTAGATGGCCGACGAGCCCAGGGCCAAAAACTCATGGGACCCCCGTTGCAAAACCAGGTTGGTTTGTGATAGGTAATTTTGATGTCGCCTCAATAGGTTTTGGGCTTTTGCCTGTCGCGGGTCCTTGACCCACCCACGCAAGTGAGGTACTATTTTTCTCGGAAGACTTTGGGGAACGCGGGGTGGGTGGAAATTTGTGGATCCACGCAGATTCCAAAACTTTCCACCACAGAAATGTGAGGAAAATGTAGTTTTTTGACATTTGTTTAGGTTTGCAAGGGATTCTGGGTAACAGAACCTGGTGAGAGGCAGTCAAGTCACCCCATCCTGGATTTCCCTGGGTGTCTAGTTTTCAAAAATGAATAGGTTTGCTAGGTTTCCCTAGGTGCCGGCAGAGCTAGGGTTAAAAAATTACAGCTAGGCACTTTGCCAAAAAAGAGTCATTTTTCACTGTGAAAATGTGGTGTGTCCACGTTGCGTTTTGCGCCGTTTCCTGTTGCGGGCACTAGGTCTACCCACACAAGTGAGGTACCATTTTTCTCAGAAGACTTTGGTGAACGCGGGGTGGGTGGAAATTTGTGGATCCACGCAGATTCCAGAACTTTCCACCACAGAAATGTGAGGAAAATGTGGCTTTTTTTGACAATTTGTTAGGTTTGCAAGGGATTCTGGGTAACAGAACCTGGTGAGAGGCAGTCAAATCACCCCATCCTGGATTCCTCTGGGTGTCTAGTTTTCAAAAATGTATAGGTTTGCTAGGTTTCCCTAGGTGCCGGCAGAGCTAGAGTTCAAAAACTACAGCTAGGCACTTTGCCAAAAAAGGATAATTTTTCACTGTGAAAATGAGGTGTGTCCACGTTGCGTTTTGCGCCGTTTCGTGTTGTGGGCACTAGGCCTACCCACACAAGTGAGGTACCATTTTTCTCAGATGACTTTGGGTAACGCGGGGTGGGTGGAAATTAGTGGATCCATGCAGATTCCAGAACTTTCCACCACAGAAATGTGAGGAAAATGTGTTTTTTTGGACAATGTTTTAGGTTTTCAAGGGATTCTGGGTAACACAACCTGGTGAGAGGCAGTCAAGTCCCCCATCCTGGATTCCCCTGGGTGTCTAGTTTTCAAAAATGTATAGGTTTGCTAGGTTTCCCTAGGTGCCGGCAGAGCTAGGGTTCAAAAACTACAGCTAGGCACTTTGCCAAAAAAGGGTCATTTTTCACTGTGAAAATTAGGTGTGCCCACGTTGCGTTTTGCGCCATTTCCTGTCACGGGCACTAGGCCTACCCACACAAGTGAGGTACCATTTTTCTTGGAAGACTTTGGGGAACGTGGGGTGGGTGGAAATTTGTGGATCCGCGCAGATTCCAGAACTTTCCACCACAGAAATGTGAGGAAAATGTGGGTTTTTTGACAATTTTTTAGGTTTGCAAGGGATTCTGGGTAACAGAACCTGGTGAGAGGCAGTCAAGTCACCCCATCCTGGATTCCCCTGGGTGTCTAGTTTTCAAAAATGTATAGGTTTGCTAGGTTTCCCTAGGTTCCGGCAGAGCTAGGGTTCAAAAACTACAGCTAGGCACTTTGACAAAAAAGGGTCATTTTTCACTGTGAAAATGAGGTGTGTCCACATTGTGTTTTGTGCCGTTTCCTGTTGCGGGCACTAGGCCTACCCACACAAGTGAGGTACCATTTTTCTCGGAAGACTTTGGGGAACGTGGGGTAGGTGGAAATTTGTGGATCCACGCAGATTCCAGAACTTTCCACCACAGAAATGTGAGGAAAATGTGGTTTTTTTGACACTTTTTTAGGTTTGCAAGGGATTCTGGGTAACAGAACCTGGTGAGAGGCAGTCAAGTCACCCCATCCTGGATTCCCCTGGGTGTCTAGTTTTCAAAAATGTATAGGTTTACTAGGTTTCCCTAGAAGCCGGCAGAGCTAGGGTTCAAAAACTACAGCTAGGCACTTTGCCTAAAAAGGATCATTTTTCACTGTGAAATTGTGGTGCGTCCATGTTGCGTTTTGTGCCATTTTCTGTCGCGGGCACTAGGCCTACCCACACAAGTGAGGTACCATTTTTCTCGGAACACTTTGGGGAACGCGGGGTGTGTGGAAATTCGTGGATCCACGCAGATTCCAGAACTTTCCACCACAGAAATGTGAGGAAAATGTGGGTTTTTTTGACAATTTGTTAGGTTTGCAAGGGATTCTGGGTAACAGAACCTGGTGAGAGGCAGTCAAATCACCCCATCCAGGATTCCCCTGGGTGTCTAGTTTTCAAAAATGTATAGGTTTGCTAGGTTTCCCTAGGTGCCGGCAGAGCTAGGGTTCAAAAACTACAGCTAGGCACTTTGCCAAAAAAGGATCATTTTTCACTGTGAAAATGAGGTGTGTCCACGTTGCGTTTTCGCCGTTTCCTGTTACGGGCACTAGGCATACCCACACAAGTGAGGTACCATTTTTCTCAGATGACTTTGGGTAACGCGGGGTGGGTGGAAATTAGTGGATCCACGCAGGTTCCAGAACTTTCCACCACAGAAATGTGAGGAAAATGTATTTTTTTTTACAATTGTTTAGGTTTGCAAGGGATTCTGGGTAACAGAACCTGGTGAGAGGCAGTCAAGTCACCCCATCCTGGATTCCCCTGGGTGTCTAGTTTTTAAAAATGTATAGGTTTACTAGGTTTCCCTAGAAGCCGGCAGAGCTAGGGTTCAAAAACTACAGCTAGGCACTTTGCCAAAAAAGGATAATTTTTCACTGTGAAATTGTGGTGCGTCCACGTTGCGTTTTGCGCCATTTTCTGTCGCGGGCACTAGGCCTACCCACACAAGTGAGGTACCATTTTTCTCGGAACACTTTGGGGAACGCGGGGTGTGTGGAAATTCGTGGATCCACGCAGATTCCAGAACTTTCCACCACAGAAATGTGAGGAAAATGTGGGTTTTTTGGACACTTTTTTAGGTTTGCAAGGGATTCTGGGTAACAGAACCTGGTCAGAGGCAGTCAAATCACCCCATCCAGGATTCCCCTGGGTGTCTAGTTTTCAAAAATGTATAGGTTTGCTAGGTTTCCCTAGGTGCCGGCAGAGCTAGGGTTCAAAAACTACAGCTAGGCACTTTGCCAAAAAAGGATAATTTTTCAGTGTGAAAATGAGGTGTGTCCACGTTGCGTTTTGCGCCGTTTCCTGTTGCGGGCACTAGGCCTACCCACACAAGTGAGGTACCATTTTTCTCAGATGACTTTGGGTAACGCGGGGTGGGTGGAAATTAGTGGATCCACGCAGGTTCCAGAACTTTCCACCACAGAAATGTGAGGAAAATGTAGTTTTTTTGACAATTTGTTAGGTTTGCAAGGGATTCTGGGTAACAGAACCTGGTGAGAGGCAGTCAAGTCACCCCATGCTGGATTCCCCTGGGTGTCTAGTCTTCAAAAATGTATAGGTTTGCTAGGTTTCCCTAGGTGCCGGCAGAGCTAGGGTTCAAAAACTACAGCTAGGCACTTTGCCAAAAAAGGGTCATTTTTCACTGTGAAAATGAGGTGTGTCCACGGTGCGTTTTGCGCCATTTCCTGTCGCGGGCACTAGGCCTACCCACACAAGTGAGGTACCATTTTTCTTGGAAGACTTTGGGGAACGTGGGGTGGATGGAAATTTGTGGATCCGCGCAGATTCCAGAACTTTCCACCACAGAAATGTGAGGAAAATGTGTTTTTTTAAAAAACATTTTAGGTTTGCAAGGGATTCTGGGTAACAGAACCTAGTGAGAGGCAGTCAAGTCACCCCATCCTGGATTCCCCTGTGTGTCTAGTTTTCAAAAATGTATAGGTTTGCTAGGTTTCCCTAGGTTCCGGCAGAGCTAGGGTTCAAAAACTACAGCTAGGCACTTTGCCAACAAAGGGTCATTTTTCACTGTGAAAATGAGGTGTGTCCACGTTGCGTTTTGCGCCGTTTCCTGTTGCGGGCACTAGGCCTACCCACACAAGTGAGGTACCATTTTTCTCAGAAGACTTTGGGGAACATGGGGTGGGTGGAAATTAGTGGATCCACGCAGATTCCAGAACTTTCCACCACAGAAATGTGAGGAAAATTGGTTTTTTTTGACAATTTTTTAGGTTTGCAAGGGATTCTGGGTAACAGAACCTGGTGAGAGGCAGTCAAGTCACCCCATCCTGGATTCCCCTGGGTGTCTAGTTTTCAAAAATGTATAGGTTTGCTAGGTTTCCCTAGGTGCCGGCAGAGCTAGGGTTCACAAACTACAGCTAGGCACTTTGCCAAAAAGGGTCATTTTTCACTGTGAAATTGTGCTGTGTCCACGTTGCGTTTTGCGCCGTTTCCTGTCATGGGCACTAGGCCTACCCACACAAGTGAGGTACCATTTTTCTCGGGAGACTTTGGGGAACGCGGGGTGGGTAGAAATTTGTGGATCCATGCAGATTCCAGAACTTTCCACCACAGAAATATGAGGAAAATGTGGTTTTTTGACAATTGTTTAGGTTTGCAAGGGATTCTGGGTAACAGAACCTGGTGAGAGGCAGTCAAGTCACCCCATCCTGGATTCCCCTGGGTGTCTAGTTTTCAAAAATGTATAGGTTTGCTAGGTTTCCCTAGGTGCCGGCAGAGCTAGGGTTCAAAAACTACAGCTAGGCACTTTGCCAAAAAGGGTCATTTTTCACTGTGAAATTGTGGTGTGTCCACGTTGCGTTTTGCGCCATTTCCTGTCACGGGCACTAGGCCTACCCACACAAGTGAGGTACCATTTTTCTCGGGAGACTTTGGGGAACGCGGGGTGTGTGGAAATTCGTGGATCCACGCAGATTCCAGAACTTTCCACCACAGAAATGTGAGGAAAATGTGGTTTTTTTGATAATTTTTTAGGTTTGCAAGGGATTCTGGGTAACAGAACCTGGTGAGAGGCAGTCAAGTCACCCCATCCTGGATTTCCACGGGTGTCTAGCCTTCAAAAATATATAGGCTTGCTAGGTTTCCCTAGGTGCCGGCAGAGCTAGGGTTAAAAAACTACAGCTAGGCACTTTAGCCAAAAAAGGGTCATTTTTCACTATGAAATTGAAGTGTGTCCACGTTGCGTTTTGCGCCGTTTCCTGTCGCGGGCACTAGGCCTACCCACACAAGTGAGGTACCATTTTTCTCGGAAGACTTTGGGGAACGCGGGGTGGGTGGAAATTTGTGGATCCACGCAGATTCCAGAACTTTCCACCACAGAAATGTGAGGGAAATGTTGTTTTTTTGACAATTTTTTAGCTTTGCAAGGGATTCTGGGTAACAGAACCTGGTGACGGCCAGTCAAGTCACCCCATACTAGATTCCCCTGGGTGTCTAGTTTTCAAAAATGTATAGGTTTGCTAGGCTTCCCTAGGTGCCGGCAGAGCTAGCGTTCAAAAACTACAGCTAGGCACTTTGCCAAAAAAGGGTAATTTTTCATTGTGAAAATGTGGTGTGTTCACGTTGCGTTTTGAGCTGTTTCCTGTCGTGGGCACTATGCCTACCCACACAAGTGAGGTACCATTTTTATCGGGAGACTTAGGTTAATTGAGATGTGTAAAGCAACTGTTATTACCTATTGACTTTCGATGCATTTCTGCCTTCCAAATGAAAGACAATGTGTTAAAAAGAAGTCATTTTGAAAAATGACCGATAATTCTCATGCTAGTATGAGTATTCCCAATTTCGGAAATGTGCAAATATCTACTGTTTCTAAACTCTATATTTTGTTCCCATTTCAGAAATACATAGGTGTCTTTCATACCGATTTTTCCATGTATACATTTTCCCAGAATAATTGCTATATACCCGGTACATAATAGAAAACCATTGCAAGACGCTGCTCAGTTTTTGGCTCTGGGTTCATCGGGTTCTTGGTGAACCTACAAGTCCTATATATCCCCACAACCAGTAAGGTCCAACGGATGTAATGGTATATTGCTTTCAAAGAGCTGTCATAATTAGAAGAAGTTACAGGTGAAAACGTTGACACAAAAGGCTGTTTTTTTCAACTAATTTTCAATTTTTCCTATATTTAACTGTTAGTTTCTACAAAGACACCTTGATGGATTTACACAAATGACCCCTTGCTGAATTCAGAATTTTGTCTACGTTTCTAAAATGTATAGCTTTCCAGGATCCATTATTGCTTTCATACTCAATGCTACCATTAACTGGAAGGAGGTTGAAAGCACAGAAAATAGCAAAAATAGGCTATGTCCCAGAAAAATGCCAAAACTGTGTAAAAATTTTGGTTTTCTGACAAAAGTCTGTCATTCCCTAAAAGCTGGGAATATGGTGATTTCAGCCCCACAAACCCTTTTTTGATACCATTTGCAGGGAAAAACCCAGGTGCTTTCATTTGCAGCACTTTTTTCCCATTTTTCCCAAATAAAACAAAATTTAGCTGTATTTTGGCTAATTTCTGGGTCCCCTCCAGGGGAATCCACAAACCCTGGGTACCTTTAGAATCCCCATGATGTTGGAAGAAAAGGACGCAAATTTGGCGTAGATATCTTATGTGGTCAAAAATTTACAGGGGCCTAAGCGCGAACTACCCCAAATAGCCAAAAAAAGGCTTAGCACAGGGGGGGAAAAGGCATAGCAGCGAAGGGGTTAATGGAAAACGGGATGCATTTCAAAAAAGAAAAATGAAACGCTTTCATTTCATTTTTTAAGGGCAGGTAGTGGTCCCTGGGACCACTGCCTGCCCTTAAAATTTTTTTGACAATTCTATCTCTGCCTGAAAAAGACTTGGGGCCAGATGTATGACTATTGTAAATTGCGCCTCGCAATTTACCCTCGATTGCGAGTCGCAAATTGTGAGTCGCAATTTACAATGTACTACAGTGTCAGAGACACTGATTGCGATTCCCAATGGGGTCGCAAAATGCGAGGATCATGAATATTAATGAGCCACTCGCAATTTGCGACCCCATGGGGAATGGCAGGCCCACCCAGGGATGGTGGCCTGCTCGGCTCAGCAGACCACCATGTCTGGGACTGCATTTAAATAAACCAGTTTTTTTTAATACAGCCCGTTTTCCTTAATGGAAAACGGGATGCATTTCAAAAAAGAAAAATGAAACGCTTCCATTTCATTTTTTAAGGGCAGGTAGTGGTCCCTGGGACCACTGCCAGCCCTTAAAAAAATATTTTCGCCTGCATTTGCACAGGAGAAGGGGTTCCCTGGGGACCCCTTCCCTTTTGCGAATGCATTACCACCCTCTTGAAGAGGGCGGTAGATTGCGAGTGTTTTGCAACCGTAATTGTGGTCGAAAAACATTCGTACATGGCTTTGCGGTCGCTATTAGGAAGGGAACGCCCCTTCCTAATAGCAAGTCGCTAAACACTATTTTGCGAGTCGCAATTTATTTGCGACTCGCAAAATAGTGTTTGTACATTGGCCACAGGTATTTAGCATGTGCAAATGGGTCGCAAACCCGTTTGCGCATGCTAAATACCGTCGTACATCTGGCCCTTACTTTGTGTCCCCTTGGTTGCATCTTTGGTTTGCATCGGGGATCCTGTTCCTGTCAATTTGGATTGGTATAGTAACTGTCTTTTTCCTACTACTGAATGGACATTACCTCTCACACCGCTATGCAGTGCGATCAGTGAACTTGGTCCTGAAACCACATACGTCATCACACCGTGAACAGAGAGAGGTGTCCCTAGTGAACATTACATCAGTTTCAATACCTGATGGTATAGTTTGGGATAGGGTTTCATATAATGTATTTGGTCCTCCTGAACATTTGAAAAGTCCACATGTATTTAAAATTTCATTGAATGATTTCATCACCCCGAGTACACTTTCTGATGATTGAGACATTGAGACTGTAAACACTATGCTCTCAGATCTAGAACAATCTGCTGCATTTTCCTACAGGGGATTGTATGAAGATACACCTGACTTCGACATTATGTATTGTTATCACCATTATGGTCATCACTTTTTGCATAAAGCAAGTGTCCCAAGCACTATTAACACTTACCATCAATGAAAACATTGCCCAACACCACCGAAAGGTAGTTCTGCCACATTTGCACTGAAATTTGCATACTTTTCAGGGTTCAATACATCAGACCCAACGTCATACTATTATAAACTTGCACAAATGAATGCAACTGCGAAGAAAATTATGCTGGCAAATACCAAGCTTATATATTCAACACCTTTTATCTCCCAACTGTCGATACAATGTTTCGACTATTGGAGGGACACAATAGACACAAAATCCATTTGGGGGACGAAAGATTGGTAGGTTCAGGGAACAGAGGCTTTATTTAGAGCTTGCCTCATACCATTACAGATAATTTTCCTGAACAGAACAGTGCAACAGACTACCTGCTACATGTTTGCAAAACTAAAAGACCTGAAAACACCACGCATCCCCTTGCCCACACCTACTGAAGGTATATTAAATGACACACTAATAAGTGAAGAGATGCTGGGTGCAATGATACAGAATGGTACATACAATTCATCAGCTCCCAATTGGAAGGGTTGGTTGGTTTGGCCTATCGACACAAATAGGTGTCGGTCAAGATTCAAGGGTACCACCGGAAGGTTTAGTATCCATAGACCTGACCCACGCTAAGTACACACAGACGACCCAGGGGCAGTGACTTCTTATAATGTTGGGAAGTTATGCCTAGAATGGCTAAAAACTTTAACACTTTTACAGGTGAAACAACACTTTTGCCCCTTCTATCAGATAACATGGATCTTAGGGATTTCTTGTTAGGTTCCCAAGAAACCGAGTAAAAAACGCTTCTTATATGCCATCTACAATGAACTATGGAAAGTCTCCCAACAGGATGCTGCTGAGAGATTACGTAAGATTGATAGAATTAACCTAGAAAAGCGTTAGCTGTGGTAGACAATGGAATGACCACACTTTCCTCACATATTTATTCACTGGGCAACATTGTGTCCTCAGCAATTGACATAATGAAACAAGATTTGTCTATTTTAAAACATGGGCAATCTCAATTGTGCTCCATTATGCTTTTAACCTGGATGCTACAATCACTGCGTTCTGGCCAGGTGCCATGGCGGTACATTAACGGCTCAAATCTGTTTTCAGCTTATAATCTGACCAACAGACAATTGACCATGGCACGCAGGGATGCAAAGTACACCATGCTGCTCATTGAAAAATTAGAGAAGTTACCTTTTACAGTAGCAGAGTCACCATCTACGGAATGGTTAATTCATGGCTATATCACACTGCAGATCACGACCTTCCAGTTCCAATACTGCCTGAAATACCTCCGGGTAGGCAGGTATGAAGCGTTGGGTGAAGGGTACATTCAGGAAACCTGGAAGTTACCGTACAGATATAGGTGTAGAAATAAGGACACTGAAGTTTTCTTAAGTGGTAAAGACTGTGAGAAGGCTTTAAGTGGGTCTTAACTGTGTAAGGAGGTCTTGCTTCACGGAGCATGTAATGCTTCAATTGCGAACTTATCTTGCTACTTGAAAGGCTCCCCAGCTGCAGTGATTCATCCAGTTTTTGAGTTACTCTCAAATGGGAGTTATTTAATGCTGAATGATCAAGACTGTTGCGGGATGGCGCCAGGCATCACATATCTTGTCACAGTAAACTCCATGGTTATTTGTTATAAGCAAGTATTGTATCCCCCAGCTCGCCTAGTTAGGGAGGCACCACTGTGGCCTTTGTTGAATGTTTCCAGTACAAGCTTAGATTCGCTGAGCAGACTGAAAGCCATGTTGTTTCAACAAAATGTCACCTTAACTTCAGCCCAAGAGACTTTTGATCTCCAGGTTGCAAGGTCTTCGGCAGAGATACAGGCCCTGGTCCATCCAAACTTCCCGATCCATTTCGGAGAAATGGTTCATCGTATCTTTAACATTTCTGATCTGAGTGGGATCGTACACTTATTTAAGCATCTTGGATCAGGTCTCTTAACCACCTTTCAGACCATCTTCGGAGTAATTCCAGCTTTCATACACTCCGTACTTGGAAGTGTTTTTGGAGGGCTTCCTTTAGTCCTGCTATCAGTGGCGGGCATCCTGATTTTAATCCTATTGGTTCACAATGGATGTCTCAATCCCTCAAGACATGGAGAGAACACTGCTGGAACTACGTTGTCATGAGCGTATGGTGTTCTACCTGACTACGCCTCGACTTCGAGAGCTGAGTGAGCATTGGTTCCTGTCTTTTAGACCAGTCTGGCTAGACTGTGTCCTGCCTGTGTTCCGCTTCCTCTTCTGCGCGTTCGGATGCATGTTGGATCTGTGTCTGACACTTCTATCGGTTGCGCCACCGGACATAGACATTCTCCTCAAGCCCTTGCAGGCCCACATGTACAGTTGTCCACAGTGTATTACCATGTTATTGACGGCATTTCTAGAGCCTCCATGGGATGCTTCAGCTCCTGTTGGAAGGGAAATCGGCTCTGCTCCAGAGGTACAGGCATCGGTTCCAGGCCGCAGGCATCTTACTCTTCCCCAGCGGCTGCTGTGGGAACCAGAGATGACCATCTTTGCTCACTCTATATTGGAAGTGCTGGAGGGATTGTCACCTGCCGATGCAATGTTCAGCGATGTTGAGCCTTCAGCATAGGATTCATAAACAATCTGGCCTTTCCTGTGCTGGGAACTATTCGGCATTTTTTAAACATTTACAAAATTGAAGGCCGTAACTGACTTTGTTTTATTTTTCTCCTTCTCTGCTCTAACTGAGCGTAATGGCTTTCAAGGTGCTCAGTGTAATAATAACAACATATACAAGTTTAGAGGACCTTTTGAATGCTTTTAGGGAAAAATGACTTTTTTTGTAATGGACAGTTTTCATGCTTTTAAAATGCTTTTAGTACTTTTATTGTAAAATGATTTGTATGCTTTTTAATGGCCTTAGCTTTATCATTATCTAGCTGATTCTGTTGACCTTTTGATGAGGAGTGGGTGTCATGTCCTTTAGGCTAGTCCTGTCATGTATACCCCTATTTGCATACATTGTCCTATCCACACGACAATAACGATTCCAAACAGGTGACCTTTTACCTAGTAGCTTGCTCCTGTCTCTTCGACATCAGGCTCTTAGTATTCTTTCATAATCCCTGTAACTGACATACATAAACATGTGCTCAGGCACGGCATAATTATTCTGTATAAGGGTCACCACTTTTTTCATCCTTGGCCAACAGCCCGCTGTGTATGATCGCATTTGTTTGGAAAAACATTTATGATTGTTTTCAAAACATTTATGATAGTTTTCAAAACATATTGATTCTAGGAGAAACCCTGCAGTGACCACTCTAGTATATAAGACCCTTATTTCCCCCTACAAATCAGAGGAGAATTCCTTCCAAGCTGAGATGGGGTCCTGCATGCTGAATCTTCGACACACAGCGGTCTGACATCCCTTGCGGGGTGTCATCCTCGAAGCAGAGACGGGGTCCTTCGTTCTCAACCATCAGGTAAGGGGACTGGTTCTTCCCAAGGGGATTCTTGGCTACAGATACGCACATACATGCTACACATACAGATCTAGGCTAGGTACATTTAGACAAATTACTTAGTGCGTGCATTTTAGGAATATGCAAGTACTACTGTTTTTATCTGAACTGCTTATGTTCATCTTATTAGCACTATGGTAGAAATATATCTACTATTTACTTGATTTGTAATTTGTAGAGCGCAACAATTACCCTAAGGCATCAAGGCGCTAGAGACCAGCCGTCCAAAAACAGGATGGAAAGGGAAAAAGAAAGTCCAGATAAATGCTAGACCGAGAAAAGCCAGGTCTTAAGAGCCTTTCTGAAAGGGAGCAGAAGAGGAATAGACCTAAGGGCAAGGGGACGGGAGTTCCAAAGTTTGCTCGCTGCCATCGAGAATACTCTGTCCCCCCACTTCTTCTTTTTGGTTCTTGGTACAACCAGTTGCATTTGGAGGGAAGAACGCAAGGGTCTACTGGGGGAATGCCAATTGAACATAGTCTTTAATCTTGACGGGTAGGGAGCATGCAGTGATTTATGAACCATACAGAGTGATTTAAAACTAATGGGGTTTTCAATAGGGAGCCAGTGCAGGAATTCTAGTCCCTTCCTGGTGAATTGTTTCCTAGGAATGTCCAGAACGAGTCTTGCCAGTGCGTTCTGTAGCACCTGGAGTTTATACTGCATACTCTTATTGGCGACCAGATATAATGCGTTGCAGTTGTCAAGTCTGGATATTACCAAGGCCAGTGCTACCTGTATTCGAGCTGGTTATTGGATAAGAAGGAACATTGTTTTTAACATCCTTATGAGCCAGGAGCAAGTCGAGATGGTACGGTTCATTTGGATATTAAAATTGAGTTCAATATCCATCAGAACTCCAAGGTTCTTAGCCATCTTGCTCGGGGTAGGACAGCATCCTAAGGATTGAGGCCAGCACTTACTGTTCCACTTAGATGACCCTGATCCAAATATCATCACTTCAGTTTTCTCCCCATTGAGTTTCAGAAAGTTAGCAGACATCCATTCTGCCACTTTAGTCATGCATCCGAGAATATTTTCTGATGTTGAACATGGACCTTTAGGGATAGTAACCATGATCTGTGTGACATCTGCATATGACACCACCTCCAGTCCAAATGAGTGGATCACAGTTGCTAGGGGTGCCACATACAGATTAAAAAGAGTAGGGCTCAGAGACGATCCCTGCGGAACTCCACAGGGTAGAACATAGGAGTCTGAGTGGAAAGATTGTAAATTCACCCTTTGGGATCTCCCTGTTAGGAATGAGGACAGGAGGGCTAGTGCTTGATGCGAGATACCAAGACTCAGGAGTCTGTCCTGCAGCAGAATAGGTGAAATGGTATCAAATGCTGCTGACAGATCCAAGAGAATCAGCACTACCCCCTGTCCTTCACCCACAGTACGCCTGATGTAATCAGTGGCTTATATTAAAGCCATTTCCGTCCCATGATGCTTCCTAAATCCTAACTGAGAATCATTGAGCCATGATTGTTGTTCTGCCATTTCCATGAGCTGCTTATTAAGATGCAGCTCCAAGATTTTAGCTGGAGCTGGAAGCAAAGATATGGGACGGTAGTTCTTACAATACCCTGGATCTAAGTTAGGTTTTTTTTAGAAGTGGCCTAATGATGGGTTGTTTCCAAATATGTGGATAGATTCTGGATAGAATGATATTATTCATGAGTTTACAGAGAGGTTCTGCTATGGTGTTTGCAGCCATATGGAGAATTGCTGGTGGACAGGCCTCCATGGGTGAACCAGCATGCGTTCTCAAAAGATATTGTGCAACAAGTAGGGGCGTGAGATCAGAGAATTTTGAAAGACCTCTATTCTCGCTACAGGGCTCCAGAGGTGCCCCCTCAGTGAGGCTGCTAGATGCCGGTGTTATAGTGGACGCTCCAAGGTGTGGATCGAAGCCGGTATAAATATCCATGATTTTGGTTTGAAAGAAAATGGCCAGTTGGTCGCAGAATGCTTGTGAGGTTTCTGGTTCTGCTATGAGTTGGGAGGATGAAAGCTGTTGTACGAGCTTAAATAACTCTTTTGTGGATGATGAGTTTTCAATTTTATATGTGCAGTATTTGGATTTTTCTTCCACTAATGTGCATTTATATTCCTTAATGCTTGCTTTGTATGACGTTCTATCAGGTTCCTCTAAGGTTAATCTCCAGGTTTGCTCAGAGCGACGGCAGGCTTGTTTTAATAGTCTGAGTTTGTCATTATACCAGGGGGCCGAGGGACGACATTTTTTTCGAGCATATAATTTCAAAGGTGCCAATGTATTAGCTGCAGATTCTAGCCATGTCACAAAGGCCTCAGCCCCAAGATTAGAATCCTCTTGAATTATACAAGGAATATTATTTAGGGTGTTGGTTAAGGTGTCGGCTGAGATACCTTTCCAGTTTCTAGTTTTAGTAGGTGGGTGAGGGGATCTATGATCCACAGCTATAGCTGGGGGGAGGAAATCAAACAGTACTGCACTGTGGTCGGACCAGCAAATAGGTATGGTATGTTGGAAGGTAATTCTTAAATCATTTACTATACTGGCACTTGCAAACTCTTTCGTATGCTTCTGTCTCCTGATTGTCGCAGCAAATATGTTTTACACAAGTCTAACGCTGGACCAATAAATACTCATTGAAACATCCTAATCACCATCGTGTGTATTTTCTGAGAATATGTGAGCACGAGTGACTGAGCGAAAAGTACTGTACTGTTTTCCACGATCCCTGAGGAATCAGGGTTGTCATGTTCAGTGGTTGCCAGAGACTACCTACATCACTGTAAGATACAGGGGGGTGGTAGTGGCACTGTAGAGCTAGCTGGACTAACGGCTGACATATCCTGTGGAGGTGTCCGAAAGCGGTTGAGACACCAAGCCCTCATTTTTGGTCATCAAAAATGCGCAGGTCTTGGGGACTCCTAGGAACTACACGACATAAGGTCATACATTGTAATACATACCGTATTATATTTACACAACACTGCCTTTTCACTCCTCTGTGTGGACTATATTAATTACCTTTTTGGGGTAGTTGGGTAAAGCCTTTCTGGCTCTGTTGCTTTCTTGTCATAGTTCAGTGTTCAGTTTTGGAAGACAGAATAATCCTAATGGACATCAGTGAATATTTCCAGTTTGTCTGCTATGTGGTAATCCCAAATGTATAACACAAGCTGCAAGAGCTGTTGTTTTAAAGGCTATAACCAGACAATATCATCACCAGTCCATAATAGTTGTACCTAAACTTTGCTGCTGGTTGACTGTGTATGTTTCAGGGAAGACCCAGGCATACCAATATAGCTCCTTGCTCATCTTTGTCAAATAACGGTTGTTCCAACCTTGGTTGTCAGAAATTAGTCATCAGGACAGAGTTATGTAATTTCCAGTGTAACCTAACCCCAGAGTGAGACAAAACATTTACTTAGCACTTAGATTTTAGTATTTTATAAAGTTCCACTTTAATCATACTATAAAATCAAGGATCTGTATTTATTCCAACAGCTCACAATAAACACCATTCAACAACAAACCATTTTATCAAAATACAAGGCCAATTCGAATTATAATGTCCTTGAATTCTTTAAGCAAAAATTATATTAAGGATAAACTGAGTTTAAGATGTCCTTGCTGCTTTCGTCCCAACTGGGGACCATTTCAAAGCAAAAGTTCTCTTGTTGGTAGTTGCTCTGTGCCCCATTTGACAGTGTAACCTAAAGGTCTTGAAACTCTTCCTATTTTTAATAATTTAGGGGCCTATTACCAACAGCGTGCGTTAATTAACGCAAACCACAGTTAGCGTGGTTTTTTTTATCGCTGGATTCGTTTGCGGAGATAACGCGTTATTAGCAACGTTTTATCTCCAATGCGAAACAAATCCAGCGATAGCGGCGATTCCCAGCATTAGCGCGAGAATTCCTTGCGATAAATTCCCATCGCTAAGGAAAAACTCGCTAATAGGCAGGTGGGGACTTAACCGTAGAATCCACCTCCCATAGACTATAATGGCTAAGTCAGGTTTCTAGCAGGTGTTAAAATCCAGCGCTAATCGGGGTTAACGCACATTTTTTATCGCTTCGCGGGCCTTGCTAATAGTGTGAAGTTGTGTTTGCGACTGTCTGTGTGTATTTTTAGTGAGGAACGCCCACTTTGCATGTCATTAGCGATAAATATCGCTGACATGCAAAGCGGTAAAAAACGGGCGCTAATGCCCGAAAACTGTCGCTAACTGCTGTTAGAGACAGTTTGCTGATAGGGCGATAAAAATATCGCCGCTTTAGCGGCAAAAAGTGCCGCTAAAGCGGCGATAGTGCCCTTGCTAATATGCCCCTTAGTCTTCAATGTTGTGCCCTAAGTGCTTTTTACAAAAAGATTAAGGAGATCTAGAACTGATCAAGACAAGACAGCAAAGGAATTAGAGATTGGATCTACATAGGAATAGGAAATTGGGATACTGGTTGAGGTGGGTGAAACCAATCAAGAGCCACCACAATTCCTGTCAGGGTGAAGTCACAAGCAAACCCCAAATTAACCTGTGCCTAACCCTCTGGTAGCTTGGCACAAAAGCAGCCAGGCTTAACTTACAGGCAATGTGTAAAGTATTTATGAAGGACACAAACAGTAATACAGTGAAAACACAACTCAAGAAGGATACTACACCAAGTTAGAAAAATAGAGTAAAATGTAATAAATTATTAGAAAGCAAAACAACAAGAATCTGATCAGTAAAGCGTTAGGTAAAAATAGTGTTTAAAAGCACAAAGTGCAACTGTGGTTATCTGGTCATGCCGGACTGGGAAAAAGTCACAAGTTCAGGCGATGGAGCATGGGCCCGATATAGTTGTCAAGCTAGGCCCGCTGAACAAAGTTCCTTTAAGTCCTATTTGCGGAGCGTTTCAAGATCTTGCAATGAGGATGCATCGTGAAGTGGCGGTTCCGAGGATGCCTCATGCAGCCGCGACTACTGGGAGCTGCGGGGCGGTGATGTGAAAATGCGTTGTCCAGTGGTGGTTCTAAGGAGTTGTAGGGCTGCGATGTGAGGTCCTGCATTGAGGAGGGCTCGCACAGCAGCGATTCCAAAAAGCTGCAGGGTCTTGTGTCGGGGATGCATCGTGCAGCGGCGGTTCTGATGCAGAGCTGTAAGGAGAGTCATTGCCCTGTGTCAGTTCTGTCCCAAGGACCACAGCTGGGCTGGTAGAGCTCCTTTATGCCCACATCCAAGGGTCCAGGACTGGGGTGGCATCAGTTTGGGGGGTTAGAAGTCAAAGCAGGCAAAGTCCAGGTGCAGGGTTCAAGATGGTTGCATACTTTTGTGTCCCTGAGTCTCTGATCAGGAGGCCAGCAAACTAACCCTTGAGGTCACTCTAGTGGTCTTGGGTTCAAGATGCAGATACAGTCCTTCTCACTCAGTCAGCAGGACAGCAGGGCAGCAGAGTTGCAGGGTAGCAGAGTAGCAGTCCTTGCAGCAGAGCAGCACAGCAGTCCTTATTCTGGATCTTCCACAGGTCCAGAGGTGTATTGAAAAACTGAGTCTGAGGGTCCAATATTTATACTTAGTGCCAGTTTTGAAGTAAGAAACGTTTCTAGAGGGTTCCGCCCTTGAGGTGTTTGGAATTTCCCGCCTCCCTGACCTGGCCCCAGCTTGTCTAGGGGCACAAAAAACTAGTGTCAACCCCTTTGTGAGTGTTCTGAGGTAGAGCCTTTGTGATGTGCAAGTGTGGTAGGTGACACCTTCCTCCTATCAAGTCAGAGATGGCACATCCTGAACAGCACCTATTCCTCCTTTGTCTTACTGCCTGGGAACAATGCTGTTGGAAAATGGCCCTCTCTGAAGGGTCACCCCAAACGTTTTGCCTTCCTCCACCTCTTTTTCTATACTTGTTTTGGCTGGCTTTTGGAATCTGCAAACTTTCCCACTGCTAACCAGTGCTAAAGTGCTTGTGCTCTCTCCCCTAAACATGGTAACAGTGGTTGATACCCAATTGGCAAATTTAATTTACTTATAATTCCCTAGTAGGGTGCACTACATGTGCCAAGGGCATTTAAATTAAATATTATTAGTGGGCCTGCAACACTGATTGTGCCACCCACATAAGTAGCCCCTTAACCATGTCTCAGGCCTACCAAATGTCAAAGAAGTGAGCGCAGTGCGTTACCTCATCCACGCATCATCCTGAGCGTGCCTTTTGCCGCTGGCTAGTTGGAGAAGGTAGCGCAGTGCTCAACCTCATCCTGCACCATTCTGGGGGTGCCTCTTGCTGCTGGCTAGTCGGAGAAGTGAGCACAGTGCTCCACCTCATCCCCGCATCGTGCGGATCGTGCCTGCCTGCCTTTCCGGCTTCCGCCAAAGGTACGGAAATGAAGGGACGTGCTGGGTCCTGAAGCACATTTGTTCTATTTCTCTATGCATTTAAAGGATGACCTAAGAGAGGCTCATTGGTGCCTGGTACTGACTTTTGACCCTTGCAGTTATAGAAGCATAACTTTTGATATCCTGATTGGAATTCTGTCATCTTGGATTTATCCTGCATAAAGATTCTTTATTTTTCTAACCTGCTGTGGAGTCTCATTTTGTGGTGTATTTACTGTGTTGTTGTATGAGATATTGTACAAATACTTTACACATTGCCTTCTAAGTTAAGCTTGCCTGCTCTCTGCCAAGTTACCGGAGGGAGAGCACAGGATAAGTTAGTATTGCGTTGTGACTCGGATCGTGGTCCCTACTTGGATAGATGCATACCTCTGCCGACTGGAGACCCAGTTTCTAGCAAATACACAAAGACCAACTGCCAGCTGCACCTTGCCATCAGGGGCGGCTCCTCCATTAGGGTGGAGGAGCGTCACCCCAATGCTTTCTCGCAGTGCGAGAAGCAGAAACATAAAATGGTAAAACTACCAATTTATGTTTCTGCTTCTTGCACTGCGAGAAAGCAGAAGGGTTTGGTTGGGGGAGGGTGGGTGGTCGGGTCTGCTAGAGGGCAGGGGAGGAGTGGCTAGCCCAATGCTGTGGGCCCTGACTGTTTGGTCAGCCCTCTGGGGCCGACCAAATCAGTCATGCGCACTCTCCGTTTTCTCCATGTAGGCTGGTGCATGCAGTCTACATGGAGAAAATGGCCTCCCCATAGCGCCCAGCTGGGCGCTGTCCCCACCAATCACAATGCTGCCATTGCAGCATTGTGATTGGCTTTGGGAAGGAGAGGGAGGCTGCCTGCTTCCTGTTCCACGGGACCCGGCGAAGAGCTGAGTCGGCGCAGGACCCGGGAAGGTAAGTTTATTTTTATATTTTTTTTAAAATTAAATTCCAAACCCGCGCGAACCCCCGCGCGACCCATCCACCCGCCCCCGAACCCGCGAGTCATGCCAGCCGCAACTGCTAGCCATGTGACCTACGATACAGGCTGCAGGGACTAAAAGTGTAATTTTCAGAATTTGTGAATTAAAATTCAACTTTATCCTTAAAGAGGTTTTAAAATAACAATTCTTTAGACACCTAACTCAACATTCCTACCTGCTCCCAATCAATCGGAAGTTATCACTTGTTAAATGTAATAAGGTAACCTAATGATATCCTATGGGAGGGGTAGGCCTTGCGGTAGGGAAAAACTAATTTAAGAGTTTTTTATATTACCAGGACATGTCAAAGCTAAAAGTACATGCACAACTTCTTAAATACACTGCACCCTGCCCTATGGGCTATTTAGGGCCTACCCTAGAGGTAACCTACATGTGTTAACAAGGAGGGTTTAGGTCTGCCAGAAGGTGTATTTTGCCACGTTGTAATGGAAGTTAAAACTGCACTCACAGGTTGCAATGGCAGGCCTGAGACATGTTTAGAGGGCTCCTTAAGTGGGTGGCACAATGAGTGCTACAGGCCCACCAGTAGCATTTAATTTACAGGCCCTGGGTAAATGTAGTACCACTTTACTAGGGATTTACAAGTAAATTAAATGTGCCAATAGAGCTTAGGCCAATTTCACCATGTTTAAAGGAGAGAGCACAAGCACTCTAGCACTGATTAGTAGCGGTAAAGTGTGCAGAGTCCTAATGCCAACAAAAACGAATTCATAAAACAGGAAGAGTAAGGCAAAAAGTTTGGGGGAAGACCACCCTAAGGCTTACAGGTCTAACAAGAGGATAGTTTAACAGTGGCCTTGGTTTGGCTGTTCACAGCATAATTCTTAGTTTCTTTAACTTCGAATGTGGTATTGGGTTCTGGGAATTTGTTTTTAGAATATAAATGTACCTAGGGCAGAGACATGAAATTTATAGTAAATGTAAGGGAAGTCAATAGACTAAAAGGTATTGCTATAGTGAGTGAGGGGGTTAATAGATTGGTTGTATCACATCTCTTCTTTTCACTCTTCCACTTTTGGTGCAACCAATGAAGCTTCTCTTTTTAAATCTAGCAAGACAATCTTTGCTGTCTGGCAAGACTTTGTGTCAGCAAAACACACAACACACGCAATACCTAAGATACAGAAAAATAATTTCGGTCAGCCCTCTTCAGCCATTTGCTTGTTTGAGAGAGCCCCCTTCAGGAATTAGCTCAATGGTCTGTCAGTCACATATTGAATCAGCTGACAGCATGTGCAAATGTGTACATGTTCTACACTTAGAGTTTGAATTGGTAATGTAGTAAAAAAGTAGTGCATTTTTGGTTAATTGTTTTAGCATTAGCAGCATGATTTTTCTTTTTTATAAGCTGAAAGTGTTGTTTGGAACCACCTCCTCCTCCTCTCTAGGCATTCGCTGTTCATGCCGATGCAGGCAGCCCATAATCCATACTCAGGCTCACAGTCTGAGGTATCATCTTAGTGTGTACTTTTTGCCTGTGATCTCCCACTACAGCAACTATTGTTGGCTCCCTTGCCATTCCTTCTTCCCTCAAGGAGTCAAACGACATCTACTCTGGCTGGGAAAGTTCAGTGTGTCAGAGAGAAGCTGAAAGCAAAATCCATTCACAGTCATCTTCCTTAGCAAACACACAGCATGAGTTGATTCCTGCCTATGCTCACACAGTCACAGAAGGTGCTTGGACTCAAGGCATGGAGTGTGGTGTCCTAAATATATTGCCAGATTTTTCTCTCTAAGCATACACCACAGAACCAAATTTCAATGACCTTTAAAACCCACCCCACAGTTAGTTCGTGGAGGTGTTTCTGCTGCTTAAAGTTAGTTCTGGGATCCTAGACATGCCCTCAATAGTGCAGCTAGGAAGCAGCATGTAGTGTCTTGTCATATTTTATGACAGAATGCTTTTAGCTCCTAACGGACTCCTTAGAGCTGTGACATAGGTGTCAGAGCGCAATGCCAATAAAGCTTGTTTTAGAATGTTGAGATTGCAGTTGCACACAGCAAAATAGAGATGTGTAGAACTCAGCTCCATATGTGGTGTGGTCATTGGCGGGTACCCAGTCTGTGAAGAAGCTACACAGCAGAGACCACTTGGCATGAGAGGAGTCTGAGGTGTATGGTGGGTGCCTCTCACGCCCATAGTTTCAGAAGAAAGATACCATTGCCTACGTACATAGTGTTGCTGTAACCTGGGACCGGGAATTATAATTCTTTGCTAGAGCAATCTAGTAAGAACACCAAGAAACATGAAAAAATATCAGACTTAATGTGCTTTCAATTAACAACTTTCTACGTTACTAAAGTTCAATACCGACAAAACAATAGATATAATTACCTGTAAAAACACCTTTACATAATAATCCTTGATGAAACTGTGCTAGTTTTTAAGTGTATCTATAGAAATTGTCCATTTTGGGAAATGATCTGTATCATGTATTCTGTTTCATCCCACTCCAAGATGGTCACCTGTACTATTAGCAGTGGATATCCATAGAAATGTGACAATTATCTTTCTTATTCAATATCTATAAAGCTAACACAACTACTCTCCAGACTGAGCCCTCTCCCCACCCTGCCTGTTTCACCCTGTCTCTTAGTGCTGATAGCCCAGAATGGGTCCAATGTACCAGTTCAACCTGTGACTTACAGGAATAAGCTCCAACTCCGAGCTAAATTCTTCTTCTAGGTGACAGATCTTTGCCACCGTTTTTTAATGGAAGCTAAATCAAATCATATAAATCAACATTTACATCTATCAGTTCTTAAGTTCAGTCAATTGAGAGTTTTGGATTGGTTTCGAAAATCTTTATTCTGATGAAGAGATTAGTTAAATTCTTTTTGTCTTTATTCAATTAGTAAATCTGATAAATCAGTTTACAGAAATTTATCAAGGAAAAATATGGCTAGAATCAATAATATTGCAAAATGACAAGTGTGTTCCCTAAAGGAATTAATCCCTATTCTGAATAAAGTGTCAGAATCAAAGTTAATAGAACCCATAAAGAGTTTGAGAAAAGAGTGAGATCAAAGGAGCATAAAGTTCATAATCAAATTGAGTAGTCGAACTCCCCATAAAGAGCAGTTAATGAAACTCAGCTGAGTCTCAATATCAGCATATAGTTGCAGTAGCAATCTGTACAAATAAAGCCTCAACAGGGAAAATATGGGGCAACAGATACAGCAGCACCTACAACTGTCAGGGGCAAGAAGGGTTGTTAAAAGTCTCCAAAAGAGTCTAGGAGCATCTCCTCAGATAGAAGCCTCGTAGAAAAAGTGCCAGACTTATCTAGAGACATGCGCTAATATAAAAGAGAAGAACACATGTATACAACATTGTTGCAGGTTAGATCCCTTCGGACCAATGGAAAGACATCTTTCAATGGTGACCAGGTTTTGTTCTTCTTTTCCCACGGAAAATACATGAAGTCGACAATCTACTATCAAATATGTAACAGACATTACTAAACATTTGTGTTTCTGGAAACATTAACCTTGATTCCAGGGGAGGTTTAATGCAGAGTTTATTCTACCATTTATTCAATGTTTCACTGCATGACAATAAACTACACTAAAGATAGAAATATTTTGCTTGCTGATTTCTAGTTAGGTAATGGTTTTCGTATTTCGTGTAAGTAAGAGTTATTGTAAAAATATGCGATGCTCTATTCAGTATTATATGAACACGAGATAGATAGTAAGTTCAAGCTTGGTGCAATGAGAACATATAGCTTAAAGAAGATAATATATTTTTTTTAAACGGAACATTTTGCAGTTATGACAAAAAGTCCAAGCAACTCACATTAAGGTCAAGCTATCAAATTAATGTGTGCATAGTTCAGCAATTTCTAAAGCTTCCATTAGTTAAAGAGAACTATAACGGTGGCCTACCAGTTAATATAACTGCTTAAAGCATTTTGCACATTTTGACTATGTGTCATTTTACAGTGTGTTTTCACGTTAATATCTAAGGCAACTTATCAGCTTTGTAAATGTATTTTAATTTTAATTTTTATCTTTCTCAGTGCATTTCTTTCTCCACATCTTCTAGTCTCTTAATTTCCCTTTTACTCTGTTGGCCTTTCATCTACTACCTCTCCCTCTCTCTGTCTGTTGATTTTCCTTTCTCATCATGTCCCTCTCATCTTCTTTCCTCTCACACCTTCTCTCTTTTTACTCCACCTACTCAGTTTCTTTTTCCCTTGCCCTACCTACCCATCCTTCCCTGTCTCTGGCACCTGATGAGTCTTCCAGTGCCATTCTCTCTCTGTACCAAATATATTTCCCTTGAGCCTGTGCCCCCAGGAATGTTGATTCCTCTCAAGTAATCCCTCACTATCTCTTTCTCTGACTCTTTCCTCTCTCTCTCTCAGTACAACCCTCCCTTTTCTGTTGTTTTTCCATTCTCCTGATTCGGTCTGGACTGTTCCCATGAGGCACAGGGTCAAGACTGATTTGCATATGGCTGGGTCTGAACTAGGGTGGCAAAGTGAGCTAAAAAACGATGATGGATTCAACCCAGATCTGTGACTGGGGGTGAGTGTCTGAAAAGTTTCAGTGTTCCGTCCATCATCTCCTTGTGTTTGCTGTCTTCCTCCATCTTCTGACTCTATGTCACTGTTTCGGTCTTTAGATATTTGCCTGCCCCCTGCCTCATCTTTTCTAAACCTCTCTCTGCTCCTCTCTCTCATGCACATGTACACATCCTCTGCTCTACGCTCTGTCTCTATCCTTCTCTCACCCTAACCCTCAAAGTCTCTCTCACTTCCTTTCACACCTATTTTCCATCCCTTCTCATTGTCTCCTTGCTGTTTACCATCTCCATTCTAGTCTTTTCTTTTTGTATCTCCTCTAGTTCCTCCATCTCCCTGTCTTGTGCCCATCCTCGCATTTGATACTGCCTCTGCCCTACCTACTATTTTGACCTATTTCTACTCTCCTGAGATTTTCCATTTACTTTCCACCCCATTACTTTATTTTGCCTTGTTTTTCTATTTCCATTCATATCATGTCTTTTCCCACCACATCTTTCTGTTTAGTCTTCTCCATCTTTTCCCATTCCCTTTCCCTTCCCCTTGATCTCCCCTTTGCAATCTCTTTGCCACTTCTTTTTACCCATTCCTTCCTTTGTGTCTCTATTTTCATCCGTCTCTTCTTTTCATCCTTATCTTTTACCTTGCCCATGTGTCTTTTCCCTTGGTCTCTTTTCTTTGTCCTTCCCTTCACTCTCGATCCCCCTCCATATTCCACCTTTCATCCTGTCTCTTCTCTTTGGGCCAGGGTAGAAGCTGCTGTTTTCCTAGCACTTTAAAGATCATTTTCTTCCCTCTCTTTACTCAGGATATGAGCGGTGATTAGATCATTCAGTTTGCATGCCAGTATTAGACTTTTTATTAACCCCTTCGATGCTCACGATGGAATGGTTCCGTCATGAGCATCGGTGCCCCTGTGCTCATGACGGAACCATTCCGTCATGAGGCCAGGGGCACGAAATCCCTCTGCTGCAGACAGCAGAGGGATTTCCTTTTCTCCCCCACAACCTCGGGAGCTGGGGAAGAGCTTCCCCAGCTCCCGAGGCCCCCCCTCCCTTTCAGTGAAATGAAGATCAGCGCGCACGTCGTGCTGACTTCATTTCACTGAAAACTAAACTAAAATGAGCCTTAATGCTCATTTCAGTTTCACTTTCTACGTGCTCAGGGGCTATCTCAGCCCCCTGAGCACGTAGAAGACGGGAGAGTATCATTGGAAAGGGAGAATCTTTCCAATGGTACCCCTCCCCAGTGGATCCCTGCTTGGGGATCACCCCAGGAGGGCGATCCCCAAGCAGGGATCCACCCACTAAGGCACCAGGGAGGGGAGCGGCCCCTTGGGCAAGGGCTTTGCTCCCCCAAAAAATTGCCAATGTTCAGTCTTTCTGCCCCCTGGGGTGCAGATGGGAGCAGTAGCCCCCAATCTGCCCCCGGAGCAGAAAGCCCACTAGACACCAGGGATTTTTATTTGGTGCATTTTTTTAGGGTGGGGGCTGCCTGAAATGGGCACGCCAATGCCCCCACCCCCCAGCCACCATTACAGCCTTTCTGCCCCCCTGGGAGGCAGATGGGGGCAGTAGCCCCCAATCTGCCCTCCCGGAGGGGCAGAAAGCCCACTAAATGCCAGGGATTTTTTTGTGTGCAATTTGTTTTTAGGGTGGGGGCTGCCCAAAATGGGCACGCCAATGCCCCCACCCAACCCGCCACCATTACAGCCTTTCTGCCCCCCCTGGGGGGCAGATGGGGGCAGTAGCCCCCAATCTGCCCCCACGGGGGGCAGAAAGCCCACTAAACACCAGGGATTTTTTTGGACGCATTTTTTTTTAGGGTGGGGGGCTGCCCGAAACGGGCATGCTAATGCCCCCACCCCTCCACCACCATTATAGCCTTTCTGCCCCCCCTGGGAGGCAGATGGGGGCAGTAGCCCCCAATCTGCCGCCCCGGGGGGGCAGAAAGCCCACTAAACGCCAGGGATTTTGTTTTGTGTAATTTATTTTTTAGGGTGGGGGCTGCCCAAAACGGGCACGCCAATGCCCCCACCCCCGTCACCATTACAGCCTTTCTGCCCCACCCTGGGGGGCAGATGGGGGCTGTAGCCCCCAATCTGCCCCCCCGGTGGGGCAGAAAGCCCACTAAACGCCAGGGATTTTGTTTGTGCAATTTTTTTTAGGGTGGGGGCTGCCCAAAATGGGCACGCCAATGCCCCCACACCCTTGCCACCATAACAGTCTTTCTGCCCCCCCCGGAGCGGCAGAAAGCCCACTTGACGCCAGGGATTTTTTTTTTCGCATTTGTTTTTAGGGTGGGGGCTGCCCGAAGTGGGCACGCCAATGCCAACATCCCCGCCACCACTCGCGGGTACTTGGGCCTCCCACCCGAGTGAGGCACCATTTTTATCGGGAGACCTGGGGGAACACTGGGTGGTATGAAATTTGTGTCATCCCGGTGATGCCACAACTTTCCCACACAAAAATGTGTGAAAAAAGTGATTTTTTCAGCAAAATTTCAGGTTTGCAGGGGATTCTGGGTAAGAAAACGTTGGTGGATCCACGCAAGCCATACCTCCCTGGAATCCCCCGGGTGTCTACTTTTCAGAAATGTGTGGGTTTGCTAGGTTTCCCTAGGTGGCCACCGAGCCCCGGGCCAAAAGTCATGGGACCCCCTTGCAAAACCATGTCGTTTTCTGATAGGCAATTTTGATGTCGCCTCAATAAGTTTTGGGCCCTTGCCTGTCACGCGTACTTGGGCCTCCCACCCGAGTGAGGCACCATTTTTATCGGGAGACCTGGGGGAACGCTGGGTGGTAGGAAATTTGTGTCAGCCTGATGATGCCACAACTTTCCCACACAAAAATGTGTGAAAAAGTGATTTTTTCAGCAAAATTTCAGGTTTGCAGGGATTCTGGGTAAGAAAACGTTGGTGGATCCACACAAGCCATACCTCCCTGGAATCCCCCGGGTGTCTACTTTTCAGAAATGTGTGGGTTTGCTAAGTTTCCCTTGGTGGCCGCCGAGCCCCGGGCCAAAAATTCATGGGACCCCCCTTGCAAAACCAGGTCGTTTTGTGATAGGCATTTTTGATGTCGCCTCAATACGTTTTGGGCCCTTGCCTGTCGCGCGTACTTGGGCCTCCTACCCGAGTGAGGCACCATTTTTATCGGGAGACCTGGGGGAACGCTGGGTGATAGGAAATTTGTGTCAGCCTGGTGATGCCACAACTTTCCCACACAAAAATGTGTGAAAAAAGTGATTTTTTCAGCAAAATTTCAGGGTTGCAGGGGATTCTGGGTAAGAAAACGTTGGTGGATCCACGCAAGCCATACCTCCCTGGAATCCCCCGGGTGTCTACTTTTCAGAAATGTGTGGGTTGGCTAGGTTTCCCTAGGTGGCCGCCGAGCCCCGGGCCAAAAAGTCATGGGACCCCCCTTGCAAAACCAGGTCGTCTTCTGATAGGCAATTTTGATGTCGCCTCAATACGTTTTGGGCCCTTGACTGTCGCGCGTACTTGGACCTCCCACCCGAGTGAGGCACCATTTTTATCGGGAGACCTGGGGGAACGCTGGGTGGTAGGAAATTTGTGTCAGCCCGGTGATGCCACAACTTTCCCACTCAAAAATGTGTGAAAAAAGTGATTTATTCAGCAAAATTTCAGGTTTGCAGGGGATTCTGGGTAAGAAAACGTTGGTGGATCCACGCAAGCCATACCTCCCTGGAATCCCCGGGTGTCTACTTTTCAGAAATGTGTGGGTTTGCTAGGTTTCCCTAGGTGGCCGCCGAGCCCCGGGCCAAAAAGTCATGGGACCCCCTTGCAAAACCAGGTCATTTTGTGATAGGCAATTTTGATGTCGCCTCAATACGTTTTGGGCCCTTGCCTGTCGTGCGTACTTGGGCCTCCCACCCAAGTGAGGCACCATTTTTATCGGGAGACCTGGGGGAACGCTGGGTGGTAGGAAATTTGTGACATTCTGGTGATGCCACAACTTTCCCACACAAAAATGTGTGAATAAAGTGATTTTTTTCAGCAAAATTTCAGGTTTGCAGGGAATTCTGGGTAAGAAAACGTTGGTGGATCCACGCAAGCCATACCTCCCTGGAATCCCCGGGTGTCTACTTTTCAGAAATGTGTGGGTTTGCTAGGTTTCCCTAGGTGGCCGCCGAGCCCCGGACCAAAAGTCATGGGACCCCCTTGCAAAACCAGGTCGTTTTGTGATAGGCATTTTTGATGTCGCCTCAATACGTTTTGGGCCCTTGCCTGTCGCGGGTACTTGGGCCTCCCACCCGAGTGAGGCACCATTTTTATCGGGAGACCTGGGGCAATGCTGGGTGGTAGGAAATTTGTGTCAGCCCGGTGATGCCACAACTTTCCCACACAATAATGTGTGAAAAAAGTGATTTTTTTCAGCAAAATTTCAGGTTTCTGGGGGATTCTGGGTAAGAAAACATTGGGGGATCCACGCAAGCCATACCTCCCTGGTATCTCCCATGTGTCTACTTTTCAGAAATGTGTGGGTTTGGTAGGTTTCCCTAGGTGCCGGCAGAGCTAGGGTTCAAAAACTACAGCTAGGCACTTTGCCAAAAAAGGGTCATTTTTCACAGTGAAATTGGGGTGTGTCCACGTTGCGTTTTGCGTCGTTTCCTGTCACGGGCACTAGGCCTACCCACACAAGTGAGGTACCATTTTTCTCAGAAGACTTTGGGGAACGCGGGGTGGGTGGAATTTTGTGGATCCATGCAGATTCCAGAACTTTCCACCACAGAAAAGCGAGGAACATTTGGTTTTTTTTACACTTTTTTAGGTTTGCAAGGGATTCTGGGTAACAGAACCTGGTGAGAGCCAGTCAAGTCACCCCATCCTGGATTCCCCTGGGTGTCTAGTTTTCAAAAATGTATAGGTTTGCTAGGTTTCCCTAGGTGCCGGCAGAGCTAGGGTTCAAAAACTACAGCTAAGCACTTTGCAAAAAAAGGGTCATTTTTCACTGTGAAAATGTGGTGTGTCCACGTTGTGTTTTGCGCTGTTTCCTGTCGCGGGCACTAGGCCTATCCACACAAGTGAGGTACCATTTTTCTCGGAAGACTTTGGGGAATGCGGGGTGGGTGGAATTTTGTGGATCCACGCAGATTCCAGAACTTTCCACCACAGAAAAGTGAGGAAAATGTGGGTTTTTTTACAATTGTTTAGGTTTGCAAGGGATTCTGGGTAACAGAACCTGGTGAGAGCCAGTCAAGTCACCCCATCCTGGATTCCCCTGGGTGTCTAGATTTCAAAAATGTATAGGTTTGCTAGGTTTCCCTAGGTGCCGGCAGAGCTAGGGTTCAAAAACTACAGCTAAGCACTTTTCAAAAAAAGGGTCATTTTTCACTGTGAAAATGTGGTGTGTCCACGTTGTGTTTTGCGCTGTTTCCTGTCGCGGGCACTAGGCCTACCCACACAAGTGAGGTACCATTTTTCTCGGAAGACTTTGGGGAATGCGGGGTGGGTGGAATTTTGTGGATCCACGCAGATTCCAGAACTTTCCACCACAGAAAAGTGAGGAAAATGTGGTTTTTTGACAATTGTTTAGGTTTGCAAGGGATTCTGGGTAACAGAACCTGGTGAGAGCCAGTCAAGTCACCCCATCCTGGATTCCCCTGGGTGTCTAGATTTCAAAAATGTATAGGTTTGCTAGGTTTCCCTAGGTGCCGGCAGAGCTAGGGTTCAAAAACTACAGCTAGGCACTTTGCAAAAAAGGGTCATTTTTCACTGTGAAAATGTGGTGTGTCCACGTTGCGTTTTTCGCTGTTTCCTGTTGTGGGCACTAGGCCTACCCACACAAGTGAGGTACCATTTTTCTCGGAAGACTTTGGGGAACGTGGGGTGGGTGGAAGTTTGTGGATCCACGCAGAATCCAGAACATTTCACCACAGAAAAGTGAGGAAAATGTGTTTTTTGGACACTTTTTAGGTTTGCAAGGGATTCTGGGTAACAGAACCTGGTGAGAGCCAGTCAAGTCACCCCATCCTGTATTCCCCTGGGTGTCTAGTTTTCAAAAATGTATAAGTTTGCTAGGTTTCCCTAAGTGCCGGCAGAGCTAGGGTTCAAAAACTACAGCTAGGCACTTTGCAAAAAAGGGGTAATTTTTCACTGTGAAAATGTGGTGTGTCCACATTGCGTTTTGGGCCGTTTCCTGTCACGGGCACTAGGCCTACCCACACAAGTGAGGTACCGTTTTTCTCGAAAGACTTTGGGGAACGCGGGGTGGGTGGAATTTTGTGGATCCATGCAGATTCCAGAACTTTCCACCACAGAAAAGTGAGGAAAATTTGTTTTTTTGACAATATTTTAGGTTTGCAAGGGATTCTGGGTAACAGAACCAGGTGAGAGCCAGTCAAGTCACCCCATCCTGGATTCCCTGGGTGTCTAGTTTTCAAAAACGTATAGGTTTGCTAGGTTTCCCTAGGTGCCGGCAGAGCTAGGGTTCAAAAACTACAGCTAGGCACTTTGCAAAAAAAGGGTCATTTTTCCCTGTGAAAATGTGGTGTGTCCACGTTGCATTTTGGGCTGTTTCCTGTCGCAGGCACTAGGCCTACCCACACAAGTGAGGTACCATTTGTATCGGGAGACTTAGGGTAACACAAAATTGTAGAGCAACTGTTATTATCTATTGACTTTTGATGCATTTCTGCCTTCCAAATGAAAGACAATGTGTAAAAAGAAGTCATTTTGAAAAATGTCCTATAATTCTCATGCTAGTATGGGTACTCCCAATTTCGGAAATGTGCAAATATCTACTATTTCTAAACTCTATATTTTGTTCCCATTTCAGAAATACATAGGTGTCTTTCATACCGATTTTTCCATGTATAAATTTTCCCAGAATAACTGCTATATACCCGGTACATAATAAAAACCATTGCAAGACGCTGCTCAGTTATTGGCTCTGGGTTCGTCGGTTTCTTGGTGAACCTACAAGTCCTATATATCGCCACAACCAGAAAGGTCCAGCGGATGTAACGGTATATTGCTTTCAAATAGCTGTCATAATTAGAAGAAGTTACAGGTGAAAACGTTGACACAAATGGCTGATTTTTTCAACTAATTTTCAATTTTTCCTATATTTAACTGTTTGTTTCTATAAAGAAAACTTGAAGGATCTACACAAATGACCCCTTGATGAATTCAGAATTTTGTCTACTTTTCAGAAATGTATGGCTTTCCAGGATCCATTATTGCTTTTATACCCATTTCTACCATTAACTGGAAGGAGGTTGAAAGCACAAAAAATAGCAAAAATAGACTATGTCCCAGAAAAATGCCAAAACTGTGTAAAAAATGTTGGTTTTCTGACAAAAGTCTGCTTGTCCCTGAAAGCTGGGAAGATGGTGATTTCAGCACCACAACCCCTTTTTTGATGCCATTTGCAGGGAAAAAACCAGACGCTTTCATCTGTAGCCCTTTTTTCGCATTTTTCCCCAAAAAACCAAAATGTTGCTGTATTTTGACTAATTTCTGGGTCACCTCCAGGGGAATACACAAACCCTGGGTACCTTTAGAATCCCCATGATGTTGGAAAAAAAGGACGCAAATTTGGCGTGGATACGTTATGTGGTCAAAAAGTTACAGGGGCCTAAGCGCGAACTACCCCAAATAGCCAAAAAAAGGCTTAGCACAGGAGGGGAAAAGGCCTAGCAGCGAAGGGGTTAAAGACACCCTGGACCAGATCACAAAACAGTTTGACTAGAACTATTTCATGACCTTGGTGATACGTTAAGGCAGTGCTTGGCACGAAAAACCTTTTACCACTGTATTATGAAAGCAGGTTTCTGGAGGTGGCAATTTGTGGCAAGATTGTGTGTATTTATTGTGTGGCATTTTGTTGCGGTAGTGATTTGTTCTGTTGTTTTTGTGTTGCTGTGTTTTTGTGTTTCATTATTGCAATGTGATGTTGTTGTGTTGTTCTGTGGTGCTTTGTACATTCACAATTTTGTTTTGGTTTGCCCTGCTATGTTTTGTGTTTTATGTTGCTTTCTCTATATTATTGTTTTATGTATTTTGAATTATTGTAACATGACTAAGATCATGTTGCAATAATTCCAAATTAAGTATTAAATTATATTTCGATGCAACTAGCACAAGTTAAAAATGTCATTAATACATGGTCTGCAGTTAAAAACTCAAAAGAGCAGAAATAACCCATTTGCTCATTACTTTAATTGTATTGTTGAAAGGTGATTGGTAATTTCTCAAAATAAATGACTGAGGCTTAGCCTTGATTATTGAAGTGGCATCATAACCGACTCAGTCCTGCTGAATTGGTCATGAGCATTCCCACAAGGAAAATGTGCAATGCAAGCAGTCATTCAGTGCCCAATCAAATGCTCACGATAATCACCATGTGAACAGCAAAAAAGCCCCTCTCTCCGTAGTGCTTCAGAATGCTCTTTTTCTGTTGATCACATAAGTCTGACAAATGCTGCGTTGCCAATCCAAAACTAAAAATGTCCTGTTGTTGCTGTCATCCCCTCTTCCTGTACTCTATAAAGGCTGCCTAGTGCTACACACACAACCTTTGCACTATGCTGCAAAGGTTTGTATGCTGTCTAGCATAGGATTTGTAGTGGAGGTATATCGTTCCAGTACAAAATAATGGGCCAAGACAATTTCATAAACATTCCACACATTGTGTGTGTGTGCTGTGCTGTGAAGCACACATGCAATGTGTGGAATGTTTGGAGAAATGAAAATATTTCTCCCTGTTAGCGACTGCTTCATGGAGGGGTAAGTATCTGATGCAAAGCTTGATCTGGTAATATTTGTAGATTGGGCATTGCGTCAAAATCTATGGATACTTTTGCAGATCCACCCACGAAGCACAAAAGTAATGCCCTTTCATGCACAGGGGCGCAAAGCACTATTTGTGCTGAGAAAAGGCACTTTTGCAATGCAAAATACTTTTAGCACTGGAAAGTAAATACCCTTGCAAGACTTTGTGGCACTTTACATGACTTTATGCCGGCAAACGGTCTTTCTAAATCTGGGGCAGTGTTTGACTTGCTTGATGTTCCAAGTCATCTTTGAATGGCAAGGTCACAAGCCCTGTAGAATGTCTGTGTGGGAATGCTAGTTCCAGCACTGCACCAGCCTTTTGAGCCATGATCCGTGCACTCATGAAGGCAGATGCCCTAAACCTCTTTGAGGAACTTGGCCAAGAATTTTGGGCCCGATTCACAGAACTAACTTAAGACAAAATCCTAAACTTACTACCATTTTGGTATTCACAGAAGGCACTTACTCATTGATGAGTAAGTGCCTTCTGTGAATACCAAAATGAGTAAGTGCCTCTGAAGGCACTTACTCATTGATGAGTAAGTCCCTTCTGTGAATACCAAAATGAGTAAGTGCCTTCTGTGAATACCAAAATGAGTAAGTGCCTTCTGTGAATACCGAAATGAGTAAGTGCCTTCTGTGAATACCAAAATGGTAGTAAGTTTAGGATTTTGTCTTAACCCGTTCCGTGCTTGCGTCGGCACTACCTCGCTGGTGCTGCGCACGTCTGTTGGCCGACGCAGCCCCGCCCACTCTTTAATTCTCCCGCACCGCGGGAGAATTTGCGCCGCGGTTAAGTTAGTTCTGTGAATCGGGCCCTTTGTGTGCCATTCTTTGACACTTGACAAAAAGTTTGAAGCACTTCCATGCATTCAGCTACAAATCCCAGACTGCTTTAGAGCCTTAGTTGACGAGTACAAAAATGCAGGTAAACCAATAGATCTGCTAATTACTAAAAGATTCTCTACACTGACTGGTGAGTTTATGAGTTTGGTGTTGTGGATGGTGAGAGGTTGAGTGCAGGAGTAAATTCAATTGGTATATGAATGGATGCACTAGATTAAAGATGATTGACTGAGTGTATGAAGGATGAAGGACTGAGCACATACATGGACAAATGTGAGTGCACGGATGTAAGCACCCATTCAATCACTGAAGAGGCACTTTTACTTATGTGCCAGACCTACTGGCTTTCTCAATGCTTTTAACTTAATTTTAAGGAGAAGTCATTCGAGAAACATTTTTGGCAAAGTACTAGCAAAATTAATCAAACAAAGCTGCTAAGTTTTAGATATAAATATTGAAATATATTAAAATGTTCAAAATATCAAAAGAATACTAAAATACCAGATACAAAAAACAACCACTCATTGCAAAAAAACAGAGATGAAGTCAAACTGTTTATATTGGAGGTGCAACCGGGCACACGTGACTGGTTAAAGGAGAGTCCATAGGCTGAGTCTCGGTAACAGAAACTAGCCACAGCGGCGGCTGGCACCAATTGGAGGTAGGGTGGTGGGGGAGGACGCGGGGAGAAGCAGGAATTTAAAAAAAAAAACGTACCTTCTCACCGCTTCCTTGCCTCCGTAGTCCTCCCTCGCTCGGCCTTACCTGAAGCACACCCAGACAACCAGTCAGCCAATCACAACGCTGCCTTAGCAGCGTTGTGATAGGTCTGAGCGCCATTTTTCAGCACTCAGACGCTGACTGGGGCTGTAATGCAGCCTGCATGGAGAACATGTGAAGTGCGCAAAACTGTTTTGGGCGGCCCAAGAGGGCTGGTCCAGCAGTCACTGTGCCCTTTAAGAGTATGCTACCACTCCTCTCCTGTCCCCACACGCAAAAGGGGCAGAAGTAGGAGAAAATAAAACGATAATAACGCGATTTATTATAATTTTATTTTCCCTTTGTGTCACTGCAAAAAAGCAGTGGGGCGACACTCTTCCGCCTTAGCGGAGGAGCAGCCACTGCAAATGAATGTGAGGGCGAAGATGCTATCCACGTGTAAAATAAAAGGAGGTCCACTTCTTCTGCCACAGAGAATATACAGATGTAAAAAGGAAAGGATATTGCTAGACTGAGCCATTGTTATCAATCTCGTGACTGTTCACTATTACATCACTATGTCCTTAATTCAAACTTAATGGTTGATGCTGCTGATTGTCTACACTAAATATATACGGTACATCTGAAGAACTGTACCACTCGCAGCTCAAAGTTGCACTGATTGTCGAAAATAAGTCTGTGAAATTATACTCCCTTTTGGATAATGCTTCTTGCACACCAAAAAAGTTTGATAAGCAAAGAAGGACGCTAAATGAGCAATTGTTATCAGCCTTTTTATTCTCTTTTAAAATTTAATTCACAGCATATTTTTTATAGAACACATTGGGGCCAATTCCGATCTCGGCCGGTAGTGCTCCGAATCGGATTCGGATTTACCGGATCCGATTTGGAGCCCTGTTTCCCGACCGAATCGTACGCGGGTCTGGCCGAGCGAGTACGATGCAGGCACCCGCGAAATCTCCGACCGACTCGAACGCGGCTTCAACACGCTCCGACCGACTCGCAGGGACACGACTCGCACCGCGCTATGGAGACGTTTCCCGGCCGGGTAAGTACGATGCGCGCCGCGAGCAGTCCGACCGACTCGCGCCGTCCGGCTCGAAAAAGCTGTCGGAGCCGGACTTTGGGGGTCCGCGTCGGACCCCCCTGTACGCGTATGCGCGCGAGTCGCACACACGGGGGACCCATGTGTCCCCCCTACCTGTGCATGTACGCCGCGATGCGCATGGACGCGTACACGCTGTAGGGGGCGCCCTTGTCCGCCTCGCACCCATTGAGTCAATGGGAGCCCGCGTACACGTTGTACGACAGGCTCCCATTGACTTCAATGGGAGTCCGACCGACTCGAGTCCGATGGCATGCGTGCGCATCGTACTCGTTCGGTCGGACTGCTAGGGTCCGATTCGGTCGGAATTCTCTCCGGGTCCGGCTCGGTCGGAGAGATTTCCGGCCGGAATCGGAATCGGCCCCATTATGTTCTAACAAATTTAAATACTTGCACAATAAATTATTCTGATTATGAAAGGACACTGCAAGAGTACTTCACTCAGTGGCCTGAACAACATGCATAAATATGTGTCATCTGCATTTAGATAAAGCACAAAACAAATGAACCTCACATGATTTTGATGTGCTAAACAGAGTAAACCATCTAAATTCTATAATATTAGAATCATGGCCGGGAACTTCCCAATGGCAGCAAGATGTGCCTTCAAGTTAAAATAAAATGATCGTTTTTTTTTTTATAGGGTCACAAAAAGATATTTTACCTTGTCTAATATGTATGCTGATTCTTTTCATATATTTTGAAACCTGAAATATCGCCAAAGTCTAGCACAATTTTGATAAATGTCTAAAAGCCCACTTCAAGATTCTTAACATACATCAGTTACTGGCATTAAGAAAGATTTGATTTTCCCGTCCCTGATCCCATATACCATTTCTCGTAACTTAAGTGCCACTCCTAAGTTCCCTATGGACAAAACAAATTGCAGTGGCAAAGGGAAAGGGTATCCCTTGTCTAGTGCTACATTTTGGCTTTACCCTGGCATATTTGTCTGACTCTCTCTTTACATCATTCATAGAGGACTTTTGTACTTTGGTGTGGGGCTAGCTAAAGGCAAAAAAATATGTTTTCAAAATAACTGTGAAGAATAGGTAAATACAAAAAAGCAATTTCAACTATGATCGATTTTTAAACCCTATTCTTGCAAGAGTCAGCATAATTAACTATCAATGTATTGTCTACAATAATATGTACTTTGTTATAGTCAGCAATACTGTTTTGAGGCAATTGAATGCAATATGTGCAAGAGTTATTTTCTCAGGAAAAACACTATGGTTTAAGTAACCCCCAGTTGCCTACTAATTCTTGAAGGTTAGTGGTGTCAAGTATCTTTTATTATTGGATGACAGCATGCATGTCAAGTAGTCACTAAATGTAAACAAAGGAATGAAAGATGGGTGGGCCATTAGGCAAACCTTTCACATAATCATTAGACAAGAATATTACATAGCAGAATAGGAAATGATCAAATTAGTTTTGGTCTCGCATTGTAAATACAAAATCAAGATTTCTAGTCATGTTATTGCCTTATTGTTGCAACATGATTGCTTTTTGGGTGGTCACCACCAGTTTTTAGGTCGAGCCTAGGCAACACATGCAGTGACTCTCCGAGACATCCTGTATGCACTCTGTGTGCTTTCAACCTGCCCATTGCCGTTTTATTCATCTCTTCCATTGTTGTTCAAAAATGCTTGCTTGCTAGTGGTTAATCTTTCCTCTTTGTCCTTCCTTTTTAGGTCTCGCCTAGGCAGAACTTGCGCTGTCTCTTCGAGATGTGTTGTAGTCAGAATATGGGCTTGGAGGACCGCCCATCTTATCAATTGGTTCCTCTTTCTGTCCTTTGGAAATGGCGGCTTCTGTTTTGGTGGATACGCTTAGTAGTCCCTCCTGTTGGACTTTTGTATCCTCCCTTGAGGACTGCCCCTGTTACATGTGTTCTAAATCGTGATGCTATGTAGAGAGTTTCATGGGCAATCTTTTTTCTTTGTTCGCCTGCCTCTGCTGCCAAGTGTTCTGTTTACTTAGCTTTCACAGATATATTTGCCCTGTTGTCATGTAATCTTCCTGTGATTTGCCCAAATTTACAACATGTTGAGCCGACGTTGAGGCTTGAACAGGGATCCCCAGCTCCTGAGTCGACAGCTGACAGGGAGGTTACAGTGCTAAAGGCCTCATTGATTGGCTGTGCCCTCTCTCTCCGCCCCCTTATCCTTCCCGCAATACTACTTGCCCGCCCACACCACTCCTACAGGATCGCAGCTATCACTGCTTTTTCTTTCTTCTAATACATTTATACATTTATGTAGCACAGCCAGGGGGGAGAAGAAGTCATTTGCCCAAATTTACAACATGTTCAGCTGACATCGAGGCTCGAACATGGATCCCCAGCTCCCAAGTCCGCAGCTGACAGGGAGGTTACAGTCCCAAAGGCCTCACTGATTGGCTGTACCCTCTCTCCCGACCCCCTCATCCCTCCCACAACACTACTTGTTTTCTTTTCCTTTTTTATTTTGTTGCCAGTGGTGACAGCTCCCTGCGGGAGCATTCTTATTATTGCTGACTCTTGTTTTTGAAGAACAGGAAAAGTGAGAGTGCTTGCTTGACACATGAGGTCTCCACCCCCTGGAGAATAGATCACCATTCTGATATTGCTTACCTGGCTTCAACAACTCCTCCCCGGTACTTAGAGCCAAGAATGTGTCGAATTGCTCAGCTGTGCTCAGTCACAGCCGAGAACGCCTTTGTTTTAAATCCTGTTTAAACCAGATTTCCACGTGCTTCACTATTTGTGGGTGACTCATGTTCAGGGAGATAATGCTGCCCTCGTAGGTGGTGTGCCAGAGAATTGCTTGTGCAGCATCACTGATTGGCGCCAGGCCCTCGGCCATGGTGCACGCGCCACCTATCTTACTTCCCAGCCAGCAATTGATCATAATGGTTCGCCCTTGTCTGTGACCCTAATATCCTGTTGATTACTTTTGAAACTGCACGCGGTTTACTTCCTTCATCTGGGACGCTGGTACTTCGGACCTGACTCATGAAGCTGTGACCATGACACGTGAGCCAGACCTGTGAAGCTGTCCCAACTCCCCCCAGCGGTGACCCTTCCACCTTACTTGTGTACATACTTTATAACATAATACGCTGCCAAATATAGTCTACCTTTAGGCAGTGTCCAGTTCACTCCTCACATTTGTAAACATAAGAAGTAGGTATGCAAGGAGGAAGGAGACAAGAGGACCCTGATGAACCCAAGAACCTTGCCCTTACTCTGTCTCCTGCACCTGCTGTCCCTAATATCAGATCAGCCCTGGAGTTATATAAAATATCTTAAGCTATGTTTTCTATCAGCTATTTCTGTTCATGTGTGCTGATCACCAATACGCATAAGTTAAAATTGTGATAAAAGACTCAGCACTGTATACTTCATCAATCCAAAACCAGACTCTTGACAAATTAGGAGGAAAACAACTTTTTATACTTTCCCTATGCAAAAGGGTCGGCATGTTTAGCATAACAATGCAACGGCGCAAAGATATTTAATAGCATCACAAACTTAACTACCATCTTGGAGTAGCAACACACCACCATTACCTGTGTGTTTTAGCTCTCCTCTTTAGTGAGTGACACCAGATATGACACCAGTAGTCTAGATGCCGGGACCAGCACTTGTAAAATCGCCATACAGGCGACCTGTGGCAGATATAATAACCAAAGTTGAGATAATATAATTACCTAACATGACACATTCAGCCGCCACTTGAAATGACAAGATATTTCTAATATCACTTAACAAAATGCTTGGACCAAGCATGGATACACAATACCACAACAAACAATTCCAATCCAACTCATCTCTCCCTTGCACTTCCATCAACCCTGTCATCTCTCCCCCACACACCCACTGCCCCTCTTATCTCTCCTTCACACTCCTACTACCCACTCTCATTTTGCACTCCTACTGCTCCCTCTCATCCCTCCCTCATACTCCCTGTCTCCTCTATACTGCCTGCTCACACATGCTACCTTTCTGTATCTCCTCGTGCTGTGCACTTGTCCACCTCTTGACTCCACCACCCCCTCTTCTTGCCCCTCCCACTCATCCCTCTCTCTCTCTCTCTCGTACTTTCTCTCACCCCTCTCTCTTACTCTCTCACACACTCTTCCCGCCTCTCTCATGTGGTTGAATTCAGGTCTTCGAGCACAGTTTTTTTCCAGTGCCTTTTCAAAATTTCTGTCCCTCAATCCCACGCTCTCCTTCTCTTCTTGGAGTGTCTTCTGCGTACACAGGTGCTCCCTCTTTATGCTTCTGTGCCCTGCTCTCCCCTTCTTTCTCTCTTTCTCATACACTCTTTTTCCTCATCTGGCTCGAGTTCATTCACCACTTCCTACACAAACTGCCTATCCCTCTCTATCTTCCTTTCTATCCTGTGCAGCTCTCACCCCTATCTATTCACCATGCCACATAATTCTGCTACACAAATACACTTCACACTACACAATTTCACAATAACAATTCCAATACAACCCACATAATTCCACTCCCCACCACCTACATTCACTACACTCCAAGCCAAAACACATAGGTAAAAGACAATGTCATTTACAACATTTATAACTCTAACTCTCCCAAATGAGAGATCTATTGCATTGCAAATGCTTGTTGTGTTTTGTTTCTTCTCACAGAGCACTGCCCAATTACTGTTAACATAACGCTTTTGTGTTTATGTGTTCATTTGGGGGACTATTTTTTTCTTTGATTCCAGCCTGTGTCACTGCTTGCACGTCTTCGGTGATTCAACTTCGGTGCCCATCACTTAATTCCACTGTCTCGTTCAAATACTGAGTTGAAATGTCAGATGCTTAAGACGCTGTTTTCGAAATCGCCTCTTTAATTGTCTACGACTTCAAAATGTGAGGATTTCCCCCAAACCCCTCCACCTTCGTTGCTTGTTGCTTTAGTGAGCCTCGTCACCTTAAGCAGCCCAACCTTGCAGCACAGTTAAGGCCAATGCTTGGGCAACTTCTGTCGCATTTTCTCTGATGATTGTTTGTATAATGTGAACTCGAGTGACCCGAAGGTGTTGAAGCGCTTTACATAAGCGCTGGTTACATTACACAATGTCAGATTAATTAAGGGGACATTTTTATAGAGTGCGAACTCGACTAACCCAAAGGTATTGAAGCGCTTTACATTACACAAGGTCAGGTTACTTTTTTTTGTTTTTAGGTGCGGGAAGATTTAAGTGATGCCAACGCCACCCTTGTTTATTCATTATTTCCCCTCTACCTGACAAATGGGAGCAGTATTCATCCCTCCCACCTCCTCCCATGTCGCTGCATGCCCACCCCGCTGCCTCTTCCAGTCGTCCTCCTCCCCCCAGAGCTCTAATTTCAAAACACTTTCACAGCAGCTCCCCAGGGACTTTGAGACATTTTCTATTATATAATGTGAACTTGAGTGACCCAAATGTGCTGGAGCGCTTTATATGAGCGCTAGTACATTACAGAAGGTGGGATTAATTTTTGGGGACATTTTTATTGAGCGCAAACTCAACTGACCCGACGGTATTGGAGCGCTTTACACAAGCGCCAGTTATATTACAAAAGGTCAGGTTAATTTTTTTGTCTTGAAGTGCACGGAGATTAAGTGATGCAGCACCATCCCTGTTTATTCATTATTTCCCAGCTACTTGACAAACTGGAGCATTTTGTTGTTGTTGTTATGTCCAGTGCTTTTATACCCAGGGGGCTGGGACAGAGATCGGGGCCAGGGGCTTGCTGGTAAAAGGATGGTGTAGGAAAGTGCCCCTTTTTGCATGGTTGCCCCCCACATTTTGCCTAATGTTGATGTACTTTGACCGAGTGTGCCCTGGATTCCTGCCAACCAGGTACCCAGGGCCTATGTTCTTTCCCTAAACTGTACTGTTGCAAAACCCAACTGGCCACTCTCTGGCCACATGTGAGTCCCTTGTAAAGGGTACCCTAGGTACCAAGGGCACTGTGACCAGGGAAGGCCTCTAAGGGATGCAGCACTTTTGTGCCACCCTTAGAGGCCCTGTACCTTCACACACACACACACACTGCCATTGCAGGCTGCATGTTTTGGTGCAGAACAGAGTGAAGAGTCGACATGGCACACATCCCTGTGTGCGATGTCTACAACCCACTGCCCAGATATAGGTAAGCCACCCCTCTAGCTGGGTGCACTATACCAGTGGTGAGGGTACAGGTGCATGAGCCCTGTACCCCTACAGTGTCAAAGTCAATTCTTGGACACTGTAAGTGCAGTAATGCCATAAAGAGTATATGGTATGGGAGGTTGTCATTACAAACTCCACAGAACCATAATGGCCTTACTGAAAACTGGGAAGTTTGGTATCAAACTTCTCAGCACATTAAACCCACATTGATGCCAGTGGGGGATTTAATGAAAAATGCACTCAGAGGCCATTTTAGAGATGCTCCCTGAAAAATGACCTAACTCTAGTGTCCTGCCTGAGTGGCTGCTCGCCAGCTGCCACCACCAGACATGTTTCTGGATCCCTGGGTTGAGAGCCTACCACTCTCAGGGTCCTGAAACAAAGCACATCCTGGGACGAGGTGCCAAGCCTCCTCCCCCAGGATGGGCAGGGACCACGAAGGAGAAGCTTCAAAGGCTTGACGCCTTTGTGAGCTACCCCTGCCATTTGCTGCTCCCAGCAACTGGCTCCCACTGGTTCTGACCCCCACTTAGGCAGGAGGATCGGCGGAAAATCCTAGTTGGGAGGAGAGGTGTGCCCACCTTTGCCAACCCCAACCCTCAGTTGGGAGAGGCAAGGTGAAGCACAGCTCTCAGTCCCCACCATCTTGCAGATGGGGGGACCCAGCCAACCAGAGTGAGGCGTATGCCCCCCTCCCACTGGAGAGTGGCACAATAGGGGTCCCGACCTGTACCTGCCTGTATTTAGGGGCAACCCTGAACCTTGCGTCCTCAGGTCAGAGCCGACAAGAAGAAACCAGAGGAAGAAGGACCGAACAGCCGCGGAGAGAAAGGAAGAGGAGGACACCCACTGACTTGGCCCCAGCCCTACCGGTCTGTCCCGAACTCAGACTCCTCCTGCAGAACCTCGGTGTGCCTGCAGCCAGCAGCCCTCAAAAACCCAGAGGACCTACATTGCCTTCACAACCAAACAGACTCTGTCTCCCATGAGCACCGGACTTGCTCAAAACTGACCGACTCTCACTCCGGCTGATTCCGTGAGTCTCCAACACTCTGCTCCCGGCGTCCCGAGCCCAAGCCCGAGTGACCCAATATCCTCAGGAGGTCCATCCGGCGATCCCAGCCTGGATTCTAGTGTTCCTTGAACCTCTATAAGCTCCTAAACCAAATCTGCAGCCAACAGCTGAAAGGTCCCCTCAACCGCGACCGCAGGCGTCACCCTGATTGACTCCGTAACCGAAGCGGTCCAGAAAAATCAACCGCATCCGTCCAACCGACTCCGTCTCTGAATGCTTGTGGCCACAAGACGATGACTCCCAAAGACCCCATTCGCCTCATCAGCCGCTGACCGACTTCGAGGGATCCTCGACCGAATCTGCAGCTTCTGCCAAGACCGCATCCTACACCCGGCCGCCTCTGTGCTGCTGGCGGTGTAGTTCTTGTGTTGGCCATTGGGCCCTACCATGCTGACCTCGACCCCAGGAGCTCTTATTTTCCCAAACTGGTGGCCTGCTTGCCGCAGTCCCCAAGCTCACGACCGTGCTTAGACCGCTGACTAACGTGTGGTCCCTGCACTCTGCACCCAGCCGCCTCTGTGCCGCTGGTGGTGTGACTCGAGTGCCCATCTGATGGAATCCTACCCGCGGACCCCTAAAACCAGTTCTGTTCTTCCAGGACTAAGTGGGTATTGTGAGTAATATTGCAAACCTGCAAAATGCATTACCTCCTTTTTCCCTCTTCTCGTAAATGCACCAGCCTAGTATCTAGAGATACCTCGCTGTGTAAGAAAAGTAACTGAAAAATTATTCCGACTATTTACAAGTGCAAAGTAATTATTCTAGTAACCAATTAATTGCATTCTACTGCATTCAAACTGTATTTAAACTGCATATTCTTGCAAAGTATGTTTATACTTCCCTGTATCAGGCCTAGCTTGGTTCTAGAAAATAAATATAACTAAATAATATTTTTATACCAACAAAATTGGTCAGAGTTCAGTCCTTGAGTGTGTGAAATCATTTCTTGCCTGAGTGTGTACAATAAATGCTTAGCACTACCCTCTGATAAGGCCTTACTGATCACCCGCACTACCACAAATAGAGAGAAAGGTACTATCTACTTTAACCTCTGCCTACCTTTGGGGATCCACTGGACTCTGTGAACACTATACTTCACTTTGGTATAGTATATGCAGAGCCAGCTTCCTACAGATGGTGCGAGCAGTTTTTTTAATGGAAAATTGTGGAGCAGGGTGCCTGATGATTAGAGGCCTGGAGGTGGAGGTATGTGATGTCTCACCATGGAAAGTACTTCACTGCTTTTTCCATAGGCTGTTCAATACTGTGCTATAGTGCTGTTGACTTACATCTAGAGAAACTTGTTTTTCTGTCTGTGCGTTAAAAAGCCTTGGAATGTGTCCATAAATGTGTCCTGAGGCAAGCATGTATTCCTGAATCACACCGCATGACCCAGTGTGTAGTAATTGTTTAATCCATGGCAGCACAGCACCCATGATAATGTGCTGCATGGCGAAACACTTATAAGGTCTCAAAGGCAAGACCTATTGGCTATGCCAATGCTTGTTAATTTCTTGAGCGACTCACCTGCTAGTAATTTTAAACTCTAACACTGGGAAATTGCTATCCAATGCTCAGTGTATTTGCTCTGACTACTAACACAAAGACGAAATTGGTTTAAAACGCCAATTGGCATACTATAAGGCCATTGTATATGCTGTGAAAATTACACCTAAGGCATGTACAATTAAATGTCAAATTTGGACTGAAGCACTATATTGCGCCATCCCCATTGTAACACTGAATACAACACACAGGCTTCCACTGAGGCCTGGTTCCCTGCAGCCTGAAAGCTTTGTAGACAAACTGTTGGAATGTGGTTTATTAGTAGTGACAAGTAGGGACCTAGTAATAAGGTCACAAACACAATAAAAGGTTCAGTGAAGGTCTCAATAAATGACTGCCTTGCTCATCTCTTGTAGCTGGAAACGAGCAGGTAGGCTTAACTTAGGAGGCAGGTGTGTAAAGCATTTAAAATCACCACTACATTATAAAAGTAACACACAAAACACAATAAAAATCCAACATCAACTTATACAAATAGGTTGTATTTTTATGAACAAATAGACACCAAAACAACAAAAATCCAATGTAGGGAACCGGAGATAGGAATTTTTAAAGAATAGACGCTTTCTAGTACTTAAAAGCCCAAACCGCCAATTTGGGACATCTAGTTGCCCTGGACCAGAACTAAGTCGGATACACTAAGTGGGAGGCCTCAGTTGACTTTGCATTCAGTTGTTTTTCTGGAGCTCTTTCTCTCAACATCGAGCGAAGCTCCGAGTCAGGCTGAGTTCCGAGTCGACGAAGGCGGCTTGGTTCAGCGCGAGGCCTCGGTGAAATCCTGGAAGTCTTGGTACTCCGGAGTTTTCAGCGGGACGAACATGAAATCCAGGCTGGGTCATGGTTTGACATCGGCGGCTTGAACTCTCAACAACGGATTGGTCACCTTATGGAGCTTTTGACCAAAGTATCTCCAATCTTCTCCAAACTTCTGGATTTTCTTCCAGAAGGTCCATTCGGGAGTCCAGAATTTTCACAACATAAATCCAAGGGTCTAAAACCTTTGAGATGGTTCTTGGGTTTTTGGGACAACGTTTCCCAGAATGCAAATGGCCAGCTCCTTAAAAGTCCCCTGGATGCCTTCCAGCTGGGATCTTCTTGGTGGCGATGGTGAAGGTGGAGCCCTTTTCACCTGCTGCTTTCAGGGAGTCTACTCCTTCACTTCTTGAAGCAAGGAAAAGTCTTTTGGGCTGTTGTACCAAGTTTGCAGCAGGTGCAGTTGATGGAGCAAGGATTCGAGAAAATGAAACTTGCTCGGAGAAATCCTCCATTAACTTTCATTAATCATTAAAACTGTAGATAAGACAAAACTAATATACACCAGACACCGACACATGGGGAGAGAAGCTTACGCATGCTTAAATTAATGTAGAATAAAAAGCAACGCGACTAAAACCCGCTTTAATTTGCGAAAACGCTTTGCGCATGTGCAAATCTGAATTACGTAGAGATAACATGACTAACTCACTTTGAGAGGGAAAACCTCGTGCATGCGCAAGAAAGACTAACACGTGGTCTTGAAGTACCGCGTGCCTGGCATCTGCTTGCTTGAATTTAAAAGAAAGCTGCTGTTGTTAACGCTTTTGCCTAAGAGAGATAATAACAACATGGGATAGAGTAGAAGTGGGTGGTGACCAGTGAGAATCATATGTCTAAGAACATAACATCTGTTTATGATTCCTTTATTAATAGTGTGCATTCGGGCCTGCTAGAAGCTTGACAGAAAAAGAAAATGGCGATGGATGACCAAAAGTTGCGCATGCTCATTGAGTCCATGGTGTGACCCGGTGACCGAAAGAGCTGAATGACTGCCAAGAATCAAGGACAGAAGACATGAGAAAAGAAGACATGTATCATTCGTCTATGTAGTCTGTATTGAATAAATTATTGCAAATGGCAACAATATATGCATGGGAAGAGGACAATATGAATGAGCTAAAGGGGAAGGGCTAGCTAACAATAAATGCCTTAATAGAAATGAATATGTCAGTATAGTGTGATGAAAACTCCCTACCCCTTCCAATCATATTCCGTATTTTAGTGAAATTTGCAACTTTCGTGGGTGGGACATGTAGAAGTAAAGACTATAACTAGAGTGAGTTGAGTTAAGCAGTCAGTCATCAATGCTGAGAGAGAGAGAGACGAGTATGCTGCATCGGGAGAGAGCATCATAGAGGAGAGAGAGAGAGGCGAGAGCAGACTGGGAAGATTCAGATCCGAAATGACAGCCTGAATAGATTCGAAGATTTGCGGAAGAAGATCGAGGAGGGAGAGAGTGTAAGAGAGGGAATCGCCCTGGCACGTCGGGTTTGTAGAAAAGTCTAGTAAGTATTGTTCCTGTCCTGATCCTGTCCTTTAGTCTTTGTCTCCTGATCCTAAGTCAGGGGACCGCCACCATTCCTTTGGCCAGAGGGTTGGTTTTCCGGTCATTTCTTCTTAGGTAAATGTTATTCTATCTCAAATTTGCATATTTCTTTGCAAATGTACGTTAATATGTGCCTTTTGTCTCTACATCTATCCACTCTTATGCATTGATTTTTGTTGAATGAGGTTGTGTAATTGAATGTATTTTGCTAAATGAAATTTCTCTCTCTCCCATTGAAGAATGATGGAATTTGCACTGTGAATCTGTAATGATGAGCGTTCAACTTTATGACTGAAAATTTAGATAAAGCTTATAAATCTTACTCAGAGTCTGTGGTCATTTCACTAAGAGCTGTGCATTAGTTAAGAAGTTGTTAATATCACCATCAACTAACTCAACTAATGGTCCATCGACCAGAGGAAGAGTTGATTGGTGAAGATTAGTTAGGCATTGAAATGTCGATTTAACCTGATTTGTGGTTACAGGGACATAACTAATCAGAACTTAAGTGAATTATAAAACTTGACCCCCCAGCAGTTTTTGCCCAGGGAGTGTGGATGAACATTTTCAGATGAATGTAAATGGGCCCATTGAAATACTCAGTTTCGTGAAATATTCAACCCTGGGCGCTTCCGCTGGATCAGTTTTTCTGGTAGCAGAGTTATGGTTATTATTGATTAGTTTGGTGATTATTGATTTTAACTACATGTTTAACACTAAGGGTTAGTGTCGCGTTTTATGTTGTCTGAAAGTACAGGTACAGAGATACCTGGGAATCCCGGGAATGGCATTTAAAAGAGTGTGGTGAGGAAATCACACTGCAGAAGGTTACTCGTCTGTCGTCATAGTACCTAAAAGCTACGGAGGGCTGTTGGTGTTATATTAGGGACTATATCGTATAAGAGTAGAGTGTGAGTGATAGCGAAGGGTCCACCTGTGAAACTTTGGCCTTACCCAAAGGAGGAGTATCCCTAGAGGAGTAATAGGTCCTCCCCGAGCTTAAGTGAAGGGTAAACAGTGGTTTTTACTCGCAGTGTAAGGAAGTACTTTCTCTTTGAAGCAAGTGAATAAACTATCTTTGGATTGGTGGGGCAGACAGAGTAGCGCTGTTTTTACGTTGTAACTAACAGAAATTTATAAAGAAAAATTAGAAAATGCATTGTCGTATTACCTTGTGAAGGGCGGGTCAGTAGCAGGAGTCATACTGACGTCACAAAGAGCCGCGCTGGTATTGGTTGAGACAGCAGGCGTGTAACAAGTGCAGATTGTAAAGGGAGGGTCAGTACTAGGAGTCATACTGACGTCACAAAGCGCCGCGCTGGCATTGGTCAGACAAGTGGGTGTGTTGAAAACCCTGATTGGTTGGTAGACAAGAACCGCGCTGGTATTGGTTGCGGAAGAAAATACGTAGTGAGCCCTGATTGGACTGTTGGTGTGACACGCGCTGGTATAGGACGAGGGTTGGCAAACAGGATGCGTGAAAAGGAGAATACGGAAGAGTCTCTAGTTTTAGCCTGCTGAAATACTTAGTCACAGGGAACGGAAGAATGAAGTTGATTAATAAAATCAAAAATTTCTTTAAAAAAGATAAGCGTGTAGTAACCAGAGAAGGAATTCTTATGCCACCCCCTAACACGCCTGCTTCCTTTATGATGTTGGAACGAGGATATCATACCTGTGTCTGGTTGGAAAATTGGGAAGAGTATACGAAAGGTGATGGTGTTCTAGCTTTTCCTGAACATGGTACGTTTAATGTAAGGATTCTTCAGAATTTGAGAAATCAGATGAATTCATTAGAACCAAGTCCTAGGTTAACCCAGTATGAAGCTTTGGAGGAATGGGAAGTTGAGGCATTTGAACGAGAAAAATACAGAGGAGGTAGAAGAATAAATAGAGGGTTTTTACCCAGATATCCATTTGAAACTCGAGGGGATCAGATGAAAAGATGGAGAAGAGCTGTAGTAACAGAAGGCTTGTATCCAGTGTGGATGGGTGAGGATCAAGTAGGGAGTAAGTGTAAAGAAAAAGGGAAACACATAGGTATGACAGGAACAGGATGTGAAGAATCTGATGATGAGTTATTAGAAGACCTTTTAGTTAAAAAACCTCCACCTTATTAAGAAAATTCTAGAGATACAACTCCAAGTGCACCATTGATGGGAACTTCAGTAGTTCCACAAGTTTTATATGATCCAACAGTCACCCGAGTATTACAGGAAAAAGAAAGGAATGCGTTGAATAAGACAAAAGAAGAGATCATTCAGAAAATAAATCAGTTAGGTTTGAATGCTGAAGCCTTGACAGTACCAGTAACAATTGGTCCTGTTATTCCATTGTATGGTGATAAACGAGATATCCCGAGATTACAAACAGTGGCAGTTCCACAGAATAATGCTAGGAAAGAGGCAGAAATGTTAGAAGATCAAATTAGTGAATGTGATTCGAATATCTCGTTACTAGATCTCCCTAATCTTGAAACGGTGACCGAGACTCCGAAGAGAATTACACTAGTAAATACAAGGAGAAAAGAACCAAATGTCACTCCAGTAGCAGGGAACTCTAAAGGATTTTCACCAGAAGACCTAGAGGAGTGGGCAAAAGGATTAGACAAGAAAAAACCCCAAACACCAAATATAGATGTAGGCAAGTTAAAAGAGGATTTAGAAGAAATGATTATTGGTACTATAAGCTCAGACAGATTAGGTTCATATGGAGATGATGAATTGTTGTTTTTGTGCAAAAGTATAATCTGGAGAGCAAAGAATCTTCATGAGAAGATAGTAGAAGTGGCTTCAGAATTTGGAATAGACGTAGAAAAGTCAAAAATATTACAAAAACCATATAGGGCAGAATTTACTGAGAAGGATTTAGAAAGTTTGAATGCGTCAGGTAGGAGATTACAGATAAAAGAATTAATGTATATTTTGAAGAAATGGGGAGATGCAGATCGATGGAGAGGTAGATGGACAAGAAAAAGGGATGAGGCAGCTACAAAGGAAACATCTGCATTCCCATTAAGAGAGACAGAACAGGTTGAAAAAGTGTGTCCAATGAGAGAAGTTCCTGGTGGTGGATATGTTCATGTTGCTTGGTCAAGACAGGATATTTTGTCTTTTACAAATGGTTTCCCCAAGTTGAGAGAGAAACCGATTGAATGGTATAAGCAGGTAGAAAGATTTGTGAAAGTTTCAAAGGTATTATTAAAGGATTTGGATAGCCTGTTTGACATAGTGGTACCAACTGATTTGTGGACAGAGTGTAAAATTACTATTGATTGGCCAACTGAAGAGTATCCCAGAGACGCAAGGACAGGTGCGCCTTCAGATGAAGTGATGAAAAAGTATCAACAGGTGATTACTTTCTTGAAAGGGAAAATTCCTCCAAAAGAAACAGATTGGGTTAAAATAGATAGAACAACTCAAGAACCAAATGAGTCAGTACACGCGTACTACGAAAGGCTGTTGCAAGTATTCAAGCAGTATAGTGGATTTGAAAATATTGGTGACAAGGATATGGGACATTTCGTGTATAGGTTTGTGTATGGATTGAGATCAGAAATTAGTCAGATGATTCAGCAACATATGCTTTGCTGGCAGAGCAAGCCCATTGATGATATCTTGAAGTATGCGAAGTATTGTAGTGATGATATTGATGCAAAACACAAGAAACTGAAAGAAAAGATGATGTGGGCACAAGTGAAGCTAGCAGAACACCAAGAGGCACATTCTGGTTGTCAAAATGGCAATCAGATGAGCGATCAGAATCAGAATAGTCAAGGATCAAATGGAAATAAAGGAAAAGGACGAATGAGTAGAGAAGAAGCGAAAAAGAAGTTTCCTTGTCATGCATGCGGAAAGCATGGACATTGGAAGAATGAGTGTAGAAATGTTCAACAGAGTAATGGGGTAAATCAAAATTTAAATCCACAGATGCAGAATGAGGTGGTTGTGAACCAGCAGCAACAGCAACAGGTAGTTACTCCACAATTACAGATGCCACAAGCCCCTATGCCCAACCATGTGAACGCTCAGGTGCAGAGATACAGTGTGAACACCGGATTTCGTGGAGAGAGTGGTAAGAATACACAAACGATTCAACAATATTGGATGCAAAGTAATGAGAGTGATTCAGATGCTTCTCAATGACGGTGCCTGAGGGGGAGGAAGAATGCGTGCTTGGCGCATCCTTGGCGGTAGATCAGTCAGGTCCATTTGTTGATGGAAAGGTGGAAGGTAATGACTTCACTTTTCTAGTGGATACTGGTGCTACCCGTTCTACTGTGAGAGCAGCAGAAATTCCAAACCTACCCCTCTCGGGAGAAACTATCCAAGTTGTAGGAGTCTCAAATAAGCAAATAAAAACCCCACTCACTAAACCAATAGAAGTGAATATTGGGAATTTCAAAGACTGCATCAGTTTGTGGTATGTGATTCAAGTCCAGTGAATTTGTTAGGGAGGGATTTGTTGTGCAAAATGAACTGCACCATCTATTGTACGCCTGATGGTATTGCTTTCCAAACACCTGATGAAGATATTGCTTTCAAAATGATGCTAGCAAAACAAGGAACAGAAGTGGATGAGATGTTTTCACTTCTTACTGAAAATGGTTTACCTGATGAGCTGAAAAACACAGTGAAATCAGACGTGTGGGATTTTACAGGAAAGGAAATTGGTCTGATGGCAAATGTAGACCCAATTAAAATAATGGTGAAAGAAGGTGCAATTTATCCGAACACACCCCAATACAGAATGAGCCCTGAAGTAAAAGCCGGAGTTGCTCCAGTAATTGATCAAATGATTGAACAAGGTATTTTGAGAGAGATAATGGGCAGTCCTTGTAATTCGCCGATCATGGGGCTTAAAAAGCCTAGTGGCAAGTATAGGATAGTGCAAGATTTAAGGAAAATTAATAAAATAGTAGTACCCTGTTGTCCAGTAGTACCAAATCCAGCAGTGATCCTTTATCAGATACCTTGTGATGCACATTGGTAGACAGTGATTGATTTGTGCCAAGCATTCCGTTACACCAGGATAGCCAATATCTTTTTGCATTCCGGTTCGGAGACCGTGTTTTGGCATGGTGTCGGGTTCCTCAAGGGTACACAGAGAGTCCCTCAATTTTCAATCAGATCCTGAAAAAATGTTTGGAAACATTGATTATGCCAGGAAATTCGGTTTTAGTTCAGTACATTGATGACCTATTGGTGGCATCAAAGACACAAGAGGCTTGTGTCACTGACACAATTGCCTTACTGAACCATTTGGCAGAAGGTGGACACAAGGTGTCACCAGAAAAATTAGAGTTTTGCCAACAAGAAGTCCAATATTTAGGACACAAGATAGAAAAGGGAGTCAGGAAAGTGACACCAGAGAGAATAAAAGTGATTCGACAAATGAGTCTGCCTAAATCTAAGAAAGAAGTACAAATGTTTTTGGGAGTGATTGGATACTGTCGTCAGTGGATCAGTGGATTTTCATTGCTTTCAACGCCTTTATTAAAATTGACACGAAAGGATGTGACAGACCTGATTGATTGAGGATGATGAAAGTGAGGATGCATTCATAAAATTGAGAGATTGTTTGTGTCAAGCACCAGCGTTAGGAATGCCTGACTATACGAAAGAATTTGTTTTGTTCTGTCGTGAGAGAGAAGGATGTGCACTTTCAGTGTTAACCCAGAGACATGGATTGTCAAGGCGTCAAGGCGTCCAGTGGCATATTTTTCTGCCACTCTGGATCCAGTGGCTGCGGCATTGCCTGGCTGCTTAAAAGCAGTAGCTGCTACCTGTGTGAGTCTGGAGCAGAGTGAATCGATTGTAATGGGACATCCCCTAAAGGTGTATGTGCCACATTCAGTCGAGATCCTTTTAACAAGGACTCGTACTCAGCACTTGACCCCTAGTCGGCTGACTAAGTATGAAAGGGTGATCCTGGGTGCTGAAAATGTAAGTGTGATAAGATGCACCACAGTAAATCCAGCAATCTTGCTGCCGGATCCATACTGTGAAGAAATAAAAGAAGAGGCTGATCATGATTGCTTGGATGTGACAGAAATGTGTACAAAGCCCAGACCGGACATCTTTGATGTCCCATTGGAAGAATCAGACTATGTATTGTTTGTTGATGGGTCATGCTTGCGAAAACAAAATGGAGAAATAAGTTCTGCCTATGCTGTATGTACTGTATCTGCTATTCTAGAAGCATCCTGTCTAAGAGGAGTCAAGTCTGCACAAATAACCGAATTGATAGATTTGACAAAAGCATGCAAAATTGGGGAAAAATTGAGAGTAACCATATTCACGGATAGTCAATATGGTTTTGGGGTTGTGCATGACTTTGGCCAATTATGGATGCAAAGGGGATTTCTGACTTCTTCAGGTTCTCCTATCAGGAATAGTAAAAATGTCAAAGAACTATTGGAAGCACTACAATTGCCAAAAGAAATTGCAGTGGTCAAATGTGCCGCACATAAGTCAGGAAATTATTATGTGACACAAGGCAACAAATATGCTGACCAAGTTGCACAATTTGTGCTCGAAATACAATGTCTTTGAACAGAGGGTTGGAAAAAGAAGTTACCAATTGCCAACTAATGTTTTTCTCTGCTTTCGAAACATGGGATGAAGTTAGACAGTTACAGGATGAGGCAGATGTAAAGGAAAAATAATTCTGGATCAACATAGGTTGCACAAGAAGAGCAGATGATGAAGTATGGGTGTGTCCAGATGGTAGACCGATAATGCCAGATAGTTTACTATCACAAATGGCAAGAGTATATCATGGAGCTACACACATTGGGAGGGATGCTATGATTAGGCACTTCAGGCAGACATGGTACAATCCCAAGTTTAGGCTCATTGCAGAGAGTCTCTGCCAGCGATGCTTGACATGTCAACAGCAGAACCCAGGTAGGAAAACAGTTGTCAGTTGGGGAAAAATCGGAAAGGCAGAGGGACCATTTACAAGACTGCAACTTGACTTCATAGAGCTGCCGCCGTGCAATGGTTTGAAGTACGTCCTTGTCATTGTGTGTCTGTTTTCTTGATGGGTGGAAGCTTATCCCACGAGAAGGAATGACAGTCTCACAGTTGCCAAACTACTGTTGAGAGAACTCATTCCCAGATTCGGATTTCCAGTCACTTTGGAATCAGATGGAGGACCTCATTTTAACAATGAGATAATTTGATTAATTTGTACAGCTTTCAAGGTTGAGCAGAAACTGCATTGTGCCTATCGACCAGAAGCCTCTGGAGTGGTTGAGCAGCTCAATGGCACAATAAAATCCAGGTTAGGGAAGGTATGTGCATCCACTTCACTGAAATGGCCTGATGCTTTGCCCCTTGTATTAATGAGCATTAGAAGCATCCCTGACAGAAGGACGGGATTGAGTCCTCATGAAATTCTCATGGTAAGAGCAATGAGACAAGCATTTGTACCTGGAAACAAACTGATGAATATAACTGATGATCTAGTGTTGGACTATTGTAAAGGACTAGCTGATCTGGTATGTTCTGTGTCTCACCAGGTTGGGGAAGATGCAACCGCAGCACAGCCGAATCAAGCTCATGATTTGTGTCCAGGAGACTGGGTTGTGGTAAAGAAGCACACGAGAAAATCGTGTTTAGAATCCAGGTGGAAAGGACCTCATCAAGTTATATTGGTCACTACAACAGCAGTGAAGTGTGCTGGCTTGCCAAACTGGATCCATGCCAGTCATACACAAAGAGTCCCAAGTCCACCTGAATGACAAGAGCAGCAACTGGTAGAACAAAGAGAAGAACCAGAAGCTGAAAGTTGTGAAGTTGAAGAAAACAGAGAAACAGACTCTGAAGAACGTATTGATGATGAACAACCAAGTACAAGTCAAGTAGGGTGGGCACCAGTTACTGGGTCTCAAGAGGCTGTTGTAGAAGCCGAGGAAGAGCAAGAGATTGAGAGACCAGAACAAATTGAAACAGAAGATCCAGATCAAGCTCAATCAAAGGAAGAAAAAGAAAGACTGACAGGTTCAGAACAAATTCAGTCAACGGAAGAAACTACTACAGGAAATTCAGATCAAGCTCAATTAGAAATAGAAAAAGAAGGATTTAAAGATCAAGAACAAAATGAATCAACAGAAAGAGAAAGATCAGAAAGTCCAGAACAAGCTCAGTTAAATGAAAGAGAAAACAAAAGAACGTTAGAAATTGGCGAAGAAGGTGAAAAGGCAGTGCAAACAAAGAGGATCAGAAAAGGTGATCATTGGTCAAGTGGAGTAAAAGGACTGAGATATGTTTTGAGAAGAAGAACAGGGAATGTACTAGAACAAGTAAACGAAATATCAAGTCAAACCGAACAAGAACTTCTAAGAAGAAAATCTTTACGAAAATCAAAAGGAGTGAGAGTTCCGAGCAGAAAATATAAGGCTCCTGAATGGACATATATCATCCTCGAGGACTTTTGAGAATCTTGATCTAAATGAAGAACAAGAAGGTGTTGCTATTGAAGGAATTGATGAAAGCAAATTGAGACCACCTTAAAGGGAAAAGACTTTGACACAAAGGGTGGATATTGACAAATAAATAAAGAAAATAATCAAAGAAACCAAAGAAGAAAAGAAAATAAAGACAAAGGGGAACAAAGACAGAAAGCTCTTGAAGTGTGGGATCACACAAAGATTTTTTTTTTTTTTTTTTTTAATTTTAGAATTTAGAAGAAATAATTTAGATATTGGTCAATTTTAAAACACTAAAAATGGCAGAAACGAAAGTGACTGAACATTCGAAATCTAGTTTAAAACGAAGATGTGTTAAATATTGTTTGTGTAGTGTTTTAATACTAATGTTAATGTGGTTGTTGCTAACTGTTGTGATACCTATTTTGATGGTAAATAGTAACAGAAATAACACTAATACAAGTGATCGAGTGAATGCAGTTACTAAAAGAACAACTACCACAAGTTTAGAGCAAATGGATGAGAGCATGTATCATCATGACAAGTCAAATAGTGATTTGTCATTAAATGTATTTACTAAACTTCTTTACGAATACGTAGATACAATGGATGTGAGTGACTGTTATGTTTGCATGAAATTACCTTCGTCTGTCTCGGAGGGGGTGACATATCACCATCTTCCTTTAACATATGGTGTGTCATGTGTTGTTGTGTCCAGTTTGTTCTATGTAACAGGCAAATTGCAGTATTATTATTCGAATATGGATTTAGTATTTTCAGAAATCCCTATGCGAAGAAACCTGAACCCAGTGCTTAGTGGTAAAGATGCAGAATTCATGGGTGAGTTCTTCTTAACAACAAACCCAATAGACATAACACATGCTCATAAGAATAATCTAACATGCAGTGCTTAATTTGTAAAATATGAAGTCCAGGTGCTCAAATGTTTGTCGGAGGCCCCACCCACTTTCCCGGCTCCACCCACTTACTCTATTGGCTCCACCCACATCCTCAACTGGCACTGCTAAAAGTCAGATGTAATATCCGATCTGAATTTCAGCAAGGGAGCCTTCCTCATAGTGAGGTTTTGATAGGAGGTTCCCCTGCCCTGTGCTTAACGACTGCTAGAGGTGTTTGGGGGAATTCTCCCCTCAAGAACATTTTGTAAAAGAAATACCAAAATGGTGCACAACACATTTTCCATTACATATTTAGCTGTATTAACTTTCAAAGCATAGTAAATCGTAAATGATGACCTGACATAAGCACCCAGGCCAGAAAGCATGAAACTGTCACACATAAGCACCCATGCCCTAAACCGTGGAAATGCCACATATATGCACCCAGGCCATTAACCGTAGAAATATCACACATAAGCCCTCAGGCCAGAAAGCATGGATGTCACACGTAAGCACCCAGGCCAGAAAGCATGGAAATGTCACACATAAGCACCCATGCCATAAACCTTGGAAATGTCACACAGAAACACCCAGACCATGAACCGTGGATATGTCACATATAAGCACCCAGGCCATTAACCGTGGAAATGTCACACATAAGCCCTCAGGCCAGAAAGCATGGAAATGTCACACATAAGTACTCAGTCTCAGACCAGGAAGCATGGAAATGTCACACAAAGGCACTGTGGCCAGAAAGCATGAAAATGTCAAACAAAGGCACCCAGGCCAGTGGCGCTGGAACAATTTTCAGAGTGTTGTCCTAAAAATTACCACTCTTCGATTCACCTCTCTCACGGTCTTACTTCTTTCTTACTACACCTCTCCTTCTCTACCTCTTTTTTTCTGTCCCCCTCTCATCTTTCTGTGCCCCTTTCCCAGTATCAACCCACTCTCCCTTCCTCACCTACAACCATCCCTCTACTTCTTCCTCTCTTTATGAACTTTTATATCTCACTTCATACTCTCTACCTCTTTATCTCAACCACTCTCTAGCTTTGTTTCACCTTCAGCTCTCTTTCACTACCTCACCTCTGTCTTTTGGCTTCACCTCTTTTCTCTCAACATCTCCTCTTTCTGCCCTTCAGCACTCTAATTTTACCTTTCTTTCTACCTCGCTACACCTGACTTATCATTCTACGCCTCACTGCACATTTTACCCCTTTCTTTTCCTCACCCTGATTTCTCTAGCTTGCACCCCTATATAGTTCTCGTACTTTACCTGCCCACATTCTACCTGCCACTGCGTTCACTACTTCTCGAGTGCTCTCTTACTAACCTCTTTCTACTTTAGCTCTCTGTCTAACTCACCTCTCTTGTACCCTACTACCACTCCCTAAAGTTTCTTCGCTATATTTCTTATTGTCTCTCCGTCTAACGGGCATCTCTAGAGGAGGGCTAGATAGGACCACCTGCAATAAAGGTGACCAAACTGCAGAGGTCCAAAGCACACCATTCTGCATGCACCTGAAATGTCTGACAATCCTACAGTCTCTTTCCTTCAAACAGTTTTTTATTTTCTCATCCACACATTCTGCTGAACAGAACAGCTGAAGTCAAGCGAATGACCCAGGTCCCAGACTAACTGCATCCTGCATTTTTATATTGAGAATTTCGACCATGCAGTGCAGTGCTACATCATAAATGAATCCTCAACTCAAACAATAAAAAAACAAATGAATGCCATTAAGGGCATTGTACTTGCACACGGTGCCCGGCGCTGGAGGCATGGTTGCTCAGGGCAGGCCATGCCTCGGACTCAGTCACTTAGTGGTTCACTTCGAACCACTGAGTGACGAGTTTAAGGGCTGCCCTGAGCAATCATGCCTCCGGCGCTGGGCACCATGTGCAAGTACAATGCCCCGGGCCAGGACTAGGAGGCTGGAAGTGAAAGCAAACGGGAGTTTAAAGAAGAAACATTTGTGGAATTACTGAACAGAAAGTGCGCACACAGACTGAATAATAAAATGATATTTCTATTCTGTTTGCTTCATATTCTTGCCATTTTGTAGCAATGCAATTAATAATTTCCACTAATGTAAAAGTCGCTTTATTTTATCACCTTTTGAGAATGAAGGCGTTAGTACAGCTCTATTAGAATTCACACTTGTTCCCAGCATGCCTTACGCAGGTGTGGTGGCAGCAAGCATTAAACTGACTGAACAAACTAATGGTCATTCACAATAGAATAGATTTTTGCAACGTGTCCAAAACAATATTACCGTTTAAATAATTGTTCCAGCAGTGAGAAAACACCACCATATCTGACGGGGTTGTAGTTTGTCTACTGGGAAGACCGTCACCTTTTCAAAGACATCACATAATTAGTTCTTTCTCCCATCCTACCTGAATCTGTAACATCTTTAAACATTCTTCATATATATATATATATATATGTTCATACAGCTTCTCTTTACTGCGGCATATGTGATCAAATCACAAAACCATATTTTTATGTGTTTCCTCTCTTCTCTCTGTGCACACTTGAAAGGCACAGCATGAACGCTTCATTTTCTTACTGGTAACCCCATAACTCCGATTCTACCTCCAACAGGCACTAGAAACCCAAAAGAGAACTGGCACAGCCAGTGTACCCAGAGAAGCAGGGCCGCAACCGAGGGAATGACCAAAATAGCAAATCACAAGTCAGCAGAAACACAAATCCACAGCCAGAAGCAAGGGGACATAAAAGCTGCCAGAATGGACCATACGGCAGCAGGATGAAGACAGACCAGAAAAGCATGCATATTTCAGCCGAAGCAGTTCACTTCATAGTATAAGTATGAAGTGAACTGTGAAGTGAACCACCGGCAACTAGTGACGAGTTCAAGGCAAGGCCTGCGCCCTGAGCAATGAATCATGCCACTGGCCGTGTGCAACTGCAAGCACAATTCCCGCCCGGGCCAGGACTAGCCTAGGAGGCTGGAAGGGCAGGGGCCGGGCAGGGACTTCAACTTAACTGTTACCCCGGTCCCCAGGCCCCCAGGCCTATTGTGACTGCCCAAGGAAGAAAGTTGTAGGTGCACTAGACGCCAAAGAGGGCCGTGCTTTCGTTTGTGTGTGCGCTGCGCACCACAGAGACAAGGCTGTAAAAATCCATGGGACACACAGATGACGGTTTTTGTGTGCATTACTACAGTCATTAACACCCGACCCCGAGGCCCTGAAAGCAAAAGATTTGGAAATACCGGCTTTTTATGTGTTAGTGAAATTTCAATGATGCAGGCAACATCGATTTTCATGTTGAGCTGGAGCTACCACGGTGACCGTCACGCCACCAAGCTCAAGAAAAAAAAATCAGCGGCGGATTGGCAATGGCTGCTACTTACGGTTACTGTGGTGGTAGGCGGCCAGGGCACTGACCTGCCTTTATTAACTGATAGGCCGCCGCCTGCTGCTGCTGCTCCCTGCCCTCGATGTCGTCGAGCCTGACCTGAACCACTGATGACTCGTTGGGTGCGGGTGTGCCGGGGCGTGGTATTTTGAAAAAAAGCTACACACGCTGCCTGCAGCACAGCCCCTACCGCGCAGAACCAAATCCAGCCCAATCAGTGTACTGCCCACCGGCAATACTGAACTGAGGGCCACGGCAGCTGCCTAAAGCAAATTCGCAATGCGCATCAAGGTCGGACGACAGAATATGGATATTGGATAAATTATGGTTGGACAGTCGGACGGTAATCATATGCGAATCTTTTTTTATTGACGCTCACAGCCGCAACACTCTTCAGTGGGACTCTGGAAACAAACAACACTGTCTGCGCGAGTCTGTGAGGTAATTTTATATACTACGCCACAATGCCATATGGTGCAGAGTGACGCATGGTGTAGACCCGGCCCTGATAAATAAGTGCCGGTGCTAAGCACCGGAAAGCACCGGCACAAATTAAGCACTGCTAACATGTATTTTGCGTGATGAAGAAAAAGATTTTCTAAATTTAGTAGAGGAAAGAAGGCAGGATTTCCAAAAGAAGGCTGTTGAACAGAAGTCACATGTACCTCAATGAGCTAATAAGGAAGGGGACTATAAGAAAGGCGAGACTCATGCTGCAATGTCCCTAAACTTGTCAAAATTGGGAAAATTCTGTCTGCATAGACTAAAAACTGACTATAACAACATTTTCATTGGTTCTAGTGAATGTGAACATACCTTCCTAATAATGGGGGGATGGGGACTAAAAGGTGGAACTGATCCTGTTTTTACAGGGATTTATTACGTGTGTGGTAAAAATGCCTATTATAGGTTGCCCACGCGATGGTATGGTAGTTGTTATGTTGGAATAGTGTTTCCTAAGGTATATCACATTACTAAAAACAATTAAATGGATGTAGTAAGTCAAGGGCTAAAACGAACTAAAAGAACAAGCTTTTCAGAAATAGTAGGTGATATATTTGGTGCACTGATACCGACAGTTGGAGTCATACTAAATTCACATAAAATACAAAAGTTGTCAACGATAGTTGATCGTCTATCGACAGATACTGCTGGGGGATTCTTAATGATTAATACTGAAATGGTTGCAATTAGATCTATGGTTTTGCAAAATCGACTTGCACTTGATATATTATTGGCAAAAGAGGGCGGAGTCTGTGGCATGTTGAAAGTCCAACATTGCTGTACATATATTCCTGACAAAAGTAAAGGTATTGAGGGATATATTAAGAATATTACAAAGATTCATGAAGATTTGACCCAACTAGAGGTTGACGGTGTATGGGAAAGACTTAGTAAAAGTATTTCTGCTATAGGTAGTTGGTTTTCAACTTTATGGAATAGTCAATTAGGGAAGATCCTAATACCCGTAATTTCGATAGCAATAGTAGCTTTGGTAATGATGATGACATATAAATGTTGCAAGAGTAAAACAAGAGAAAGAACGTTAGCAGAAATAAAGAATAAGAGAATGGGAAGAAAGAGAAAAAGGGAGGAGATTGAGTTAGAGAAAATGAAAGGAAGTTAATATGATAAAATGAAAGAATTTGACATGAAAAAGAAACCCGAAGAATTAGTAGAAAGAGAGGAAGACACTAAAATTAAATGAATGAAAGTTGGCACTTGGTAATGATGGGTATTTTATGATGCCTCAAAAATGCCATCAGAGGGGGGATTGATGGAGCAAGGATTCGAGAAAATGAAACTTGCTCGGAGAAATCCTCCATTAACTTTCATTAATCATTAAAACTGTAGATAAGACGAAACTAATATACACCAGACACCGACACATGGGGAGAGAAGCTTACGCATGCTTAAATTAATGAAGAATAAAAAGCAAAGCGACTAAAACCTGCTTTAATTTGCGAAAACGCTTTGCGCATGTGCAAATCTGAATTACGTAGAGATAACGTGACTAACTCACTTTGAGAGGGAAAACCTCGTGCATGCGCAAGAAAGACTAACACATGGTCTTGAAGTACCGCGTGCCTGGCATCTGCTTGCTTGAATTTCAAATAAAGATGCTGTTGTTAACGCTTTTGCCTAAGAGAGATAATAACAACATGGGATAGGGTAGAAGTGGGTGGTGAACAGTGAGAATCATATGTCTAAGAAAATAACATCTGTTTATGATTCCTTTATTAATATTGTGCATTCGGGCCTGCTAGAAGCTTGACAGAAAAAGAAAATGGCGATGGATGACCAAAGGTTGCGCATGCTCAGTGAGTCCATGGTGTGACCCGGTGACCGAAAGAGCTGAATGACTGCCAAGAATCAAGGACAGAAAACATGAGAAAAAGAAGGCATGTATCATTCGTCTATGTAGTCTGTATTGAATAAATTATTGCAAATGGCAACAATATATGCATGGGAAGAGGACAATATGAATGAGCTAAAGGGGAAGGGCTAGCTAACAATAAATGCCTTAATAGAAATGAATATGTCAGTATAGTGTGATTAAAACTCCCCTACCCCCGTCCAATCATATTCCGTATTTTAGTGAAATTTGCAACTTTTGAGGGTGGGACATGTAGAAATAAAGACTATAACTAGAGTGAGTTGAGTTAAGCAGTCAGTCATCGATGCTGAGAGAGAGAGAGACGAGTATGCTGCATCGGGAGAGAGCATCATAGAGGAGAGAGAGAGAGGCGAGAGCAGACTGGGAAGATTCAGATCCGAAATGACAGCCTGATTAGATTCGAAGATTTGCAGAAGAAGATCGAGGAGGGAGAGATTGTAAGAGAGGGAATCGCCCTGGCGCGTCGGGTTTGTAGAAAAGTCTAGTAAGTATTGGTCCTGTCCTGATCCTGTCCTTTAGTCTTTGTCTCCTGATCCTAAGTCAGGGGACCTCCACCATTCCTTTGGCCAGAGGGTTGGTTTTCCGGTCATTTCTCATTAGGTAAATGATATTCTATCTCAAATTTGCATATTTCTTTGCAAATGTACGTTAATATGTGTCTTTTGTCTCTACATCTATCCACTCATGCATTGATTTTTGTTGAATGAGGTTGTGTAATTGAATGTATTTTGCTAAATGAAATTTCTCTCTCTCCCATTGAAGAATGATGGAATTTGCACTGTGAATCTGTAATGATGAGCGTTCAACTTTATGACTGAAAATTTAGATAAAGCTTATAAATCTTACTCAGAGTCTGTGGTTATTTCACTAAGAGCTGTGCATTAGTTAAGAAGTTGTTAATATCACCATCAACTAACTCAACTAATGGTCCATCGACCAGAGGAAGAGTGTTGATTGGTGAAGATTAGTTAGGCATTGAAATGTCAATTTAACCTGATTTGTGGTTACAGGGACATAACTAATCAGAACTTAGTGAATTATAAAACTTGACCCCCCAGCGGTTTTTGCCCAGGGAGTGTGGATGAACATTTTCAGATGAATGTAAATGGGCCCATTGAAATACTCAGTTTTGTGAAATATTCAACCCTGGGCCTTCCGCTGGATCACAGTCATTCAGAGTGCAATCCTTTAGGGTGCAGGTCAGGGTTCCAGCAGGGCAGTCTTTCTTCTCCTTGTAGTTTCAGGCAGGGATTTGAGTTGCTGGGCAACGCTCCCATATTTATTCACAGTTCCTGGGTGTCAAGTAGGGCCCCCTGCCTGACCAATGGAATGCAGGGTGCCACCCAGGTGTATGACTACTTCATCCAAAGTGTGGCAGATTCTTGACCCAGAAAGCACTATTCTTTCAAAATCTAAAATGGAGAAACTATCTCCTGGAGGGTTAGGTCTGGCTAAGCCAACCCACTGGAGTGGCTAAGTTTCTCTAACACTCCCCTTCAAGCCCCTTCACTAATCAAATTACTGAGGCTCCTGTCTGGCTGGGGGTGTAGGATGTGGGTGTGAGCCTGTGCTGCCCTGAACTGTCATTCCTTCTTTGAAGACCAGTTTGGCTATTCCACCCCCAGCCTACCTTTTGCTCTGTAGCTTTCAGTTCTCCTCCCACAGGAAATACTTTGTCTCTAGTCAGGCCACTTCACACCACATTAAGACAACTTGGCTCAGCTTGGCAGAGGCTGACCAATGAGAGAAGGACTGCTGGAAGGCTGGATTTGGGCTTACAGGAAAGAAAGTTCTATAACTTATTTTCTGTGATAGTTATAATAAATCTAACAGTGGCAAGTTGCTGGATTTATTCTAACTATCATTTTGATACTTTGTAATATATCTTTAGCTCCTTTCTTTCAATAGTTATATTTTAATAAAGTATTCCCATGTTAGCCTATGGAGCCATTGTGCTACAGAGGGGAAAAACTAGATTTGCTGTATTTCCCTCACCAGGACATACAAAACATCTTTTATAATGTCCCTGCTTATAGTTACAAGGCATCCTACCCCTGAGGCACCTAGGGGAGACCTTAGGGGTGACTTATTTGTAGAAATAAGGTAGTTAAAGACTTTGGAAGTAACTTTAATTCCAAAGTCGAATTTGCATATCATTTTAATGTAAAGACAGCCTGAAAAGTGGAGCTGCCTTTAAAATGACAGCAGGCAGCACAGTATTGCACAGCACACTTAAGGGCATTAAGTCTACTGGGCCTCTAGACCTACAAGCCCTATTATATAGTAGGGACTTACAACTAGGCTGTCAGTACCAATTGTAACTAAACCCAATTACCATATACTTTATAATCAGAGCACTGGCCTTGCGTCTGGCAAGTAGAGCCCAGGGCACAGTCAGAGTCAGTTGCGATCAGTATCAATCAAAAAATAGGGGTGATCAGGGAAAAAGGACGACTTTCTCACACAAACCTGTAAAAGCAAATTCTTTTACAGGCTTAGAAACCTACTTCTCAGTGTCAAATAAGTCACCCATAAATTTACCTTATTGCCCATAAGGTGAGGTGCATAGTAACTAGACATGGTAAATGCCTAAAGTAATGTTAGCCTATGCTAGCAGTGAATAAATCACCAAAATGAATCACCAAAAGTTATTTTCACTGTTTAGGATTTATGTGTTTCCTAGGAAATACTGATAAAACTGCTTACATCGCTATTCTGCCTTATCCAGTAGGAAACGGCTAGAGGAAAGTTCGCAAACATTTCCTAACTGTTTTAAAAAATCTAATTCATTGGTGAAGTCTGATTATTTTCTAACTAGTTGGAAAATACAACTAATATATAATATTTACAAGTGTGAATCAATGTAAGCTAATTAGCCTTAGTCTGCAGTTGCTGGTTACCACTGCCCTGTCTGTAATGATGTGTGAAATTCCTTCCAGGAGCCGCACAATAGCACGGGCAGAAAAGACCCATCTGACCTCAGGTGAATATTAGGCTTCTGCCCTGCCTTTCAGCACAATAGTGTAAAATCCTGCATGAAAGGCCTGTCTGAGGCACATGTGAAACTTTTATTCATTTGAAAGCGATCAAACAGGCCCAGATCACAATTATTGTGTATCCCCTATCTCAGTGGTTCCCAAATGTTTGACTCCTGAGGACCCCTATTGAGTCACTACTGGAAGCCGAGGACCCCCAAGCAATTCGTACGATTTAAATTTCAAACATTAAAACAGTAATTCGAAAAAAATAAACACACGTGTGCACACCAAACAGATACCCAAATTACTAAAGCTTTTGGTATTTTATATTGAAAAAATTTGCAAAATTGAAACATTTTAATAGGAAGGTTGGTGCTGCATCTCGGCGACTAACTTTTCAATATTTGGCTTTATTTTAGAGTATGAGGCTCCTGCTCCTGACGGGGCCGGACTGGAACCCAAAGCAGCCCTGGCAAATGTTGTCAGGCCAGTCCCCGTACGGTGCACACCAAGTGCAGTGAGTGAGCCTGGCCACTACAAAGCGGACTTTGGGGGGCTCTCCCACCAAGAAAATTTGGGGAAAAATGGTGAATTCTACAACACATTTGTAATTATATATTGAATTGTATTCGCTTTCAAAGCATAGTAAATGATGACCTTACTATGCACCAATACAACAATCTTTTTGGGGCTCTTCCATTAATCCCTCCCTATCATCCTCCAACAGTGCCTCTCTTCTTCCCATAGCACCTCTGTCACATGTATTTCATTTGTTTTATAGCATCTCTCATACTAATGTAGGGTGTCAGAGCACTTTACATCAAACACATACAGAAACAATGGGGGAGATCTACAAAAAAGTTGCGCAAAGCAGTGCAGCCCCCACGAGGCTGCGCTGCGTTGCGCGACAGGGAGGGAGCAGGGGAGCGCCATATTTCCAAAGCTAATGCTCTCTCCTCCCCTATCTCTGGCGCCGGCGCTGATTTCAGTAGCCCCACGCCATACACACACCTTAGCGCTGTAGCGCTAAGGTGTGTGCATGAGTGTAGCATAGGTTTTGTACAGGAAGGGTACCCTTCCTGTACAAAATACTATGCTAGACACGAGGGAAAGCTTTTCCCACTTTATAGCTGTGCTGCACAGTGCAGCACGCATGCAAAGCCGGAAAAGGAAGGAGAAATGAAAGAATTTCTCCTTCCTTGTGCCTAGTTGAAAAGGGCGCAGTGTTCTCACGCTAAACCCAATCTACTGTTTTTAGTAAATTGGGTTTAGCGTGAGAAACCTTGGGTGGTTGCATGGGAACAAGTTTAGTGCTGGAAAGTAAATTACAAAAAAAAGATTTTGCGTTGTTTTGTGTCACTTTTGTGACGCAAACATGGCGCAAAAGCTTAGTAAATCTCCCCCAATGAATCATACGTGTGTAAATCAGTGTATAGAAAATGTTACATAGGGGAAAGGGGACTTCAAGGTGTAGGATTCACATGTCATCCATACTGGTAAGCATTTTTTAAGAGTGCTTGATTTGGAGAAGCACAAAATCTGGTTTCAGAATGTAACACAGTGGCTAGCGTTGACTTTAATTATAACAATTTAATTCTACCCAAACATACCTTTTTGGCAGCATCAGGATAATGAAAGACTGGGAAAAAAAGATGGCATACTAACTTGTACCATGCAGTTTGTATGCAGCTCTTTGACGGCAGTTCATAGCTGACGGTGCTAGATTATGATTGTAACTTATGAACTGCACAGTAACAAAAGAATCTCTGTGACAAAAGCAGTAACCCAGCTATGCACATAAAATACTGTTTTATTAAAAATGCATGGTACACGTTCTTTGGAGCAGGCATATTAACCCTCTGCGCTACCTACCATCTCTCTCCAGCAGGTACATTAATCACTCGAGTTATCTTGACACTTTTATTGTTGTTGTAAAACTGCAGATTATACAAGGAACTTTGCATTGCTTTTAAGACAGCTGCCTGCGGACCCCCTGGGAATGTGTCAGGGACCCCTGGGGGTCCGCGGACCCCAGTTTGGGAACCACTGCCCTATCTTGTTGCTGAAATACCCTGCTTTGTCTTACTAGACTTTCTGTCTCATTTTATGTTGTCTCTCCAGCGCCTGTTCCAAACTAGATTTTGGTGTTAGGTGTGTGAGAACCTTAGTAGTTTTCATATTACACTCCCCTTGCTCTCTGAACACAAGTTAAGTGTGGCTGAAGACTTTGGCATCTTGTATTTGCCCTGAAACATTGCATTTTGGGACAGTTTACCGTAAGGTAAACAGTAACTACAGAAAGAGTTGGTAGGCCAGGGCATGGCAACATTTGCTCCATTGTTCAGAGAATGACAAGAAGTGTCTTAGGATGTCCCACACCCACAGAGTGGTGTACCCTACAAACCTGAACCCTCACCCAGCCTTCCTCAGAACACTGTTGAACTTGTGAAAGGATGCCAGGCGGACTGAACCTGCTGCACTTGGCATCGTGACCTGTGAGAAGGGCCTGAGGAGGTTGAATAGTCTTCCACTTGAAATTCAACAACCAAAAGAGCTCCCAAAATTGAGGTTGATACCCTGGGTGGCTCCAGGAACATACAATATCTGAAGAGTGCATTCTTGGGAAGATTCCCAGTGGAACATTGGCCACTGGATGGGGACTGCATTTTTCTGTTGGCCTCTGCCTGACACCCTGGGAATCTCTAAGCATCTTCCACTTAGGCCCGGGGCCTTAGTTGTGTACTTTTGTGGTTGTTTGGGTGCCAAAAGAAAGTTTGGATACTTTTGAAAACATTTCCTCCAGAGCTTCAGCAGGAACCTATATAAAAGTATCCATCCGTCAGTTCCACTGCAAAAGATTGGATTTCAGTTTCATCCTGTCCGGAGATCTTTGCACCCACATAAAAATGACTAAGTCAAATTTTGAGTTGGGACTTCCTTTTCAGTGAGAAATATTAAAACCTCCAGAGGGCCAGCAGGACCAACCATCGATGATACGCACACCAGTGAGTACTTTTGGGTTTCCTGGGCAGGTCAGTTGTGCTATATATATATTTCTATTGTGTCTTGCTTTATTTTATGCATTTAGATGTGTGTGGTTCATAATTGTGAGTGCTCATGGTATCAAGTGGTGCCCTAAATCTTACTCCATCCCAACCATTTGTGCTGTGCTCTGGAGAGAATGCGCTTAAGTGGCAGGAATGGAAAAAGTATTTTTTTAAATTATATTTCCACCCTGGATGAAAATGATGATTTCACTCCCGAGCAGCAAAAGAATATTTTTTTTCCCTCGTTGGGTCCCGTTGGTTTAAGGGTTTACAACTGTATCGCAAAAAAAACACTCATGGGAGGCAATGTGTTCATGCATGCAATGGAAGATTTGGATGTGTATTATGCTCCTACTGTTTGTATGGGTGTAGACAGGGATAGGTTTTATCACAGGAAGCCGTTGAAGGAGGAGACAGTAGAGAATTACATCTCTGGCCTGAAAACTTTGGCGCTAACAAGTCGTTTTGCGACGCTACACAATGAGCTCTTCAGAGTCCTAATTGTCATGTATGCTGCAAATTCCTCTATACAAGATAGTCTGTGGAAGAAGGTGGAGTCTCCTTTGCAAGATGTGGTGGAAATCGTAAAAAAGGGTAGAACTCACTGGAAGGTGTGCAAAAGCGGTTCTAGCTGACAGCAAAAAAACATTGGATTTGGACAACGAACTACAAAGTACCAATGTAGTAAATAAAATCAAGTTTAGCCAGAAATCTGTATCCACAAGGGATAAGAATGCTAAAACCACGTACAAAAAGAAGCAATTTGTGTATAGCAAGGATGTGAAATGTTATAGATGTGTTTTTTTGGGCCATTTAGCAAATGATAAAAAATGCCCAGCCCTTAATCAGAGGTGTTCCGGTTGTGGTAAAATTGGTCACTATTTGAAGGTTTGCAAGAAAACGGGAAACATGAATCTAGTGGTTAAGCTTATGGAAGAGGAGTCTGAGTCAGACATCCAGGACACAGATGTTGATGACGTGTGTTTTGAGTGTGGGTTCTGTCTCGGATGTACTGGGTGTACTGAGTGATAGGAAAAAGTCTAAAAGTTGTATTGAAAAGGGTGGAATAACTATAACTATCACTGCAGATTCAGTTTCACCTTACACCATAGTAAGTGAAGCTTTGTGGGATGAGAAGTTCAAATCAGTATTAGGGGAGAGCCTTGAGTTACCTGGCATTTCTCCCAAAACTTTCACTGGAGAACCTATTCCTCTTTTGGGATTTAGGAAATTAAAATTCCTATTTAAGAACCGGGAGGCTGAGTGCAAATTATATGTATCCAAAGCCGGCCCTTCTGTTCTGGGTTGGTGGGACCAAAGAGAACTTGGAATAATTTTGGATCCCGGTGTAGAACCTGTTCTAGGTGTGTAAAGTGAGGTAAATGACGGGGCAAATATTTGGATGGAGTGCCCAGATGTGCTTTTGGATCAAGTTGGAGAATGCAAGGGGTTCCTGCACAGAATCATTTTAAGGGAGAGCCCTGTGTCATGCATACATAAGGCTAGGAACATCCCCATGTGTGTCAGAGAAGATGTTTCTAATCAATTAGATAAACTTCCAGAGGTAGGCATAATTGAGTCAGTGGAATCATTGGATTGGGTCGCACCTTTAGCGGTGAGGAAGCAAAAGACACACAATTGATGGACGGAATGTAGAACAAATTAAAACATTCACCCCCAGTCAAGAGATCTGGGTTAAATCCATCATTCTTTTGCTCACCATGCCACCCCAGTTTAGACCTGGCCATATGCAAATCAGTCTTGACCCTGTGCCTCATGGGAACAGTACAGCCCGAACTGCCAAGCCAGGTCCTCCCTGGACCGGAAACAAGCATCCTAGGACCGGTTTAGGGAGTTTCACCCCTCATAAGCCAGGATAGCTTGAATCCAGTGGCACAGTGAGCCCGGGACCCACGTCTGGGCATACCCGGCGCACTTAGGGCGAAGAAGCAAAAGACACACAATTGATGGACGGAATGTAGAACAAATTAAAACATTCACCCCCAGTCAAGAGATCTGGGTTAAATCCATCATTCTTTTGCTCACCATGCCACCCCAGTTTAGACCTGGCCATATGCAAATCAGTCTTGACCCTGTGCCTCATGGGAACAGTCCAGCCCGAACTGCCAATGCAGGTCCTCCGTGGACCGGAAACAAGCATCCTAGGACCGGTTTCGGGGTTTCACCCCTCATCAGCCAGGATAGCTTGAATCCAGTGGCACAGTGAGCCCGGGACCCACGTCTGGGCATATCCTCGCACTTAGGGCGAGGAAGCAAAAGACACACAATTGATGGACGGAATGTAGAACAAATTAAAACATTCACCCCCAGTCAAGAGATCTGGGTTAAATCCATCATTCTTTTGCTCACCATGCCACCCCAGTTTAGACCTGGCCATATGCAAATCAGTCTTGACCCTGTGCCTCATGGGAACAGTCCAGCCCGAACTGCAAATGCAGGTCCTCCGTGGACCGGAAACAAGCATCCTAGGACCGGTTTCTGGGTTTCACCCCTCATCAGCCAGGATAGCTTGAATCCAGTGGCACAGTGAGCCCGGGACCCACGTCTGGGCATACCCGGCGCACTTAGGGCGAGGAAGCAAAAGACACACAATTGATGGACGGAATGTAGAACAAATTAAAACATTCACCCCCAGTCAAGAGATCTGGGTTAAATCCATCATTCTTTTGCTCACCATGCCACCCCAGTTTAGACCTGGCCATATGCAAATTAGTCTTGACCCTGTGCCTCATGGGAACAGTCCAGCCCGAACTGCCAAGCCAGGTCCTCCCTGGACTGGAAACAAGCCTCCTAGGACCGGTTTCGGGGTTTCACCCCTCATCAGCCAGGATAGCTTGAATCCAGTGGCACAGTGAGCACCTTTAGCGGTAGCAGGCCGTGCTAACGCTATGCTCAGGTTGTGTGTGGACCTTAGAGACTTGAATAGGAACATACAAGTAGACCAATTACCTCTCCTTAAAATTAGTGAAATGTTATTCATTACAAAAGGTGCTAAATGGTTCACTATGATCGAGCTCACATCTGCCTACCATCAGGTTCCTTTGCACCCCGACAGCCATAGATTAACTACGTTCATTACACCATTTGGATGTTTTCAATTCTTAAGGGTACCTTTCGGTTTGGCATCTGCGGCTGCTATGTTCCAGCAATTAAAGTTTAAACTATTTAGAAATGTTAAAAAAGTGGTATCTTTCCAGGATGATATTTTGGTCATGGGTGCAACAAAAGCTGAGAGCGATGACAAACTCATACTGATGGTATTTTGAAGAGTGAATGGGAGGAAGCTTCTGTTAAAGATGAGGTTTTGTAGGAAATAGGTCTTTGGATTCGGGATGGTTGTCCTACTAAGGGTGAGGTTGACAAAAAATTATGGGTTTTTGGGGAGTTGAGGCAAGAATGGCCTGCTGCAGATGGTAAAGTGTTACGGACAGGGAGGGTTATACCCGGAGAGTCGTTGAAGGACAGGGTGCTGGAAATATGCAATGAGGGCCATTTGGGGTTTACTACTAAAACTAAGTGCAGGGTTAAACAATTGTATTGGTGGCCTGGTACGGACCAAGCCATTGAGAAAAAGGTGTTGTGTTTTGTGCAGCAATTTGGAAAAATCTCTTGTGACCATCAAACCTCCTTTGTGTCCCATTACATGCCCAGAAATGCTGTGGGAAAGGATAGTTTCAGGCATAATGGGTCCTGTTCAGGATGGTGTGGAATCCAAGTATACCAACCTAACACAAGTCTGATGGACATGTCCACTGTGCACAATTTGCTCAAAGTAGTTACAACCAATTATTTTGCTCGATATAAATACATACAACAATTTATTCCAAACGTTTTTATGTGCTCAGGCCTTTCTTGCACTGGCACGTTCAAACTTCATAAACTCAAGACAATCTCAATAGCTTAACATCAGTTATTGAAATTTAATTCAATCCTTATGTGATTATGTACAAAATCATTGAAAAACAGAAACTTCATGATTCAATCCAATCTTTCATTGAAGCCCAATGCATTTCGGGCCATGGGCCCTTCTTCGGGGGCCTTGGATCTACAAAATATACAAATGTAATCAATTCTATGACATATTGATACAGTAAACAATCCAACTGTGCAAGACGATCATATATTCATGAAAAATACATCACAACGAGTACAATTTTCAGGATTCAACAACTAAATTCATAATAACCACTTCCCTTTATCTCAAAATGAATGAGAATCAAAAAGTGAACTCATTTAACAAAACGTTAAATCAAAATCAAAAGTGAATGTTAATAAAGAGTAAAAATGAAGGAAACGATCAGCCCTCCAGTCTTGACTGTACTAACACCACTGTGGAGATGGCTAGTGGACATCCTATTTACCAAGCCAACTACTCTCTACTTACGATTGGATGGAATCTCTCGCCGTATGTACCAGTTCTACAAACAAAAAACGAATGTCACATAAAAAGCTACAACAACCATCAATGTTCCCCCTAGTTATCTGCCACCAGAGGCGAGTAATGATACCCACCTCGATCGATCTCTCTCACTTCTTCCTCGCAACGATCAAAGACTGCGTGTCAGCGTTCTATAAAACAAAACACATCCTCCATTCAACTACTGAACGACAGAGGTCTTTCCAAAACCTCCAAATCAACTAATGCGCAAATCCGTCTCACCTATTGCTTTCTATCACTCTCCCATCTAGGATCCTTCGGGACAGATGCCGTTTTCAAGCGATGCTATCTCATCCTCTCCTGTGAACCGGCACTTTTAAAACCCCGTACAGCCGGAAGTACACCTTGGCTTCAATCTATGAAACCGATGACGGACTACACCATGCCGAAACTCAACCGGCGCCATCTTGAAGGAACTCGGAACTTGCATGTTTCCAATCTACATCGCTACGAACCACTCTGTGATTCACCAATGGCCTATGGAGCCTTAAGTTATAACCAATCACTCAAACGACGATACAATGAATCACCTTCAACGGGCGCCATCTTGTGAGAACTTTTGGAGATAACTCCACTATACATAAAAAACTGAACCAAACTCAGTCCTAATGAAACGTCCCTGCAAAAATACATGAAAACAACCGAGTCATCAAGCATATTCTTACTCAACTCTAAGTAGCCTGAATATCATAAACTGCACAAAAATCAGAGGAGCTTCACTATAATGCAGTAGTTAGTGAGAACAAAAACTGAAATACAGGGGAATTAGTGTGCACCAAAAATAAACCAAAACGAACTTAAAAGACACATAAGTCAGAGAAGGTGGTTACATGTTCATACATTAAGAAGTAGTACAACAGCATGCTAATATAAAACATAGTAAACAGTTTATAGAAAGCATGTGTAATCAATTTTTTCATTCATTCCTTTTGGATCTTGTGTGTCTAGCCTTCTGATCCAATAAGTTTCCCTTTGCAGCAAGGATCTGGTCAGATCCTTTCCTGGAATCTGTGCTACTCTTTCAAACACTAGAAATTGTAATTGGGCTATGCTGTTTCGAGCCTCTATCCAATGGGCTGCCAAACTGCTGTTTTTATTCTGAGTCCTAATCTTACTTTTATGTTCTGATATGCGTGTTTTTATCTTCCGTTCAGTTTTGCCAACGTATAGCTTGCTACAAGGGCATTTGATGCAATAGATTAAATTAAGTGAATTACAATCTGAATTGTGGAGCAATTTTATGGTCTCTCCTGTTTGCAGATGATGTAACCTGGAACCACATATGACGTTGTTACAGTGTACACAGTTTAAACACTTGCTCATTCCTTTGTACTCTTGCCTTAAGTTCTTTGGAGGAGCCATGAGTATCTCTTTTAAATTCCTCGATCGGGTATATGCGAACAGAGGTCTGTGTTTGAAGATGTCTTTAAAATCTGTCTCATTTTGCAACAATTGCCATCGATGATTAATGATGCTCTTAATCTTCTTAGAACTCGTTGAAAATTTGGAGACAAATACCTGTCTCTCAGTCACTATCTTTGGTTTCTGTTTTAACAAATCTTTGCGGTCATACTTAGCAAGACGCTTTGTCGCATTTTCCAGAATTTCCTGTGGATAGCCTCTGGCTATGTATTTTTGTTGTTGAATGCATAGGTTCCTTTCCAGAGTAGGTTCTTTTGAACAAATCCGTTTGATGCGTAAAAACTGTGAAAATGGTAAATTGTTCCTGAGATTATGAGGATGAAAACTTTGAAACGACAACGCGTTGTTCATGTCTGTTTCCTTCCTGAATACTTCGGTATGAATTTCCGTTCCATCTACAGTTATTGAGACATCCAGGAATGATATAGTGGTGTCGCTGATGTTGTGTGTGAACTGAATTTGATCTTCTTATGTGTTCAATTGCTGAATCTTTTGTTCTAGAGTTTCTTTACTGTTTGTCCATAAGATGAAGATGTCATCTATGTACCTACAATACAACAGCAGATGATCTTTCCAATCTTGATCGCTGTAGATATAATCTGATTCAAATTTAGCCATAAAGGTATTCGCATACGCGGGTGCCCCCGCGAAACCCATGGAAGTACCAGTTTGCTGCAGGAAAAAATGCTCATCCCATTGAAAATAGCTGTGGTACAGGCAGAAATGTAAAATTTCAAGCAGAAATACTTTATCGGCGTTGATGGTAGGTTGACGTAACAGTGCCCATTCCACGGCTTCCATGCCTGCTGCATGCGGAATAGATGTGTACAGAGATTTGACATCAACTGTACACAGTAAGGTTTTCCTCTCCAGTTTCACAGCTCCTAGTTTCAGTAGAAAATCCGTTGTGTCCTTAACATATGAAGTCCATTGCTGGACGAACGGTTGAAGAAAATGGTCTATATATTGACCCAAGGGTTCGAAGATGGTCCCACATCCTGTCACTTTCGGTCGCATTGGAGGATTGTGAAGGTCTTTGTGAATTTTCGGGAGCATGTAAAGACGAGGTCTTCTGGGATGCTCAACAGTCAAATATTGTTTGGTGGTGCTTGAAATCCAACCCATCTCGAGGGCATTACGGAGGATGATCTCCAATGTTTTACTCAATTCAATCGTTGGGTCATAGCTCAAAGGAAGATATGTCAAAGCATCTGTCACGTGTTCATTGACTTTGTTGATATAAAAAGATTTATCCATAATGACTATGGCCCCTCCTTTGTCAGCTTTTTGTATCAGAATATTTGGGTTATTCTGAATAGAATGGAGAGTGTTCCTGTCTTGAAATGTCAGGTTTCTTCTCTTGGGTTTTTTCATATTGATTTTTAGCAGGTCGTTTTTCACTAGATTTTCAAAAGAATCCAAAACTTTGTGGGATACAGGAGCTTGGAACTTAGATTTTGGTCGGAATTCCAAAAATTCTTTTTCTGACTCCTCTAATCTAGGAGGAAGCACATTGGTGAAAAAATGCCTCAGTCTCAGCACTCTCATGAATTTAAACAGAGCCACCTCACATTCCAAAAGGTTGGCATCATATGTTGGGACAAAGCCCAATCCTTTATTCAATATGCTTAATTGATGTTTATTAAGTTCTGTCGATGAAATGTTTACGATAAGGTCGACTTCTGGCTCCGTGTGCGTGCCTTTTCGGAGGCTTCTCCTTGTTTTCCTCCTGATCTTGATGTCCCCGGTGGTTGGCTTGTATCCCCTCCTTTGGATAAAAAAGATTTCGATCCAGATGTATGGGCTGCGTTTTCTCGACTTTGCTCTGTGGAGGCTTGTTCACTTATTTGTGTGTGGGCTAGAGGTCGATTGGTGCTGATATCCGCTTCTGTCACTAGACTTTCTTCCGATGAAGTGGTAACGTTCTTTTTGAAATACACTCGACGTTGGGCATAAACTTCTGCCCACGTATAAACCTCATTCAGTTTGTAATCCAAAGTGTCCCTTTTGTATTTTCGTAACTTTCCTTCCTGTAGTTCTTTAGTGTATTTGTCTAGTCTTAAATTTATTTCCTCCAGAGATTTATTCCAATCGTCATCTTCCATTCTTGTTTGTAAATTTTGTTTGATTTCTTCAATCTCATTCGAAATGTCACTGATAGCTTTTGATAACTCTTCCACGAATAACAAAATTAGGTCCAGTGAACATTTGTTAAGGATGGAATGCCATCTGTCCATGAACTCCTTGTTCAGATGAAATCTAAATAACATTGGTTTTATAGATAACCTCAGTCCTCGTGGGATGCGTTTGGCCCTGTGGTACTGCACCAATGTTGACGCATGTAGCCGTTGGTTAAGTTCTCTTCTGACCAAAAATTCTAGTTGCTTAAGCTGTTGTGTTACTGTACTTCCTTTCACGTTGGATGTTTTGACATCTTGAATTAGAGAGTAAATCTCAGATGCTTGTTCCGCAGAATAGGCTAATGTGCTTGCCCTGTTCTCTGTCATACTCGTGATGGCGTCAAATGACATTTTGGGTGCTTTCCCTCTGAAGGCAAATTAACTAGAAATATATATGAATAAGGGAAGCACTCCTTTATTTTAATCAACTGTTTTAAAGACTGAAATTTTTTTAAGTGGCGTGCTACAGTGGTGGCCCGTTTGTCTAAACCGCGCCCTTTAATGAAACCAACCTAACACAAGTCTCATGGACTTGTCCACTATGCACAATTTGCTCAAAGTAGTTACAACCAATTATTTTGCTCGATATAAATACATACAACAATTTATTCCAAACTTTTTTATGTGCTCAGGCCTTTCTTGCACTGGCACGTTCAAACTTCATAAACTCAAGACAATCTCAATAGCTTAACATCAGTTATTGAAATTTAATTCAATCCTTATGTGATTATGTACAAAATCATTGAAAAACAGAAACTTCATGATTCAATCCAATCTTTCATTGAGGCCCAATGCATTTCGGGCCATGGGCCCTTCTTCGGGGACCTTGGATCTACAAAATATACAAATGTAATCAATTCTATGACATATTGATACAGTAAACAATCCAACTGTGCAAGACGATCATATATTCATGAAAAATACAACACAACGAGTACAATTTTCAGGATTCAACAACTAAATTTATAATAACCACTTCCCCTTATCTCAAAATGAATGAGAATCAAAAAGTAAACTCATTTAACAAAACGTTAAATCAAAATCAAAAGTGAATGTTAATAAAGAGTAAAAATGAAGGAAACGATCAGCCCTCCAGTCTTGACTGTACTAACACCACTGTGGAGATGGCTAGTGGACATCCTATTTACCAAGCCAACTACTCTCTACTTACGATTGGATGGAATCTCTCGCCGTATGTACCAGTTCTACAAACAAAAAACGAATGTCACATAAAAAGCTACAACAACCATCAATGTTCCCCCAAGTATGACTTTGTTTTAGTTGATCATTTCGCTAAATGGTCTGACATTAAAGTGGTTTCTAAGGTGGATACCCAATCAGTAGTGTGTTTTTTGGACAAAGTGTTTTTGAGAGAGAGGTTGCACAAAGTGATTTTTACAGATAATGGACCCCAATTTTGCTCTGAGGTATTCAATGCTTTTCTGAAAAGGAATAGTATTGTTCACTAGACCACTTCCATTTACATGTAGTTGGCAATGCTGCCGATGAGCGCTTTAACAGGGTGCTTAAAAGTACAATTCAACTGGCCAAGGAGGCCAATTTGTCGTTGTTTAAGGAAGTGTGGCACACTATGTGGGCTTACAGGGTTACACCGTGCAGCACCACAGGATTTAGTCCTTTTGAGCTTATGAGAGGCAGATTGCCGAGTATGAAGGACAATGTTGGAAGGATGCACAAGTCCAAGAGGAGTGAGTGGACCTCCGTTGCAATTGGAAATAATGAAACGAATGGTGATATATTCAAAACTGAAAAATATGATAAGTAAATGGCAGAATTAGTAAATGAAACACCCTCTAGGAGATAAAGAAAAAGAAGGAGACACAGTGAAACAAGGACAGAGGGAACGTTGTTTAAATAAAAAGCCAGTTATTAGTAAAGAGTAATTCCATGAGGAGAAAATTGTGATTTGAGTGTTAAGTGAAAATATTTTATTAGTCCACAGCATATTCAAAAGGTATTTTTATGACAAGAGAGCAGGATCAATTACAACATAATGTGGCAGTTACAGATGACAGTACCCAAATCATATGTTGTATAACCAGTAATCCATCTCAGCGTCTTTGCTGAGACCCTGGATTGACTGTTGTTAAGTAATTAATATTGCATTAGTCCATAGCATATTCAAAAGATATTGTTCTTACAAGAGAACAAGATCAATTGCAACATATTGTTGTGGTTACAGATGACAGTTCCCAAATCATATATTGTATAACCAGTAATGCATCTCAGCATCTTTGTTGAGACCCTTGGTGGTGGTATCCAATTTCATGATCCATTCACTTTCATGTCTTCTCATTTGCAGTTCTCGGTTACCTCCACGTGAGTGGGCCTTTACGTGTTCTAGTCCAAAAAAATGAAACGTCCTGGAAATAGAAGCACAAAGGAAAGAGATGGGCCTAGGACCTATCTTTGTTGGCAGCATACAAATAACTAGGGAGAGTGAAGGTTTTTATGACTCCAAACGGGGGACGCCCGTTTCATCTCTACTTGCCTGCTGTTGGGGGCCGTGACCGGGGGACAGACCACAAGTCCCGAGCTTCCTTGCGGTGTGCTGCCGCTCACATAATTATCATCGCGCCAGGAGGCGCTTTAAATCCAGTTATGGGCTCCCGCAGCGCGGGACGCCCGTTTCATCTCTACTTGCCTACTGTTGGGGGCCGTGACCGGGGGACAGACCACAAGTCCCAGGCTTCTTTGCGGCGGGCTGCCGCTCACGTAATTGCCATTGTGCCAGGAGGCGCTTTAAATCCAGTTATGGGCTCCCGCGGCGCGGGATGCCCGTATCATCTCTACTTGCCTGCTGTTGGAGGCCGTGACCGGGGACAGACCACAAGTCCTGGGCTTCCTTGCGGCGTGCTGCCGCTCACGTAATTGCCATCGCACCAGGAGGCGCTTTAAATCCAGTTACGGGCTCCCGCAGCGCGGGACGCCCGTTTCATCTCTACTTGCCTGCTGTTGGGGGCCGTGACCGGGGGACAGACCACAAGTCCCAGGCTTCCTTGCGGCATGCTGCCGCTCATGTAGTTGCCATCGCGCCAGGAGGCGCTTTAAATCCAGTTACGGGCTCCCGCAGCGTGGGACGCGTGGGGGCGGCGCCCGAACAGGCCCGTCCTGCGCCTGTCATCGTCCGGAAGAGGTTGGGCTGGGCCACCCCCCTGATACCTCTAGCTCGAGGACTTGGGCTGTTTCACTTCTAAGGTACTATTTGTCATTCTGGCTTTTATCAACCAACCTCCCCATATTTGCTTCGCCTATTACTGCATACCATCCCCTGCAGTATTGACTCATTGACTTATTGACTGTTTGGCATGGGGAAAAGGAAAGGGACTGAGGCTGGGTTGGGAGGTGCCACAAAGAAGAGATCCAAGAAACGCTCCCAGGCTCCAGGGCACGAAACTGGGAACGAAGGGGTGCATGGGGCGAATGTGCTAGATCGCATTGAGAATATCATTGCAGACTGTGAGGGGTTGCTTACGACACCTGTTCCATCTATCTACACCCCCGATACCTGCACCGACCACTATGGCTTCACACCCTCACACCCCCATTGGGTCCACCAACACAGGGTATGGGAACATACCAAATTTATTTAAGAAAGCGGCCAGCAAAACACATCCAATGTCAGCCCCGAAAGCGCTAAAAGAGCGCACTTGTAGTCTTTTGTGTCCTCCAAGCGAAGCTTGCACCTCTGATTGTGTTATGCCAGTTGACCTCCCCTTGAGTAATCGCTTTGCCCCTCTTGCAGAGATATTGGCCATAAATGATGCAAATAGTGACCCGGAGTATACACGTACAACAGACAATGGGTTAAATATGAACTTCTCCCAGGGGGATAGGGTGGCTGCTAATGAACCTGTACCCTCTAACTTAGATCTTCAGAGGGAAATAGCAGCCCTATAAGGTTCTATTGAGACCTTGACCACCTTAGTGTCAGACCTATACCATAAACTAGAAGAATTCAGCAGACCCCAGCCCCCCACCTCCAGTGCTCACCTGAAATAATCATGCAAACTCGAGGACGGAGCCTGCAACTTCCCCTTGCATGCAAACTGGTCATAATGCTTCAAACATTAACTCTGTCCCCCAGCTCGGCCCACTTGGTTGCAATGACAGGACTCCTGGTACCGCACTAACTGTCCATGGCAAGTATCAGGAGTATCAAGGCTGGAAACATAGGGGTGTACCACGGGACCTAGCTGGGCATGGGATGCTGACAGAGCAAGTATCACAGAGTTTGATCGCAGGCTGTAGTAGGGCCTTTTCACCTTTTCATCCACCTTACCCAATGCACATTGCCCCCTGCCTACATCTATCTATATGACCAATATCCCTAAGGTGGGCAACAACAGCTCCAAACATGAGAACGGCGAAGCCCTAAAAAACAAAGCTATACATTGGCTGAGGCACACCAGGGGTTGTAGATCTATAATAAGGGATGACATTGTACAGGCAAAAATATGCGTCCTTAAACACAGCCCAGTTGATGCAATAGAGCTTATTTTAGTCAGTGAACATTTGGTGCATAACCTAGTTGCCCAGGAATCTAGAACCTATCCACCACCTGCTACAAACATCCGGCTGAAGTTAAGCATCCCTACTACGACCGAACGAGCCAAAGCTGTCCCACAGCCCCCTGGGGACTCCCCTATTTCAACCTTGTCCCAGAATGATTGACTACCCCTACCTTCTGCCAAGGACCCCATGTACATCTCCAGTATAGACTATGTCCGCACTTACCCCAAGAGCTAGAGACCATGACATCAAACTCACAGCTGGTCTTAGCTACAGCCATATTGCCAGTGACGAGAGTTCATGTGCAGGCCAGTGGTCTAGACACACTTAGCTACCCTCCAATAAAGCCGATTGATACAACTGCCCTACCAACTCCCCAGGCTCTTTCCCCGGTGATAAACAGTAGGACGCTGAAAATAGTGTTGTGGAATGTGGCGGGCATAAGGGGGAAGTCTGATTGCCCCCACTGGCTCGAGTTTATCAATCACTATGAAATTTGCTTACTGCAGGAAACATGGTGCCCGACCCCCACATTCATTCCCGGGTTCATGACATTTCATAGACCGGCTATTCCATCTAAACATGGCCGGCCATCAGGTGGGTTGCTCATTCTAATTAATATCTCAATAAATTATGACATTAAGGAGCTGGTCACCAATAGCCCGGACATCCTTGGGATTAGGCTAAATAGTGGCAAGGGCAAGTCCATTGATATTTACAATGTTTACGCCATAAGCACTAAAGGAGGTAGCTCTCCAACTCTCCACGCCCTGGAAAATTTATTGGAAGCCAGGCACGACAGCCATCCCCTAATAGTCGGTGGTGACTTTAATGTTACATACGAGCCTCTCGACTGGGTCAACTCCTACGAGGTGAGTGAGGAGCACAAAGTGTGGTTGGTACCGCCCCTAGAGCTCCCTCCTATAAACAAATGGTTGCAAGCAGCACTGCAGCTGAATGCTATATCCTTGGAATACAGGCTAAGGGCCACCAATGGGAGAACCAGCTCCAATAAAGGAGGGGGGATGACCTTTAGTGGACCAAATGGGTCGAGTAGGATAGACTACTTACTTGTGGATCTTACCCTATGGCCCCTAGTACGGGACATGATCATTTTCCCATCTTGTGATAGTGACAATAATCCCCTTAGCCTGACTGTTGAACATCCTTGGGGCGAAGAGGGGAGGGTCTCACCTATTCCATTGAGCACTAAGGAGCTAATCCCTACAAATGACAAACATCGGCTCAAATGGCCCGCTATTATGGCAGATGAACCAAAGATTAAATTAATTAAAAATGACTTAGATAAGCATTTGGAGATTCTGTTACTAGCGACCGATGACCCGCCTACACAGATTAGCTGCAGCACCCTACATATGGACTTTTTCGAACACTTGGCCAGATCCTTTTTTTGTTTACACTCATAAGAATAGACCCAAGCAGGGGAGATCATTAGGGACAAATTCGTGGTTCAATAAGGAGTGCAGGGTATTGAGAAGGAGACTGTCTGTAGCCATCAGAAATAGGGATACTCCCATGATACGTGAAGTCAGGAGGGAATACAAGCAGGCACAAACTAAAGCTAAGAGAGAATGGGACGAAAGGAGATGGGAAGATCTTGGGGAGGCCATTAAGCACCCAGATAGCAGGATGTTTTGGTCTCTTCTGTCTAAGGGCAATTTTGAAAGATCACCCCCTTTGGCCAATAACATCCCAGCTGTGGAGTGGCATAGGCATTTCAGTGACCTGTATTCCATCAGTAACATCCAAGACAGACCCCAGATGTTTTTTGACATAGGTCACCCAGTAGGCAGCCTCTCATTTACTAGAGAGGAAATCCTGTCTTCTTTGGACACAATCACACCTGAAAAAGCCCCAGGCCCGGATGGTATCCCTGGCGACCTCTTCCGCTCAGACAGGGGCAACTGGCAACATTCTTTACGACACAGGCCAACGACATAGCTGGCGAGGGGAGGATTCCAGACTCGTGGAAAGGGACCGAAGTAATACCCATTTTTAAGAAAGGGGATAGGTCGAAGCCCTCCAACTACCGTCCGATCAGCCTGAGCGACTGTGCCCAAAATGTCTTCTGCCGTTCCCTCCTAGCTAAGATCCAGGACTGGATGGATGAGAATCACATCCTCTCTCCACTCCAAGCGGGTTTTCGGCAGAAGACTGGCACTATCGACCAAGTCTTTCGTCTTGTTATGCTGTATTGGAAGGTAGTTGTGTTGGGCAAGGGTAGTTTATACCTTGCCTTTATAGACTTAAAAACAGCCTTCGACCTTGTGCCTCGGGACTCACTTTGGCAGGTGCTTAGGAATATGTCTCTTTACACCGCGAGCAAATACCACGCGGTAGGTTACAACGCAGACATTACATCGTCCGCGTTGTTCCCATGCATGGCATTACATCGCAAGTCGTTTCAACGACTTGCGCTAGATGGCGCGCTGGACTTAGGAATAGTATAAATTACTATTCCTACTCTAGTTAGTTGTAACCTACCCGCGTGGTATTACCCGCGTTGAAACCGCTGTTTCCCGTGCTTAGGGACATCGGAATGCCCCTGGCAATTCTGGAACTCCCAATCAGGTTGCACGAAGAGAACTTTGCCCGTGTGAGATGGGGGAACCAGGAACAAACTTCGGAGCCTATTATGATCCAGCGGGGGGTCCGCCAGGGTTGTGTTTCAGCCCCAACCCTTTTCTCCTTGTATGTTAACCAAGTAGCTGATCTTTTGTGTCCATTCCAGCTGATGCTCCTTCTTTGGCGAATCAAAAAATCTCCACACTATTATTCGCTGACGATACCCTCCTGGTTTCTAAAACCCCCATGGGCCTCCAAAAATTGTTGAACCAATTTATGGCTTTCTGTGATGAGAGGGGCTTGGTTATTAACACCACTAAAACCAAGCTAATGATGATGAACCCTCACAAATCCTTCAAGGGAAACTTGCTCCTGGACAATGTTCCGCTTGAGAGGGTCAGCTCATTTGACTATCTGGATATTAAGTTGTCTGAGGGAATGGCCTGGAAGAACCATCTAAAGAAGGCATCTCTGAAATTCTCCCAGCTAACTGGGGCTTTGAGGCAGGAGCATCACCTATCATATACTAAGCCATTAGCACCTGCTCTTAAATTGTATAGCTGTAAGGCTGTGAGCAGTGCTCTCTATGGGGCAGAGTTGTGGGGCACAGCAAATGTAACTGATCTCTCAGCAGTGGAAAACAAGTTCCTCAGAAACTTGGTATCCCTCCCTCAAAGTACTCCTCTCCTCCCACTTAAACTTGATCTGGGCATTTAGCCTATTAATGATCTTGCGAGGCTTCGCCCACTGCTGTTCTGGTACAGATTGGTCACCACTCCTGATCTGGCACCGTATGCTGCAGCTTTTAGCGAGGTCTCTGCTTTGGATACTACCAAAAAGATTGGCTGGATCAAACACGTAGATAATCTTCGGTCAAGCATTGGCTTGCCAAAACTGGTTATGGGTCACCCATCATCCTATACTAGAGGCCAAGTAAAGCTATTGTTCTGGACATGGGTTGAGCAGAACAAAATTCTGAAAATTCAACAGGGCAGCCTAACAGACGCTTTTTTAGACTTGAAAACCAATTGTCTTTTAGAAAGCTATTTTGATATTATCAAGGTCCCAGCCGACAGGAAATTGTATACCCAGTTCAGGAATGGTAGCTTACCAATCAACGCTTTTACCAATTGCTGGCTGATAAATAAATCTCAACCTAAGGGCTGTCCTTCCTGCTCCTGCCCATACGAATCAATAGGCCATGTCCTTTTTGCCTGCACAGCTTACGCGAAACCAAGGAGCAAATGGTTAGCTCCTGTGTGCAGACAACTAGGGACCCGAAACTCCAAAGAGGCCTTGCGAATATTAAAATCAGACGCTAGACCGTTATTTGCTTGCGCATTGCGAAATTTCTAGGCCACTTTTGGGCGATTAGAAGGAGGGCGCTGCTAACACCTTTGTCTGGCCCTGATAGACAAAATGGAAATTGTGATGACCTGACAAGTGAGGTTTAATTCACAATGCTGCTACTTTTTACATTGTAAATAGTTGTTTTTATGGTACCATTTTATGCATTTTAATCTTGTTATTTGCTCGATTAAGAGTAAGGGTGTTACTAAGGGCAAAAGGGGCATTTATGTACTGTCGTCTTATATTTGGGCTATTAATTTGGTGATTGTTTTATATAATATTGTAAATGCACTTGCACTTTAGTTATGTGGCTTCACTGCCCCGCCTTGCATTGCCGGAGACAACCTAGTTATGACCCATTTGGGAATTGTAACACCCATGTTTGTTTCCACGTTGTTTTATTATGTTAATCAGAGCCATTTCCTATTTTCCAACTGCCCCCTCGCCATCTGAACGTTTATCTTAGCACGAATGTTTTTAATCATGACCTGCGTGGCTGTATCTTTTATGGTTTTTTTATTAACCGAAATAAAGAGAATTTGATTTGATTGATTGATGGACTCCAAACTCCCCAAAAGGATTGTCCCTCAAATTTCAGATGGTGATGATATCACCAAATGGTTCACTGCATTTGAGAGGTCAAGTACAGGAAGGAAAGTAGCCAGAAAGAAATGGGCTCCTCTCTTGTGGGAACTATTCTCAGGAAAATGCAGGGATAGACTCCTGACATTCCCTGAAAAAGATGTTGAGACTTATGACCTCAAGAAGGGTACCCTGATTAAGGGCTTTGACTCACCATTGAAGAGTGTAGAATAAGGTTCAGGTATACTCAAAAAACCCAGAGTCAATCCTGGGTGAAATTTGTGGACTTTTCAGTGAAAACACTAGGTGGTTGGTTGACAGGTAACAATGTGAATGACTTTGAAGGGCTTTACAATTTAATTATGAAAGATCATCTTTTGAGTAATTGTTACAATGAGAAGTTACATCAGCATCTGGTAGACATAGGTTCACTTTCTCCTCTAGAGCTGGGGAAGACCATTGGGTCAAAACAAGGATGACTACAACTACCACTGGCGGGGGTGACTAAAAAAGACCCCCCTAGGAAGAGATGGTGACTAAAAAGACAAAAACAAAAATGAGTCTTCTTCAGGCCCTCAAAAACCTGTTCAGGACGGTGGGCCCAGAAACTCATCACAGACCAAGGGTGGTTACCAGGGTAACAACTGGGATCCCAAGAAGGCTTGGTGTTTTGATTGCAAGATAACTATACACCAAACTGGAGACCCTAGCTGTAAAAACAAAAAGAATGCCTCTAGTCCACCTGCAGCAAATGCAGTTGTAAGTCTCCAGATGGGATCACAGGTGAGCCCTGACAAGGTCATGGTGCTCACTTGTGCATCTCTAGTCCCAGATGGAGGGGTGGCTGTAGCTATCTGGCTATCAGTAACCTGGAGAGATACAGACAAGAGCCAAATATGAATGAGATTAGGGTGGAAGCCCTGAGTGACACTGGTGCCAGCATCACCATCGTGGCTGACCCACTGGTGTCCTCAGATCAATATCTCCTAGGACAGACCTATTCAGTCATCAACACTGACAATCAGGATAAGGAACGTCCAATGGCCTTGGTGACCTTAGATTGGAGAGGGGTCAGTGCCCTTAAAAGGGTAGTGGTGTCTTCTGCTATCACTGTACAATGTCTGCTTGGAAATGATTTGGAGTACTCAGTATGGGCTGAGGTAGAAAAGAAAACCCATACAGCAATGCTGGGAATACCTGAATGGGTGTGTGTAAATAGAAGGGCACAAAGCAAAACCCAAGGTGAAAAAGAAGTGTTGGAGCCTGAAATGATGGACCAACCTTCCAAGTGAAAGGGCAGGAAGTTTGGAAAACCAGCTTCAAAACAGACACCACGCCAAGTCTCTTCTCTTCAGGGAGAAGACTTGCCAGCACCAGGGGCAACTGAGCCTCAGGAGCTTGGACCTTACACGGCAGAGCTCTTAGGACCAGGGGGACCCTCTAGGGAAGATCTGTGACAGGAACAGAGAACCTTTTTCCCTCTTGAAAGCCTAAGACAGCAAGCTTCTGATCAGGAAATGGGGCTTGTAAGTGGTTTCCACAGGACCTGTTGGGAGGAGGGACTCCTATACACTGAGGCCAGAGACCCCAAACCTGGTACCAGTAGGTGAGTGGTAGTGCCTCAGCAGTTTAGAGAGTTTCTCCTAACATTGGCCCATGACATTCCCTTAGCTGGACATCTTGGTCAGACAAAAACCTGTAGTTGGTTAGTCAACCACTTCTACTGGTCAGGAACGTCCCAGAAGGTGAAGGAGTATTGCAACTCCTGTGCCACCTGTCAGGCTAGTAGCAAGACAGGTAGCCACCTGAAGGCCCCCTTAATTCCACTTCCAGTGGTCGGGTACCCTTTGAAAGGGTAGGGATTGGCATTGTTGGTCCTCTTGTGTAGTGTAGCTCCTATTTCCCTAATAGGCTCTGCGCATTGGAATAATATATCCTATAGGTTTGACATAGGACTAAGGTCAGTATGTCCCTATCGAGTATATTAAACTTAATTACTTGTGCCAGCTAGCTCAGAGGCCACTAGAAACTCCTTGACAACAAGAAGGGAGAAGTTTCTGGCAGCCGCAAAACATGACCACTGTGTTTCCCTTTTAGAATCAGAACGTGTCCCAGAGTCGTAGAAACAATAGATAACTATTTCACTCAGCTCAGTCGTGCATGCTTAGTTTTCTCCAAGTTACACAGAGAGAACAGACGGGTGTTTCAATAAAAGATTTATTGAACAGTCTTGTTTCTGGTGTAAGTAAAATGTGCTGTTACGATCACAAGACAGTATGCGAGATAAATAATGTACAGTGTGAGCAGTAGAAATAAATAATACTGCGAGAGCATTATCTTTTAGTACATATGCTGTTACATAAATAACACAGACTAAAAATGCGAGTACTCATACGATGCATTTCTAATCTAGTTCTACCCCAATGTACCTAACCTAACCTAGGTGTAGGACGAGGTATGAAGTAGGTGAAGTATTCCTTACTGTGGTATACTAAGAGTACGCTAACCCCAGTATGCCTAGTATGCCAAGAGTCCCTCTAGGTTCTAGTCTGCTCCATACCTGAAGAATGAGAGAGGTAGGAATCTCTTTGCCAGACTCGAACTCCAACACCCCGCAAGGGAAGTTAGATCACTGGAAGCTGGACTCTCTGCGTGCAGGGATGACAGCGTCTTCTCAGTGCGTCAGGCCGGGAAACGGGCTCCTCTGAAGTCGAGGTCTCCTCTGATTTACAGGGGCTAGGGAAGGTATATTTATACCTGAGAAGCACCTAAGAATGTTAGTATTGACGTGAGTCGGACAGCGAAAGACGTCATGAATGAACCCCTAAGGAATAATGGTTCATGCATAATATATGAGTCCTTGAAGAAATCAATAGTCCTGGACTAGGGAAACTCCCGCAGCCTAAGGGTCTGTTCTTCAAGAACTCGTTGTGACGTTAGGGTGGACGGATGTCAGAGACCATGCCTGTATTTGGAGTGCACGGTTTAATGCCTAAATAAGGGCCGGGATTTTATGCCTATATAAGGGCAGGGCGAATTGTGCCTATATAAGGACATGATACTGGAAAGCCCGTTTATGGACACCCTAAGAGGAATACAACACCCACTCCACTTTCGTGTGTACGATAATACTAAAATGCTAAACATTTAAAATGCTAAACATTAAATGGAGTACCGCATATTTAAAAAAATATTTCTTAAAAGCATTTAAAAAACATAATAAAAAATGCAAAAGGTACTGTACATTTGAAGCATTGCTTTTCATTTCAGGCATATATGTAAAATAAAATGCAATATGAATGAAAGAAGCAGTAATATTTACATGTGACAGAAAATGATCGATAAGTTGTTCAAAAATCAAAGTCATTTCATGTCATGAAAATAAATGAACTGTTTTAGACACACAAGATGACTAAGTGTCCGTGGAAGTACCTTGAAGTCTGTATTATAAGGCTAGTTCTACTTTAAGCAGATTGAAGTGCCATTTTCGTTCGAAAAATGGGAAAAAGTTCAATTTTGGTAGAGTTCCAAGTTGTTTTGAAAAATGAAGGCCAAATTGTTACTGCATCTCTGGAACACTGTATGCTGAATCAGAGTCAGTTTACGGGTCTGGTGTAAACATGAGATCATCCACTTCTATAGACAAAACATCGTCCACTGTAGTTGGTGTCAGTTGGAACACCTCGTGTAGCAGATTAATTGCACAGAGATGTGAAGCTTCGCTTCCAGCATAGGGTGCCGCAGCAAAGTTCGCGTCCGTTGTTACCTGTGTGCCTGTAGATCTTTCTCGTACCTCAGCAGCAGCCGGAAGCGTCTGTGAGATCTCAATGAATGCTGACATCAGGATTGGTAGCCTCTGGGGACAACACAGAGCATGGGCCGTTATCGGGTCCAGCAGAGTATCGACATCCGTTGGCGTAGCTGATGGAAATGTTAGACAGGTGTCCAACACGCATTCTTCACCGCATAGCAGGCATCGTAGAACAGGTAAGATGCAATCTTGCCAGATTGGTCTGAATGACAGGAACCAAGTTGTATTAAGGTCCCGTAGACGAGTCATGCCCAATAGCTGTACTATTCGCTCACGGCACTTTCGTTCAAGGAGAGCTTTCTCCATTTCGCTCGGAGTGATGTCTGCGAATAGGCTGGCCATAGCGCAATAGCAGGAAGAGAAATAGAATTCCGGCAACAAGTGCTAGAATTAATGGTATGCCACCAAACACCGAATGTGCAAAGTTCGGGATGATTCCGAGTATTGCCTGGAAAGGTGCTAACAGACCGGTACAGATGCTCTTAAATACATGTATAATTCCACTTGTATCAGACATGTTGAAGATACGTGATATCATTTCTACGAAATGTATAGGGCAGTTTGTACGTATTAAAGTCTGTATCTCAGCCGAAGTCCTTGCTACTTGTAGATCATAGGTTTCTTTGGCCGAGGTCAAAGGCACTGTTTGCTGTAAAAGCATGGCTTTCATTCTGCTCAAAGTATCAAATCTTATAAAAGAGACGTTCAGCGAAGGCCATAGAGGCGACTCCCTGACTGTGTCTATTGGGGCAAACAATACTTGCATACAGCAAGTGACCCTGGAGTTGACCGTTACTAGATATGGGATGCCTGGCAACATGCCGCAGCAACTCTGATCATTCAACATGAGGTAACTCCCATTAGAAAGTTGTCCAAACGTTGGATTCATCACAGCAGCTGGTGTACCCTGCTGATGTCAAGACAAATTTGCCACAGAACCATTACAAGCCCCGTGTAAAGAAATGTCCTGACATATAAGCGAACCGCTTAGTGCAAGTTTACAGTTTGTACCGCTCAAAAACACTTCCCGATCCCCACTCCAACATCTATATGTATACGGTAAATCCCAAGATGTCTTAATGTATTCCTTACCCAACCTTTCATATTTGCCTGCTTGCATTTGTCTGAGGCAATACTGAAACTGAAAGGTACTCATAGGTAATGTTATTTTGCCATGAATAAGCCATTCTGTAGCTGGTTTTTCTGCCACTGTGAATGGTAACTTTTCCAGTTTTTCAATGCTCAGCACTGTATACCTTGCTCCTCTTTGTGCCAGTTCGATCTGTTTATCAGTTAGATTGTATTCTGCAAACAGAGCCGTTGTGTTGATGAAACGCCAAGGCACATAGCCCGCTCGCAAAGATTGCAGCGTCCAGCTTAATAACATAATAGAACGTAATTGAGACTGGCCTTCCTGTAACATCGCCAAATCTTGTTCTAGTATGTCGATAGCAGAGGATACAATGCCATCCAATGAATATATTCTGGAGGACAAAGTTGTTAACCCATTGTCGACCACAGAGAGTGTTTTCTCTAAATTAATACGATCAAGTTCACGTATTCGTTCTGCAGCCTCCATCTGTGATACTTTCCATGCTTCATTATAAGCAGCATAAATGCCGGCATATATGAAACGTTTTTGACGCGGTTTTCTTGGTCCAAGCAAGAATTCCCTAAGGTCTGCGTCCTTTTTAAGTAAGGTTAAGTGTTGTTTCACATCCTGTAGTGTAGACTTATGCAGCCAATCGAGGCATAATGTTCCTACACTGTATGTTGTTACTACCCCCGGATGTTGTCTTTGGACGTATCTTAGGTCTGGCCTATTAATAGTAAAGCCCTGAGTTTTATTCAGGAATCTTTCCTGACAGTTATTCGTGTCTGTGGGCCAGATCAACCATTTTTTCCAATCAGGATTAGATCTGTTGAGTTGTAGTATATTGTCAACTGTCACCACTGCCTGTGTATCGTTATCTCTGGCAGGTGTCGGTACAGAAGGTGTGTTCATCTCTTTGATCTTGGCTAATCCAAGACAAGATGTTTGTTGGATGGTTTCATTCAAAAACATTATTTGTTCAGGGATGATGCAGGCTCTAAATAAAGCTTCTATCCCCTGCACTTGCCAATCTTTAGTACCCCAGACTGTTTTGGTGTCTATTGTGTCTTTCCAAAAGTCGAAACCCTGTCTAGACAGTTGGGCATTAAATAACGTAGAGTAAATCTGTTTTGTATTTGTTAACATAATTTTCAGTCCTGTCTTGTTTACATTTTTATAGTAAAACATTTCTGGTTCAGATGTATTGTATCCTGAAAAATATGGAAACTTACTAGCAAATGTTTTTGAACTACCTTTAGGTGGTGTAGGACAATGTTCCCATTGGTTAAACATAAACACATTTCTTGGATATGCAGATTTATGCAAATAATGATGACCATAGTGGTTAAAACAATACATTTGTTCATAGTCTGATGAACCCTCTAAATATTCATGTTTAGAAAATGCAGCAGATTTTTCTAGGTCAAACATTATATCATTGACAGTCTCAAAGTCCCAATCATCCGAATAGGTACTGGACGTAATTAGATCACTTAGTGAAATTTTAAACAAATGTGGAATGTTCAATTGTTCCGTCGGACCGAAGATTTCAAAATCTGTTTTGTCCCACACTATACCATCCTGTATAGGAACAGCTGTGATGTTCACTGATGACAAGTCTCTTGCTTCACGATGGGAAGATCTATGAGGTTTCAAAAGTACGTTCACGTCTTTTCCTTCAGTGTTCACATGGATGTATCTGCCACTTATAAGCACGCTCACAGTTGTTACCAAAGCTAGCCAGAGCAGGAAAACAAAAAGTCCAGATGTAATCCAGAGTTCAATCCATGGAGAAACCAAATAAGTTTTTTCAGAAAGTGAAGAAAGTCTTGTACTTGCTGCTTGAATTTGAATGATGCTGGCGTCGTTTCAGGTTCACTCGGATCTTCTGAGAACGTATCAAAGTTAATGAAATAGCCAGAAGCAGTTCTGTCAATTGTTGGAATTGCATCAGGATTTGTAGAAATCACTGGAACCAGTTCATCACCTGCCACGTTGGTGTAGACAGGTGTATTTGGACGAACTGTTACTTGGTGTTCAAGAGGGATGAGTTCCATAGCGTTGTTGCATAGTCCTCCATCAGTTACAGCTGAATTCTCGATTGTTATCAGTCTTTCAGTCTGAACCTCTTGGATAGTAGCGAGAGGAGTGCGTCTGCTACTAGGTCGGAGTCCACGAGGCCTACTATTTAGTATTGGCCACATACTGTGGTTTGATGAGGTCGATGGACACAAATCTTTTCTCCTTTCTTCCAGCAAGGGGCGGCAGAAGTACTGTTCTTGTTCCTTGAACTGCTAGGACAGGTACTGGTTGTCTGTAAGAAGGTCCAAATTCCTTCTTGTCCGCAATCTTTTCTCTGACTAGATCCCCAACTTTTGGAATCCAGACAGGCCTTGCTGGGACAGCCGGTTGATCCCCAGTGGTGGTGGGCTGTAGGAATATGTTGCTTTGTTTCGTTCTTAACTTGTTTAGTTCCTGTAAAACAGCCAAACGATCTTTGATATCAAAGGGTTTATTTTCCACCACTGTGCCTACGTGTTCAAGGTCTGGTACCCACATTCTTGTCCCAAATAGGACCTCATATGGAGTGACCCCCCCTAGAGAACTTCTTGGCAGATTATTCAATGAGCGTTGAACCCCACTAAGGTGTTTGACCCACCCATCACCCGAACCTAATACCCTAGCTGTTATAGACTGCTTTATGTCCCGGTTTTTCCTTTCCACAACCGAATTTCCCTCAGGATGGAATGGAGAGGAGTACCGCAATGCAACGCCCAGACTGGCCATGGCTTCTTTGTAAGCCCTAGAGCTAAACGCAGGACCCTGGTCAGAATGTAGCGTGCCTATTGCGTATGTGCCGATAAAGACTCGCAAATCTTTTATAACAGTTCGAGCGTCAGCCGAGCGCTGAGGCCATAACCATAGGAACCTAGATTCAGTATTTGTGGGAATGCCTTTGTCCAGTAGGACACAGGCGTGTAGATAGTCTAAGGCTGTCTAACAGTGGTGTCTGTACTGGGTCGCAGCATGGTGTCTGGTGGCTCTCATCGCTGTAATTTACAGTCTAAGACAGTTGTTGATGAATATGTGAATTTCTGTATTCATTCCAGGCCACCAGTACATCTCTTTTAACGTTAAAATTGTTTTAGAGATCCCTTGATGTGACAGACCCTCCCCCAAATGTGTTTCATAAATCAAGGCTGCTCTACGTTCCATGTTTGGAATTACCCTATCCCCCACTCCAGGGATTCGAGCAAAAGGAACGTTGTTCGCATCAATTACATAGGAGTACTTGAGTGGAAACTTTTTGGTAACGCTGCACTGCTGCCTTTGCTTGATGCATTGACAGCCAACATTATCTCACCGTCTATTTTTGTTTTTGAACGAGTGATCGCAGCTACGGAAGCCGTCTGCACAGCCCCCTTTGCGGCTTCGTCAGCCAATGAATTCCCTGCAACGTGAACGCCATCACGTTGATGACTCAGTGTGTGGATCACGTGAGCCTTTGGTAGTTCGTTTTTCAACTGAACTACTTGTTCCCAAAGCATTTTGTGCTTTATTGTGCCACCTTTCGCATCTTTGAAACCATTTTCAAGCCAGTTTTGTATATAGTCATTATACGACTGAACACAGTAAAAGGAATCGCACACTATCAGTGTGGGGAATTCTCGATCTGTACTTTCAAGTGCCAGTTTGAATGCTTGTAGTTCAGCTCGCTGAGCTGTACAATCTCCTAGAGACTGAGTTTTTGTGACCATAGGTCTGAAGATGCCATTTCGCATGCGACCTTTAACGATTGCACACGCTGCACTGTAAGCTTGCTTACTCCCTGTTGCGGGTTGTGCCGATCCGTCAGTCTAAATTATGAATTTGTACTGATCGAGAGGCAGAATTTCAGTAGGCAGAGGACATTCATGTTCGTATTGCAGGAATGCTTGAGTTTTTAAATCTGGATCAAAAACATATTCAACATCTGTTGCAGCAAGAGAATTAACCCATTGTTTCCATCTTGGATGTAATGCTTTAGCATTTGGAATGCTTGCTTTTGTGACCGCTTCTAAAGCTGGTACCGGGGTTACGACAATAATGCGTTTCCCTTGGGTTAAGGCTCTTTCTTTTGCTACAGCGGTTTGAACTGCTGTTAGAATTTTTTCAGTTGAACTGAAGCGCATTTCCGCTTGTGTGTACAAATGAGATTTGTATGCGATTGGTATTTTCTCACCCTCATTGAAGGTTAAGTAGGTGAATCCACATTGACCCGAAATTATTCGGATCACCAAATTGCGTTGACTTACACGTGTTTGTAAGTGATTTGTTGCTAACATGTTAGCCTGGAGTGAACGCAAGATTTCTGTGTGTTCCTGTGTCCAGTTTCTGATCGAAAAATCAGGTTTGATTAATGCGTAGAGAGGTTTAACCCTTTCTGCATAATTTAGAATGTATGTTCTTCCAAAATTTAGGAAACCGAGGATGGATTGTAAGTTTTTTTAGCGTTTTTGGAGGTTGGAGCAGCGCACATTTCTCTAGAAAGTTAGCTGCCAAGCTCTTGCCTTCACTTGAAAGCTCATATCCTAGAAATAGGACATTGAGATGGGCAATTCTGGACTTTTTTAAAGTTGAACTTGTAGCCCTCAGAGGCGAAACCCAGTATAATGGTGCTCACCCTGTTCAAGTGTTTTTCCAGGTCATCGTCTGTCAGATAGATGTCATCGACATAGGACAATGCCTCATTGTCATAAATTTGTAGTAACTCCGTTACCCTCGCTGAGAATAAATCTGGGCTGTTCTTGAACCCTTGTGGGAGTCGACAAAAGTGACGCTGGGTCCCCATTATGGAGAATGCTGTTAAGTACCTGCTTTCAGGTGCTATGTTTTGACAAAAGAAACCATTTGAGATGTCTAATGTTGTTTTATATTTTTTACGCACAATGTTATTCATTAATGCTGTGCTATGTGCATTTTGCACTGCAAAAGTTTTAGAACAAGTGTTTAAGTGTCTGTAGTCCAAAACTAGACGATATGTATTGTCTGGTTTGGAGACAGGAAACAAAGGATTGTTCATTGAGGAGGTGCATGTTTCAATCACCCCTTGTTATTCAAGTTGATCTAAGATCTCCCTGACCTGTTTTTTAGCTTCTTGCTTTATTGGGTACTGCCGTTGTGCAGTTGGTTCATGTTTCAGATGTATTTTATGGTGAGGTGAGTCCTCATCCCATCCTACATGATTTTTATATAATGCTGGGGCCTGGGCCACTGCCCATTTCCTTGCATATGTATATCTCAGATGCATTGGTATATGGTTGGAGAAGGCAGGCATAATTATGTCCTCGCCATGTGGGCACTCCCTGACAAATTGTGGTGGCCAGTCTTTTTCTGCTAGAAGTATGTCATAGCCCCTTGATAGTCTTTCCCAAAAAAGTGCTTTCACCTGTCTAGGTATGTCTCCCTCCATCCGGAGTGTTATTTCATATAACTTTTGTGGAGTACTAACCCTGGTGTCTACAGTCTCAACTGTGATGTACTCATTCAAGTCCACTATCTCCAGAAGTTCCTTCAGGTTCTGGCGAACTATTGTGACTTCTGCTGCACTGTCCAGCATTGTCTGAGCCCATTCTCCGTTCTTGAGTTGTGTTCTCAGTATTCTCGGCATGTCTGATTTTCAGACCTGCTACTTTCTTTTTGGAGAATTGAGGTTTTACTTTGGTTTTTGGAGCGTGTTTGTCGTCTTTCGATTTCACGCGTTCTTCTCTATGTTCCGATCGTCCTCTTCTTTCCGAAGTCTGTGATGAGATCTGAAAGGGACGAGAGGAACGTGTATCAGTATCTTGATAACTGTCAGGCTTTCTCAAATTATCCCTATTCCTGAGGTTATACCTCCTTTCAGAGGGCTCCTTTTGAGGAGACCTACCTCGGGATTGAGAACGTTTCTCGTTTGATTTTTGTTTAGTAGACTCCCACTTCTTTTTAGAAGATGTAGGAGTTTGTTTAATTGAGTCCTTCTCAGGATTTTCAGATAGCTTCGGCTTCACTGGTCTTCCACCCAAACTATCTCTGCCTAATTCTGCATAAGATTGTTCTATAATTCTGGGTAGCTCTGTTTGATGTTCTGTAACATCAAATTCCCTTAATTTTTGGCGGATCGCCACTGCTGCTGCCTCCCCTTTAATATTAGATAATATTATTGTTGAGACCTGGTCGAAATTTTTCAGTAATTTCATCCCTAAATTTAGAGCAGGTTCTGCCCCGTATTCGTTTTGAATTTGTTTCAGGACATCAGGTATTACCGCAATTGACGGAATGCCATGTGTTTTAGTATAGATGGCAGCAAAGACTGAGCCCCAAGTGGTGCAGTCTTCCAGTTGTGGTGTGATCCCCATTGGTAAACTGATTGTCAGTATTCTGTGTTTCTCATATGGGCTAGTATTTGGAAATACTGCTTCGATTTGAGTAATTTTTTGAGCTATCCAGAATGGAATTTGCTCACGGCTTGTGGGCATTTTACCCATGACTGCGTATAGAGTCTGTGGTGTAATTTTTAGTGTATTCCCCTGTTGGGGAGTTGGATTTGGAAGTGTTAATGGTTGCTGGACTGTAAAAGTCTGCATGACATATTGGACCAATTGTCTGTAGATTTTTATTAATTCTTGTATTTGAACAAGTAAGTCCTCATCTGACATTATATCCAGTACAGGATGAGGTGTGTAGCCGGCTAGAATCGGCCATGTTGCTCCTGTTCTACCTAGTGGACCGAGCCTGGTAATGTTTTTGTGATGTTTTAGGGCGCCTTTAAACCAGAGCTGATGCTCCTGGTATGTTAATGGAATTTCTATATCCTCGAAAGGAATGTATTCCTCTGGTGGTTCATCTTCTTTGTAGAAGTGAAACATGTGTGTTACTGAATTGGATTCAGGAAATATTACCCATGAATAGAATACCTCTGTCTGAAAGGATTCATGTGTCTCTATCATGAAAACTGCTCTACCGCCTCTTGGTGGTAGGCCATGTTTTATAAGTTTTAGAGTGATGGCTCTTCTTAAGTTTGGAGCGATGTCTATAACACCCTCCTCGGTTTCATTTAAACCTGTAATGTTAAAGGCTGCTGCTTGGGCTGGATCAGCCGCAGCTACACCGTTTCCGGTCTCAGTGTCGGTGTCAGTCATTTTGTTGTTTGAAAAATGTAGAACAAGTTTCAAGGAAACAAAGATAAGGTGCACAATATTTTGGAACACTGTATCCTTCAACGTTGAGCAAACCAAACAGCTAATATATAGGGTACTGCCCTATATAGCCGTGGTGGATACTTAACCCTGCCCACTCCAGACGTCTTTTGGAGTATATGGGTAGGGGTCTCTGAGAGAAAAAGAATATATGCACAGCTGAGTTACTCAGTATCTAACATTGAATTACTGCCTTACCAAACCGTTGGGCGCCATGTAGTGTAGCTCCTATTTCCCTAATAGGCTCTGCGCATTGGAATAATATATCCTATAGGTTTGACATAGGACTAAGGTCAGTATGTCCCTATCGAGTATATTAAACTTAATTACTTGTGCCAGCTAGCTCAGAGGCCACTAGAAACTACTTGACAACAAGAAGGGAGTAGTTTCTGGCAGCCGCAAAACATGACCGCTGTGTTTCCCTTTTAGAATCAGAACGTGTCCCAGAGTCGTAGAAACAATAGATAACTATTTCACTCAGCTCAGTCGTGCATGCTTAGTTTTCTCCAAGTTACACAGAGAGAACAGACGGGTGTTTCAATAAAAGATTTATTGAACAGTCTTGTTTCTGGTGTAAGTAAAATGTGCTGTTACGATCACAAGACAGTATGCGAGATAAATAATGTACAGTGTGAGCAGTAGAAATAAATAATACTGCGAGAGCATTATCTTTTAGTGCATATGCTGTTACATAAATAACACAGACTAAAAATGCGAGTTCTCATACGATGCGTTTCTAATCTAGTTCTACCCCAATGTACCTAACCTAACCTAGGTGTAGGACGAGGTATGAAGTAGGTGAAGTATTCCTTACTATGGTATACTAAGAGTACGCTAACCCCAGTATGCCTAGTATGCCAAGAGTCCCTCTAGGTTCTAGTCTGCTCCATACCTGAAGAATGAGAGAGGTAGGAATCTCTTTGCCAGACTCGAACTCCAACACCCCGCAAGGGAAGTTAGATCACTGGAAGCTGGACTCTCTGCGTGCAGGGATGACAGCGTCTTCTCAGTGCGTCAGACCGGGAAACGGGCTCCTCTGAAGTCGAGGTCTCCTCTGATTTACAGGGGCTAGGGAAGGTATATTTATACCTGAGAAGCACCTAAGAATGTTAGTATTGACGTGAGTCGGACAGTGAAAGACGTCATGAATGAACCCCTAAGGAATAATGGTTCATGCATAATATATGAGTCCTTGAAGAAATCAATAGTCCTGGACTAGGGAAACTCCCGCAGCCTAAGGGTCTGTTCTTCAAGAACTCGTTGTGGCGTTAGGGTGGACGGATGTCAGAGACCATGCCTGTATTTGGAGTGCACGGTTTAATGCCTAAATAAGGGCTGGGATTTTATGCCTATATAAGGGCAGGGCGAATTGTGCCTATATAAGGACATGATACTGGAAAGCCCGTTTATGGACACCCTAAGAGGAATACAACACTTGACTTTCCAACAGCATCAGGGAACAAATTTATTTTGGTGGTAGTGGATCATGCCACTAGGCACCCTGAGGCAATTCCCCTAAGGACTACCACTGCACCTGCAGTGGCCAAGGCCCTCCTCGATTTTTTAACTAGGGTTGTCTTTCCTAAGGAGGTAGTATCAGACAGAGGTACAAACTTCATTTCTGCATATTAGAAACACATGTGGTCTGAGTGTTGGGTGACCTATAGGTTCACTACACCATACCATCCACAGACGAATGGACTTGCTGAAAGATTTAACAAGACCCTAAAAGGCATGATTGGTGGACTCCCTGAAAAACTCAGAAGGAGCTGAGATGTATTGCTACCTTGCCTGCGTTTTGCTTACTGAGAGGTGCAACAAAAGAGTGTAGGATTTTCCCCCTTTGAACTTTTGTTTGGACACCCTGTAAGAGGACCCCTCTGTGTTGGATGTATTAATAAATTCACACAGGAGACCCTTTTAGAGGGTCCCCTGAAACTTAACTAAACACTAGTGGGGTCTCTGGCTGGTTTTCACCAGCCTGCCACCACCAGACATGTTTCTGAACTCATGGTGTGAAAGCCAGTGCTCTCAGAGGACAGAAACAATGCCTGCTCTGGGCAGGGGTGTTTTGTACCTCCTCCCAGACAGGATGGCCTTCCCAGGATAGAAGCTTCAAAGGCAATGCCCCCTTTGAAATCCAACCCATGAACCCCCAGATAGTGGGGGAGGACAAGCCCCCTTTCCTGCTCCACTTTTGGTGGGAGGAAAGGAGGGAAAATTGTTAGATGAGGAGAAGGGTTCCCCCTTAGCCTTCACCACCCCTAACGTGGGGCAGGCGAGGTGAACCCCTCTCCTGAAATTCCACCATCTTGAGATCGTAGGAAAACCTTCAATCAGGGATAGGAAGTGGTCACTAAAGGGTATAACCACCCTAAAGATAGAAAGCCCATTGGCTATTACCTGTCTCCCATGTAACACCCCTAAATTTACTATTTAGGTGGGTTCCCAAGACCTGACTCAGATTCATCAGACCAAAGAATACAAAGACAAAGAAGATCCACTGCATGAGAACTGAAGCCCTAAAAAAGCACCAAACCCTGCCAGCTGCTCCAAGGAAACGACAATCGCTGCCGTCTGTGTTGTCCTGAACCTGCAAGGACTCCAAGAACCCTGGAGCACCTACAACCTTCAAGAAATCACAGAGAAGCTCCCCTGGAGTGAAGGTATCACTCCCCTGCACACTACAGGCACAAATCCCATGAAGTCCGGTTTGTCAACTTGCTGCTCCCCAATGACCTCAACGCAGCACCAAAGCAAGAAGAGAAACAACAGCTCCTGAGGGTTAGGTCTGCCTCTCCACCACGTTTAGAGGCACCTGGACCTACCAGAGCCACGGCATACCAATACCTGGGGTACCAGACCCCCAATGATAAAAACCAAGACGAAGGTCCACTCCAGACTCCCAAAGCACCAGAAGCAAGCACCCGTCAAGGGACGTCGAGACACCTGAGACCCACTCCCTAAGTGGGCCAGCTGTCCCGAGATCACCTCTCTAAGTTGCCTGCTCCTGACCACAAAGACCTCAGGCTGACCTGTTCGCTCTGCACCTGGCCACACCAGCCCCAGCACCAACCAACCAGTCCTGCTCCCGTGGTCCCCTGGCCCTTGCAACCTCCTCCCTCTAAGGAAGCCCATCGGACTTACCTGTAAGTCCACCTGTGCAGTGCATTTTCAAGTGCCCCCCTTTGTCTTGCGCAGCAGTTTCCAAGACCCTCAGCACTCTGCTCCTGCCCGATCTGGGACACTCCCAAACTTCTCCTGCTGGAACTTTGGACCTGGTCCCAACATCAACCTAAAACGAGAAGGTGAACTTCATGGAAGCATTGCCTGATTTTATATGCATGTTTCCTCTTTTTCTTTATTAGTTCCTATGGTGCATAATTGCGCACTAAAGTGATATATTTTCCGAACTTTGAAAAATCGTAACTCAGAATGTACTTACCCCAGAACAGTGTTCTTGCTCTTAAAAAATACATAATAACCGGATTCCTTTTTATAAATTGGTATCGGATTTATTCTTAAGTGTGTGTCTCATTTATTGCCTCTGTGAATACAATGAATGTTTAGCACTACCCAGTGATAAGCCTACATGCTCGTCCACACTACCACAAAAAGAGCATTAGAATTATCTGCTTTTACCTCTGTGTACCATTTGGGGACTCTCTGGACTCTGTGCACAGTGTACTTCTTTTTAGTACACTATATAGAGAGCCAGTATCCTACACACAACCTGATTTCTTCACTTTCTTTCTTGCCTGACTGACCAGGGAAACTCTCCCAGCAGTGGGCTGAGTCTTCTGGGCTGTTGGCTGTGGGGAGGGGTTGTGGGAGGAACCCGGACCTGTTTGCAGTGCCGCCCCATTTCTTGCCCCCATTTTGAATACTAGATGCTGGTTTTCTGACCCTGATTGTGTCCTGGGCTTTGCTAACCAGCCCCAGGGCCTGTGCTCTGATTAAAAGTACATGGTAACTAGGTATAATTACAATTGGTATTCACAACCTACTTGTAAGTCCCTAGTATATGGTCGGGCATGTAGGTCTAGAGGCCCAGTATTTAACGCACTTAAATGTGCACTTCTATGGTGCCTGCTGTCATTTTAAAAGCCAACCTGCCTTGCATGCTGTTTCAAAAACAAATGATATGCAAATTCGACTTTGGAATTAAAGGTACTTCCAAAGTCTCAAGTGTCCTTATTTGTATGTATAAGTCACCACTTAGGTCTCCTCTAGGTGCCCCAGGGGTAGGGTGCCTTGTAACTATAAGCAGGGACATTATAAAGGATGTTTTATATGCTCTGGTGAGGGGAAAACTGTCAATTTCGTTTTTCCCCCATAGTAGTCAGTGGCTCCATAGGCTAACATGGGAATACTTTACTAAAGTATAACTAGTGAAAGAAAGGAGCTAAAATGTTACTTCAAAATTTCAAAATGATAGTTAGAATAAATCCAACAACTTGTCACTGTTTGATGTATTATACCTATCACAGAAAAGAAGTTATAGCACTTTGTTTATGTGATCCAACTGCCTTAAATTAAATTACACTAAAACAGAGGTGCTACTATTTGGGGCGCAACCCTCCTTCTGGTCCAATGACTGGTGGCCACTCGAACTAGGCCCTCTTCCATCGGCAGTCAAATCAGTCAAAAATCTTGGAGTTAGTATTAATATTGACCTATCTTACACCAATCAGGAAAATTCTGTCTCGTCAGCCGCTTTCTACAACCTCAGATTGATCAAGAAGATTCAGCCCTTCATTCCCGCCTGCCTACAAAAATCTGTTGTTACATCCTTGGTTCTGTCGAAACTCGACTATTGTATTGGTCTTTACTTGAACGCGCACCAACATTTCCTCAACAAACTCCAAACAGTGCAAAATGCCACCTCCAGGGTTCTTTTCAAACTTCCTAAATATCATTCTGGATCTTCAGCCATCCAACAACTTCACTGGCTCCCGGTTAGAGCCAGGATAATTTTCAAATCATTATGCATAGTCTACAAAGCCTTACACAGTCAGGGCCCTGCATTCCTGAGGTCGGCTTTCTCTTTTTACCTCCATCTAGATTTCTACGCTCAGCCTCATCCAAACTTGTGCTGGTTCCTCGTTTCAGATGAGTAAAATGAGGCGGTCGCAGACTCATTTTAGGCGTGTCCAAAGCCTGGAACACCCTTCTTCTCCATTAAATCCCTACCCTTTCTTTTAGCTTTCAGGAAGGCTCGTAAAACATGGCTTTTCACCTCAAACTAATCTTCCTAGCTGTTGTAGTCATTGCTCTGGTTTGTTCACTCAGCTAGCGCCAAGACACCCCATTGGTATTCGAGTGCTTTATAAAATTGTATAACAAACATAGAACTTTCTTTTTTATAAGCCGAAATCCAGCCTTCCAGCTGCCCTCTCCTGATTTTTCAGCTTTTGCCAGGCTGAGTCAAGCTGTCTTAATGAGGTGTGAAGTGGCCTGACTGGAGGGAAAGGATTTCCTGTGGGAGGAGCACTGCACGCTGCAGAGCACAAGGCAGGATGAGGGTGAAGTAGCCAAACTGGTCTTCAAAGGGAGAATGACAATTTAGGGCAGCATAGCCTCACCCCCACGTACTGCACCCCCAGCCAGACAGAAGCCCAGGTAATTAGATTAGTGAAGGGGCTGGAAGGGGAGTGTTAGAGAATCTTAACTACACCAGTGTGTTGGCTTAGCCAGATCTAAACCTCCAGGAGAGTTTCTCCATTTTGGATTTTGGAAGAATAGTGCTTTCTAGAACAAGAATATGCCACACTTTGGAGAAAGTGCTCATTAGGGATGGGCGGTGAACTCCGCTCTGCCGGTGTAGTTCGCAGTTTTTCCCGCGGAGTGCGAAGTTCAGCAAAAAATCTGCCAACCTCCATGTAGCGGAGTTTACTGGCACCAACGCCCACCCCTGGCTCTTCTTAACTCCAAGAAGCAGCCCTGGTGTTCCATAAATCAGTTAAAATACACATACAATCTGTGCTCAGTTACGCCTCTCCTCATGATCTCATTCAATCACAAACTTGTGCACTCGGCGTGGAGCTAGAAGCTGACTCTCCTACATCATATCACTCATCAAAGTCTACTCCCCAACTTTTAGCAATGCTGCGCAGCTTGATGAATAGACTTTCCACGCCTATGACTGTACAGAGGCCTGGGGCTTCCTTCCTTCTCCATTCTGGTCCCTGCCCTGCCCCCACGCAGTTAATACACCTGTCTCTAGCGAGTAGGCTCTGAATGCGGGCAGTGTGGTAGTGTCCAAGGAAGGAAGGCTGGCAGCTGCTGTGCCTGGGCTCTGCAACACTTACAGCAAACAATGTCTGATGTAATTGTAGGAACCAAAAATAAATTAAAGCTGCAGAGCCGTGGTACAGCGGGAGGGGTGCAACCTGGGTACCTGCAGGCAGCTCGTGTCTATTCAACTTTGCCAAAGCAAGGAGCAGAAACCATAAATCATGAGCTCTGGGGGGGATGCTGTTCAAAGGAGGCTGTTGAGCCCGTGTCCAGCAGCTCACCGACACACTGATCTGCAACATGCTAGATCCTGGTACCACGAGGAGCCAGGCACTATGCTTTTGAATGGAATGTTAACAAAAGTGATTCTATGCTTCCTCAAGGGCAGAAGGCACTTTTACTTAACCCATTATAAAACTTGAATTACGCAAGACTGTTTTGCTGCCCGGCACAAGCAGGATCGAATTCGAAAAGTGTCTGGAAGCCTCCAGTCAGGGAACACTTGGTAGATTCAGTGGGTTTTAGTGCTATATAAATTCACATGTTATAGCGCTCTACCGCAAACTACTTTGCAAACACAAGGAGATGATGGATGGAGTGCTGAAACTTTTCAGATACTCACCCCCAGTCACAAATCTGGGTTGAGTCCATCATCGTTCTTTGTCTCACTTCGCCACCCCAGTTCAGACCCAGCCATATGCAAATCAGTCTTAAACCTGTTCCTCATGGGAACAGTCCAGCCCGAACTGCCAAGCCAGGCATTCCCTGGACCGGAAACAAGCATCCTTAGGCCGGTTTCGGGGTAACACCCCTCATCAGCCAGGCTAGCTCGAATCCAGTGGCAAACTACTTTGCCTCGAGCGGTCGCTACCAAACTAAGGAAGTGATGGCACAGGTGTTAGAAGACTTTGTCAATCCAGTCCCTTTTGATGGCCATGCCACACTGATACGCATTCAAAATGCATTGTCCGGGAGGATGATGGTGGTGCTGCTTGGGGTAAGAATCATGTTCTCAAACCCGGATGACAGGCATGCCACTAAAGGACATCTCTATGGATGAATTTGGCGGCTGCTGTATGTTGAGGCAAAACAACGTGTGTTTTTTTCTTTTCTATGTGCCTTTTATAAGGCACCATTAAAGTGCACAAACCAGCTGGACCAGAAGGTGTTTTGCAATTGGTATTGTTTTTCTCTATTTGCAAGCTCTTAGCTGCTGTTGACACTTCGGTGGCACACGCTGTATTCTGCACTGTAATAACCTTGCTCTGGCACTTGTCCTTCCGGTGGGTAGCACGCGCGCTGCCTGCCGACTGAAGACGCACCCCGTAAGTGAGTCAGTGACTACTGTGTAATAATGGTGCTTAAAGCCTTAAACCATGTGTATATAGACACTCCGCCCACTCGTGGAACTCTGCGGAATTTGGCAGAGTTTTACGGTAACTGAGCAGAATTCCCTTGTGCTCATACCTGAGGGTAGCACCCTGTATCCCATTGGTCAGGGGTGCCCCCTGCTTGACCCCCAGGAACACTAAATAAATATGGGAGAGTTGCCAAGCAACTCAGATCTACTGCCTGAAACAACGAGAAGATGGACTGGCCTGCTGGATCCCTGATCTGCAACCAAAGAACTGCACTCTGTAGGACTGCACCTGCTGCACAAACTGGTACTACAGCCCTAAGGACTTTGTTTGGCTTCACAAGGATTAAGGAGTAGTCACCCTGAAAGCTACAGGTTAACAAAGCCCATTTGTATCATCTCCACCAAGAAGTCCCCATCCTTGAGTGTGTCCAGAAGACGTTTAAGGATTTGGGTAGGTGCATCGTGGGACTTGTAGTCCCAACAGCCCAAGGACAATCTCAGAGCTTCTATACCCTTGAATTGGTGTTTCGGACAATTTGAACCCACGAGAGGAACTTCAGGAAGAAGTTCCAGAAGTTTGGAGAAGTTTGGAGCAACGTTTGTAAAAAGCTCAATAAGTTGACCATGTGCATTGTGGGAGTTGTAGTCCCAGACCCCAAGAGGCAAATCAGAGCATCTGAACCCTTGGCTGGTGCTGTAGACCACTTTCCTGCTTCAAGAAACACTTCAGGAAGTAAGTGTAAAAGTGTTACATCGTGGGTGGCTTGAACTCTGGACTTTGTCCCGGTCAAGTGCAACCTTTTTTATCCCTTTGAGTGCTATTTGATTCTAAGCGCTAGTTTTACTTTAACTTTTTAAAAATTCATATCTCTGGTTCCCTACATTGGATTTTTGTCATTTTGGTGTCATTTTAAATATAAAAATATAACCAATTCCTATAAATTGGTGTTTGATTTTTATTGTGTATTGTTCCTTACATATTTAATGTATTGGTGTTTTAAATCCTTTACATATCTGTCTCCTAAGTTAAGCCTGCCTGCTCATTGCCAGCTACCAAGGGCTGATCAAGGGAATAATTTATCGAGACCTTGACTGAACCTTTTATTGTGTTTGTGGCCCTAATACTAGTGGTAGGCCCCTACTTATCACTACTAATAAACCACTTCCCAACATGTACAAACAGTAGTCCTCCCTCTGTTCGTTAAGGCTTCTCGTCCTTGCCAAAAGAAACTCCTTTCAAGCTTCACTGTCTCTCTCACACAATGCAAAGCAAATGTTAATGTTGAAGGTTAAGCAGTAAAAAATCCAAATGTTTAAGGCCTTTGGTCAAGTTTGTGTGGCAAGCATCTCAGTAACATGTTTAAATATTTCTCACACTTGTTTTAACTACATTTTATGTTCACAGTAGCTATGCTCCACGAGGGAGCTCGTGTGGCATAGTGGGGGTAGCTGGACCCCAGTTAATTCTTTCATTTGGCCTCATTTTCTCTTGCTCACCACTTGCGCCTGAAGCGCCTTCGGCCATGCCCCCTTCATGCCTCCTTCACACCCCGGGATACCGGGCTACAAAGCCGGCTTGGGAGCGCGTCCATGCAGTCTCTTGAGGTTGAGATAGGAAATGACGACCACTTTGTTTTCCTTGTAGAGCACTAGAGTGCTCCTTCTGGGAGGTGCCTGGCTCCCAAATCACCGTGCCACCGCCATCTTGGAAGTGTGGTTTATTTAAATTGTATCTGTTTTAGTATTTCTCACCCTTGTTTTAACTACATTTTATGTTTACATTAGCTATGCTCCACAAGGGAGCTTGTGTGGCATAGCTGGGGTAAGCTGGTCCCCAGTTAATTCTTTCATTTGGCCTCACTTTCTCTTGCTCGATACTCGCGCCTGAAGCACTTTTGGCCACGCCCCATCATTCCTCCTTCACACCACTGGATGCCGAGATACAAAGCCGGCTTGGGAGCACGCTCACGCAGTGGACGTGTGCAGCCGGCTCGCAGCTGGCGCGCCAAAGGCAAGCCCATCTGCACCTGTCCACACTCGGAATGCGCTCAGCGCCAGCCCCCCTGCCGGTTTTGAACAAGGATCTGCGAGCATGGTTCAATACTCGCAGAACCCTCTACTTTGCCTCAGAGGTAAGAATTGCCCCCGGAATACCTCTCGATCCACAGCACTGTGACCTTCCTTTGTCTTGCTCCATATGCAGTCTTTCGCTCACTAATCTCCCGGACAAACCCCTGTGTACGTCTAATAATAAAGCGCTTAAAAATACTAGCCCTAAGTGCCTAGGCAGACTAACCAATGCTAGATCCCTTATTAAAAATTCCATGGATTTTCATTTGTTCATGGAAACACATTCTGTTGATATGGCTTTTATCACGGAAACCTGGGCTGAGGCCTCTTCAGACCCAGAATTATTGATGGCTGTACCTGCAGGATTCAAGATCTATAGGCTTGACCGTGTCGGAAAAAGAGGTGGTGGGCTGACGCTTATCCTTAAGCGTCAGTTCAAAACTTCCTTTAAGGCACTCTCTGAAGCACAAGATTGTGAAGCAGTTGCTTTTAAAATTAAATATAGCAGCCACTACTCCTTCAATGGAGTTTTACTTTACCGCCCTCCTGGGCCTAGAACTGTATTCACCGAGACGATTGGTTATCTGGTGGAATTGAAAGCTAACCTCTCAGCTTTCACTATACTTGGTGACTTCAAATAGCATTTAGAAAACCTTGCATATAATGATTCTATCAGTCTCTTAGACCTAATGTCAAGTGCATGCTTAACTCAATTGGTCCAATGCCCCACACATGTGGCTGGCCATCTCCTCTATGGAATCTTTACTGATAACATACAGCTTTTCTGGCTAACTTCTCTGCCACTGGTTTGGTCTGATCATCGGGCGATCATGTTCGAGATCAGGGATCCTTCCAGCAAAGCCAACCCTGACACTCCTCTGAAATTACCCTACGCCAACCCTGGCATAAAATCAATGCTGAGCAGTTAACTTTAAAACTTGCCCAGACTGCCCCCGAAATCTCTAAGGATCTCGATCTAGCTATTAACAATTACCATCATTGGCTGGAATCATCCATAGACCAGCTTGCCCCAGTTAGGAGCAGCAACAACTGCAAATCTTCTCCCTCAGAGCCCTGGTTCAACGAGAACATCAGACTTCAAAAACAAAAATGTCACAGACTAGAAAGAAAATAGAGACTAGATTTCAAGCCGACTGACAAAGAACTATATAAGGCATCTATACAACTCTACAAAAAAATGATTCATGCCAAAAAATCGAAATACTGTAAGGCCAAAATAGAAGCCTCTAAAAACTCATCTAAGGAATTATTTACCACCATTAAAAACTTTCTAAATCACCTGAGGAGAAAAACTTGTTGACTAGTCAACAGTTTTATGATAGCTTGACAGCCGCTTTTCATGCTAAGGTTAAAACAGTATAAGACTCTTCCTCTATCTCTAGCACTACAAGTTCTTATATAACTAGCCACACAACAGCAATAATTTCCTCTCCAAGTAATGGATCAAATTCTTCCCCAGGGAAGAATATCACATCAAGTGTCTTAGCAGATGATTCCCCCTGTCTCCATAATATGTTGAACCTTGTCTAGTTTCCCAGCTTTAACAGTAGACCAGACATTAAAACTTTTAAAACAAGTAAAATCGGGCTCACCATGGGATCCTCGTCCCCCAAGAATCCTGCATATGGTTCCAGAGGCAATTGCCACACATCTTACGCCTATATTCAATTGAATCTTTTGTTCAGGTCACTTCAGAAAAGAGTAGAAAAAAGCTTCAATCACTCCACTTTTGAAAAAAGCTAATTTAGATGCAGGCGACCCAAGCAAATATAGGCAGATATTGCGCCTTCCATTTCCAGCAAAGGTAATTGAGAAAGCCATTAATCAAGAACTAATGACCTTCATCCACAATAATCAAATTCTTGATCTTTCCCAGTTCGGGTTTCGTGCCCAGCATAGCACAGAACTCACTTTAATTACAGCTACTGAAGAACTGAGGCAGATGCTGGATCATGTAGGAAATGCGACCTTGATCCTATTGGATCTGTCGGCTGCCTTTGATACTGTCAACCACCAATTGTTGATTTACCGTCTTGCATCTGTTGGTGTCAAGGATAGAGCTCTTGCCCTCCTGTCCTCATTTCTTACAGATCGCACCCAATCGGTGGCCTTGGGAGAATTTCTATCACCATCCTTCTCTCTGCTATGTAGGGTACCACAGGGGTCTTCTCTAAGCCCCACTCTTTTCAATTTGTATGTTACCTCACTGGCTGGCCTTATCAGATCTTATGGATTTTCTCTGGTATCATACACTGACGACACTCAAATCATTTTGTCGGTAACAGGTAACCTACATACAACAGCGACTCAGTTCCACAGATGTATGCTTCGCCTAGGTTCCTGGATGTGGGACAATTGTTTGATATTAAACTCATCAAAGACAGAAATTTTACTCTTTGGTAACAATCCATCCTTTTGGTCTTCTAAGTGGTGGCCATCTGAACTTGGACCCCTTCCAACCCCCAGTGTCAAAGCTAAAATCCTGGGTGTAATTTTCAATGCAAATCTATCTTTAGAAGGGCCGATCAACCACACTACCTCCTCATGTTTTTTCATCCTGAAAGTTCTCAGAAGTCCTTCCATATATCCCATCCACTTTGTAGAAAACCGTAGTTACAGCACTCATATAATCAAAACTTGATTATTGCAATGCTCTTTTCACAAGCTCCCACAAAAGAGGCTTAAAAAAGCTACAAATTCTTCAGAACCCAGCTGCTCATCTTCGCCTAGGTATTTCTAGACATGAATCTGTGGCTCAGGCTTTAGTCCAGCTACACTGGCTGCCGGTCGAAAAGCGGATTATGTATTGCCTTCAAGCCTATACACGGCCTTAGCCCAACTAAACTTGGCCCAACTAAACTAACACAGTCTTTTCTACCCTATGTCCCGTCCAGAGCTCTCCACTCTTCATTGAGTGGCAATCTTGTGGTCCCAAAGACCAAAACTGTCAGATGGGGCAAGAAGAGTTTTCAGCACCACCAGGTTGTGGAACTCTTTATCCCCTATGATTAAGAACAATGGAACCTGAGGGAATTTGTAAAAATATTTAAGAACATGGCTGTTCAACCAGTAATTGTTAGGGTCGTTCAGTTCTATTGGCACCTCAGCAGTCAGCGCCTAGACACCCCCGGGTAGTAGCCACGCTTTATGAGTACTATTTTCATTTTGTTTCTTTTTCAAATGCATGCTTGCAGAAACATATACGGTTTTAATATAGATGTAGAGTACTATTCAAATGGATACATTTTCAGTTATGAAATAAATGCAGAGTATTATTCAAATGAGTACGCGAATACATAGGAATTAACAATATTATTCAAATCACACAAATGCAGAGATATACGAGAACTGCAAGTCGATGACACTGCAAGCAAAACTTTATTATGCACACTCATTTAAATATCGAGATTACGCAGCAAATGCGCCTTCTGTATCTGTGCAGGTGCACTGCATGTTGGAATTAAATGAAAAGTCTGATCTGTGTTACCGTACATAATGGTACTTAAGTTAGCCTTTGCAGCGCCATTTTATACTTAGCCGCCAATTCTAGGCCATGATCGCAATTAATTGCTCCCTGGCTCTGCAAGTAGTAGCCGTGCTGAATTTTCTGTGTCTCTCAATGTTGGGCCTCGCTGTACTAATGAATACATTGTTTTGCACTTCTGCATACCTTTCCCATGAGATAGAAGCCTGCTCCTACTGGCTCAGTTGCGAAGGCAGGCAGAGTGACCTTGACGCACAGATAGTGTGTGCTCAGACTCAGAATCGAAACTTATCCCTCTGTCTCTTCATTGTGTAACTGGTCCCAGCTGGAAATTTCCAGCCTGGGCGTGTCTTGTGGGTATTGGAAATGTAAAATTATGTTTTACCAAGTGTTCTGAAGTCAGTCCCCTCGGTAGCATCTTAGGAGGCTAGTCAGACTGGACTCCGCTTGAGCGCAAAACAAATAAATAACATTGGTTTGTATTCTCTACTGTCTGACCGACTCTTCATTTGTGTGGAAGGCTGAGAGGTGGTCGCGAGTGACCCGGGTGGCCCTAATCGGCTCACTTACTTCATACATTACTTTAATAATGTCACATTACACAAATACATGAGGCCATGCATGAATATATATGTGTGGCTTAATTCAACAAAAAGGTGCAGCCAAAATTATGCTGCTCCAAGTATGTCTGCTAAGGGCCTGACTGCTCTCTCGACTTCCCCATAGGAGCATGCTGTTGCACCGCTGCTTAGATGAATAACCTCCTGTTCCGTATGGTTGTATAATCTGCGATCCTATTTTTAATACATGTATATTTCCTACTAGCATTCAGGGAGAATTTTTTCAGGAAATATTTGATCAATTATATCCTATGATGAGGTTTTATATATTTAGGAGACTAATATCCCCTGCAAATCTGGAAACTAAATGTATTATTAACTTTGCTACCTATATACATGACTGCTTGCTCTCTAGATGTCTGTAAACATAATATTTAAAGTAAATCACATAGGAAAATTACAGTGGTTAGACCTGCAGTATTTGCCAAATATGAGGCAAAAGGGATTTGATCCACCCGAAACAGCTCTGGTTTTTGACAGCAACAAATGGGCCATCTTGTCATGGACTGAAAGCTGAGAACGTCTTTTGCGTCCCTTTCTTTATTGCCTGAGGAATGGGTGCCTCCGCCCAGTAGTCATAGTGCCTGCAGGCACAGAACAGTATTTGTGAACGTTTTAAGTGTCTTCTTTACAGGGTTCTTTTAGGAGGGAAACCTACAAATGGGAAAAATCAACCTGGCAATCTAGTGTCTCTTGATTGAACATGAAAATTAATACTGAGAAGAACAGGGAGACACCAAACTCCTGCTGACACAATGAAGGATTACAGAGCCAAGCAAAAATTCTAGGTACTGAATCTAGAACATCAAACTGCTAGAAGCAAAAATCTGTGATAAAAATGGTAGCACTTGGGAAAGTAATAGTGAGAAACGTAAGAAAGAAATAGGAAATCAATGTGTTTCGATGCATCTTTCGCATGTGATTGACTATTTTATATATAATTTAAATAGGAACTGACGTCACTGGAAAAGACTCTACCTCTTCTAAGATTGGTTACCTCAAATAACATCTTATGGACACACCACTATCTTTGTAAGAGCTGGTTATAAGGGTTATCGCTACCCCTTTTCAGAAAGGTATGATTTTTTATGGCAAACAAAGAAGTTCAAGTTTAACATCCTTTATTCCTTCTGCCACTGCCCTTTGAACCCAGCAGTCCAGGTAGCTTGCGGAATTCCCCTCATGTTGACGATGCGATAGCGGTTAGGGCTGCATGGATGCTCAGCTTTCCACTGAGGTCAACGTTCAGGAACACACTGGCTGGCAGCATGAGGAGCCCTTATTCCCCTTTCCAATGCACACTGTCTTTGGTAAGTTCTTGGCACTGATGTCATCATGGATGTAACACAACTTTGGCCCACGCTTAAAAGGGGCTGAAGCTACTATCATCAATGTGTTTTCTCCTAGAACTAAGCATCTATGACTACCAGCCTCCTTCTCCCCCTTTTCAAGAAATGTGCTTGTCAGGTCGGTCACTATTCCTTTTCCCAGCAGGACCATTACTGTTAGCCTGGAATCATATGAGATTTTTTTCCTGATACTAGTCCCTTCAGCCTGACTGCAGAAACAGACACTGGGAGATAAATCCCCAGAAGTTATCTTCCCTGACAAATCTGTGCATTTTAGCTTCTCCCACCTACATGTCCTCCTTGCATGCCTGATGCATGTCAGGCACTCCTCCTCCTCAACTACTGCTTCTACGAGGCCTGACTACTGCAATATCTTGTCTGTATCTTTGTATGGAACCTACTTCGATACCTTTAACCGCTGCAACCTTCCTTGACGCCAAAAGGCAAAGAAAGATATCACAGTGGTTGGCACGTCTTCTCTTGCTGGCCACTGGCAGCCAAATGAAGTTCAAGGGCCATCCTTCTTTGTAAAAACTTTTCCTACGATACTACTCAGTCAACCTTGAGTTCTTAATGCAGGATGATTCTAACCTTCCAAGCTTTCAGAAGATGTGATGTGAGGAATCAATGTTCTTGATGCTCACTCTGGAACAGTCTCGTTTTTTTTCAGAGCCCCTCAGGATCATCTTGCTTTTAGGAGATTCCATAAGAATTTGATGTTCAGCAAGTTGGAGGCTTCCCAACTACTAAGCAATGAAGAGATTTCCTCCATATCAGGAACTAGACTGTACTTCATAAAATATTCTAAAATAGCATATTTTTGAGATTTATTTTGCGCAAATCAGCAGGCATCAAATTGCTTTATGGAGAAGAACATAACAAAAGGTACCAGGAAGCATAAAAAAAACTTCACAAGAAGTGGGGAGTGTACAGGCAGTGATAATAAAATAAAAACAAGCACTACCATTATTGCCAATGTTGTTATGGGTGGGCAAGTTTTGGTCATAGTTGCCATGTAAGTGCCCGGACATCAAGGCAGGAGAGGACTAGGACAAATGAGGTGGAGATGAAAGGTAAAGTATTACCTGAGGAGCTGCAGTGACAGTACAAATTGAGGTGATGCAGCTTAGGTACAGGCCAGAGACGAGCAGGGCAATTAAAAAAAAAAGGCAAATAAGGTAAGGACAATATTGAAATCTTATAAAGCAGGGATAGTTTAAGAATAAAAAGTGAGAAGTGAGTGGAAAGAGGGAATAAGTAAGGGCATTGTAATACAGTCACAGAGACTGGGGGGTGCAATTTCATATTAGGCTCTGCGTCAGGACAGCTAAGGGGAGAGGTGATAAATGAACAGCAGCTATTTGAATTATTTTTTAAATGTGTAGAGTGAAAATGTCAAACAGAGCTCCCTCAGAAGCTCCCTCAGCTTGCTTGGGTTAGAATGCATTGCTTCTTCAGGCCTATGGTTTCAAGGTGCAGCGTTTCAGGTCTGTGGATCTTTGTTAGCCAGCCGCAAAGTGAGGAGAGGCTCTATAGAATTATATCTGGCATGATGATTGTAGATGTGCATGGTGGCTTCAATACAGAGAGAGATAAAAGAGGACTGGGGTGATGTGGTCCAACTTTAGAGTTCCAGGCACCAGGTTGTCTACTGGATGGAGAGCTCCCTTAAAGAGGCTGGCCTGGTCTTAGGGAGACGGTCGGAAGAGCATGCCCGTTAGACAACGTAGGCCGCACCAGAACGTGTACCACCCGTTTGACATTAATCTCAGGGTTACAAATGTTGCTATAGTATATTCTTTGTATGTATCAGTGTGGGGTTTTTAGTATTGACAGGAATAATGGCGCTCAAGCTAATTCGCGCTGAGTTTATGTTTTACTAGGAGTGTGAACGGTGCAAACCAGGTCAGGGGATATGCCCTAAAACCCCTGTGATGGTATGGATAGAAATCCACACAAATGAAGTAGGTACAGTCCCGGGCACACGTAACGAGGATATAATATCAGGAGAAATGTCTCATACTGCAGAAATGTAGAGGGTCTACACCAGAATGATAATCATAGGTGTTTAATATAGTAACAGAGCATAAGCAACCAGCCGACACGTGTTTCGTCACAAAGGGTAGTAACCCGTGACTCTTCAGGGCTGAAAGGTGGTGCCAACAAGGTGGATTCAATTGACCGTTCAAGAATCCAAAACGGCAATGAGGAGCAGTGCGAACCACGGTAGGTGGACTACTGCCAAATGTAAGGAAAGGAAGACGGATATCGCCGGGCGGCGGATAAGCCAATGAGGACTATTGACCTTCAGAAAAGTCGATGCAGTCTGTGGCGACGAGATTAACCAAGTGCTAAGTAGCACAGGGGGGAATATAGAATTGGGCGTGCCAGGTCAGTAGTCCAGGACGACAACGGCGGATGCGCCGGAGTACAGGAAACTGGGAGAAGTGTTGTTCAGGAAGGAAAATGGTTCCGGAAGATGGCCTACTGACCTGGCACGCCCAATTCTATATTCCCCATTGATTATCATTCTAGTGTAGACCCTCTACATTTCTGCAGTATGAGACATTTCTCCTGATATTATATCCTCGTTACGTGTGCCCGGGACTGTACCTAGTATATTCTTTGTGTTTAACCACAAAACCTCAGGGAAGACCTGGGGAAGGGAACTAGAGGCACGGGATGCTAGGAGTAGGCAGCCTCCAAACTATAATGTTTAACACAAAAGAGCCGCTCCTAGTATGATGACCTAAGTGTTATAATGTAATAGTGTTAACTTGTGAGTGCAGGCATCTCACAAAGAGTAAAAGACTGGTCTCACACACCACCTGGTGTCATGCTTCATCATTGACCAGTCCTCGCCCTCTAAAAACTTGGTTTGATAGAGGGCGGGCATGCACCTGAAGACAGGGATGCACTTCTAAAACTAAGTGGGGGCCCTTACAAAAAGTGAGGTTAAAAGGCCATTACAGATGTCATACTCATTTTAATGTAACTGGCATCTGTATGGTTTTTAAAAATAAATGGTCGGTGTGTTGGGGATTCTATTGTCCCCCCACCGTACTATAAGTGGTCAACATGCTTCTGCCTGCTGGCCCCGAGGGGTCCGTGGCATTCATCAGGACCTATACTGCATAAACGGGCTCCGCCCTTACCGTGCTATGCTGGTGAGGGTTCCACTTGGTGGGGTGAACACTTTCACACACCACCGTGTGTGCTGTTAAAGTTAACGCCTGTAGGAAAAGAAAACAGAAGTGAAGTCCAGACACAAGTGATACAGTAACAAGTCTGGTAAAGGTCATCTGGTATGCCACATACTCATGCAAAATATAAGTGCGTGGCTATAAGTGCATCAAGTTGTGACATTCATCTGTGCACTTAAAAGAAAAAATGGGGAACACGGTCCCCAATGCTTACCCTAACTAGTATATTCTTTGTCATGCTGTAAGACATTGAAATGTGGTCTCTCATGAACTATGAAGCCGAAGAGCCTAGAAGTGACAGAGAGCACAGCATTTAGTGACACAACATAACATAATGCAGTGAAACACAACATTGCGCATTATTTATTTTTTCGGAGTTTTATATAGCGTGAACTTGACCTGAAGGCATCAGAAGGCTTTCCATGAGTACCAGTTTCGGTACAGATGGACATATTCATTTTGTTAGGCACGGGGAGATTAAATGATTTGCTGAGAATCACAGGATGTTGAGCGTCCCCGCCGAGACTCGAACCCTGTTTCCCAGCTTCGAGGTCAACCGCTCTATCCGTTAGGCCACATCCTCTCCTAAGTGATCTATTTTAAAGTAATTTACATGCCAAATCGGACTTCTCTTCGACGAGAAATGTGTGCCCCCAATCTGCTAGGATTGTGCAACAACCTTCCCCAACAACCAACATTGTGCTAGAGCTGGCTGTGGGCATCATGGAGGGTTTTGCTGGAGGTCCTTAGACTGAATTGTTTGCTCTCATGTCAGGCAGTAATGTTCAGCCCACAAGTAATTTGCTTCCCACCTGGCATTGTTATACCACCTTGTCCCAGTCAACAGTGAGTAGCCCCTGTCAAACAGTAGTGTGCTGATTACACATAGGCCAGGACATCAACCCAAAATCAGTGAACATTGTGCATGTCCTCTATCAGTCAGCTAAGAGCAGGTCCAGGGCACAAGTCGGGGGACAACGCAAGTACACAGCGTCCACCCACTATTTTCACAGGGTGGACGCCATCCCCCCCTGCCAAGAAGTTGGGCCCCACAGAAGTATGCTAAACTTGTCCAGGTGTAATTTTCAGACTCTGGGATACGTTCAGCAGCGCCTGAACATTGCTTTCCATTCCCAGCAGCAACGTGCAGGCAGCGAGGGAGCTTTTTTTCACCTCCAGCTGGGCCGAAGTTAAGGGGCCATCAAGCATCCTTTTGTTTGAATATCCTGACTGGAGGTGGCATGGAACCTCACACTTAAATGCAAATGCCACGGAGGGGAAACAAAAGCACACAGCTTGTTATCTCTTCACAGGTACTTAAGAGAGTCGTGCTTTTGACTTTGTTCAGTCCCTGTATATAAGCGATGAATGCACTGTAAGAATGTCAGATGTGTTGGTCAGTGCCAGTATTTACACAAATAATAATTTCAATTGCAGTATTTTATTTCTTTTATAGCGATACGCAACCCAATGCAGGGTGTCAGAGCTCTTTACGTAACATACACAATATACATTGACAATAAATCATGTACATGTGTAAATCAATGTACAAGATGAGTTACATGAGACATGGTTACAAGGTGTAGGAGCCACATATCATTCATAGCTCACTGTGCTATATTACAAGGATTACAATTTATGAACTGCAGGTAACAAAAGGATCTCTGTGCTAAAAGCACTAACCCACTTTATACATAAAATAAAAATCTCTCATCTGCATGTTACGTGATGTGCTTTGCAGGAGACACATTGCTTTCTATACTACTTTGATTCAAATCTGGGACTTCATAAAACACAGATCTCTCCAACAAATACTTTAACCTCCAGAGTTATCTCACCCTTATTAATATTCCCTGAGATTGACTGGGTACCTTTACAGCAGATGCCTTAAAATATTTTAAAATGTAGACTTTGCAACCAATTAAGCAGAACAGATCTACTGCCATGCTTCTCCTTGTGGAAAATTTCTTTGTGGCAGGGTTTAAAAAAATAAATGTATTAGTTGAGGTACAGATTTTGCGTCGGGATTGTGCCCAACCCCAATGCCAAATCTCATTTGTTAAATCTCATGATGTTCTTAAATATACTCATGATATACCTGATAAACATATGTGTGAGGTCTTAATATCTGATGTCACTTCTTGTGATGTCACTTTCAGTGAGGTCACTTCCTGTGATGTCACGAGCAATGTCACCCGCCGTGACATCATGTGCTGTGATGGCACATGTCATGATTTCACTTGCATATCGCCTAACCTGGTTAGTCCCCCCACTTCTTTTTTTAGGACTTGTGCCCTGAGCAGGTCGCACAGTTAAGATACCAGCACGGAGACACTGCAGCAGTAGCAAAGAAATCTTCAAACCTCAACCATCTTTACACTACTTACTTTCATATCTAAGGACTCACCTGAAGGATTATAGCCTCCCTGAGCAATCTCAACTCAAGCCTTAGTACCATCACTTACACCAACAAGGTCGCAAGCCCCTAGGTAATCCAGGATGCGGCTAAAGCACAGATCCCTACTTTTGCAGGTGCTAATCTGCTGGCCACTCCTGCCCCATCCCCACATGCACAGAAACAAACATACTAACAACAGACCTTCATTCCCCAAGATGTACACAAAAAACAGAGAAGAGAGAAACAGAGAGAGAGAATGAAACAGAGGGGCAGATTTACCAGCCCCTTGCGTCACTTTTGCGCTGCTGTTGTGTCACTTTTTGTGATGCAGCGGCGGCGTAAACAATGAGCCAGGTTGCGGCTCATTTACAACGTGACGCATCTAGGGAGATGCGTCATGTTGTAAAGCCCTGCGTCACGTTATACTTACGTCAGGTATAATGTATGCAGGGTGGGTGTTCCCACGCAGGAAAGCCTCATAGAAGTGACTCAGTGAAATCCACAAGATTTCACTGCACCACTTCTAGGACGCCACTGCGTCAAAACCTTACGCCTGCTTGGAGCAGGCGAAAAGAGTGACGCAGTACAATAAGTATAAGCCTTCCCATGCATTGCTGGAGTTGCGTCCTGCTTGCGACACAACTCCACCAATGCGTGACTTTTGGCAAACAGATGCGTCAGAATTTCTGACGCATCTGTCAATCCTAGTGCTATGGTGCGCCGTATGGTTAATAAAGGTTTTGGGCGCGGGTGCAGGGAAACTGACACATCTCTGCTTTAACGCAGAGATGCATCCATTTCTTGTAAATCTGCCCCAGAGAGAGCTAGAGTGTGTGTGTGTGTGTTGTGTGCGTGTGTATGTTGTGTGTGTGCGCAAGGGCACGCACATGCACTCTGATGACTCCTGAGATGGTGCCAATAGTAGCTTGAATGTAGCTATTCATATATTTTTTCATGTAGTTATACAGTGAATGTTGAAATCAATAGCATAAGAACATTTGCACTTTTGGTGGATTTATCCTAGTAATTAATAAACATTCGCTACAGTACAGAGGTGAAGACCAATGACAAAATTCGGGCCTATCAGCCCATCGCTTTTAAGGAACATATGTGCAGGTTGTACCAGTAAATAGTCACAGCGCTGCAATCATGGACTTGCTGGTCAAGCTCCATTCGTAGGCGAGAACAGTTCCAATTTTCCTCTAATTTAGCAAATACACTGATTAGTCAGTGCCTTCAGGGGCAGCAGATTGAAGCCGGAGAGTAATTTTCATTGGGGAATTGTTCCCGCATGTTCATTTCATTTCCGTTATTGTTTCACACAGTTTAGAAGGCTTTCCAAACCACATTCCTAGACAGCCAGAAAAGGAAAACAAAGCAACTCAATTTGAATATCTCCAGGCACGTGGACATGTGCATTTAACGTGCAGCGATAATGCTTCCTCCAGCACACATACAATTACCTCAGTGAGGGCTTATCGCGATGCACGGTTCATACTAATCTCTTTACCGCGCTATAATTACGTTAAAAAAAAAGGAAATTTAAAAAGCATTTGGAGATGTGTAAGAAACCATGACTACTCTTTGTATTGGGAGCATAATAAATACGGCTACTTAATTTTAAATTAAGATCTAAATAATATACTAGTTGATAACATTTAGTAATTAAAGTAAACTTACTTCACCAATTATTTTAGCACATGCTAAAATGTAGGTAAAAATATACTAGGAGGCAAGGAGGCGGGATATGGCAAGTGGGGCTTACGACGCCCTGTTCTGCCTAAAAAGCACCCCCCCTTCCCTCCCCCCCTCCCCCCCCCCCACTCTACGAAGCAAGAATTGCTAATCTCCTGGAGAGGTGTAAAATGGAACCCCGCTGCATGAAGCATTCATGCCAGAGTTGGGAACGTGTTCTATGAAAGAGTTTCTAACTCACCTCTTCACCAGGTCACCTACTGTAACTCTCTCTTGACAGGTCTCCCCAAGACTCATCTCACTTCCCTGAAAAAAGATCTTCATTCGGCAGCACGCTTCGTCTATGGGGCCAAAAGGAATGACCATATCTCACCTATGCTGGTCAGGTGTGCCTCCTGAACATTGAATCAACAATATCGATGCAAAAGAATATCGAGGAAAGAATATCGGAAATAAACTATCACCATGAAACAAGGTCTAGATTTTCTATACCTAACTCCACATATATGTACCTATGTGATACATATAACTTCATGGTACATAGATGTGGACTTAGAATAGTCAATCTATACTTACCTATATGCACTTACCTTTCAATATTTTGTCCCTCAATATTCTGTCCTCGATATTAGTATGCCACAATATTGTTGGTGCCGATATTTAGTGGTAGAATATGCTGGTCCCTCTTCCCTGGCTGCCTATTGAAGCCAGGATCATATACAAGACTGCTTGTATCACCCATGAGGCCCTAAACACATCCACTCCACGTTACCCGGCAGACAAACATAAGCGATCTGGAGGCTTTAGATCGTCGCCAAACACTAAAGCACTGTTGCTAGAGCCTCTGACCTTTATAATGGAATGACGCATTGCACAATCCTTCTTTGGAAACATGGCCAGAATATAAACTCATTACCTTCGAACCTACACACCACCTCCTTTCTGGTGATCTTTACAATGGAACTGAAAGCCCTTCTCCTTCAAAGTCATTCTAGCTAAAGACACCACAGCTAAACTCTCCAGTGGAAGCATGCTCTCACACCACTATAGCTTAGACATTGAGGTGCAGTACACTATCTACATTTCATTAGTTGCTACATGGAACATGGCACCAGTTGACAACCTATTCATTGCTGCAACTCATACTACCTACTTCTAATTCTGTGCTTTTTGTAATGATTTGCTATTTTGTGTAATTTTGGACCTTATGTAACGATCTATGCTTATTGTTAACTGCTACTTCGGTATTCTGGATCTTATGTAAAGATCGATGTTTATTGTAAAATGCTCTAGCACCTTTGGGTAATGTCCATGCTATGTAAAAATACATAAATAAATCAGATCACTATTAGATGAGGTATGAAACCATGTGTCACACTGTGGCGCTATGTCAGTTGGGAGGCCTGCAAGAGTACAGTACCACAGGCTGAAACACCGGATGCAGCATTTTCGCTGGAAAAAACCTCCTTTGGGTATCTTACAGTTTAGATTCAGTTTGTAATTTGTATGTATGTATTTATATATGAATATATAACTAGTTGGACTTACATAGTGCAAACATAGTTAGGAAGTAATAGAGCATGGAACAATGGGCGACAACCCAAGGTGTGAAACGTATAGCGTAAAACGAGGCAAGAAGGGGGCGTGGCTACGCAAGATGGCTGACAGGACACGCTCCTAAGAGACTCCTGGCCGACTCTGTAACATCCTGCAGAATCCTGCCTTATTTAAGTTTGTTCGGGACATTTTTCCATGGCGTACCCCACTGTCATGCTGTTGCACCCTGTAATCTTGTTTGGCAGTTTAAGAGGACGTCCCTGGAGGTAGCGATAGGGAGTGTCTCGAGACAGGCCTGGAGTCCTCTGTTGGGCGGCCTCACGTGCTGGGAGAGCCGCGACCGCCGAGATTGTCTGGCCATTATCGTGACTGGGTTTTACCCCACGCTCCAGCCCAGCCCCCCATGTCTTGTGGTGCTGGGGGGGCTAGCCACGGTTGGTGGAGCTTACTGGAAGACGACTGAGGCAGACACTGCTGGAAACTGGTGAGCACTCCTGTGATTGATAGAGCGAAATGTTCTTGTGAATTGTAGGGGTGCATCATAATCACTGATAGGCCGCACCCACATGTATTCAGACATATATTCGTTTATATTCAGTTGTATACTCATGTATGGTTAGTAAAGAATGAATAGTTCACAGAGAGAAAGTGAACTCAGCAGCATAATGGTGTTAGGATAACGATGTAATGTAATGCTTATTGAATTGTGTGAACATAATGCATAGAGGAATTAGTTCGTGTGTAATGTAATTGCAGTAGTTTAAACGTGCACCATATTAAAGTTGCACATGTAATTCATTGTTTGCATATGAATCGTAATGAAAATGCTTATGGGGAAAAGTAAGATGTGTGTTTAAAAGTCATATGTAAAGGCCTGACTACATATATGCTTAAGGAAGGCCTGGTTTGTTCTTATGTTAGCTTATTTCGTAGGCAGTGAAAAGATTCTCTTGGTAAGGCTCTCTGGGCACAAACGGTAGATTTAATTTGCACAGTAGAAGGTTTCTGTTGAACGTATCTTTTGTTGCAGGTGCAAGGACACATGTCTCGTTAGTAAGACTAACTCTTTGTTTTCAAAAGCTAGAGAGATGGGAGGCATGGTACGGGGAGTGAAATGGAATTTAGGGATGATACTTTCAGCGGAGAAGGTGCCTGGGACTCAAGGTCATCGCAACCGTCCAGGATGAAGTAACCGTTTCGATGGAAAAGCACAAGAAAGAAGACCTGGCCAAGGAGGCGTGACAAAGGCGTGTACAATTGTATTGGGGTTTTGTATTAGGGATAGTGCCCTGAGGGAGGAGGCCAGAGAAGAGGTAGGGGAGACCTGAGAGAAGGACAGAGCTGAGCTTAGGTATTATGTGATTGCACTTCTTAGGAAGTCTTCACAGCTGACACCTTTTATTCACTCTTGCCTGGGAAAATCGTTATGCAGGGAATGTCACTTAGCGTTAGTGTAGGGACAGCAATTGATTTTTAGCTTGTTTAGTCCAATGAAGAGCAACTTAGAAATTGGAGCAATCATAGTCTGGTTGATCCTTCTAGAACTTTCTATTCTCCTTATCTTGAGTCGGATGAGACTCCTGCGTAGATTATTATTTGTATTAGTGCCCATCTATTTCTTTAACCTCGTGTTGAGGTGCTTGCACGTTCAGTTATTTTTGGCGATAATAAATTCTTAAACTTGAATTCGGAGTCAGTGGTCCTTTCAGACAAAATGAATGCTGTTATATAACCAGATGAGATTCTCTCCTTTACACTATTCAACAGGTAAAAAGATCTTGGCGACCAGAAGGTTCTTATAGATAATTAGATAAGAATCGGCGTTATCAGTTGGTAGCAGAGTAGGATGGTTACCTTTGATGGTAAGGGGAGATCTAGAGCAAGATAGGAGACTAAGTTGCCCCATAGAGCCCGAGTGACGCAGATCCAGAGGACCGCGGGAGAAGGATGTCGGAGGTCGTTGAAAACTGACGGAGAGTGACGGTGCGGCGGAAGTAGCAGTTCGTGGTAGAGTGAGTATGAAAAGAGTGATGTTTGGTAGATTGCGGTGTTTTATTGTTGTGTGATGTCTTGCGGAGTTGGAAAGAGAGTTGTGTGATTGAGAACCGGACCGTGAGCGCGCGCGGGACCGGGAGATTTATTGTGGTGTAGAATACACCCAGAGTTGAGAACGTTGACCAGAGGTTGTGGGGGTCACGAGACGTCATTGACAGACCCACTGAAGATAGGGAACACATGTGTGAGTGTGTGAATAACCAACGCAGGTCGTAGGTTATTGTGTGCAGAACATCGAGTGATTGAATCCTATCGAGTGTGTTAGAGGCGATTGTCCGGTCGTTTCGCGGACAGACGATTGCCAGATTGAGGTCAACAGGCTCAAGAGGCTGATCGGTCATTGGTAAGACTGACGGTCAGAGAGGTAATTGTTCGGTAGGACGGACATTATTTCAGAGTATGATTGGGACAGGTGCGAGTGAGAACGAGTGAATTAGAAAGGAGGGGAACTGCTGCGAGCGGAGGAAAAGTGACGTCAGACAAGTGCCGCGCTGCGATAGGCCGGTTGGTGTGAGCCGCGCTGGTATTGGTGGAGTGAAATCGAGAAGCAAGAGCTGACATTTTGAGTGCAAAAACAAAGTTGATTCATCATGAAATGTTTTAAAGTTTTACGGGAACTTTGTAGAGGCGATAGACATGTGGTTGTTCGGGAAGGAGAGGAAGCTCCTCCCGAGGATACACCAGCACATTATATGGCAAAGAATGTAGGATTGCATACTATAATTTGGCTTGAGAATTGGCATAAAATGACAGAAGCAGAAGGAGAATTGTCGTTCCCACGCTATGGTACTTTCAGGTTAGAGGTGTTGTACCAGCTAAAAAGTATAATGGCTTCTTTACGACCACTACCTAGACCAACACAGTTTGAGGCACTACATGCGTGGATAAGAGCAGCGTATGATAGGAAGAAAGACAGAAGCCAAGAAAGGGTGAAGAAATCGGTCAGGGCATTTCAAGATGCAAGGTGGGATGCATTGGAGAAAAGGTGGAGAGTGGAAACGATCGAAGGAGATAAGTTGTACCCATTGTTAGTACAAAATGGGAAAATAATAAGAATCGATGAGGACGACAGTGATCTAGATGACAGCTTGTTGGATAGGATGTTGGCAGAGAGGCCACCACCATTTAATCCAGACTCAGAAGAGGGAAAGCCGACCTCAGCAGTAACAATTGATGGGAGCCAGAATCAGACTAGCATGAGAGTAGTGGGAAGGATTTCCACAGGAACAGAGGGGGCAACGGCGTCTATGATAACACAGCCTCCTGTTGGGAACACAAGATTACCGGACTCCTTGACAGTACCGGTTACCATTGGCCCTATAGTACCGGTATATGACCCAGACCGAGTGAGAGAAGGGGGCTCCGTACAGATGGGAAGGGAAGAAGTAACCAGCGAGAGTGGGAATGGGTTTGGAGTAAGAGTGGTTCATTTCCCAAGACCAGTGGAGACAAGTACGCCGTTACCGGCTACTGCAGACTCTTCCTTTAGACAAGAAGAGGAGAGACCAGAAAGACCAAGGTCTTTGCGGGAATCTAAGTCAGCTTTGAGGATGTGGACACCAACAGTAACGAACCAAGAGGATAGGATGCAAGGAGATAGGGCACAAAACGTCTCGGAAGACAGACCAAGTTCCAGGAATATGATGGAAGGGAATAGGTCACAAGGACAGAATAGTGACTGTGATGAGCGGGATGGCTCGGGTTGTCGAGATGTACTGAGGAGTGCGATACAGGCAAGGTTACTAGACGTAGTGAGATTGAAAGCAGAGGTAGATGAGATGATTAATGGAGGTCTGCCTTTGGAAAGGATAGAAATTTATGGATCAGATGAGCTGCTGTTTGTAGCAAAAGATGTGACTCGAAAAGCTAGGATGGCACATGATAGATTGAAGGAATTGGCCAAAAGATATGAGGTAGACCTGAACAAAACTAAAGCGTTGCAGGGACCACATAGATTACATTACAGTGACCAGGAGCTGGAGGAGAAAAGAATCACAGGATTAAGGACACACACAAGAGATCTGATTGTAGGAATGAGAATATGGATTTTGTTGGACAAATGGGAAGAAAGGTGGTCCAAGAAGAAACCAGCAAAGAAAGCTGAGGGGGAAACGCCGCCTCCAGGGGGGGGGGGCGACGGGTGTTGGAAATTTTCCTTTACGGGAAGTACAGAATGGAGGGTACGTGCATGTGCCGTGGAATAGAGGTGATTTGGCTGCATTTACAAATGATTTTCCTCGGCTGAGGGAAAAACCAGTAGAGTGGTACAAACAGGTTGAGCGGTTTGTGAAAATTTCAAAAGTATTGTGGATTGATTTGAACACTTTGTTTGACATAGTGGTACCGGGAGATTTGTGGACAGCCTGTAAAGTCGCTATTGAGTGGCCGACTTCGGAACCGGATAGAGAGGCGGTTACAAATGGTCCATCACCCCTAGTCATGAAAAAGTATGAGCAGGTGATTACATGGTTGAAACTGAAGATTTCACCTCAGGATATAGATTGGGTTAAGATAGATCGGACTGTACAGGAACCCAAGGAAACGGTGCATGAATATTATGAAAGACTTCTGCAAGCTTTTAAACAGTATAGTGGGTTAGATATCTTGGACCCCAAGGATATGGGACAGTTTGTCTCAAAGTTTGTACTGGGTCTGAGAATGGAAATCAGCCTCATGATACAGCACCATTTGATCTGCTGGCAGAACAAGCCACTAGATGAAATTTTGCGGTATGCGAGATACTGTAGTGATGAGGTGGAATCGAAACATCGAAAGCTAAAAGACAAATTGATGCTTGTCCAGATGCAGACAGCACAGAGTCAGCCTAGTGGAGGGACCTTAGGAAGAAAGCAAGGAAATTTCCAGGGAAACCAGAATGGGCAAGCCATGGGAAAGGGAAAACCAGTAGACCCCAAGACAGGAGTGGACGTGGCCACATTGAAGAAGACCACTGCGTGTCATCTTTGTCGCCAGGTCGGACATTGGAAACGCGAGTGTCCTTTGAACCCAGCTAATCAGTTGCAGGAAGAGGAAGAGGGGGCTCAGGCACCCGCGCAAGAGGTAGTTAACACAGTAACGAGACCTAGGACGATGAAAGGGGGGTATACAGTTCTCACGCCCAGGTTCCCCAAGCTCCAAGGATTTCACAAGGAACACGAACGTACCAACAGATGCCCCTGTTCGAAGATTATGACGAGAGTAGCTCAGACCCTTTATCCTGACGGTGCCTGAGGGGGAGGAAGACTGCACACTTGGAGCGGTCTTGGAGGTAGACCAGAGAGGACCTTTTGTGGAGGCAGATATTGAGGGTCATCCTGCCACACTTTTGGTTGATACTGGTGCTACCCGGTCTACTGTAAGATCAGCAGTGGTCCCTAACCTACCCCTCTCGGGACAATCAATCCAGGTTGTTGGAGTAGCGAACAAGAGAATAAGCAGCCCATTGACAGAACCGATCCTAGTAAAGATAGGTTCCTTCCAAACTAGACATCAGTTTGTAGTGTGTGATACGAGTCCAGTTTGCCTTTTGGGAAGAGATCTGTTGTGCAAGTTGAACTGCACGATTTATTGTACGCCACGAGGAGTGGAGGTCCAGACGAGAGATGACGATGCTGACTTTAAAATTACCAATCAGCATCTGTGTATAGATCTGTACCCAATGGTGACTGTGGAAGAACTTCCACCTGATCTGAGAGACGCAGTGTCGTCTGTGGTGTGGGATTTCGCAGGCGACGAAATAGGTCTAATCAGAGGGGTTGAACCAGTGCGGATTGAGGTGAAACAGAATGTTGATTTCCCCAGGACACCTCAATACAACCTGTCGCCAGAAACGATTGCAGGAATAAGACCTGTGATCGAGACTTTCATTGAGAAAGGCATTTTGAAAGAGATCAGAGGTAGCCCCTGTAATTCACCCATAATGGGACTACAGAAACCGAGCGGGAAATACAGGATCGTGCAAGACCTGCGAAAGGTCAACACGATAGTTGTCCCTTGTTGTCCAGTGGTACCGAATCCTTCAGTAATACTGTTCCAGATCCCATGTGAAGCCGAGTGGTTTACGGTTATCGATTTATGTCAAGCCTTCTTTTCGATACCGCTCCACGAGGAAAGCCAATTTCTTTTTGCGTTCAGGCTGGAAAATCGCGTGTTAACATGGTGTCGTATCCCTCAAGGGTATACGGAAAGTCCATCGATCTTTAACCAGATCCTGAAGAAGAACCTTGAGAGTCTTGTGTTGCCGCAGAACTCAGTTCTCGTGCAATACATAGATGACTTGCTCATTGCCTCAGAAACAGAAGATGCTTGCAGAATTGACACTGTAGCTCTGTTGAACCACTTAGCAGAGAACGGACATAAGGTGTCCCCGAACAAGCTGCAGTACTGTTTGAATGAGGTACAGTACTTGGGACACAGATTGGAAAAAGGCAAGAGGAAGGTGTCACCAGATCGAATTGAGGCAATAATGAGCATGGCAGTACCCACCACACAGAGAGAAGTTAGGATGTTCCTGGGAATGGTTGGCTACTGTCGACAGTGGATTCCTAGTTTCTCCTTGAGAGCAAAGCCTTTGCAGAGGCTTACGCACAAGGATGTGAGTGATCCGGTACCATGGGACGAGGAGTGCTTGATGTCATTCCTGAAACTGAGAGAGGATTTGTGCAGGGCTCCGGCACTGGGAATGCCTGATTACAACAAGGCCTTTTCATTGTTTTGTTACGAGAGGGAAGGATGTGCATTAGCAGTGTTAGCTCAGAACCATGGAGGTGTCCGTAGACCAGTTGCATACTTTTCAGCTACTTTAGATCCAGTAGCTTCTGCGTTGCCCGGATGTCTAAGATCCGTTGCTGCAACAGGTGTCAGCATTGAAAGATGTGAAAGCATTGTAATGGGACATCCATTGACTGTACATGTGCCACATTCGGTTGAGTTATTGATGACCAGGACCAAGACCCAGCACCTAACGAACAATAGGTTAACGAGGTACGAGCAAGTCATACTTGCCGCAGAGAATGTGACTCTGAAAAGGTGCTCTGTCTTGAACCCTGCGACATTGATGCCTACACCGAGCACGGATGATGAAGATTGTGCGGACCATGATTGTCTCGATGTGACCGAGCTTTGCACCAAACCGAGACCTGACATTGTCGATGAACCATTGGCTGACCCAGATGAAATTTTCTTTGTCGATGGTTCATGCTTAAGAGACAGTGTGGGGCAATTGAGAGCAGCGTTTGCTGTATGTACCATTTCAGGAGTGGTCGAGGCTGCTTGCCTAGAAGGAGTACGCTCCGCGCAGGTAGCTGAGATCATTGCCTTGACCCGTGCCTGTTTGGCCGCTGATCGAATTCGAATCACGATTTACACAGACAGCCAATATGGGTTTGGCGTGGTGCACGACTTCGGGCAGTTATGGTCTCAGAGGGGATTTTTGACATCATCTGGCTCACCCATTCGTAATGGAGAATATGTAAGACAACTGTTAGATGCATTACAGCATCCGAAAGAAATTGCTGTGGTAAAGTGTTCAGCCCATGGGAAAGGGGAGGACTTTGTATCATTGGGTAACAATTACGCGGACGAAGTCGCCCGTTTCTGTGCAGAACAAGGATGCATATTCACAGATAGAGAGGTAGAGGAGAGCCAAGAAGGAACCGAGCTCAGCATAATGTTGGCCATGGCAGACACTTGGGAAGAGCTTAAGCGATTGCAGGATGAAGTTTCAGACCAAGAGAGAGAGGGATGGATCAAAGCTGGTTGTGAGAAAGGAGATGTGGATGTGTGGGTATCCAACGATGGGAGAGCCGTGTTGCCTGAAGAATTGCTGAGTCCGATGGCAAGACTGATACATGGACAGGCACACCTTGGTAGAGACGCAATGATGAGAGTGTTTAGACAGACGTGGTATAACCCACGGTTCCGAGCAATGGCTGAGACGGTATGTCAGAGGTGTGTTACGTGTCAGCAGATGAATGCTGGAAAGAAAACTGTAGTTACGTTGAGTCACATTGGAAGGTCAGGAGGGCCCTTCAATAGAATACAGCTGGACTTTGTGGAGATGCCTAAGTGCAATGGATTGAGGTACATTTTAGTGCTAGTATGTGTATTCTCACGGTGGGTGGAGGCTTACCCCACACGCAGGTGTGACACTCTCACAGTGGCTAAATTACTGTTGAGGGAGCTCATCCCTAGATTCGGGATCCCGACCTCTTTGGAATCAGATAGAGGAGGGCACTTCCACAGTGAAATCATGAAGTTGCTTTGTGCTGCATTGAACATTGACCAGAGACTCCACTGTAGTTACAGACCAGAGGCTTCTGGGATGGTGGAACAAGTTAATGGAACTTTGAAGGCCCGGATGGCAAAAATGTGTTCTTCGACATCTCTGAAATGGCCCGACGCTTTGCCGCTCGTGCTGATGAGCATGCGAAGCGTCCCAGACAGAAAGACCGGGTTGTCCCCCCATGAGATATTAATGGGGAGGGCAATGAGATTGCCAGCAGTACCAGCTACAGCCTTGATAAGCATCACTGATGATTTGATTCTCGATTATTGTAAAGGACTCTCTGATGTGGTCCGTTCTGTATCCCAGCAGGTGCAAGCAGCAGTGGTCCCAGCCTCGAGTGATCTGTGCCACGACTTGTGTCCCGGTGACTGGGTGCTCGTCCGGAAGCACGTGAGGAAGAGTTGCTTGGATGCCCGCTGGCGTGGCCCGTATCAGGTGATACTTATCACGAACACAGCAGTGAAGTGTGGAGGATTGCCGAACTGGGTGCATGCCTCCCATACCCGCAGAGTTCCAGCACCCTTGGAAGAAACAGCTCCTCTCGTAAATGAAAATCCAGCTGATGTGGCAGGGCCACATGGGAGGACAAGTCAAGCTGTAAGGGTCGCTGACACAGCTGGTGGTGCACTAGAGCAAGCTGAAGGGGGTTTCCACAGTTCGAACCCTGACTCAGACACCGAAGACAGAAACGGTGCAGTGGGCGGAGAAGAGTCAGATTCAGCAGAAAGAGGAAGTAGTGCACTGGGTATAGAAGGGGAAGGCAGACGAACGAACAGAAGTGCAGAAAGTTGGCCTGAAAGACAGAGGCGACTGAACCTGAGGTTAGCACCTGAAAGAGACCTTGCTCCAGTGTCTGAAGTATCTGAAACGGAGGCAAGTGACGAAGACCAAGCACAAGACAGTCGGCGAAGGTCAAAGAGAACAAGAGTGCCTTGTCGCAGATACTCTACCCCTGAGTGGACTTACACTGTGTTTGATGCAGGGGGTGGTGAGCACGGGAAGGCTGAGGTCAGTGCAGGTGGTCCGTCGGAGCCCGAATGTGGTGGTGAAGGTGGTGCTGCAGTTGCCAGGGCTCGAAATAGAAGGAACACTGACCCTCACGGTTCCGAATCCCCCGCTTCTGAGTGAAGTCCGAAACTTGGTTCTGCATCGACTCGAATTCCCGCCTTTTGGAGTTGAGCCGTTTTCACATGAAGTGTTGATTTTGCGTCTTGAACTTTTGTATCACGTTCTGGTATTGCTCAATGAGGATCTTATTGTGGATCAACTATAAACTGTAAATAAAAGTCCAAAAGAAGAAGATAACCTAGGTCCGAGTGGAAGAAGAATAAACTTAGGGACTTTCCACAGAAGAGGAACGAAAACTAGGGAAGTCTTTTTCTGGACTGTGTAAATAAGATTGTGATCGGAAAGGGAAAGTCCGGAGATTTCATGGTTGCTCGAGCTGGTTAAGCAAGTCACAATTAAAGGACAGAGACTTTTTCAGGGTTCTTTGCGATAACCAAGACTTTTGAGAACTTTCGAAACCATGGAGCCGGGAGATCCCAATCGTAGATCAAAGTGGATTGTAGGCATTCTTATAAGTAGTGTAATAGTTTCTATAATCATAGTAGTTATAGTCTCATATACTGGTTCGCACGAGCTAGAAGTAGAGGGGGTGACAGGGACACCTACACCTATTACACCTAGTCAGAAGGGGGTAGACAGGGCAGCTGACAGAGCTTTGCTATTAGAAGAAAGTCGTAGATTACATGTAGATTTATCTAAAGGTGATTTTAAGTTGAATGCATATGCTAAGTTGTTGTATGAGTATGTTGATGTGATGGATGCGAAAGATTGTTATGTGTGTATGCAGTTGCCTACTTCAGTGGACGAGGGTATTAGGTATCACCATCTTCCACTGACTTATGGTATTTCATGTAGTCTTTTGCTTAGTTTGTTTTATGAGAGAGATCAGTTTGAGTATTTCTTTTCCAATTTCGACGCAGTGCTTCCTGAAGTCCCAGCTTACAAGCATTTGAATAAATATGACTATTATAAGACGGAAGACAGACTGAGGAAGTACTTCATACCGAGTTTGGAATTGGATACAGCATTCGCACACAGACACAATCTGACTTGTTTGATGTCGGATGTAGAGAGAAAGTTTGTAGATCAGGTCGAGGATAGGTATAGAAAGCTGACTCACTCCCGAGATTTGGGGCATCACAGGACCGATTGGACAGAGGAAGAACAGTTGCATAAGACCAGGGAAGCTATGGTCCTATAGCGTTAGATAAGGAGCAGAGGGGTAAGTTGTGTATAAGGCGTTATCAGACTTACTACGAGAAGGTAGCAGTGGGACAAAGTACTTGTGATCACGTTTTCACCATGGCAGATGTAGCAAAAGATTTTCTCCAAGGTCCTGTACAAGTGATACCAACGGTGTATTACGTATGTGGGAAGAATGCTTATGTGAGGTTGCCTGCAAATTGGTATGGAACATGTTATTTGGCAATAATATTTCCAAAGATTTACCATACAGAAGATTTAGATCTTCTAGAAGGTGGAGAGCATTCAAGAGCGAGAAGAGCTGCAAGTGCAGGAATCGTTGTGGGGGATATTTATGGAGCTATGATACCCAGTCTGGGAGTAGTCTTGAATGATGTGAAGATCCGAAGGTTAGCGACGGTGGTGGATGAATTTTCGATGAACACAGCAAAGTCGTTGGTGTTGGTGGAAGGAGAGATGTTGTCGATAAGGGGAATGGTTTTGCAGAATCGCCTTGCTTTGGATGTCCTATTGGCAAAAGAGGGCGGAGTCTGTAAAATGTTGAAGGTTCAAGAGTGCTGCACTTATATACCAGACCGTAGCAAGGATCTGGAGAAATATATAAGTAACATCACTACGATCCACACAAAAATAGCGGATTTGACCGAAGAGGGGGCCTGGGAAAAGGTCGGCAAGGGTTTTGGTCAAGTGGGAGGTTGGTTTGCGAATCTAGGAAAGGGATTCCTTGGGTACTTTCTGAGACTCCTCCTTATTTTGGTGGTTTGTGTGGTTGGCTTATGGATTTTGATCAAGGCCTACAAGTGGTATCGAGCAGGCCGAGTCAAGAGAGCTTTGAGGGAAAATGACATGAGATTGGCAAGACTGCAGGACAGTCAGTATCAAAGGCTCAAGAGCATGGAGAAACTAAGATCAGGGAAGATGGCAACAAGTTCTGTTTAGGTTGGTTCTTTCTCCAAGGGAGTAGAATGAAAGGTGATGACAGGAGTCATCAAAGGGGGGAACTGATAGAGCGAAATGTTCTTGTGAATTGTAGGGGTGCATCATAATCACTGATAGGCCGCACCCACATGTATTCAGACATATATTCGTTTATATTCAGTTGTATACTCATGTATGGTTAGTAAAGAATGAATAGTTCACAGAGAGAAAGTGAACTCAGCAGCATAATGGTGTTAGGATAACGATGTAATGTAATGCTTATTGAATTGTGTGAACATAATGCATAGAGGAATTAGTTCGTGTGTAATGTAATTGCAGTAGTTTAAACGTGCACCATATTAAAGTTGCACATGTAATTCATTGTTTGCATATGAATCGTAATGAAAATGCTTATGGGGAAAAGTAAGATGTGTGTTTAAAAGTCATATGTAAAGGCCTGACTACATATATGCTTAAGGAAGGCCTGGTTTGTTCTTATGTTAGCTTATTTCGTAGGCAGTGAAAAGATTCTCTTGGTAAGGCTCTCTGGGCATAAACGGTAGATTTAATTTGCACAGTAGAAGGTTTCTGTTGAACGTATCTTTTGTTGCAGGTGCAAGGACACATGTCTCGTTAGTAAGACTAACTCTTTGTTTTCAAAAGCTAGAGAGATGGGAGGCATGGTACGGGGAGTGAAATGGAATTTAGGGATGATACTTTCAGCGGAGAAGGTGCCTGGGACTCAAGGTCATCGCAACCGTCCAGGATGAAGTAACCGTTTCGATGGAAAAGCACAAGAAAGAAGACCTGGCCAAGGAGGCGTGACAAAGGCGTGTACAATTGTATTGGGGTTTTGTATTAGGGATAGTGCCCTGAGGGAGGAGGCCAGAGAAGAGGTAGGGGAGACCTGAGAGAAGGACAGAGCTGAGCTTAGGTATTATGTGATTGCACTTCTTAGGAAGTCTTCACAGCTGACACCTTTATTCACTCTTGCCTGGGAAAATCGTTATGCAGGGAATGTCACTTAGCGTTAGTGTAGGGACAGCAATTGATTTTTAGCTTGTTTAGTCCAATGAAGAGCAACTTAGAAATTGGAGCAATCATAGTCTGGTTGATCCTTCTAGAACTTTCTATTCTTCTTATCTTGAGTCGGATGAGACTCCTGCGTAGATTATTATTTGTATTAGTGCCCATCTATTTCTTTAACCTCGTGTTGAGGTGCTTGCACGTTCAGTTATTTTTGGCGATAATAAATTCTTAAACTTGAATTCGGAGTCAGTGGTCCTTTCAGACAAAATGAATGCTGTTATATAACCAGATGAGATTCTCTCCTTTACACTATTCAACAGGTAAAAAGATCTTGGCGACCAGAAGGTTCTTATAGATAAATAGATAAGAATCGGCGTTATCATGATCGTCATGAGACCCCATTGAGGGATCCGACGGCGGACCACACATTCTTGTGCTGAGACTCCAGGATGCCCCTTTAATGCCCCCATGGGGACCGCAATTTCCTGCACTAAGGTAAGCCGTGGGCTGTGGAGATCGGCCTGATAGGGCTGGCAGGCTCATCTGGGGTAGGTGTGTCGGGAGCGCTCTTGGCACTGATCAGTGCTGGAGAGGTCACCCTGTTCCATTATAGCCAATGGCTTGGGACATGCTTACAGGACACCCCCTGCAGGTACTGACGGCTGATGGTGTGGCCACAAAGAAGGAGGTGTGCCAGACCTTGGGGACTATTAAATGCTGCAGGTGGAGTGAGGCTGGGCCGCGATGTTGGTCCTCACTTGATCGGTCCCGGCGCTGGCTGCCTGAAAACAGCCTGGGAGCCTCATCGGAGGTTTGTTGAAGATCTTTGTGGGTGCTTGGACCTGCTTTGGAAGCCGCTGGGTCTGGCCTCTACTCACTGAGAAACGTATGCTGCTGGGCCGATGTTGGGCTCTGTGGACTACCTCCTAACTGGATTCTGTAGGGGCTGTGACTTTTCAAGTGAGGTGTGACTGTCTCTACCGGATTCTGTCCTTTGGCCTCTCTGGTGTGGTTCTTGGCTTCGGACGACTTGCCGCAGGTTCACTGGAATCGCACAGTAAGTGACTGAGCCAGATTTAAGTTCCCCTGGGTCCGGTCTCTACGTGAGGGGGAACATGTGCTACTGAAGCCAGAGCTGGCCCCTGTTGGCTGATTGCCTGGCAACTGTTGGTGGGACCTGGACCCTCACATTCGGGGTATGCTCTCCTGGTCCTGGCATAGACCTGGTGAAGAGGTGAGTTAGAAACTCTTTCATAGAACACGTTCCCAACTCTGGATCAGGCGCAGGACAAAACAAAGATTCAACATGGCACACAGCCCTGTGCACCATGCCACCCTTACACTGCATAGGATGTAGGTAAGCCATCCCTAAGACAGGCCTTGAGCCCTAAGGCAGGGTGCCCTATATCATATATGTGGACCTATCATCATGAGCAGATATGCCCCTACAATGTCCAGTCTATTCTGAGATATTATAAGTGAACAGGGAAGCCATAAAAGAGTACATGGGCTGGATACTTGTCAACACGAGTTTCCTAGCTCCATGATGGCGTCACTGATTTGTAAGATGTTTGGTAGCAAACAACTTGTCTTAATAAATCCTTACTGATGCCAGAATTGGATTTATTAATAGATTCACACAGGAGACCCTGCTAGAGGGTCCCCTGTGCCTTACCAACCACTGGTGTGGTCCCCGTATCGTTTCTGCCAGCCTGCCATCACCAGACATGTTTCTGGACCCCTTTGTAGAGAGCCAGCACTCTCCAGATCCAGAAACAAAGACTGTTCCCTGTGGAGGTGGTCACACCTTCCCCTCAGCAGCATCTGCCTTGGTAGAAGTGGGAAGGTCAAAGGCCGTGCCGCCTTTGAACCCTGCCCCCAGCCACCGATGTTAGAAGCAGGTGGCAACCCCTCAGTCTTGCCCCACTTTCTATGGAAGGACTAGCAGGAAAATCAGGTACAGTAGGAGGTGGGTCTACCTTCACCCTGTACCACCCCTCAGGTGGGGCAGGCGAGGTAAACCCTACATTTCAGTATCCACCATCTTGAGGATGGGGTGAGCATGAAGAGGTTGTAGGCACCCTACAGGTAGGCAGCCCATTGGATACTACTTGGCCTCCCCGAAAAATGCTCCTAAATTCAGTATTTAGGTGGATCCTCGTTAACTTGACTTCAGATTCGACGGACAACAAGAAGACAACAGAAAAAGACCGCCGTGGTTCAAAAACTGAGTCCCCCTGCAGAAGAAAATGGCACCAAACCCTGCCGCTGCCAAAGCCTGGAACGCCCTTCCGCTCCACCTCAGACAGACAACATCGCTTCCCATCTTCGCTAGAAACCTCAAAACCTGGCTCTTCAACAGACCCCTTCTTGATGGACTGGAACCTGCACCCCCCCCCCCCCCCCCCAGTGCCTTGAGACCCTTACGGGTAAGTAGTCACGCTTAACAAACGCTTGATTGATTGATTGATTGATTGATTGATTGATCTCGTCAATTGCAACCTGCTGCCTTCCTGGAAAACTGCGAGGCCTCAAAGAAACCCTGGAGACCTCCAGCCTTCTACAAATCTCCAAAAGCCTCCCTTTGGGCTGGAGGCTCTAGTCCCTGGTATACTGAGGGTAAAGATCAACAAGTGGTGAGGACATGTCACACAGTCTGTGACGCAGCGACTCACCACCAACTCTTCAGATGCGGCAGCTAAGGCTTGTTGACCTCCACACTTGGGGGCTGACTACCTCAACGTATTCACCAGGGAGAAGGTGCCTCAAAGCATAGTGACCGACGCTGGAAACAGCCCCACTCCTGTGAGCCTGCACCCGATTCCTGGTGGCATCGACTGCGTGACCATTGCAACTTGGGCATGACCGCGACAGACTGCTCTGCATCACATCCATGGCCTGACTGCCACAGGTGAAGACCAAAATCAGCCCCCACGACTCCAGGTACCTCTGAACCAGGTTGCCCTCAACTGCCTGCTGTAGCCAAGGCCTGGGCCTCAAAAGACTTTCATCCTACCAGAGAGGATCAACCTTTGAATACCGAGTAACCGTGATTACACGAAGCTCCACAGTGACAAGACTGGGTACAGTGGTCCCGGAGCTGGTCCATGAGGACCGATGCGGCTTCATACCGGCACGTAATACCACTCACAACCTTCATAGACTGGCCCATGTCCTACATGACACTCTGGGTAGGGAGGGGGAATTGGCCTTGGTCTCCTTAGACCTTGAGAAGGCATTTGATATGGTGGAGTGGGCCTTCTTCCCGGCAGTACTGCGAGTCATTGAGTTTGGACCCAACTTCTGTGGCTGGATACAACTACTGTATACTGATCTTTCCATATGTGTCAGGGTGCGGGATGAGCTTTCCAATGCCTGGCCTCTGGGACGGGGTACTCTTCAAGGGTGCCCTCTCTCGCCACTGCCTTTTGCTTTAGCGATCGAGCCTCTCGCTCTGTTATTACATGCGGAGTTAGAGCCCTAGGGGATCGACATAGGGGTCTCTGTCCACGTTGTCTCATTATACGTGGATGACACTTTGGTGTATGTACGTTCGCCCGGAGAAGCCGTTCCAATCCTGAAGCAATTATTGGATGCCTTAGGTGAGGTCTCGGATCTTAAGGTTAATGTCCGCAAGTCATTATTGTTCCCTCTAGGCGGCTTGATCGGGAAAACAGCATGATCCACTGCCAGAAGTGGGTCTCAGGTGGGAGCTGGATGGATTCTGATACTTGGGGAATTGAATTACACATCCTGAGGCTCAACACCAATGCAAAAACGTGGGGAGGGTTCTGACTGATCTCGAGAACTCCATTAATTTTCAGAATAGACTTCCTCTCTCGGCGATGGGTAGGGCTGCAGTGTATATAATGGTTTTGCTCCCCACTGCCGATATCTTGTACAGAACTCTCTGTTCCCGCTGCAGGACTGACTTTTCCGCAGTCTGGATAGGGCGGGTAAGTGCAGCAGGGTAGCACTTGCTGCACTGAAAAGGGATCTGGAAGATGGGGGATTGGCGGTTCCGGATGTTCAGTACTACTACTACTGCCCACCTGCAACATGCAGCAAGATGGCTCACGGAGTCTGACAACTGGGAGAAACGACTCCCGGGGACTGAGTTTGGTGGGGACACTCTGCCACAGTTGTTGATGTGAGGTGGTAGATCAGAGTTCCCAGTTCCGTACCTTCTTCAGCACATGGCAGGAGTATGGGAAAAGGCGATCCAAAGTGTTCTCCGCAGAGCCCCCTTTAGTAGGGAGTTAAAACTGTGGAATTTGTCTCACTTTAGGGATATTGATTCAACCATGTCCATGGAGCAATGATGGGAGGGGGGGTTGTCTGGTGGCTGTAGATCCCAGGGGGATGCCTTCATATCTTTCCAGGAAGTGCAGAATACATTTGGAATAGGACCTATGTTCCCTCTAAGGTGCGCGCATGTGTAGCCGCATAGCTCTTCTTACTCCACCACACATTTAAATTGCAGGAGCACGCACATTTCTAATTCAATTAGTAATGTATAAAACACTCTGGCAAAGTCTGAGTCATGCTCTTCCTTTTAAGTGTGGACTAGATAGACCAACCTTCTCCCCCTCCCAAACATGAGGGCAGGGTGCAACAAAGGGCATCATTAACAGGCATTCACACTGATGACTTTGTAATCATCACCCTGCAGAGAAACCCTTTATGTTTAAAACAGTGCTTTTCACTTTTCTGCTCTGCGAATCAAATGCTCACCTGGGAGCCCAGGGACACACAATGTAAAACTATTTTTGCTGTTATGTGGTGGCGGAGAGCAGTGGAAATGTGTGTGTTCTCCTGTTTAGCAGCTCTTCTAGTTTTTGGGAGAGTGAGAGGTGTGCACTGATAGCAGTCCAACTGCACATGTGTCTAAGAGCCCCCAGCATCACACAGCAAGTAAACTTTCCCAGGCAGCCACTATCCGATTGTCCAGTGAGTTTGCATGGATTTGGGCTGTCTGCTGTGACCTTGACAGACTACCAGCCCCCTGGAGGTCAGCGAAGCTGTGACAGTAAGCTAGAGAGAGAGTAAAGTCATGGAATCAAAGTATATCGAAAGAGGGACTGGGGGGGGAAAGAGGGTACGGTGCAAGGGGTGGAAGGTGAGAGAAGGAAAGGAAATGTTTTTGAGTTTGTTGTGTATTGTGTGCCTTTATCATGCTTACCTAGGTCTCCTTAGTTTAATTTATTCAGAAGGAGGTCCACAGAGAATGAGGAAGAAATCGGAATTCATCTCCTCCTTAGAGTGAGTCAGGCTGTTTAGCTATTCAAAAACGCTCCCTCCCTCTCACATCGCTTTCAGCCTTCTAATACTAGTGTTCAGTCCACAAGCAAACCACAGGCTGCAATGGCAGAAGTAGAGACACTCACGAAAGACCGTCTGTTTTAGCTTCAGTGCTGGCAATAAAGTTGCAGAGGTGGGCGAGCCAACAAATTATAAGGAGAGCCAAGGGTTGGCTTGGATCTTAGAGAAAAGCATGAGCCGAGCCCTGAAAATATTTGTAATTCAAGCAACAAACATTGCATAAAATATGGTAATGTCTCTTCAAAATGCAATTATTTTTTTAACATGTGGAAACTTTAACATTAATAAAGCACATTATAGCACTGCACTAAAACGTTTTTATTAAAAGCAATATTTTGTACAACTGCTAGTCTGAACTCACATATTCAAAAGCACTTTCGTACGAGATAGTGAAAGAAAAAGAGGTTGGTTGAAATAAAGAATTGGCTTAAGATCCACACAATTTAAGCAGGGAAGCTGTGATTTATCCAGGTTTTCTGTTTTCACTTTGTACAAATCAGCCAGAAAATGGGTCTCTATTTGTTTTCCTTATATTAAGGCTTTGTTTTTACCTTTTAGTTCATTTTCTGCAGTTTTTAAATATAGCACAAACTCAACCCAAAGGCTAAGACCTTTACATGAGCACCAGGGTCCATATTACAGAAAGTGCCCCAGGGGCACAACAGTCATGTGTGCCTGGTTGTGCGCCCCAGGGGCACTTTGGTACTACAGAAGGGGCTGCAGATGCTTGTGCAGCCTCTTCTGTAATACTGATAGACCTGGTGCACATGCATGTGCAGCGTTTTCTCAAGAGAGTGTTTCCTCATTTGCATGGGGGCGTGACCCCATGCACATGATGGAATCTCTTTGCCTCTGCACCCACGCTATACTATGGACGCGGGAGCAGAGGCAAAGAAGCTATCAGGAGGCACACTGTCCCTGCGCCCCATGAGCCCTCTCGAGGTACGAAAGGGGGGCTCGTGAACCCCCCAGACATTCCTGCATCACACCTATGTCACTCCATATAACCTGAATACCTGAATACCATATAACCTGTGTATGGTTGGGGCCACTTTCCTGCACGTAGCATGGGTCTGCGAAAGGTTCAAGATTACTGGGGACAAGTGGTGCCTCTGTGGAGGAGGCCATCGGGATTTGGGTCCCGCTGACACCGCTCACCTGCCTGTTGGAAGTAGTGGTGGGACCAGAGGGATGCAAAATTCCATATAAACTAGTTCAATTGGCCCTGCTGCTGGTGAAGAGAAGGGTAGCCATTGGGTGGATGGGCACGAGGGTCCCGCTATTGACTCATTGGTTATGGGACCTACTGGAATGAGGGGTGGTGGAGGAACATCACTTGAGAATATCTGGGAATGATGAGGGGGCTCCTGAGGCCGTAATGATGTGGGCCCAACTGCTGAGTATGTTTCAGGACATCTTTCGAGAGTGGCTCCGAAGCGGAAGGTTGAAGGGAGATACAGCTTCTGCATTTCACAATTGTTTGCTGACCAGGTGTGTGATGATGTTTCCTTGTATGCTAATTAGCTCGCTGTTCTGGTTTCTGCACTTACGATATGGACTGTTATTGGCAAGTGGCTACTCCCGCTCTTGAACACTGTCTTGTTTTAGCTACCTTGGATGCAAATCAGTAACGTGTATGGAACTGTCAACGCGCACTGTATGTTCTGTTGTTTTGTTTTGAAACCAATAAAAAACAGTTTAAAAAAAAACTAGGCAAGAAATGATTGAGTTCTATAGTGTGGAGGAGTAATCCTTTTGTAGATATTTGTCTTCAATTTCTAATTTTCAGGAAGGTTGGAGAAGTCCTCATCTCGAAGGGGATATAGTTTCAGATCCTAACTGCATAGACAGAGAATGCCTGTCTGTTTTTTCTTTCTTTCTTGCACTTCATCTCCAGTCCGGCAAAGACATGGTTATGGTGTGGCATTGTGCGCCTGAAGTGATTAGCGTCTTGGGCAGGTATGTCTGGAGTCATTTTTAATTGCCTTGTTGGTGATACAGCTGGTCTCAAACTTGATACCAACCTATAATGGGGGCCATTGTAGCTCCTTCAGTATTGTTGTAGTGATGTGATGTTACTTCTTAGAGCCCTAGATGAAATATCCCACAGTCTGTAGTATGCATTTCAGGGTTGCCAAAGTAGTGTCTGGAAGCCCATTGAGCATAAAATTACCTCCAAGGCTTTAACTTCGGTGGGTCGCACCAGGTAACATACCCAGCAGTAATTAAAAATTAAAAACCAACTGAAGCAAATCCCTACATCGCTCTATATTCATATCCTTATCTTTACAGGAAAAAACACAGCTCAATTTATCTTTCACTAGTATTCCCTATCAGCATTTGCTTTTTTTCAAATGTGATGTTATTTTAGGTTTTTTCATAGGACTCTTGTATAGTGCATACAGTGAACTGAAACACCTATAGGTGTCTGGGTAAATTGGTAGGTGTTCATGGTGTTTTGGAGTTCAGGCTTAAGGCAGCACAGGTCTCTCACAGTGCCTGTAAGTAGGTCATAAAGGTGTCCAGACTGCATGCCCATCCACTCCTTGGTCTCTCTGCACACACAGTGACGGTCACTGTTAGAAATTGGGTTTTTTGGTTGGCAGAGGTATATGCCCTGTCCAAGCAAGAACCACAATCCTAGTCAGGGTAAGTCACAAACACACCCTAAATTAACCTGTGCCCACCCTTTGGTAGCTTGGCACAGAGCAATGAGGCTTAACTTAAGAGGCAATGTGCAAAGTATTTGTGCAACACTTCAGACAGTAAAACAGTAAAAAGAAAAACACAAAAAGATTCTACACCAGGTTAGAAAAATAGCTCTTAAGAGCTGTAAGCGTATGCGTGGGTTATCTGGTCACCCTAAACTGAGACAAAGTCAAAAGTTCAGGCTAACTGCAATGGAGCATGAGCCGGATACAGGGACCCAGTTAGGCCTGCCAAACAACAGTACTTTGATCCAGGCTGCGTCGCTGTCGAAGAAGATGCGGGGTGCAGCCGAAGAGCTGCGTTGGATTCGAGCCACGCAGTGGAGGGGATGCGCTTATTTTCTCCACGCAACATCATTGATGCATCGGATCCAAGTGCGGTGTGCTGGTTCCTAATGTGATGCGATGCGCTGCTACTGCTCCTGCAGCAGAGGATGCGTTGATTCTGGCATCCATGCACTGATTCCGAATGCGATGCGCTGGTTCTTAACCATGCAATGGTGTTGATGGGCTGGTTCTGAATGCGATGCACTGGTTCTGGAGTCCAGAAAAGCAGGAGTCCAGCAAAGCAACAGTCAAGCAGAGTGGCAGTCCTTTCAGCAGCACATCAGTTCTCCTTCCTGGCAGAGTGGTCACAGGTCCAGAAGTGTACTGAGTTGGTGGTGTCAGGAGTACAGTACTTACACCCACGGGTGCCTTTGAAGTGGAAGAAACTTCAAAGAAGGGTCTTTGAAGTGCACAGTGGTCCTCCCTTCCTGCCCTGGCTCCAGACTCTCTACAAGGGAGTATGCAGCCCTTAGTGTGGGGACAGGACACAGCCTATTCAGGTGTAAGTGTGAGGCTGTGCCCAGTACCTCCCTCCCATACTCCCAGGATGGACCATCAGTCACACCTAAGCTCCCATTGTGTGTGGGTGTCTAGGGGTGATACACAAAGCCCAGCTGTCACCCACCCCTGATTGTTTTGCATTGTCAATTGATAAATAAACTCCACGAAGTAGGGCTCCACTCATCTGCTTTACATTGGTTTGGCCCTTTCTTGGATAAAAAGACCCAGGCTGTTCAGCTGAATACACTCAGATCCTCTCCCCATAGCTCTAACTGCGGGGTACCGCAGGGCTCCTCGTTGAGCCCGACCCTGTTTAATGTTTACATTGCTCCCCTTGTAAAGTTGTTTCGCAAGTGGGGATTTCAAATTTGCTCTTATGCCGATGACACTCAATTAGCCATCTCCACAGCGGAGAAGTATTATGACACCCAGCTAAATATCTCGGACTGCCTCACCGAGATGGCCAACTGGATGATAACACATTGTTTAAAGTTGAATGCGGAGTAATCCACAATTCTGCTATTTGCAGGTGCTCAGCAGATTTGTTACTCTTCATGGTCACCGTTATCTTCTTAGAAGACTCTTTCATTGGAACTCAGTAGATTGGCGCAGGACCATAGTCCAAGCTCTGGTAATTAGGAAACTGGACTATGGGAATGCTCTCTCTATCGGTATGGCCAAGCACCTTTTCATCCAATTACGGGTGATTCAGAATATGGCGGCTAATCTCATATGCAATAAAGACAAATACACCTCAGCCTCAGCTTGTCTAAAAACTCTTCACTGGCTTCCCATTCAAAAAAGGGCTCAATTTAAACTTCTCTGTCATGCGCACAGGGCTTTTCATAATACTGGCCCAAGGATTCTTCGTACTAAACTAGATTTTTACACTCCCTCCAGAAATCTGATATCCACCAATTTAGCTTTGGCTAAGACTACACAGATCAGAAAAGTCAGAACCGGGGGCCGCTCTTTTACATACTTAGCGCCGGCTTATTGGAAGTTGTTACCTGTGGACCTTCGCCACATAGACGATTACCTCAGTTTCAGTAAAAAGCTCAAAATATGACTGTTCCCAGAGTAAACATCTTCCTCTCTGTTTTCTTCCCCTTTAAGATAGTAATTGCAAGTGTAGCTTCTGATAGGATCGCGATATCCCTTTGGGGAGGATTGTTTGCGCTTTATAAATACTGCTAAACAAATAAAATAAGAAGCAGGCAGCAGGCACTAGATGGTAAAGTAGAAAAAGGGCAACTTTCTAAAAGTAGCATTTTCAGAATTGCAATTCAAAATCCAACTTCACCATAAGTTGTGATTTTAAATTTTGATTCCAGAGACACCAAACCCAATAAGTTTATCTCTTTGCAATTGGGAATTACACTTATAAAATGTAATAAGGCAATCCCAATGTTATCCTATGGCTGAGATAGGCCTTGCCGTAGTGAACACTGAATGTGAGAGTTTTTCACTACCAGGACATGCAAGTACAGGTCCTACCTTTTAAATGAATTGCACCCTGCCCTTTGGGTTGTCCAGGGCCTACCTTATAGGTGATTTATATGTATAGAAAGGGAAGGTTTAGGCCTGGCAAGAGATTTATCTTGCCAGGTCGAAGTGGCAGTGTCAACTGAACACACAGGCTCTGTAATGGCAGTCCTGAGCCATGTTTAGAGGGCTACCTAAGTGGGTGGTGCAATAAGTGCTGCAGGCTCACTAGTAGCATTTAATTTACAGGCCCTGGGCACATGTAGTGCACTTTACTAGGGACTTAGAAGTAAATTAAATATGCCAGTAGGGGATGAGCCAATATTACCTTGATTAGGGAAGTGAGCACAAGCCCTTTAGCACTGGTTGGCAGTGGTAAAGTTCTTAGAGTCCTACAGCCGGACAAAAGGTCAGAAAAATGGATAAGGTAGGCAAAAAGGTTGAGGCGGCCCTGCATAAAGGGATACAAAAGGGGATGATGGACGGAACGTTTGAGCCAATCAAACACTCACCTCCAGTCAACTGATCTGGGTTTAATCCATCATCATTCTTTAGCTCACTCCACCACCCCAGTTCAGACATGGCCATATGCAAATCAGTCTGACCCTGTGCCTCATGGGAACAGTCCAGCCCGAACTGCCAAGCCACGTCTTCCCTGGACCGGAAACAAGCATCCTAGGACCGGTTTCTGGCATTCCAGCCGTCATCAGCCAGGCTTGCTTGAATCCAGTGGCAAAGTGAGCAAGGGACCCACGTCTGGGCATACCCCCGCCAACTTAGGGCGAACAAAGCGATACAAAAGGGGATGATGGACGGAACGTTTGAGCCAATCAAACACTCACCCCCAGTCAACTGATCTGGGTTTAATCCATCATCATTCTTTAGCTCACTCCACCACCCCAGTTCAGACATGGCCATATGCAAATCAGTCTGACCCTGTGCCTCATGGGAACAGTCCAGCCCGAACTGCCAAGCCACGTCTTCCCTGGACCGGAAACAAGCATCCTAGGACCGGTTTCTGGCATTCCAGCCGTCATCAGCCAGGCTTGCTTGAATCCAGTGGCAAAGTGAGCAAGGGACCCACGTCTGGGCATACCCCGCCAACTTAGGGCGAACAAAGCGATACAAAGGGGATGATGGACGGAACGTTTGAGCCAATCAAACACTCACCCCCAGTCAACTGATCTGGGTTTAATCCATCATCATTCTTTAGCTCACTCCACCACCCCAGTTCAGACATGGCCATATGCAAATCAGTCTGACCCTGTGCCTCATGGGAACAGTCCAGCCCGAACTGCCAAGCCACGTCTTCCCTGGACCGGAAACAAGCATCCTAGGACCGGTTTCTGGCATTCCAGCCGTCATCAGCCAGGCTTGCTTGAATCCAGTGGCAAAGTGAGCAAGGGACCCACGTCTGGGCATACCCCCGCCAACTTAGGGCGAACAAAGCGATACAAAGGGGATGATGGACGGAACGTTTGAGCCAATCAAACACTCACCCCAGTCAACTGATCTGGGTTTAATCCATCATCATTCTTTAGCTCACTCCACCACCCCAGTTCAGACATGGCCATATGCAAATCAGTCTGACCCTGTGCCTCATGGGAACAGTCCAGCCCGAACTGCCAAGCCACGTCTTCCCTGGACCGGAAACAAGCATCCTAGGACCGGTTTCTGGCATTCCAGCCGTCATCAGCCAGGCTTGCTTGAATCCAGTGGCAAAGTGAGCAAGTGGCCATGTCTGAACTGGGGTGGTGGAGTGAGCTAAAGAATGATGATGGATTAAACCCAGATCAGTTGACTGGGGTGAGTGTTTGATTGGCTCAAACGTTCCGTCCATCATCCCCTTTTGTATGGCCCTGCATAAAGGGCCATTTCCAACAGTCACTTATGTGCCAATTTTAATTACCGTTTTATGTGGAAGTGTGTGAAGATTGTATTCACATATATTAAATTATAGACAGCACTAAAGGAAAAGAAAATGCTGTGCTTACAGGTAAAGAGAGGCAGAGACTTGTGTGTGAGAGATAACGTATGGTGGAAGGGAGGTGATACAAGAGACACACAGAAGGACAGAGTGAAAAGACAGTGATGGAGAGGAGGATGACGTGTGAGATGTACAGATGGAAGATTTTAGAAAGACGTCAGGAGAAAATGGGAATAAGTTTACCACAGTGAGAGACTGCGGGGGAAAGTGATATGAAGGGGAGAACAGGAGTGACTGAGACACTTTGAAGAACACTACCCCTTCCATAGAGCTTAGGGATATTTAATTCACATTCTCATATTTTCAGATGTGAAATGTTTCCAATTCTAATTATTCACAACAAAATTGTTGCTGTTACTTATTTAATTGATGCAGCTAGCACCATTGGGAAAGGTCTGGCTTGTTTTAGGCATATGTTCATTGTTGTGTGATAAACCTGGATGCATTAACAGAAAACACACAGAAATGCAGCTAAAAACTGGTCAGATATCATGCTGTGTGAAGCACAGAATGTTAATTCACAGGTTTTAAGCCACACCCTTAATTACATAGGATGTGTCTCTTGGAAAGGATTCCTAGTTATACTTCTTTGGCCACACATCTTTCAGAAAACTGCCCCACCCCAGCTTTTTCATCAGCCTTAAAGCACTGATTGCCTCTAAATAGGCGGAAGAGGCCCAGAGCTTCCATTGTTTTGTAATAGATTCTGGGACATCGGGCCTGATTCACAAAGGTAAACTTACACTTTTCTGTAAGTTTACGATTGATTGCTATGCACAAAGGTAGTTTACTAGTAGTATATTTACAATTACGGAGTCTCCGCGCATAAACAAGTACATGGAGACAGTAAAGGTTTAGTGGGATGTACCCTTATTCGGTGCAACATCTTGTAGCTACACATATTTCAAGCAGGTATGTAGGATAATTCAAAGTTGTTTTGACAGGGGTTCCCAAAATATATCTCCTTAAGATGACACTCCTGCAAACTGCAATGACGGAGCGCACTTCCATTCTCCTTGTGGAGCAACGGCCCCCACCAGCCGCGGGCGGCGCAGTAACTTCTAATCATGCCACATTAACAATGCTCCAATGACAAGGTGACCTCTTTCTGTGACAGGGCTCTGCAGGACAAAACCTACAAGGGAAGATTCTGAATATGATATTTTATTTAGGTCACTTAGTTTTGATCAGACCTGATCAGCAGCCAGAGCAGCTGCTTAGAATATCTTGTCTCAACAAGAATCTGTAGTTCCTAAAAAAGAACAGACTGGAGTGATGCTACCTTGATAGCAGTGTTTTGCAGAGCATTTATAATCGGGAAAAAAGATCCCAATCCAATTTATTGTCAAATCACTTATGTAGCCTTTGTTCAGGTTCAAAACGTGGTTGCCACTGGTGAGTGTATCAATGCATTAAATTCATACTTCAGGGAGGAGTGAGTAAAAGTACTGCGGGTGAAAACTGTCCAATAAGGGGCCAGTCTTTCCATCAGCATAAATTCAGAATTAGAAAAGACAGATTCAAAAACTCCAGATTTCTATCAGGACTTCACAGAAGTCCTCACAAATACAAAAAACATTAATCATATTTTCTTTCATTCCAGTTCAAACAAAAGCATGAAACATGAACAGAAATGCAGGTTAGAATTCATTTAATAAATCAGACATTTTCTGAAAGCTTCGTAGATGATTTTGAAGTGGGAGCTGCAGCTCTTCCCTCCTCCAGCAGCCATCTGCTACCCGGAGGCAATGTCCGGAGCGGTGCTGGGTGATGTTTCTGTGAGACATCATCACGCGCTCTGTTCTACTGAATGTTTCCTTCGTAATGAGCTGTGCCTCCTGTAAGCAAGAATCCCTGTGGGTGATGAGGTTGCCTTGGAAACAACTTATCTCATAATTGAAAAGCAGAGTAAACATTAAAAAAGAAGCCTGGAAAGCATTGCTTTTTTGGGGTATGGAAGTTAAATCTTCCCAGAGCAATTTTGCGTGCCCCACGGTTTGGACGATTGTGCTGAATGCAGTGAGCGGCCATTCCTTCCCTTGCAGACCTGCACAAAGCACCTACAGTATTTGGTTGAGGCTCCCGCCTCAGTTTTTCAGAGGAGAGTCCCTCATTGCCGAGTGAGGAAGGCAGGTGAAACCCATCAGCTTGCAACGCGGATGAGATTGCATTTGAACGTCATTCATTCTAATGTATTCTTGTAGCAAAGGGCTCAGTTTCTTATCGGTGATCCTCATTCCGAGTTATACTTCTTTGGCTACACATCTTTCAGAAAACTGCCCCACCCCAGCTTTTTCATCAGCCTTAAAGCACTGATTGCCTCTAAATAGGCGGAAGAGGCCCAGAGCTTCCATTGTTTTGTAATAGATTCTGGGACAACGGGCCTGATTCACAAAGGTAAACTTAGACTTTTCTGTAAGTTTACGATTGATTGTTATTCACAAAGGCATTTTACTAGTAGTATATTTACAATTACGGAGTCTCCGCACATAAACAAGTACATGGAGACAGTAAAGGTTTAGTGGGATGTACCCTTATTCAGTGCAACATCTTGTGGATACACATATTTCAAGCAGGTGTGTAGGATAATTCAAAGTTGTTTTGACAGGGGTTCCCAAAATATATCTCCTTAACCCCTTCGATGCTCATGACGGAATGGTTCTGTCATGAGCATCGGTGCCCCTGTGCTCATGACGGAACCATTCCGTCATGAGGCCAGGGGCACGAAATCCCCAGCTCCAGAGGCCCCCTCCCTGGTTTCTGTGCAATGAGGATTAGCACGTCACGCTGTCCTCCTTGCACAGAAACCAAAACTGAAATGAGCCTTTAGGCTCATTTCAGTTTCACTTTCTACGTGCTCAGGGGGCTATCTCAGCCCCCTGAGCAAGTAGAAAGACGGGAGAGGTATCATTGGAAAGGGGAGAATCTCCCCTTCCAGTGGTACCCCTCCCCAGTGGATCCCTGCTTGGGATTGCCCCAGGAGGGTGATCCCAAGCAGGGATCCACCCACTAGACACCAGGGAGGGGAGCGGCCCCTTGGGCAAGGGCCTTCGCTCCCCCATAAAGTAATGGGCACAATTCAGTCTTTCTGCCCCCCCAGGGGGGCAGATGGGGCAGTAGCCCCAATCTGCCCCCCCGGGGGGGCAGAAATCCCACTAAACGCCAGGGATTTCTTTTGCACCATTTCTTTAGGGTGGGGGCTGCCCGAAACGGGCACGCCAATGCCCTCACCCCCGCGCCACCATTACAGCCTTTCTACCCCCCCGGGGGGGCAGAAAGCCCACCAAACGCCAGGGATTTTTTTGTACAATTTGTTTAAGGTGGGGGCTGCCCGAAACGGGCACGCCAATGCCCCACCCCCCTGCCACCATTACAGCCTTTCTGCCCCCCCTGGGGGGCAGATGGGGCATTTGCCCCTAATCTGCCCCTTCGGGGGGGCAGAAAGCCCACTTGACGCCATTGGGTTTTTTTGCGCAATTTTTTTTAGGGTGGGGGCTGCCCGAAACGGGCACGCCAATGCCCCCACCCCCCACCCCACCACCATTACAGCCTATCTGCCCCCCCGGGGGGGCAGAAAGCCCACTAAACGCCAGGGATTTTTTTTGTACAATTTGTCTTAGGGTGGGGGCTGCCCGAAACGGGCACACCAATGCCCCCACCCCCCCCCCACAAAAATGACAGACTTTCTGCCCCCCAGGAGGCAGATGGGAGCTGTAGCCCCCAATCTGGCTCCCCCGGGGGGGCAGAAAGCCCACTAGAAACCAGAATTGTTTTTGTTTAATTCTGTAGGGGTAGGGGCTGCCCAAAATGGGCATGACAATACCCCCACCCCACCCCCAGAGAAATTCCAGTCTTTCTACCCCCCGGGAGGGCAGATGGGGCAGTGGCCCCTGATCTGCCCCCTGGGGGGGCAGAAAGCCCACTAGGCACCAGCGATTACGCAGGCTTTTTTTATGCGTGGGGGTGGGGGCTGCCCAAAATGGTCATACCAATGCCCCCACCCCCACAAAAAATAGCCACAGTCTTTCTGCCCCCCTTGGGGGCATATCGGGGCGAACCCCCTACCCCGATTCCCCCCCAGGGCGGCAGAAAGCCCACTAGGCTCCGACTTTTTAGCAATGTGCCTACCTGTGGATTTTGGGCCCTAGCGCAGCTGGCACGTAGGAAACCTAGCAAACCTGTACATTTTTAAACTAGACACCAAGGGGAATCCAGGATGGGGTGACTTGTCTGGCTCTCACCAGGTTCTGCTACCCAGAATCCCTTGCAAACCTCAAACTTTGTAAAAAAAAACCCTCATTTTCCTCACAATTCTGTTGTGGGAAAGTTCTGGAATCTGCGTGGATCCACAACTTTCCTTCTACACAGCGTTCCCCCAGGTCTCCCAATAAAAATGGTGCCTCAGTCGTGTGGGAGGCCCAAGTACCCGCGACAGGCAAGGGCCCAAAACGTATTGAGGCGACATCAAAATTGCCTATCACAAAACGACCTGGTTTTGCAAGGGGGGGTCACCTGGGTTTTTGGCCCGTGCTCGGCGGCCAGCTAGGGAAACCTACCAAACCCACACATTTCTGCAAACTAGACACCGGGGGGATTCCAGGGAGGTATGGCTTGCGTGGATCCCCAAACGTTTTCATACCCAGAATCCCCTGCAAACCTCAAATTTAGCTGAAAAAATCACTTTTTCCACACATTTTTGTGTGGGAAAGTAGTGGCATCACCGGACTGAAACAAATTTTCTACCACCCAGCGTTCCCCAGGGTCTCCCGATACAAATGGTGCCTCACTCATGTGGGAGGCCCAAGTACCCGCGACAGGCAAGGGCTCCAAAACGTATTGAGGCAACATCAAAATTGCCTATCACAAAACGACCTGGTTTTGCAGGGGTCACCTGGGTTTTGGCCTTGTGCTCGGCGGCCAGCTAGGAAACCTACCAAACCCATACATTTCTGAAAACTAGACACCCGGGGATTCGGAGGAGATAGGCTGCGTGGATCCCAACGTTTCCTTACCAGAATCCCCTGCAAACCTCAATTTTAGCTGAAAAAATCACTTTTCCACACATTTTTGTATGGGAAAGTTGTGGCATCACTGGACTGACACAGATTTCCTACCACCAGCGTTCTCCCAGGTCTCCCGATAAAAATGGTGCCTCACTCGTGTGGGAGGCCCAAGTACCCGCGAGCAGGCAAGGGCCCAAAACGTATTGAGGCGACATCAAAATTGCCTATCACAAAACGACCTGGTTTGCAGGGGTCACCTGGGTTTTGGCCCCATGATCGGCGGCCATCTAGGGAAACCTACCAAACCTACACATTTCTGAAAACTAGACACCCGGGATTCCAGGAGGTATGGCTTGCGTGATCCCCAACGCTTTCACTCCAGAATCCCCTGCAAACCTCAATTTTAGCTGAAAAAATCACTTTATTCACACATTTTTGTGTGGGAAAGTTGCAGCATCACCGGGCTGACACGAATTCCTACCACCAGCGTTCCCTCTGGTCTCCCAGTAAAATGGTGCCTCACTCGTGTGGGAGGCCCAAGTACCCGCGACAGGCAAGGGCCCAAAACGTATTGAGGCGACATCAAAATTGCCTATCACAAAACAACCTGGTTTTGCAAGGGGGTCACCTGAGTTTTGGCCGTGCTCGCGGCCATCTAGGGAAACCTACAAACGCACACGTTCTGAAAACTAGACACCGGGGATTCCAGGAGGTATGTTGCGTGGATCCCCCAACGTTACTGCACCCAGAATCCTCGCAAACCTCAATTTTAGCTGAAAATCACTTTTTCACACATTTTTGTGTGGGAAAGTTGTGGCATCACCGGGCTGACACAAATTTCCTACCACCCAGTGTTCTCCAGGTCTCCCGATAAAAATGGTGCCTCACTCGTGTGGGAGGCCCAAGTACCCATGGCGGCAAGGGCCCAAAACGTATTGAGGCAACATCAAAATTGCCTATCACAAAATGTTTTGGGCCCTTGCCTGCTCAGCGGGTACTTGGGCCTCCCACACGAGTGAGACACCATTTTTATCGGGAGACCCGGGAATGCTGGGTGGTAGGAAATTTGTGTCAGCCCAGTGATGCCACAACTTTCCCACACAAAAATATGTGGAAAAAGTGATTTTTTTTCAGCTAAATTTGAGGTTTGCAGGGATTCTGGGTGAGGAAACATTGGGGGATCCACGCAGCCATACCTCCCGGAATCCCCGGGTGTCTAGTTTTCAGAAATTGTGGGTTTGGTAGGTTTCCTAGATGGCCGCGAGCACGGGCCAGAAGCCCAGGTGACCCCCTTGCAAAACCAGGTCGTTTTGAGATAGGCAATTTTGATGTCGCCTCAATACGCTTTGGGCCCTTGTCTGCCACGTGTACTTGGGCCTCCCACACGAGTGAGGCACCATATTTATCGGGAGACCCGGGAACGCTGGGTGGTAGGGAATTTGTGCTCAGCCCAGTGATGCCACAACTTTCCCACACAAAAATGTGTGGAAAAGTGATTTTTTCAGCTAAATTTGAGGTTTGCAGGGGATTCTGGGTAAGGAAACGTTGGGGGATCCACACAAGCTATACTCTCCCGGAATCCCCGGGTGTCTAGTTTTCAGAAATGTGTGGTTTGGTAGGTTTCCCTAGATGGCCGCGAGCACGGGGCCAAACCCAGGTGAACCCCTTACAAAACCAGGTCGTTTTCAGATAGCAAATTTGATGTCGCCTCAATACGTTTGGGCCCTTGTCTGCCATGTGTACTTGGGCCTCCCACACGAGTGAGGCACCATTTTTATCGGGAGACCCGGGGGAACGCTGGGTGGTAGGAAATTTGTGTCAGCCCGGTGATACCATTAACTTTCCCACACAAAAATGTGTGGAAAAAGTGATTCTTTCAGCTAAATTTGAGGTTTGCAGGGGATTCTGGGTAAGGAAACGTTGGGGGATCCACGCAAGCCATAACTCCCTGGAATTTCCCGGGTGTCTAGTTTTCAGAAATGTGTAGGTTTGTAGGTTTCCTTAGATGGCACGCCGAGCACGAGGCCAAAATCCAGGTGACTCCCTTGCAAAACCAGGTCGCTTTGAGATAGGCAATTTTGATGTCGCCTCAATACGCTTTGGGCCCTTGTCTGCCGCGTGGTACTTGGGCCTCCCACACGAGTGAGGCACCATTTTTATCGGGAGACCCGGGGGAACGCTGGGTGGTAGGAAATTTGTGTCAGCCCGGTGATACCACAACTTTTCCACACAAAAATGTGTGGAAAAAGTGATTTTTTTCAGCTAAATTTGAGGTATGCAGGGGATTCTGGGTAAGGAAACGTTGGGGGATCCATGCAAGCCATACCTCCCTGGAATTCCCCGGGTGTCTAGTTTTCAGAAATGTGTGGGTGTGGTAGGTTTCCTTAGATGGCCGCTGAGCACGGGGCCAAACACCCAGGTGATCCCCCTTGCAAAACCAGGTCGTTTTGAGATAGGCAATTTTGATGTTGCCTCAATACGTTTTGGGCCCTTGCCTGTCGTGGGTACTTGGGCCTCCCACACGATTGAGGCACTATTTTATCGGGAGACCCGGGAATACTGGTGGTAGGAAATTTGTGTCAGCCCGGTGATGCCACAACTTTCCCACACAAAATGTGTGAAAAAAGTGATTTGTTTAGCTAAATTTGAGGTTTGCAGGGGATTCTGGGTAAGGAAACGTTGGGGGATCCATGCAAGCCATACCTCCCTGGAATCCCCCGGGTGTCTAGTTTTCAAAAATGTATAGGTTTGCTAGGTTTCCCTGGGTGCTGGCAGAGCTAGGGTTCAAAAACTACAGCTACGCACTTTGCCAAAAAAGGGTCATTTTCCACTGTTAAATTGTGGTGTGTCCACGCTTGCGTTTTGCGCCGCTTTCCTGTCGCGGGCACTAGGCCTACCCACACAAGTGAGGTACAATTTTTCTCGGAAGACTTTGGGGAACGCGGGGTGGGTGGAAATTTGTGGATCCACGCAGATTCCAGAACTTTCCACCACAGAAATGTGAGGAAAATGTGGTTTTTATGACAATTGTTTAGGTTTGCAAGGGATTCTGAGTAACAGAACCTGGTGAGAGGCAGTCAAGTCACCCCATCCTGGATTCGCATGGGTGTATAGTTTTCAAAAATGTATAGGTTTGCTAGGTTTCCCTATGTGCCGGCAGAGCTAGGGTTCAAAAACTACAGCTAGGCACTTTGCCAAAAAAGGGTCATTTTTCACTGTGAAATTGTGGTGTGTCCACATTGCGTTTTGCGCCGTTTCCTGTTGCGGGCACTAGGCCTACCCACACAAGTGAGGTACCATTTTTCTCGGAAGACTTTGGGGAACGCTGGGTGGGTGGAAATTTGTGGGTCCACGCAGATTCCAGAACTTTCCACCACAGAAATGTGAGGAAAATGTGGTTTTTATGAAAATTGTTTAGGTTTGCAAGGGATTCTGGGTAACAGAACCTGGTGAGAGGCAGTCGAGTCACCCCATCCTGGATTTGCCTTGGTGTCTAGTTTTCAAAAATGTATAGGTTTGCTAGGTTTCCCTAGGTGCCGGCAGAGCTAGGGTTAAAAAACTACAGCTAGGCACTTTGCCTAAAAAGGGTCATTTTTCACTGTGAAATTGTGGTGTGTCCACGTTGCGTTTTGCGCCGTGTCCTGTCGTGGGCACTATGCCTACCCACACAAGTGAGGTACCATTTTTCTCTGAAGACTTTGGGGAATGCGGGGTGGGTGGAAATGTGTGGATCCACGCAGATTCCAGAACTTTCCACCACAGAAATGTGAGGAAAGTGTGTTTTTTTGGACAAAATTTTAGGTTTGCAAGGGATTCTGGGTAACAGAACCTGGTGAGAGCCAGACAAGTCACCGCATCCTGGATTCCTCTGGGTGTCTAGTTTTCAAAAATGTATAGGTTTGCTAGGTTTTACTACGTGCCGGCAGAGCTAGGGTTCAAAAACTACAGCTAGGCACTTTGCCAAACAAGGGTCATTTTTCATTGTGAAATTGTGGTGTGTCCACGTTGCATTTTGCGCCGTTTCCTGTCGCGGGCACTAGGCCTACCCACACAAGTGAGGTACCATTTTTCTTGGAAGACTTTGGGGAACGCGGGTGGGTGGAAATGTGGGAATCCACGCAGATTCCAGAACTTTCCACCACAGAAATGTGAGGAAAATGTGTTTTTTGGACAATTTTTTAGGTTTGCAAGGGATTCTGGGTAACAGAACCTGGTGAGAGGCAGTTAAGTCACCACATCCTGGATTCCCCTGGGTGTCTAGTTTTCAAAAATGTATAGTTTTGCTAGGTTTTCCTAGGTGCCGGCAGAGCTAGGGTTCAAAAACTACAGTTAGGCACTTTGCCAAAAAAGGGTCATTTTTCACTGTGAAATTGAGGTGTGTCCACTTTGCGTTTTGCGCCGTTTCCTGTCGCGGGCACTAGGCCTACCCACACAAGTGAGGTACCATTTTTCTCGTAAGACTTTGGGGAACGCGGGGTGGGTGGAAATTTGTGGATCCACGCTGATTCCAGAACTTTTCACCACAGAAATGTGAGGAAAATGTGTTTTTTTTTTGACAATTTTTTAGGTTTGCAAGGGATTCTGGGTAACACAACCTGGTGGGAGCCAGTCAAGTCACCCCATCCTGGATTCCCCTGGGTGTCTAGTTTTCAAAAATGTATAGGTTTGCTAGGTTTCCCTAGGTGCCGGCAGGGTTCAAAAACTACAGCTAGGCACTTTGCAAAAAAAGGGTAATTTTTCATTGTGAAAATGTGGTGTGTTCACGTTGCGTTTTGAGCCGTTTCCTGTCGTGGGCACTATGCCTACCCACACAAGTGAGGTACCATTTTTATCGGGAGACTTAGGGTAATTCAGATTTGTAAAGCAACTGTTATTACCTATTGACTTTCGATGCATTTCTGCCTTCCAAATGAAAGACAATGTGTAAAAGAAGTAATTTTGAAAAATGATCGATAATTCTCATGCTAGTATGAGTATTCCCAATTTCGGAAATGTGCAAATATCTACTGTTTCTAAACTCTATATTTTGTTCCCATTTCAGAAATACATAAGTGTCTTTCATACCGATTTTTCAATGTATACATTTTCCCAGAATAATTGCTATATACCCGGTACATAATAAAAAACCATTGCAAGTCGCTGCTCAGTTTTTGGCTCTGGGTTCGTCGGGTTCTTGGTAAACCTACAAGTCCTATATATCCCCACAACCAGTACGGTCCAGCGGATGTAATGGTATATTGCTTTCAAAGAGCTGTTATAATTAGAAGAAGTTACAGGTGAAAACATTGACACAAAAGGCTGTTTTTTTCAACGAATTTTCAATTTTTCCTATATTTAACTGTTAGTTTCTATAAAGAAACCTTGAAGGATCTACACAAATGACCCCTGGCGGAATTTAGAATTTTGTCTACTTTTCAAAAATGTATAGCTTTCCAGGATCCATTATTGCTTTCATACCCATGTCTACCATTAACTGGAAGGAGGTTGAAAGCACAAAAATATCAAAAATAGTCTATATCCCAGAAAAATGCCAAAACTGTGTAAAAACTTTGGTTTTCTGACAAAAGTCTGTCATTCCCTAAAAGCTGGGAAAATGGTGATTTCAGCCCCACAAACCCTTTTTTGATACCATTTGTAGGAAAAACCCAGACGCTTTCATTTGCAGCCCTTTTTTCCCATTTTTCCCCCAAAAACCAAAATTTAGCTGTATTTTGGCTAATTTCTGGGTCCCCTCCAGGGGAATCCACAAACCCTGGGTATCTTTAGAATCCCCAGGATGTTGGAAGAAAAGGACCCAAATTTGGCGTGGTTACCTTATGTGGTCAAAAAGTTACAGGGGCCTTACAGGGGCCTAAGCGCGAACTACCCCAAATAGCCAAAAAAAGGCTTAGCACAGGGGCGGAAAAGGCCTAGCAGCGAAGGGGTTAAGATGACACTCCTGCAAACTGAAATGATGGAGCACACTTCCATTCTCTATATGGAGCAACAGCCCCCACCAGCCGCGGGCGGTGCAGTTCTAATCAAGCCACATTAACAATGCTGGTCCTGGTTGTGGAGAATTGTGCAGTCCCATGTTGAAGGTGTGTCATGCAGCCAGGGCGATGCGTTCCAAGGAGCTGCGATGCAAGGTCCATTGTCGTCGTCGAGATCCCCTGGATGAGGGTTTGCGATGTGAAGTCTGGCGTCACGGATGCATAGCGCAGTCGAGGTGATGCGTTGGTTCCGAAGAGCTGCAAGGGTGTGATGAGAGAGCCTGTGTCGTCGTCGAGGCTACGGGCAATGAGAGATTTGCAATATGAGGGCCAGCATAGGAGAAGCTTCGTGTAGCTGCGGTTCTGATATTGGCTGCGAGGTCCTTGCGGTAGGAGAACCCTCTCAGCAGAGGCAATGCGCCAGTACTGCTTGGGATTGCGCAGCACAGCAGAGAGCATGTGTCAGTTCTGTTGGATCCACAGATGGGATGGCAGAGCACCTTAGGCCCACTTCCAGTGGTCCAGAACTGGTGTAGGACTCACAGATGGCAGAGTCCAGGTGCTGGGATCAAGGTTGTTGGAGCCTTCTGTCCCTGAAGCTCTCGTCAAATGCCAGCCAACTAGCCCTTAGAGTCACTTTGGGGTCCTGGGTTCCACAGATGCAGGTCCAGTCCTTCTCATCCAGACAAGAGGGCAGCAGGCAGCAGGTTAGCACAGCAGGGCAGCAGGCATTCAGAGCAGGAGTCCAGCAGAGTGTCAGTCCTTTCAGCAGCACAGCTGCCCTTCTTCCTGGCAGAGTTTCCACAAGTCCAGAAGTATACTGAAGAGTTGGTGTCCGGGATTGATATTTATACTGGGGTCTTCCTTTCAAGTGGGAGAAGTTTCTAGAGGTTTCCCTTTGAAATCCACAGGCATCTTGCCTTCCCTTGCGCCTGACTAACTACAAGTGGTGTATGCAGCCCCTTGTGTGGTGGCAAGACACACAAGACATAAAGGGTATTATGTTTAAAGCTTCACTTAGGGGCGTGGCCAAGATGGCGACCGGGTAAGACGTGCTTTGTTCGTCTCCCTGCTCCCGTCCGCCCGCCGCAACGCCAGCTGACATTACAGCAGCGCAAGTTTCCCCACATTGACGGGGGACACTGGCGCAACCCTACAGAGGTCCCATCGAGAGGTGCCAGTGCCAGGGTACCGCTCTATATCGCCCCGAAAACTGCGGACTCTGAGGGGCAAGATGGCGGCAGCCTCATGAGACCGAGCGCTGACGCCGGAGTGGTTGCTGGGGGCTAGAGGGGATATACCCTGTGAAGACCGCTTGAGAAGAGCAGCACTGGAGACCGGGTGACTGGAGAAGAAGTAAGGGAGGTCCGTACCAGCGCGATCCCTTAGATTGGGCCGGGGACGAGGAGAATCTGCCGGGGAGCTAACAGAGGCCAGGGAGCAATAGATGCGGAGGGCGACTACAGCGACGTGCCCCGGGCCTGGGCCGCATCCAAAAGCAACAGCAACTTCGCCGCCCACAAAGGGGACGTCCGAGCATACGTGAGGCTGGCACATTAGAGTACCGACCCAAAACCACCAAGAGACCCAGAGGCATGAAAGGAGTCCCACGCAGCGTTAACTAGACTGGGGCGAGTGAGAGAGAGGACGGCCTTGGGAGGCGTGCTCGCTCCGATGGGTGACTGGCCTGCAGGGAGTGGAGTGTTTGAAGAGGAGGGCACCTAGCGAGGTAGAGCACAGTCTCTGGGATGGGGCACAGGCCATGGTCGCCCGCCGCAGTGCAATCATTTGGACAAAGGTAGCAGTTTCTGCGGTGGGGCCTGTGGCTGGACATGCCGAGCTAGCACACCGGGCAGCCCACACGAGGGACACAGGGAGGTGGGACCCCGAGACCCGCCAAGGCCAGAGAGGGGAGGCTCAATCCTCCTGGCAAGCAAGCAAGAGAGGCAGAGTCTGGTCTCCAATGTAAGGAGAGGCGATACGAGGAACCTGTGGGCCTGGGAGACAGGTACAACGGTGCACTGCCCAAACCCTGAGAGGAACAAATAGAACGAAATAGGGTCGAGGGGGCTTCCCCCACATCATATCCCAGAATTCAAACACTGATCGCCCAACAACCGAAGGAGAGCTTAGGGAGGCAGCACCGAAGCATGAAGATAAGGGGCCTGGGGATGTTCAGGAGCAGGCCCCTTGCACGTGGAAGCTCAATGGGTGAGATACATTCGGAGGAGACTGGAGGGGGTCAAAAACCGCAGTTAATGCTACAGAACTCGGCTCCTGCCTATCGGCTAAACTGCAGGAGCCCGCCCCACAGGAGCTTTATAGAGAACCAACAAAAGACATCAGATAGTCCAGAATTGTGACCATAACTAGGAGGGTCTCAAACATTCTTACGGCGGCTCCACGGACTTGGTTTAGTCATGTCTTCAGTGAGGGTAAAAAAGACAGGAATTTAAAGGACATGCTAACCAAGCTCCCGGCGGAAAGTGGAGGAGAGGGGCAGGTATTACCTACCACGCAAATGGGGCAGGAATCAGATACTGCTGAAGAGCCGGTCACGCGCTCTTTCTTGGAAATGTTGTTCAATATGCTACGAGAGGATTTGCAGACTCTCAGAGGGGAGTTCTCGAAAGAGCTAAAAGAGATCCGACAGGATGTCGATGCAGTGGGGGAACTAGTGGCAAGTATCGAGGACCACAAGCTGGCCCGCGACGAGGAGGTGGAACAGCTACAGCAGGAGGTCGTTCGACTACGGGCCCAGCACATTGACATCCAGGCACATGCCGAGGATTTGGAAAACCATTTTCGAAGAAATAACATTCGTATTAAAGGAGTCCCGCCCAAGGAGGAAGGCTCAGACCTCTCGCTGTATCTACAGACCTCTTCAGAAATATATTGGAGGCCCCGCCAGATTTGAAATCAAAATAGACCATGCACATAGGGTGGGCCTGCAAAGAAGATCGCCTGCTCCCCCACTAGACATTTTGGCTTATCTCCCAGATTTTCAGTTAAAAGAACAAATTTTACGAAAAGCTAGGGATAACCAGCCTCTTAACTACCAGGGTCACTCCATTGCTCTTTACCAAGACCTGGCTATGATAACGTTACAGAAAAAAAGAGACTTCTGGCCGGCTACGACGCACTTGCGTAACCTTGTGATCGCACACTCATGGGGACACCCCTTTAGACTGATCTTCAGATGGGAGTGCAAGCTGCACCAACTTAGATCGTTACAGGAAATGTGCTGTGTCCTTGGCATCAAACACCCTCAATAAAAGGAACCCGAGAGAGGTGGGGCCACGGTACCTCGAGATCGATGGCGGCGGGCCCGAGGGGGTCGACCCATGAAGCATAAGGCGAAACCAGACCCCACAACGATAGTGCAGGAGAGACAAGCAATTTTAGAGACATTGTCTAACGAGAAACTCTCCAAAGATGGCACTTGAAATTTCAGGGAACAGATAAGTGGACAGAGCTGGACTTGGAGGGTGGCGGGAGAGGCTCCTGGGAGCGGGGAAGGAGCTTATCGGCCGCATAATGCACCCAACTAATTTGTTTACCAGAGACGCGCAGACTCGACCAGTGGGTCCTGGACTAAATGTTTTTTTTTTCATTTCTCCAGTTGGGGTTAGGGAGGTCTTGGTTGGGAACAAGTATTCACAGAAAAGGGGCAACAGAGGTAACACACGTTCAAAAAAGGGGAAGTGCGAAACTCCAGAAAAGGTGAGAGGAGAGGAAATAGCGGTCCATCGATAGCTCAGCTTAGCTGCACATAATCCCTCTCAACATGTCAAACTACATATTGAAGATCTTTACTGTTAAATTGAAAGGCCTTAACAACCCCATTAAGAGGCGGGCCATCCTTTCATATTTAGAAAATCCTGAAGCAGATATCAGACCCATCTCTTTTCTAAAGATTGGCACCGCCTACGGTCGCGAGCCTTCCCCCAACAATTCTTCTCTTCTACCCCAGATAAGAAAGCGGGAGTCGCTATCCTGATTGCTAAGCGCTTTAGAGGGGAGGTGAGAGACAAGGTGGCGGAAATAAAATGGAGACTATTAGTTTACACATTTTATGTAGGGGGTCATTCTATGGTGATAGGGTCGATTTACGTACCTAATTCGGGACAGTAGTGCTTTCTGAAGCCAGCAATATCAGATGCCATGAGTTCACAAACAGGTATGACATTGGTGTGGGGTGACTTGAATACAGTCATGGATGCGGCTAAAGATAGATCGGGCAGTCGCTTCACCCAGACTGGAGAGTTATCACGGGAAGGGGTAAATGGCTACATACCATGGGGCTAGTGGACCTGTGGAGAGAGGCGCACCCCCAGTCGTCGCAATATTCATTCTTTTCTCACGCTCATGGAACCTATGCACGCCTTGATTATTTATTAGGCATGAAAGAAATTAGCAGGGTGGTAGGAGAAGTGGAAATAGAACCAGCGGCGCTCTCTGACCATGACGCAGTGACTATCACCTTACAGCTGCCACCAGAACAGAAACACGTTGGGAACTGGCGTTTGAGAGAAAACATGCTGTTAGACTTGGCATCTTTTGGCGTGTTTCCCCTGACTTTTTGCTTTCTGACCTCCCGGTTTTGACTCTGTTTTTGCTGGTGTAATGATTCTGTGCACTTTCCTCACTGCTGTCCAGTGGGAAAGTGCAAGTGCTCCTGTATAAAATGTGTTATGGATTGGTGTTTCCATGATTGGCCTATTTGGTTTATGTGTCAGTCCCTTGTAAAGTGCACTGCGAGTGCCAGGGCCTATAGACCAAATGCTGTTGGTGGGCTGCAGCACTGGATTGTGCCACCCACGCAAACAGCCCGTAAAGTGTAACTCGGGCCTGCCATTGCAGAGCCTGTGCGCAGCCTGGGGCTGCCATGTCGACTTGGCAAGTGCACACACTTGCAAGTCCCTAAACCTTCCCTTTGCTACATGTTAGTCACCCCTAAGGTAGGCCCAAGGTACCCCTGTGGGCAGGGTGCGTTGTATGCGAAAGGTAGGACATGCCCGGGTGTGTGTGGCATGTCCTGATAGTGAATTACAACCTAGTTCGTTTTTCACTATTGCAAGGCTACCTGTTCCCACTAGGCCAGAACGGGCAGTTTTGATTATTACAGCTTATAATCCTAACTGACCCAGGGAACATGGTAGAAATTCGAGTTTAGTATGCCTGGACTCAGAATGATAAAATGCATCTTTTAGTGAAGTTGGTTTTAACATTCTGTGTTTGAAAATACCACTTTTAGAAAGTGGGTATTTTCTTGTCTAACCATCCAAGCCTGCCTCTGCGAGGTTGTGTATTCCTTGTCTGGAATGTGAGTGACAGGGGCTGGGGGATGCCAGGAGACAGGGTGAGTCAGCACAGGGCTGAATAGCAAGATCTACATGTAGATGGGTGGGAGGGGTCGCACCTGGGCCCTGAATAGGACAGTGCCTTCCCTCCACAATGCTGGCTCCACCTCCTGTGGTGCGTCTGATGTCCCTGGCCTACTCACTGAAAGAAGGGACGGAGACTTGTCAACAAAGTGCTCCAGAACTGGTTTGGACTAGGCAAAGGCCTCTCTGCCTTCAGAGAACAAAGGAATTTGGGATATAAATATTGGGGCCCTGACCCCATGAATTTAGATCTCGCTGGAATCAAGGAACCTGCCAAGACGAAGCGCTGGAAGAGCTGCCAGGAGGAGTACTGCCCCTTTGCTGTGTTGTTGCTTTGTTGGGTTGGCCTGCAGCTGCTGCTTCTGCCTTGGGCAGTGAAAGGACTGGACTGAACTTTCTACAAACTTGTGCTGAGTATCTCCAAGGGCCTGGAACCGAGCTGGCCTCCTGTTAAGAAGTCTCAGGGACTGCAAAGACTTCACAAGCCTCTGGGTACCGCTTCTGGAACGCTGTTTCAGTTGCCACAGAGGAAGGGAACCGTAACCGACTCCGTCAACCGAATCCATCCCTGGCCGGTGACCTGTTTGCACCGCAGACCGCATCGCCCGCTTCGCATCGCAACCCTGGTCTCACCGTGGGCGACGTCCGACGCCGTCAACACCGAGCCGCTGCTTGCACCGTGACCTGTGGGCACCGCAGTTCGCATCGCATCGCTTCACTGAACCAGCCGGACCCGACCGACGCGGTCGCTGCAACTGGCTCAAGAGTCGTGACCGCATCGCATTTGGGGCACCGCTCGCACGCCTGCGACGCACCGCTCCGACTCGCACCGCTGTCCGACGCCAGCTCCCGCACTCCGGCTTGGTCGCCTGCATCGCAACCTGTCAGCACTGCATCGAGCATCGTCTCACCCTGCATTGCACGCCTTGGACTCACCGACTCCGTCTGCACGACGCTCATCGAGCCGCTGCCTGCACCGCATCGAGGGACACCGCACCTTGCATCGCTCCGTCTTGCACCGCAACCGCGACGAACGCCGACCGGCTCGTACACTCTGTACCAGCCACAACGAGAAAGGTACTGTAACCGAGTCTGTTCATGACTCTGCTGGCCCGTATCGACGCGGTCGGCTGGAACTGTTAGACTCTGTGGTTTTCAGCATCGCGGTAGGCTCGGACGGAGCTACCGACTCGCATCGAACTTTGTTTTTGGACTATTCCTGCAAAGAAGAAGTTACCTTATCAAGCATTCATTTTTAAAGTATAGTATTGTGGATTTTTGTCGTAATTGGTCTTGTCTTGAGTATATAAAATATTGGTTATTTTTCTAAACTGGTGTGGTGTCCGTTTGTAGTGCTTACACTGTATTACTGTTGGTTATGTGCAAATGCTTTACACACTGCCTCTGAATTAAGCCTGACTGCTCGTGCCAAGCTACCACGAGGGTGAGCAGGGGTTACTTCACGAGTGTAACACCCTTACCCTGACTAGGAAGAAGGGTCCCTACTTGGACAAAGGTGCAAGCCCTTGCCAACTAGAGATCCCATTTCTAACATTGGTTGTCAGCGGTGAGGATAGGACTTGTGTTTGCACTTGACTTACAGTGATTGGTGTGCACTACTACCATATCGCAGAACATTACGTACCACATACTGGTTCTTTTTCTTTTGGCCTATTTTTGATCTTGCCAGTTTTCAACTCACTACTTTTGTCATGCCTGACACAGCTGCATCATCCGTTGCATCTCTGGAAATTATCTTTGAGGAGGATAGGTTGGAAACCTACGCCGTAAAGGAACTACGAGCAATTTGTAAAAACCTGAAAGTCCAAATTAAAGGCCTCACAAGGAAGGAGGAGCTACAGAAGGCGCTGAGGGCCTGGGTAGCAGCCAGACATGCCAGTGGGCAGCCTGGTAATCTCAGTGAGGAGGTGGAGGAGCCTATTTCCAGGGTGGATGTGCTTTTGGGTAGGGGGAACCCGCCAGGTCAGGCAGCAGCAGTCTGTCCCCAGAGGAGCTGGAGGACAGGCGGGAGGCAAGGCAGTTTGAGCTGCAGAAGCTCAGGCTGGAGAGTGAGCGGGAGGAGAAGAGATTGGCCATAGAGGAGAGGAAGATGCTCTTAGAGCACGAGAGAGAACTAAAGGAGCTAGAACTTAGGAGTAAGTCAGGCTCAGATGGTGGCAGCAATTCGTCCAGAAAGGCAGACAGGATTGTGCACATTCCCAAGAACGTAGGCAAGGAGTTCAAGAAGGGGGATGACATACAAAGGTGGTTTCAGGGTTATGAGGCAGCCATACACATGAATGGGGTCCCTGAGGAGAATTGGGGAGCAGGATTGTGGCCACTTTTCCCTGAAGAAGCAAGGGATGCTCTGATAGCTTTGGGTAAGGGGTATCACCTCACCTATGCTGACATGAAGGATGCCCTTCTCACGAAGTATGGTCTTACTCCTGAAAAGTACAGGGATCAGTTCAGGTCCAGTAAGAAGTCTGATGCCAACACTTGGTTGGAATGTGTGGATGTGTTCTGCAGGTCTCTGGATGGTTGGGTGAAGGGCAGTAGTGTAACAGATTTTCAGGGGCTCTACAACTTGATTGCATGGGAGCACTTGTCTAGTCTATGTTTTGCAGATCTGCGCCAGCACCTAGTTGATAGTAAGCTAACTGACCCCAGGAAGCTTGCTATAGAAGCGGACCGCTGGGTGAGTACCAGGGTCCACAAGAAAGCGTTTGGGGGAGACTCAGCCAAAGGTGGGCAGGGTCCCCAGCAGAAAGGTGGGGGGACAAGGGTAAAGCACAGGAGTTCTCTAAAGGGCCCCAAACTAGTACCCAGGGTAAAGGTTCCCAGCCCCCAGTGATAAGAAGAAAGGGGTCTCTACAGGGAAGCCTGTTGAGACCGGCCCCCGCAAGTGTTATGTATGTGACCAGGTAGGTCACTTCAAGGGGACCCCAAGTGCCCGAAGGGGACACAGCCACCCACCGGTGGACAGTCCAAAGTGTTGGCTAGTGTAGCGCTTGGGGAGGAGGGGTGCCCACAGGAGGGTGGGGATCCCGCAGAAATGACCCTTGTCTCACTAGGGGACAGTGAGATGGTCCCAGGAAACCAGGTGCCCCTAACACAAAGAAATATAGCACCTGGGTGACCATTAATGGGAACAGGGTAGAGGCTCTCAGAGACACTGGAGCCAGTGTGACCTCAGTCCGGTGTCACCTGGTGTCTGAGAAGCAAGAAGTCCCGGGGCATTCCACCAAGTAGTTGCTGTAGACAACTCTGAGCGCCAATGTATGGTGGCGCAGGTTCCCTTTGAATGGGGGGGGTCTCAGGTCCCTTGAGGGTGGTTGTGAGCCCTACCATGCCTGTAGATTGTCTGCTAGGAAACGACCTCGGAGCAGTCCTTATGGAAGGAGGTTGAGCTCAGGTCTCACTTGGAGATGCTTGGGTTGCCAGAGTGGGCATGCGTGTCTACTCGGTCAATGGCAGCCAGAAAGGGTGATCAAGAGGACTTGGAGCCTGGAACAGTGGCCCAAGTCCCTGCCAAGAGAAAGGGCAGGGGGCGCGGGAAACCGGCCCTCGAAGTTCCCACGGACCGGGAGGAGGCGGACCTCGAGGGGGACGCCCCGGTGCCTACAGGGGAGCAGGTAGCCGAACTGGGAGACATCTCTGAGCTGACCCATTGGCAGCAAGAAGGGGGTCCCACCAGGGAGGAGTTCTGCAGGGAGCAGAACAAGTGCCCTACTCTGGAGGGTCTGCAGCAGCAGGCTGCAGACCAGGCAGCTGGTAATCAGTCCGGGTCACATCTGATCTACTGGGAGAGTGGTCTCCTATACAGTGAGCCTAAGGTTGCTGAGCCTGGGTCAGCCCGTGTGCTGGTGGTACCCCAGCGCTTCAGGACCTTCCTACTGGGTCTGGCTCATGACGTGCCTTTGGCAGGACATTTGGGGCAGGACAAGACCTTTGACAGGCTTGTCACCCACTTCTTTTGGCCCCAAATGCGAAGGCAGTCAGATGCACACTGTAGGTCTTGCCAAACTTGCCAGGCAAGTGGGAGGAAGGTCAAAGCTCCTCTCCAACCTTTTCCTGTTGTTGGAACACCCTTTGAAAGGGTAGGGATGGATATTGTGGGGCCACTGGATCCCAAGACAGCCATGGGCAACAGGTACATCCTGGTCTTGGTGGACCATGCCACCCGGTACCCAGAGGCAATCCCTCTCAGGACAACGACGGCGCCAGTGGTGGGCCGGGCGTTAATGGGGATCTTTTCCCGTGTGGGATTCCCCAGAGAGGTGGTTTCTGATAGGGGGACCAATTTCATATCCAAGTATATGACATCCCTGTGGAAGGAGTGTGGTGTAACCTACAAGTTCACCACTCCTTACCACCCACAAGGAAACGGTCTGGTGGAGAGATTCAACCAGACCTTGAAAGGCATGATCAAGGGTCTAACAGAACCCATGAGGCGTAAGTGGGACGTCCTCTTGCCATGCCTGCTCTTTGCATACAGGGAGGTGCCTCAGAAGTCTCTTGGGTACAGCCCCTTTGAGCTCCTGTATGGCCACCCTGTCAGAGGACCTCTGAGTTTGGTAAAGGAAGGCTGGGAGGCAGCTCCCAGGAAAACTCCCCAGGATGTATTTAGCTACATGCTGGCCTTTAGAAACCAAACTGCCCGCTTCAGGAAACTCGCTCAGGCGAACCTAGAAGCAAGCCAGGAAGAAATGAAGAGATGGTATGACCAGAATGCCACTCTGGTCGAATTTCAACCTGGGCAAAAGTGCGGGTCATGGCCCCAGTGGCACCTTGTGCCTTGCAGGACAAAAGGACTGGGCCATATGAGGTAAAGGAGCGCAAAAGTGACGTCACCTACCTGGTGGATTTGCAGGCTCCAAGGAACCCTTTGAGGGTCCTTCACGTGAACCGCCTCAAGCCCCACTTCGAGAGGTCCGAAGTGAGTATGCTCTTGGCGACAGATGATGGGGTGGAAGAGGAGAGTGAGCCTCTCCCTGACCTCCTGTCTACCAAGGAGCATGATGGGTCAGTAGAGGGTGTGATCCTCTCCCCTACTCTGACTCAGGAGCAGCAGGAGGACTGTCGCCAGTTGTTGGGACAGTTCGCCCCACTGTTCTCTCTGACCCCCGGTGTTACTCACTGGTGTACCCATGACGTGGACACCGGTGACAGCCCTCCTGTGAAGCACAAGATTTACAGGTTGACTGACCGGGTCAGAGCCAGCATCAAGGAGGAGGTCTCTAAGATGTTGGCGTTAGGGGTGATTGAGCCCTCCCACAGTCCTTGGGCCAGCCCAGTGGTCTTGGTCCCAAAGGCTGCGGCGCCCGGTGCCACTCCAGAACTCCGGTTTTGTGTGGACTACCGTGGGCTCAATGCCGTCACCAGGACTGACGCGCACCCCATCCCCAGAGCTGATGAGCTCATTGATCGGTTGGGAGCTGCCCGGTTCCTCAGCACGTTTGATTTGACGTCTGGGTACTGGCAGATTGCCTTAACCGATGGGGCCAAGGAGAGATCAGCATTTTCAACCCCAGAAGGTCATTACCAATTCCGGGTGATGCCCTTTGGGTTGAAGAATCCCCTGCCACCTTTCAGAGGTTGGTCAATCAGGTGTTGGCCGGGCTGGAGGATTTCAGTGCCGCCTACCTGGATGACATTGCTGTGTTCAGTTCCAGCTGGGAAGAACATTTACAGCACCTTGAGAAAGTGTTGAGGGCTCTGCAAGGTGCAGGCCTCACGATCAAGGCCAGTAAGTGCCAGATCGGGCAGGGTTCTGTGGTGTACTTGGGACACCAGGTAGGAAGCGGCCAGGTGGCGCCCCTACAACCCAAGATTGACACCATTCTGGCTTGGGAGCCCCCCAAGACCCAGACAGAGGTGAGAGCCTTCTTAGGTCTCACCGGCTACTATAGGAAATTTGTTAAGGGCTATGGCACCATTGTTGCCCCCTTAACAGAGCTGACCTCTAAGAGGCAGCCCAGGAAAGTGATCTGGACTGAGTCCTGCCAGAAAGCTTTTGATGCCCTGAAGGCAGCCATGTGCACGGCGCCCATGCTCAAGGCACCTGACTTCTCCAAAGAATTTGTCGTGCAGACTGACGCTTCAGAGCATGGTGTGGGAGCGGTGCTCTCACAACTGAACGAAGAGGGCCTGGATCAGCCTGTAGTCTTCCTTAGCAGGAGACTACTCCCCAGGGAACAGAGGTGGAGTGCCATAGAAAGGGAAGCTTTTGCTGTGGTCTGGGCGCTGAAGAAGTTGAGACCATACCTGTTTGGGACTCACTTCCGGGTTCAGACAGACCACAGGCCCCTCAGATGGTTGATGCAAATGAGGGGTGAGAATCCAAAACTGCTGAGGTGGTCCATCTCCCTAACAGAGCTGACCTCTAAGAGGCAGCCCAGGAAAGTGATCTGGACTGAGTCCTGCCAGAAAGCTTTTGATGCCCTGAAGGCAGCCATGTGCACGGCGCCCATGCTCAAGGCACCTGACTTCTCCAAAGAATTTGTCGTGCAGACTGACGCTTCAGAGCATGGTGTGGGAGCGGTGCTCTCACAACTGAACGAAGAGGGCCTGGATCAGCCTGTAGTCTTCCTTAGCAGGAGACTACTCCCCAGGGAACAGAGGTGGAGTGCCATAGAAAGGGAAGCTTTTGCTGTGGTCTGGGCGCTGAAGAAGTTGAGACCATACCTGTTTGGGACTCACTTCCGGGTTCAGACAGACCACAGGCCCCTCAGATGGTTGATGCAAATGAGGGGTGAGAATCCAAAACTGCTGAGGTGGTCCATCTCCCTAAAGGGGATGGACTTTACGGTGGAACACCGTCCTGGTACAGAACACGCCAACGCAGATGGTCTGTCCAGGTTCTTCCGCTTAGTGAAGAGAACTCCCATGGGGTTGGGTAGTTCTCCCTACTTTCAGCTGGAGGGGACATGTGTTAGACTTGGCATCTTTTGGCGTGTTTCCCCTGACTTTTTGCTTTCTGACCTCCCGGTTTTGACTCTGTTTTTGCTGGTGTAATGATTCTGCGCACTTTCCTCACTGCTGTCCAGTGGGAAAGTGCAAGTGCTCCTGTATAAAATGTGTTATGGATTGGTGTTTCCATGATTGGCCTATTTGGTTTATGTGTCAGTCCCTTGTAAAGTGCACTGCGAGTGCCAGGGCCTATAGACCAAATGCTGTTGGTGGGCTGCAGCACTGGATTGTGCCACCCACGCAAACAGCCCGTAAAGTGTAACTCGGGCCTGCCATTGCAGAGCCTGTGCGCAGCCTGGGGCTGCCATGTCGACTTGGCAAGTGCACACACTTGCAAGTCCCTAAACCTTCCCTTTGCTACATGTTAGTCACCCCTAAGGTAGGCCCAAGGTACCCCTGTGGGCAGGGTGCGTTGTATGCGAAAGGTAGGACATGCCCGGGTGTGTGTGGCATGTCCTGATAGTGAATTACAGCCTAGTTCGTTTTTCACTATTGCAAGGCTACCTGTTCCCACTAGGCCAGAACGGGCAGTTTTGATTATTACAGCTTATAATCCTAACTGACCCCGGGAACATGGTAGAAATTCGAGTTTAGTATGCCTGGACTCAGAATGATAAAATGCATCTTTTAGTGAAGTTGGTTTTAACATTCTGTGTTTGAAAATACCACTTTTAGAAAGTGGGTATTTTCTTGTCTAACCATCCAAGCCTGCCTCTGCGAGGTTGTGTATTCCTTGTCTGGAATGTGAGTGACAGGGGCTGGGGGACGCCAGGAGACAGGGTGAGTCAGCACAGGGCTGAATAGCAAGATCTACATGTAGATGGGTGGGAGGGGTCGCACCTGGGCCCTGAATAGGACAGTGCCTTCCCTCCACAATGCTGGCTCCACCTCCTGTGGTGCGTCTGATGTCCCTGGCCTACTCACTGAAAGAAGGGATGGAGACTTGTCAACAAAGTGCTCCAGAACTGGTTTGGACTAGGCAAAGGCCTCTCTGCCTTCAGAGAACAAAGGAATTTGGGATATAAATATTGGGGCCCTGACCCCATGAATTTAGATCTCGCTGGAATCAAGGAACCTGCCAAGACGAAGCGCTGGAAGAGCTGCCAGGAGGAGTACTGCCCCTTTGCTGTGTTGTTGCTTTGTTGGGTTGGCCTGCAGCTGCTGCTTCTGCCTTGGGCAGTGAAAGGACTGGACTGAACTTTCTACAAACTTGTGCTGAGTATCTCCAAGGGCCTGGAACCGAGCTGGCCTCCTGTTAAGAAGTCTCAGGGACTGCAAAGACTTCACAAGCCTCTGGGTACCGCTTCTGGAACGCTGTTTCAGTTGCCACAGAGGAAGGGAACCGCAACCGACTCCGTCAACCGAATCCATCCCTGGCCCGTGACCTGTTTGCACCGCAGAGCCGCATCGCCCCGCCTCGCATCGCAACCCTGGTCTCACCGTGGGCGACGTCCGACGCCGTCAACACCGAGCCGCTGCTTGCACCGTGACCTGTGGGCACCGCAGTTCGCATCGCATCGCTTCACTGAACCAGCCGGACCCGACCGACGCGGTCGCTGCAACTGGCTCAAGAGTCGTGACCGCATCGCATTTGGGGCACCGCTCGCACGTCTGCGACGCACCGCTCCGACTCGCACCACTGTCCGACGCCAGCTCCCGCACTCCGGCTTGGTCGCCTGCATCGCAACCTGTCAGCACCGCATCGAGCATCGTCTCACCCTGCATCGCACGCCTTGGACTCACCGGCTCCGTCTGCACGACGCTCATCGAGCCGCTGCCTGCACCGCATCGAGGGACACCGCACCTTGCATCGCTCCGTCTTGCACCGCAACCGCGACGAACGCCGACCGGCTCGTACACTCCGTACCAGCCACAACGAGAAAGGTACTGTAACCGAGTCTGTTCATGACTCTGCTGGCCCGTATCGGCGCGGTCGGCTGGAACTGTTAGACTCTGTGGTTTTCAGCATCGCGGTAGGCTCGGACGGAGCTACCGACTCATACGAACTTTGTTTTTGGACTATTCCTGCAAAGAAGAAGTTACCTTATCAAGCATTCATTTTTAAAGTATAGTAGTGTGGATTTTTGTCGTAATTGGTCTTGTCTTGAGTATATAAAATATTGGTTATTTTTCTAAACTGGTGTGGTGTCCGTTTGTAGTGCTTACACTGTATTACTGTTGGTTATGTGCAAATGCTTTACACACTGCCTCTGAATTAAGCCTGACTGCTCGTGCCAAGCTACCACGAGGGTGAGCAGGGGTTACTTCACGAGTGTAACACCCTTACCCTGACTAGGAAGAAGGGTCCCTACTTGGACAAAGGTGCAAGCCCTTGCCAACTAGAGATCCCATTTCTAACACATGCTCCACAAACATACAGTGGCACAACAACTCACCAAATGTATTCAAGATTATTTAGAGATAAATGATTCCCCAGATATCTCCACTTCTACCTTTATGGGAGGCTTTGAAGGCGGTGGTGAGAGGCGAGCTTATAGCTCTATCTGCAGCGGATAATAAAGCGCGTAAAGAAAAAAGGGAGCAACTGACTACACAAGTTAAAGAACTTGAGATGGTACATAGTCGTACTGGGGCGCTGTTAGAAATGGGGGTCTCTAGTTGGCAATGGCTGGCCACTGTCCAAGTAGGGACCCTTCTTCCTAAGTCAGAGTGAGAGGGCTACCCTCTTTAATACCCCTGCTCAACCCTGTGGTAACGTAGCACGAGCAGGTAGGCTTATCTCAGAGGCAGGGTGTGAAGCATTTATGATCATACACAGTAACACAATGAGGAACACTACAAAGGGACACCACACAAGTAGTTATTATAAAAATAAGTATCTTTATATAAAGGCAGATTTATCACAAGACCAATAACTGTAAAAGCCACAATACTGTCAAAGATAGGATAGCTGTTGAAGGACTGTCAAAGATAGTTCAGAGGTTGCAAAAATAAGGTTCAAATTCAAGGCAGTGGTCTCTGCGACCCTTTCTCTCATAAGACTGTCAAAAATAGGATGGCTGTTGAAGGACGGTCAAAAAATAGTTCAAAGGTTGCAAAAATAAGGTTCAAATTCAAGGCAGTGGTCTCTGCGACCCTTTCTCTCACAAAGTACCTGGGTTTAGTAGCAAAACCAACAAAGTGTCGCAAAGAAGTTGTAGCGATGATTCTCGGCACGCGAGGCCGGCGATGCGTTGAAATCCTTGCCGCAAGGGAGGATGATGCGCCGATCTGCGGGATGCGTGCGGAGACGATGCGACAACTTCTGCACGCTGGACCGCCGATGCGATGACTTTCTTGCCGCGTGGGAGAAGTCGATGCGGTGATCCGGTTGCGCTGTGCGATCGTGTTGCGATGCGAAGACAAGACGCTCCGCGAGGGAGCGACGAAATCCGGTGTGATGCGATCAAAGTGGCGAACGCACGGCGTCCGCACTGCGATGTCTCGAAGCGATGATTTCTGTCAGGGTTGCGAGTGCGCGGCGACAGCAGCGCGATGATCTTTCCAGCGCGTCTCGGCTGCAGCGGCTCGCAAAGGGGCGTCAGCGATGGTTTCGGGTTGCGGGCCCTCGGCGGCAGCAGCGCGATGATTTTCCCAGCGCTCTCGACTGCAGCGGCCCGCAAAGATGCGTTAGCGTCGATTTCTTACCCTCTTCTCTCTGATGCAAACTAGAGGCCCTGGAACTCACAGGAGCCTCCTCAGCAGATAGCAGTCCTCGCAGGGAGGAAGCAGGAGGTTGGTGGTGGAGTCTGTTGTGCCTGAGACTCCAGCAGGAGGCTAGCTCTTTTCCTAGCCCTTGGGTGATTGCTGTACAAAAATAAAAGTTCTCTCAATAGTTCCTTTTCCTCTTCTTCAAGGTCCAGTGGTCACTGCTGCAGGCCAGTGCAAGAAACAACACACAAGCACAAGGACAGTCACTTCCTGCAGATTCCTCCAGTGGCACGGACAGAGTTTCCTCTCCAGATCCCAAAAGCAATACAAAAGTAGGGGTTTGAGCACAGATATTTATACCCCAAAAGCCTTTGATCCTTGAAGCTACCAGTCCCTGAACCTAGCCAGAACCAGTTCTGCTCAGGCCTGGAGCACTTTGTTTACCAGGCTGCATCCTTCCTTTCAGAAAGAGGGGGTCTGCTAGCAGACACACAGTGGGAGGTGGAGCCAGCATTCACCTTGCCAGGCACAGCCCTATTCAGATCAAAGAGCCACCCCTCCCCACACTCTAAATGCAGATCTCTCTATTCAACCCAGGTCTGACTCAGCCTGTCCTGCCCCTCTAAAACCAGACAGCCAATACACATAACGGCAGAGCACACTGGAAGGCTTAGGCAAGAAAATACCTACTTTCTAAAAGTGGTATTTTCAAACACAGAATATAAAAATAAACTTCACTAAAAGGTGTATTTTAATATTCTGAGCTCAGGCATACTAAATTCGTTTTTCTACCATGTTCCTGGGGTCAGTTAGGACTATAGCATGTAATAGTCAAACTGCCCATTCTAGCCTATGAGGAACAGGTAGCCTTACAGTAGTGAAAAACGAAATGGTGCATAATTCACTACCAGGACATGCTACACACACCAAGGCATGTCCTACCTTACACATACAATGCACCCTACCCGAGGGGCGACTTACAGGATGCCAAGGGAAGGTTCAGGGGCTGGGAAGTGGGTGCACTTCACAGCCAAGATGGCAGTTCTGGACTGCACACAGACACTGCAGTGGCAGGTCTGAGACACACTTTAAAAGCTGCTTCTGTGGGTGGCGCAAACCAGCGCTGCATGCCCACCAGCAGCATTTGGTTTACCAGCCCTGGGCACACACAGGCCACACTACTAGGGACTAACAGGTAAACCAAATAAGCCAATAAGGGATATACCAATTCACATAGACATATTTACCAAGGGAGAGCATATGCACTTTAGCACTGAACAGCAGTGGTAAAGTGCCCAGAGTCATAAAACCAACAGAAACAGGTCAGCAAAAATACAGGAGGCAGGCAAAAAGTTTAGGGGTGACCCTGCAAAAAGGGCCATTTCCAACACAACCCCCTTCCAGCCAAAACGCAGGGTAGACCAATCACTACTTTGATGGGCTTCCCTGCTTCGGGCGATAGAACACGGAACTGGCCCGCAACTGCAGGGGCATATGCCAGCTCTACTCCAATCTGAACCCTGGTGGATCCCTCTGTCCACACTCCCAGGGCCCACTAAGATAACCAATGGGGAACTCTGCCCCTCACCTGTGGACACCACCTGTGCAGCACCTAACCTTAACTGGCCCCCAGGTGTGTCCCAACAGATAAACAATAAGCCACAGTCGCCACTGACAGTAGTCAGGGATGAGACCCAGGCCTTATACCTCTCAGGGCTCACTAAGGCAACCAATGGGGAACTCTTCCCCTTACCTGTGGACACCACCTGTGCAGCATCTAACCTTAACTGGCCCCCACGTGTGTCCCAACAGATAAACAACAAGCCCCAGTAATCACTGACAGTAGTCAGTGATGAAATCCAAGCCCTATACCTCTCAGGGCTCTCAAACTTTTGTGGCATCAGAGAGTGAGGGGCAGTAACCCCAGGTGCCTGGCACCTTTTGTACACTCTCCCTCCTGTCAGGTCAGGCAAAGCACCCGGACACTGACCCACCAGCCCTGGGCCTGTACCCAGCGGCTGGGCCAGAGACTGGGGTGGGCTCTCCCACACCCGGTCCTCCTCTTTGGGGCTCGGTACCCTCCCACCTGGAGCGATACCCCCTTCCAGAATTGTCAGGGCACCTGAGGCAGGTGTCCTGCATAATTCGCCCACCAGTTCAGGGGTTCTATCCTGCAACTGGTATCCCAGCATAGGGTCTGTACCCTTAGACTGGGCGGAGGTCAGGGGTGAGGCTGCCCTCTCCCCGCCCCCTTTACTGGGGCCCGGCACCCTCCCACCTGGAGAGGTGCCTCCATAACACAAACCGGGAGGGGCACTGTTAGCAGTTGCCCCTTCCTCCAGATCAGGGGGACACCCTGAACCTGGCCCCCCAACCTAGGGTCTGTACCCTTGGGCTGGGCCTGTGCCTGGCAACCCAGGACTTCTGGGGGCGTACACCAATTCCCCCAAGGAAAATACACTCTTCCACTAGTTCAGGGCCTTGTCCCTGCAACTGATCCATCAACCTGGAAAAACCCTCAGGTGGTACTGGGGTCAGAGGCGAGGACTCCCTCCCTCTGCACCCCCTTCCAGCATACTGCACCCTCCCACCTGGAGTGGTGCTTTTAGAAAAGAACATGGTCGGGACACTGCTTACAGTTGTCCCTTCCTCCAGGTCAGACAACACCTGGACCTGACTTACCATCCCAGGGACCAACCCCTGTGCTTGAACAACTGCCTGGCCAACCAGGACTTCCTGGGGAGCACACAGGCCCCCCTCAAGGGAAACACACCCCTCCACCAGTTCAGGGCCTGGACCCTGCAACTGACCTACCAACCGGAAAAAACCCGCAGGTTGCACCGGGGTCAGAGGCGAGGACTCCCTCCCTCTGCACCCCCTTCCAGCATACTGCACCCTCCCACCTGGAGTGGTGCTCTTAGAAAAAATGGTCGGGACACTGCTTACAGTTGTCCCTCCCTCCAGGGCAGACAACTCCTGGATCTGACTTACCAACCCAGGGACCAACCCCTGTGACTGAACAACTGCCTGGCCAACCAGGACTGAAGTGGTGTCACCATGGTCACTCCTAGGGGGATCAGCCCTTCTGACTGGCCCCTGACCCACTGGCTCTTCCACTGGGGACTCCTTCCCCCTTTCATCCCTCAGACTGGACTTCCGTACCCTCCCCCTAGGAGTGGCACTGCCAGGCACAAGAACTGATGGAGGCCTGACTACAGGCACTCCCAGCTCACCTAACACTGGGGTACCCCCCACAATGGACGGTCCATCCAGACAGACTAGGCTCCCTACCTGGTGTTCCCTCATGGAACCATCCAGTCCTGGGGACTGAGGCTGGGGCACTTTGGGACCTATCCCAGTCTCACTCCTGCTCCCACGAGACAGGATGTGAGGCCCTACAACCTCCTCACAACAAGGGGACCCAGCTGTAACACTCCTAACCTTTCCCAGCACTCTGGGTTGGAAAACTTCTGAACCACTTCTCTTAGGGTCATTCCCTAATGCCTCTACAGAGCCTCTGGTACTCACCCAGAGGTCTGCCTCCTGCGCAAGTTCCCTAGGATCAGAGAACTCGCACTCTAACACATGTTGGTTTAGCTCTGGAAAATAGGAACTCACAATATGCTCTCCCACAATTGGATTACACAGTTCCACGCAGGTGCTAACCTTTACCTCACAATCCAGTGTCTCACACACGTACCCCACACCACTCTCTTGAAGTGGGCGAGACATTAACTGACTGTCTCTATCACTCAACCCACACTCTTCTGGGCGGTCCTCACACTCATACACCAGGACTTCAACCACGGGGAACCCCTCTCCCTGCACCTCTCATCCAGAGTCGGTAGAGTATCCCTCCTTTCACTAGGACTATGGGCCCCTGCGCTAGTTCCCCAATCCACCTCAGGGCCACTGCATATTAATGGGGCTACCTCATATCCTTGAATCCCCTGGTGTAGATCAACCCCCTCCTTCAAGTCAGGTGCTACATCTCTGGGTGGGGGTACTACACTGTCATCACTATACACTTCAATTTTGCTGCCACCACTGGACCCCACCCTCTCTGGGGAATCCAGACAATTAAAACTGTGCTCCAGGGGTAACCTACCCTCTTGAGCTAACTTCTCCTTTTCTGCTATCTGCGCTCGGTGCGCCTCCAGCTGTGCAATCTCTATTTGGAGCCTCTCCAATTCCAGCTGGTACTCCCTCTCCCTCTGTCTGTCCAACTCCTCTGGGGACCATGAAGGGGATTGGGCACTACCCTGTGCACTAGATCCAGCAAGGGACTCCCTACCTATGGGACCTTCCCGCCTGTCCCCCAACTCCTCTGGGGACCATGAGGGGAATCTGGCACTACCATAGGCACTAGGCTCATCAAGGAACTCCCCACCTATGAGATATTCCATAACACTTTCTTCCTCCTCTTCAGACTCTCTAGAGCCACCCTCAGACCAACTACCCTCTGGGTAGGTGTACTGGGACTCCAAGAATCTCCATCTGTCTTGTTGCCAAAGTCTCAGGGATGTCTGCAGGGATAGCTGAGTCTCCTTCCTACTCACTGCTAAGCCCCTCTCCTCACAGAACCCCCTTAGCTCCTCTAGACTGTAGGTTAACAGATCATCTATATAAAAGGTAGGTCTCATTTCAGTAAGACCCATTGTAGCAATAACTGGCAATATCAATAATAACAAAAATAGGCTTGCCCGTTGTAACAATCACGGGCAATATCAATAAAAGATAGAAGAAACTTCTCAAGAAAATGTATGCGGGTAAAAATCACCGGCAATATCAATAAAACATAGGCTTGCCCATTGTAACAATCACGGGCAATATCAATAAAAGATAGAAGAAAACTTCTCAAGAAAATGTATGCGGGTAAAAAATCACCGGCAATATCAATTACAATATAGGATCCAACAATTCTCAAAAATGTATGCGGGTACTATTACCTGGCAATATCAATAAAACATAGGCTTGCCCATTGTAACAATCACGGGCAATATCAATAAAAGATAGAAGAAAACTTCTCAAAAAATGTAAGCGGGTGAAGAATCACCGGCAATATCAATCACAATATAGGATCCTAAAAACTCTCAGAAATGTGCGTGGGTGAAAAATCACCAGCAATATCAATCACAATAGGGGATCAAAAACTTTCAATAAATGTGCGCGGGTGAAAAATCACCGGCAATATCAATCACAATACAGGATCCCAAAAACTCTCAGAAATGTGCGTGGGTGAAAAATCACCAGCAATATCAATCACAATAGGGGATCAAAAACTTTCAATAAATGTGCGCGGGTGAAAAATCACCGGCAATATCAATCACAATACAGGATCCCAAAAACTCTCAGAAATGTGCGTGGGTGAAAAATCACCAGCAATATCAATCACAATAGGGGATCAAAAACTTTCAATAAATGGGCGCGGGTGAAAAATCACCGGCAATATCAATCACAATATAGGAGCAAAAAAAACAATTCTCAAAAAAAATGTATGCGGTACGTTATGGTCTGCACTCACTAGTAGTGTACACTATAATTACTGTATGCGATCATAAATGCAAGTCCAGATCCTCACCGCTGACCACCAATGTTAGAAATGGGGGTCTCTAGTTGGCAATGGCTGGCCACTGTCCAAGTAGGGACCCTTCTTCCTAAGTCAGAGTGAGAGGGCTACCCTCTTTAATACCCCTGCTCAACCCTGTGGTAACGTAGCACGAGCAGGTAGGCTTATCTCAGAGGCAGGGTGTGAAGCATTTATGATCATACACAGTAACACAATGAGGAACACTACAAAGGGACACCACACAAGTAGTTATTATAAAAATAAGTATCTTTATATAAAGGCAGATTTATCACAAGACCAATAACTGTAAAAGCCACAATACTGTCAAAGATAGGATAGCTGTTGAAGGACTGTCAAAGATAGTTCAGAGGTTGCAAAAATAAGGTTCAAATTCAAGGCAGTGGTCTCTGCGACCCTTTCTCTCATAAGACTGTCAAAAATAGGATGGCTGTTGAAGGACGGTCAAAAAATAGTTCAAAGGTTGCAAAAATAAGGTTCAAATTCAAGGCAGTGGTCTCTGCGACCCTTTCTCTCACAAAGTACCTGGGTTTAGTAGCAAAACCAACAAAGTGTCGCAAAGAAGTTGTAGCGATGATTCTCGGCACGCGAGGCCGGCGATGCGTTGAAATCCTTGCCGCAAGGGAGGATGATGCGCCGATCTGCGGGATGCGTGCGGAGACGATGCGACAACTTCTGCACGCTGGACCGCCGATGCGATGACTTTCTTGCCGCGTGGGAGAAGTCGATGCGGTGATCCGGTTGCGCTGTGCGATCGTGTTGCGATGCGAAGACAAGACGCTCCGCGAGGGAGCGACGAAATCCGGTGTGATGCGATCAAAGTGGCGAACGCACGGCGTCCGCACTGCGATGTCTCGAAGCGATGATTTCTGTCAGGGTTGCGAGTGCGCGGCGACAGCAGCGCGATGATCTTTCCAGCGCGTCTCGGCTGCAGCGGCTCGCAAAGGGGCGTCAGCGATGGTTTCGGGTTGCGGGCCCTCGGCGGCAGCAGCGCGATGATTTTCCCAGCGCTCTCGACTGCAGCGGCCCGCAAAGATGCGTTAGCGTCGATTTCTTACCCTCTTCTCTCTGATGCAAACTAGAGGCCCTGGAACTCACAGGAGCCTCCTCAGCAGATAGCAGTCCTCGCAGGGAGGAAGCAGGAGGTTGGTGGTGGAGTCTGTTGTGCCTGAGACTCCAGCAGGAGGCTAGCTCTTTTCCTAGCCCTTGGGTGATTGCTGTACAAAAATAAAAGTTCTCTCAATAGTTCCTTTTCCTCTTCTTCAAGGTCCAGTGGTCACTGCTGCAGGCCAGTGCAAGAAACAACACACAAGCACAAGGACAGTCACTTCCTGCAGATTCCTCCAGTGGCACGGACAGAGTTTCCTCTCCAGATCCCAAAAGCAATACAAAAGTAGGGGGTTTGAGCACAGATATTTATACCCCAAAAGCCTTTGATCCTTGAAGCTACCAGTCCCTGAACCTAGCCAGAACCAGTTCTGCTCAGGCCTGGAGCACTTTGTTTACCAGGCTGCATCCTTCCTTTCAGAAAGAGGGGTCTGCTAGCAGACACACAGTGGGAGGTGGAGCCAGCATTCACCTTGCCAGGCACAGCCCTATTCAGATCAAAGAGCCACCCCTCCCCACACTCTAAATGCAGATCTCTCTATTCAACCCAGGTCTGACTCAGCCTGTCCTGCCCCTCTAAAACCAGACAGCCAATACACATAACGGCAGAGCACACTGGAAGGCTTAGGCAAGAAAATACCTACTTTCTAAAAGTGGTATTTTCAAACACAGAATATAAAAATAAACTTCACTAAAAGGTGTATTTTAATATTCTGAGCTCAGGCATACTAAATTCGTTTTTCTACCATGTTCCTGGGGTCAGTTAGGACTATAGCATGTAATAGTCAAACTGCCCATTCTAGCCTATGAGGAACAGGTAGCCTTACAGTAGTGAAAAACGAAATGGTGCATAATTCACTACCAGGACATGCTACACACACCAAGGCATGTCCTACCTTACACATACAATGCACCCTACCCGAGGGGCGACTTACAGGATGCCAAGGGAAGGTTCAGGGGCTGGGAAGTGGGTGCACTTCACAGCCAAGATGGCAGTTCTGGACTGCACACAGACACTGCAGTGGCAGGTCTGAGACACACTTTAAAAGCTGCTTCTGTGGGTGGCGCAAACCAGCGCTGCATGCCCACCAGCAGCATTTGGTTTACCAGCCCTGGGCACACACAGGCCACACTACTAGGGACTAACAGGTAAACCAAATAAGCCAATAAGGGATATACCAATTCACATAGACATATTTACCAAGGGAGAGCATATGCACTTTAGCACTGAACAGCAGTGGTAAAGTGCCCAGAGTCATAAAACCAACAGAAACAGGTCAGCAAAAATACAGGAGGCAGGCAAAAAGTTTAGGGGTGACCCTGCAAAAAGGGCCATTTCCAACAGGCGCCTAGAGTCTGGCACCAGTTGAAAGCAGCACAATTAGCGGGACTAGATCTAGATAGAGCTGAATACGCTGTGTTAGGCTTAAAACATTCCTACTACATAGGAGGGGCAAGACTGGGCCCCTGCTGGCAGGTAAGCTTAGAGCCCGACGACAACAAACAAAGATCCATTCTCTCAAGGGGCGCAGTGGGGAGGAGCTCACAAATGACGAAGACATAGCACAAACATTCCGGGACTTTTATGCGGAACTATATCAGGGGGAGGCCCTAGCAGAACACCACATGTCATCATACTTAGAAGGAACTCACACGTCCAAGATAACTACCGACCAAGCTGACTCCCTTGATGCTCCTATACGGATTGAAGAGGTGATCACGGCGATATCACGCCTTAAACCTCTCAAGTCGCCGGGCCCAGACGGATTCTCAGTGGCTTTCTACAAGACAGTCTGCCAACTCTTAGCTCTGATACTGACACGATTATTTAACTCCTTTGGGGGGCCGGGATCGATCCTCTCTAACATGTTAGCGGCGGCAATCGTGGTCCTACCCAATCCTGGGAAGGACAAAAAACTATGCGGCTCCTACCGCCCCGTATCCCTTCTCAATGTGGACTTTAAATTGTTCACGAGTATTTTGGCTACAAGACTACGCCCACTGATGCCAGCTATCATAGAGCCGGATCAAGCGGGATTTATCCAAAATCGCCAAAGCAGGGATAATACCAAACGGATCCTTCATTTATTCTATAAGGCCCATCATACAAATCTAGACGCACTCTTACTGACGGTCGAGTCTGAGAAGGCGTTTGATCGGGTGGATTGGGGATACTTAGAATGAACGCTGTTCCACTTTGGCATGGGGGATCGATTTCGATCGTGGGTGGCAAGTTGCTATAGCTTCCCCACAGTTTCAATTAGGGCTAATGGTATCTCCTCTCGCACTTTCTCCATTCAACGGGGTACCAGGCAGGCGTGTACTTTGTCGCCCCTTCTGTTCGCCCTTTACATTGAACCACTAGCACAAAGGGTTAGAGATAACCCAGATATTAAAGGCATTCCATTTGGAGTGGAAAACCACTCAATTAGCTTATTCGCTGATGACATATTAGCATCACTTGAGACTCCGGAGAAGTCACTCCCAGCTTTTCTAGAGGAGCCAGAGACTTTTGGTCGGGCCTCTGGTTTCCGGGTAAATGTAGGTAAGTCACAGGCCCTCAGTCTATCCAAGATGCTCGGGGGCTTGGCGATAGTGGGAAACTGCTTCCAGGTGGCCCAGGCAGCTGAGTCTATCCCGTATCTGGGGATTGAGTTGGCCTCAACCATCAAGCAAACGGTCACGTTGAATTACGCCAAATTAGCTCGACAGATTAGGAAAGATTTAGATGACTGGAGACATCACCACCTGTCACTCTTGGGTCACATTGCAGCCATTCTAATGTCAACTCTACCTAAATCATTATATCTGTTTCAAACATTACCGGTCTCCACTCCTAAGGGAACCCTCACCTCACTACAAAAGGACATACTACACTTTGTGTGGGCCGGAAGTCGACCGCACAAGCGACAGGAATTAGGCCCGGAAGATGGGGGATTGGGGATCCCAAATTTAATGGACTATTTTCGAGCGGCTCAGATGCGATATCTGGTGGAGTGGAGCAGAGATGAGTCAGAAAAACAGTGGCTGTTTCAGGACAGGGAGATAGCAGGGCTCCCCCTGTGGAAGGTGCCTTTTCTAAAGAAAGTAGATAGGCCGCAGAGTCTTCTGAGGTCACCCATTGCAAAGACGGTGATCGAGGTGTTGGACGGGGTGGCCACTAGAAGGGAACTCACGATGTTTCCCTCACCTATGACGCCACTTTTTGAGAATAGGGATTGCTCCCCGGGTATGGAGGGCAAGGCATTTGCAGCATGGCATGATACGTCATGCAGGGCAGCAGGACATATGTTCGATGTTGAGGGTATTATTCCATTTCTACAACTACGACAGGAGTGCACATTACCAGAATCAGAATGGTTACGCTACTTGCAGCTTAGACACTGGCTGCTTCATCCCAGTACACATCCACAAGTCAGCCGCCGGTTAACGTGATATGAAAAATGGCTGGTCACAAAACACAATGACAAGAGACTGATCTCTGAACTATATGCTATGCTTCGTCAACCGGCCCCCCTGCAACCCACACCCAGCCAGAAATGATGGGCAAAAGAAATAGGGAGGGACCTATCGAGTAAGGAATGGGGAGAAATTTACTATAGGGCCAAAAACACAGCGCGTAACACTCCCAGTATAGAAACTGCCAATCAAAATAGCTACTTATTGGTATCTGACACCAGTGCGCCTTAACAAAGGAAACTCAGATGGTAGCCCTAATTGTTGGAGGGGAGGTGGGGAGGTGGGGAGGATGGTAACCTCTTACATCTGCTGTGGGATTGTCCTGTCTTGACATCTTATTGGCCCCAGATATTAGACGAAATAGATCAGCAATTTGATAAACAGATCCCAAGATTTCCTTCATACATAGTATTGGGATTGCCCAACCCCTTAGCATTCCCACTTAAATCTCGTAGGGGGAGACAGATGGGACTGGCTCTGGGGGCCGCGCTCCAAGATATTCTGACACACTGGGGGACGCAAACAGTACCCACGTACCTAGGCTGGCTCCATAGAATATGGTACATCCTTGGGATGGAGCGAATAAATGCCGCTATTGCAAACTCCAAATCCACATTTAAAGAAGTGTGGAAACCACTCCTCACCCTCCTGTCAACGGAATTCAATGAAATCACTTGCCCGAAATATCTTCGCCTTCTTCAACTAACAAATGCAGAATAATTCCCCCAACCAAAACTGGAACTTAGCTTAGAGATACCTCTGTATACCAGAGTTACAATTACAGTTTGTAATGAGAATACTGGTATGGGGAGGGGGAGTTGGGGAATGTTTGATTTTTCTTTGCCTTGTTTTTCTCCCTCACATATTTTGGAATAGCACCACATTACATGTAATATATCGCTCATCATGGAATGTAACCGCAATGGAAGAAGGAAGTAAGTGGTGTAACAGATGTATGTTGTATTTTATGAACTGTGTGGTGCTCATGGCAACTGAGACCATACTGATAATAATAATAAAAGAGTTAAACCTAAAGCTTCACGTATTGTTCATAAGACACTATACAATACTGGCCCAAGAGGAAGGAGAACATTTTTCATTGGTATATCTCTTTCTGGCATCTCCTCTCTGCAAACCTAAACCGTGTGGTTGTTCCAAAATACCAGAAGGCAAGGTGGTGGGGTAGAGCTTTTTCAGTCGCTGCAGTCAAGCTCTGTAATTCTCTCCCGTTATCTGTCACCCACCTTCAGGCTCATGCCCCTTTTTGGAAAGCTTTGAAAACTTAACTCTTCACTCTTTAAGTGAATTTCAATGATTCTTGATGGTTCTCAGCTATTCCACTGCTGCATTTCTGTTCTGAACTAACCCTTCTTTAGCGCCTTGATGCCTTTGGGCATTTGTTCACGCTCCTATAAATCTGATTAATTTCAATCATGGTAAAATGAATGATTCCATATTTATCATGACAATGTTGATAAAAAAAGTCACACAAATGTCTTTTTACACCTCAGACACTCTTCTCAAAGCAGCAGTTATTTCATCTGGACACTAAGGCCCTCATTTAGGGTTTGGAGGAACAGACGTCCCACAATAAAAGACCAGCGCTACCACCATACCAAACCTGCACTTCCCCCCTTCAACCAAAGGCTGGAGAACTGCTAGGTTTATGACGATAGAGTATCAGGAGGCTAGGCTCTGCCCTCTGACACCTATGAACCAGCGGTCCATCAACCACAGGGCCACCGGGTCAATGTATTGCAAAGCCAACCATATTTAGGTTTCATGGTTGTTAACTATAGGCAGTTCCTCTCTGGGCTGGAGGAGGTGACTGTCTCCTCCATCCTGGAGGCCCGTAGACCACCCACCTCGTGGACTTAAAAGAATCTCAGATAAGCTGCATCTCTTTTTAAGTTCCAACTTCTTGAATCCTGAAGGGATACATACATAACAAAGAGCTTTTCAACCTTCAGGTGGAGACTTGACTTTAGCATAAGCTTATCATGGCTTGTCTCCTGTAACCATTCCTTTGCTCATACTGAAAAATCCAACTGGTGATGTGATCACATTATTCCTTCAAGCTACTCCTAGCGTTTTATGTGAAATATCGAGTCACTAACCTATTCCAATTTATCTTCACCTTGAAGAAGTTTCACACAGACGAAACACGTGTCGGCTGTCAGCTTTTGTGTATGAATTTCCAATCAAGACTTGTGTGAACACTTGGGTCTAGGGTGACCAACCGTCTGTACATTTCATGGATCGTCCATGATTTGGATCTCACATCCGTTGTCCATGATGATCCCTTTTACGGACACCTTTTGTCCATAATTTTGGGCATTGAAGGGAGCAGCACTGTTCCCCTGCCAGAAGCCTCAGGTCCCTGATGGGGGCGCCTCGCCCTCTGAGCACAAGACCAGCCGCACTCCGCCCATTGTCCTTCTGTATGCCGGCTGATTGTCACATACAGAATGACAATGGGCCAGTCTGGGCTGTTACAGCACGTGGTGGGTCTGCTCCAGCCTCAGTCTAAGGCAGGACATTCCGTTTTAACAGTACATAAAGAAAAATGTTGCACCTAACCAGATGCAAGAAATGTAGAGACTCCAGTTCATGAAAAGAAGCCAGCGAAAGAAGTTAAAAAGAAGGGGTTATAGTTCTTTCACAGTCTCCACATTTTAGAACTGACGCATTTTCAATATTATATACAATGAAGCCATACTCGCTGCTTTTTATTTTATGCAACTAACAACCATTAACATAGCCAATAGTCCTGGATTGTTGTAGGTGTATTTGTTACTTGTTGTATTATATATTTGGATGCAATAACAGAAGTAGCAGAATACCAGTCGGGCGGCACACCATGCTAAGCACAGATTTTTAGCTTACGTGTTTTAAGCCACACCGTTAATTACATTGGACACACCCTTTGGAGAGACCCCCAAGTTTTTTCAACCTGCTTAAAGCCCTGGAAACAACACCATGTCACTGTCACCTCACGTCCTGACACTGTGCATCATGCATGACTCATGACTTCCAAGTTCTCAGATTACCTAAGTGGAGTGGCATAGTGAACGCTCCCCCGCCCCACCCCTTGTGAGGATGGAGTTCTTGATGGGCATCTTCTATCTGCAACTCTGCAGACAAAGGCTCAGCTCATAATTAATGTGAAAAGGTGGGCGAGTGAGAAAGTGAAGGGATGGGTGAATGGTTGGATGGATTAGTGAAAGGATGGATGAGTGAAAGGGTGAATGGATGGATAATGAGAGAAAGGATGGGTGGATGAGTGAGTGAGTGGACGGATGGATGAGAGAAAGGGTAAATAGATAGATGTATGAGTGGAATGGTGGATGGATGGGTAAAAGGGTGGATGGATGAGTGAAAGGATGGATGGATGAGTGAAAGGGTGGATGATGGGCGAGTGAATGGGTGGATGGATGAGTGAAATGATGGAAGGGTTGATGAATTGATAAGTGAAAGGGTGAATGGATGGATGGATGAGTGAAAGGGTTGATGTATGGATGGATAAGTGAGTGAAAGGGAGAGTAGAAAGGGCAAAAGGATGGATGGATGACTGAAATGGTGGATGGATGGATAAGAGAAAGGATAGATGGATGAGTGATAGGGTCAATGGATGGATTCATGAGTGGATGGATGGGTGAAGTGAATGCTAAGTGAAAAGGGGATGGAGAGAGAGAAAGGGAGGATGGATAGATGAGTGAAAGTATGGATGAATGATTGACAGGATGGATGGGCAAGTGGGTGTATGGATGAGTGAAAAGAAGGATGTAAGGATGGATGAGTGAAAGAATGCTTAGATGAGTGAAATGGAGGGTGAAGAACTGGAAGAAAAGATGGATGGATGAGTGAAATGGTGAATGGATGGACGAATGGATGGATGAGTGACTGGGTGAATGGATGGATAGATGAGTAAGTGAAAGGGTGGCTGGATGGGTGAAAGGGTAAATGGTTGGATGGATGGATGAGGTGGAAGGGTGGATGGATGGATGAGTGAAATGATGGATGGAAGGATAGATGATGGATAGGTTTGGAAATGGTTGAATAGGTTTGGATATGGATAGGCACATAGATGGAAGGACAGAATGAATGGTAAAAGGCTAAATGATGGATGAAAGAATGAATGGATGCCACACACCCAGGTGACTCAAACCGCCATCCCAAATCGACACATGATGTCAGGCAGCAAGCATGGAACTTTGGCTTGAAATGCTCCTTCTGCCTGCCAGAAAGCAGAAACTAATTCCTTGTGCTGTGGTACCACAAGAGATGTTCCACTGTTGTGCCGCTGGCCGGCACTGCTCCCATGCCACCGGGAAGCAGCGTGAGCAGCCCTCCACCTACCCCGAGGCCATGAGAGATGCGTGAGGGCACGGCTCCATGCAGCCCTTCTGCGGGGAAAGGTGGGCAAGACAACATAACCTGCACTTGCAGATAACAGCGCCGACGTGACTCGAGCCCCTTCCACCACAATTTTTTTTTCTTTTAGAATTTTGCACCCATAAGAATATTGCGCCCGGGGCAACTGCCCCACTGGCCCCGCCCACGCTATGCCACTGCCTACCAGTATGGATGACATCTGACTCTTACACCTTGTAGCCTTCATTGTCTTAAGTAACATTTCCTAAACATTGACTTTCACATTTATGAGTCATTGTCTCTATATAATATGTGCGTGATGTAACGCACTCCAACACCCTGCCGTACATACTTCGGATGAGTAGCACTATAAAAGAAATTAAATACACATGAGAGAGGGTCTATGTGAAGATGAGGGGCACTAGCGGAGGGTGGTAGCAAGGCCGGACTGGCCGTACCCGGCATCAGGCGTTTCCCTGGGAGGCTGGAAGGGTGGGGGGGCGGTGTTGTTACTGGGGGCTGGCACTGCAAAGTTCCTTGTATATTCAGCAGTTTTCAGGCAACAATAAAAGTGTCACGATAACTCTGGTGACTAATTTACCTGCTGGAAAGAGATGGGAGTTTTGTTTAGTGGCAGTTTTGAATCATCTAAGGTAGCATAAAGGGTTATAATATGCCTGCTGCAAAGAATGTATACCATCCATATCAAAGAAAAGTATTTTATGTGCAGAGCTCGGTGGGTTACTGCTTTTGTCACTGAGATTCTTTTGTTACTGTGCAGTTCATAAGTTACATACATAATCTAGCACAGTGAGCTATGAACTGCCATCAAAGAGATGCATGCAAGCTGCATGGCACAGGTTACAAAGTTATGTTTTATTCCCAGTTTTTCTTTATCCTGATGTTTCTAAAAAAAGGTTTGTTTGAGTAGTAATACATTCTTATCATTAAAGTCAACGCTAACTACTGTGTTATGTTCTGAATCCTGAGTTTGAGCTTCTTCAGACCACACACTCTTCCAAAATTCCTACCAGTATGGGTGATGTGCATCCTACACCTTGTAGTCCCCATTGTAAATTTTCTATACACTGATTTACACATGTATGATTCATTGTCACTGTATGTGTGTGTGATGTAAAGTGGTCTGGCACCCTACACAGGTATGAGAGGCGCTATAAAACAAATTAAATACATGTGAGTGAGAGGCACTGTTGGTGATAGTGAGGGAATCATTGAAAAGCCCCATCAAAAATTGTCGTATCCTGGTTCACAGTAAAGTCATAATTTATTATGCTTTAGAAGCTAATACAATTGATATATAATGACAAATGTGTTGTAGAATGCACCATGTTTTCCCAAATTTTCTTGGGGGTGCGAAAACAAAGGCTGGAAGCTGTCAGTTTGTTTATAACACACAACCTTTAAATATCTGCAAATGAACTGTGCAAATGTTTCAAAACATATCAGCAGTTAGGAAACCACAAATGAACCACTTGTTTGTAATTCAGAAGTGTGCTGGAAACAGAGTTTTAATAGGATCAAAACAATCAAGACACTTTACTTGGTGATGTTCAAATGATACATATTTGCCGAAACCACATTTCCACACATTAGTAATTGTGCGCTATATAGTTTTATCAGTAAAACTGCATGTTGGCATTTTACTTCCATTCAGTAGAAAATGTTCTGCATGTAAAAGACAGTGCCTCCTTCTGCCCTACAATTATGCCTTAACAGTTTATACAGTGTTTTGTCTGTAGCACACTTCTGTGCATCAATGAGAATCTGCAGTTTACAGCTCACAGAAATGAAACCGCCCAAGCAGTATACTATTTCCAAAACACAGGTAAAATAAGGAGGGCTGATATATGGCTAGCCACTAGCCAGGTTATTTTGTACTAATGTCAACCCCTATCTAAACACTCTGACCCACAATAATACTGTAACGCTCAGCAGTGTGCAGACTATTATAGCTCATGCAGGTTGGTTAATAGCTCCCTTTTCCTGCTTAAAGCTCTTACCTTCACACACTACCTGTCCGCTATGGGTCTTATCCATTACTCAGTACTGTATCAGCCCTTATGCACGTCATCACCAGCAGAATAGAAATGGAATGCTTGAAGCGATCTGACACATAAAGCTGGCCACTCGGAGGACTGCACTCTAGTCCAGCACTGCAGGCCCCAATTAGTTACATCCTATGCGTGCCGCTTTACATCTCACAATGGCACTGATGTGTCTGTAAAACGTACCTTTTGTCCCGAAGTTTTGTCCTCAATTTTGACCTTCTGTCCTGAATTTTTGTCCTGAATTTTGATCCTTTGTCCTGAATTTTTACACTCAACGTCCTGAATTTGCATCCATGCCAGTTGGTCACCCAGCTTGGATCACTGTATCAATAAATTATCTTAGCTATTGAACCAGTTGGGGTTGACTCATCTATGCAACTACGTGGACTACCTGTTTGTTACTTGTGCTTCGATGGGATGTATGATGTATTCACGCATGCGTTTACAACGCATGCCTTTACAACGGGGGCAATACAACGATCGCGTCGTTACCATGCGTTCCATTACAACGCAAGTCGTTACAACGACTTGCTTTAGAGAAGCGCTGGAGTTTGGAATAGTATATTTTACTATTCTAACTCCAGTCTGTGCAACAGTAGGGAAGGTGTTGGATTTAAAATCCAACAATGAGTTCCCTAAAGCAAGTTGTTGTAATGATTTGCGTTGTAATGGAACGCGCTGTAATGAAACGCATGGTAATGACGCGTTCGTTGTAGTGCCTGCATTGTAATGGCACTGCGTTGTTCTGACATTGTTGTAAATGCTGTTTCCCGCATCGATTCCATTGCATTTAGTAACGATAAATGGTGAAAAATCATCGGAAGATTTATTTTCTAGGCGCTGTGTAGTGTGAACACAGGGTAAAACACGAAACTGAAGACGGACTTTACAGCCTATCTGGGATGCACTGAACAAGTGAGACCAATCTTCCATTGCTAACATGCATAGATGGAAATACTGGGGCTCACCACTTGTCCTTCGTACAGATGTGGTCTTCCGGTTCTCATCTACGGGGTTGATGCCTTGCCAGGGACCCTTAGAAGTCGTGGACATCACCACACAGTTGAATCATTCACTTTGTATATTTGGTTTGTTGACCACAGAGACGACCCCGCATGATTCACTCCCCAATACTCCAGGAAATATCGGCCGGGGTTTGTCGGCTTTTAATCAATCAGTTAAATTGGCGGATTCCATAGCACATGTTTAAACCTCTTCATCAAGCGAGCTGTTACTTCTGCAAGTAAGATCCGTTTGACGCCAGATGCCCCGCACGTCTGTTGTTTTCAATGTATGTTTCTCGTGTAGGTGGAAGAAAAGCGCGTATTTGTTTTTCTTCGCACTTTCCATCTACTTCCTTGTTATGTGCTCAGTTGCTGGTACACCATAGTCCCCACTGGTATATCTTGGCAGCTTTCCTTCTGACGTCTTCGGATCAGCAAAGACCTATATTACTTCAGTGCAACAGCTTAAGCTAGGACCGCTGGATTATGCAGCAGTGAAGGACCGAAGTTTGCAGCAGTGTGACTAAATTATGTGGCTTGAAAAGTAAATTCATCAACAATTCACAACTTTATCTGGAGTAGAAGCTCAGAAGCAGCATTTTATTTACATTGTTCTTTTTTATCTCCGAGAGTAAAATAGATTTTGTAAGACAAATAGGACACTCAAAAGAAAGTCCGCATACATGAACATGTTTCTTGTAATGCATAACCGATTTCCTAGTGTTAATGGTAAACGTTAGAAATAACGTGGTTTATCAACTGAAATGATGAAATAGCACATTCAAAATAAATGCATTTTAACAAAAAAAAGCAGGAGTTCTTTAAAAAAAAAATTATGACAATGGAGAATTGTGGGGACTCGTGTGCAGGCATACACGGAAGTGATAATGCTGACTTCAATTTGGATTCCTACAATGAAAAACAAGGCCACATTTTCATAAAAACGTTTTTTAAAAATCAATAGCAGTGCAAGTGCAGAACCCGTGGATTTTGGCAGTTTTGGAGCAGTTTTCCGGGACTCGTGTATTGTACCGTTGAATGAAGATTCTGTCATGGGCCACCTATGGGAGTAGAGAGAATGGGCCATGGAGGTGGCTGAGAAACAGGAGGAAAGTGGGGTCGCAGGTGAATATTACACTCTTGACCCCTGTGAATATTCCTATTTCTTCAATAAAAAGAAAAGGTGGGATAAGAGTAAACTCGTTGGTTATATATTTTGTTACATACACACAGAATAGAAAATGTATAAAATTGCGGTTAAAGCATTTCTGAATATGCTTTAGTCACTAACTTCAGTTTCTTGAGTAAGACCCAAGGCATGTCTAAACTGATGTGTTTTCAGGAGTTTCCTAAATTTGAGAAGCTTTGCTTCAAGTGGAAGTGTAGAGGAAAAGAGTTCCAGAAGACAGACTCATGAATGTAGAGCATTCTGCCCCCCCCCCCCGCTCCCACCCCCCTGAATGATTACATCTCGTCGGGTGGCCGGAGCGATTGATTTGGGTGGCTGACGTTAGATGTCTGGCCAGCCTATAAGGAGACCTCAAGCCGGAGAAAGATATTAGTGCTTACCCATGAAGTTCCTTATGAACAAGGTACAGAGTTTTAAATTAGACCTGCTGTTTGATTGGGAGCCAATGAGGAGAGACATCAGAGTGGGTGAGATATTCTCTGTGTGCTTCTGACTAAGAATGAAATCAGGGACATGTTTCTGCCCTCTGTGGGGTTTTCACATTGTCTTGTCTGGAAGATCTTTGTAGGTTCTTTTCAGTATATGATTCTAGAAATGACTACTTCTAGAGCACAGGTAAAGCTTGGGATAGGAGCAGTTGAGGTAGGATTCTGCAAAGGACCCAGGGATGGCAGGCGGCATTTTTTGTGACATTATTTAGCGGAGGAATCAAGGACAAGATTAAACCAAATATGGCTCCAAGGACATATACCTTTTTGAAAGAATGTATAGAGGAAGAATGTAAAGAGCATGGCAAGTCAGATGGGAGTATTGCTATTACACCTGTGCTCAGTTTTGGAGAAAAAAGACAAAACCAATTATGCTCCATCCAACTTTGGAATTACTATTGTCTCTCCAGTAGCTGTTGACAATTCACTGGGTTAATCGTTATTCTGAGGGGTATGTGGGTGTCAACAACAAATATGTTGCTTTCCATGTTATAACTGACAAAAGAATCAGACACGGGTACCTTCTATGCCTTAGTGTGTTACTGACAATGATGATCTTTGAGCTACCCTGTGATGATTTGAGAAATGGACAGACAGGAAGGAAGAAAGCCAGTTTTACCTGGTGAGACTTATCAGACAGGAATTAACTAAACCGCCTCCGGGTAGTGCCATTGAGACCACAGTAAATGACTAGCTGATCTGGTCAGTGTGACTGCTTCCCCTGCGCAGCTCCACCATTGAGGTACTGCCCTCTGAGCCAGAGCCTTCATGCCAGGTAGGTGTTCGAGCCCCTCCTCCACCCGGACGCTCCTGCCTGTGCCTCATCCCTGGTGGTCCAGTGGGAGACAACTCTGCTGTTCTGCTTTCTTCTGTGCCCTCAGTGCCCTTCTTCTCTTTTTTGCTCTCTCTTTCCTCTTTTTGCTCTCACATTTCTCTTTTGCCCCCTCTTTCTCTTTTTGAACCTTTTGGCTCCTTTTTCCTTTCTCTTCTTTACTACTCTCCCCGCTGCTGCTGCCCCCGCAGCCCCTCCCCCCTCCAGCGTGTCCTTCCCGCTCCCGCCTCCCAGCTGACCCCCTACTTAATGGTGGCTGCTGCGTGGCAAGAAGAGCAAGAACACTGACCTGGTCAGTGTGACTGCTGTCCCCCCGCACAGCTCCACCATTGAGGTACTGCCCTCTGAGCCCAGAGCCCCCATGCCAGGTAGGTGTTCAAGGCCCTCCTCCACCCACAGGCTCCTGCTTGCGCCTCATCCCTGGTGGTCCAGTGGGAGTGCACTCTGCTCTTCTGCTGTTCCACTTTCTTCTGTGTCCTTTTTCTCTTTTTTTCTCTCTCTCTCTTCTCTCTTTGCTCTCACATTTCTCTTTTGCCCCCTTTTATGCTCTCTCTTCTTTACCGCGCTCCCTGCCGCTGCTGCCCCCGCAGCCCCCCCTCCATCATGTCCTTCCCGCTCCTGCCTCCCAGCTGACCGCCCTCCCCCAACCCCTACTTAATGGTGGCAACTGTGCGGCCGCGCCTCTGGCGCGCCAAAAGCAAGCCCGTCTGTGCCCGTCCGCAACACAACCGTGACCAGTGCCAAGGACCCTGGTCTCCCGACCCGCCTCCATTACGACTCCAGCACCCTCCGCGCTTTCAACCCCGGACGCAGCAACAACTGCCAGCTGTCTACGCCAAGCAACACCCAAGGCCCGATCTCCTGCTGACACTGCCGCAGTACCTTCACCCACCTCCGAGCCCCAGCAACAGCCCCCAGCCTACCGAATGCCACCGCACACAAACCACTGAACTGCATCCTCCTCAATGTGCGCTCCCTACACAGGCACGGCATAGAAATTTGGGACCTCCTCAACACCCACACGCCCAACGTCGCCTTTCTCACAGAGACCTGGACCAACGCCAACTCTGCACCTGACATCGCAGCCGCCATTTCTGATGGATACAAGATCCTAAGAAAAGACCACCCCACCCGCCCAGGAGGAGGCATCGCCATCGTCCACAAAAGCTCCCTCCGCATGACAACCACTGACCTGGACGACGCCACGACCCCCATCGAACAGCTCCACTTCCAGATCCAGACCAACCCCAAAATGACTCTCAGGGAACCCTCATCCACAGGCCGCTTGGGTACGCACTCCTTTCACCGACACCATCGTCCGACCTCATCACACCCCACGCCCTCGCCTCCAAAGACTACATCCTACTCTGAGACCTAAACTTCCCGCAGGACAACCATGACGACCCCAAATCCACCGCCTTTCTAGAGAACCTGGCCAACATAGGACTGAAGCAAGTTGTCACTGCCCCCACGCACACAGCAGGACACACTCTTGACCCCATCTTCGCAGGAGGAAACAGCGTTTCCTACAGTCACACCACGGAACTTCTTTGGACGGACCACCACTGCATCCAGTTCTCCTTTAGAAAGCCCACCATACATAAGCACGTGCTCCTCCTCCCCCGCAGAAGCTGGAACAAAGTCACCAAAGAACAGCTCACCTCTGCCCTCACAAGCACTCCACCTCCAGCAACGCCAGACGCCAACACCACAGCAAGCAACCTCCACTGCTGGATCACTAACTGCGCCGACACACTCGCCCCCCTCAAGAAAGCTAAGGGACGACACTACAAGAAAGCAAGCTGGTTCACCCCTGCACTCCAAGAATCCATCCGCTCTTGCCGATGACTTGAAAAGACATGGAGAAGCAGCAAAACCCCTGAAACATGCACCGCCTACAGAACAGCCACCACAGCACACCACCAACTCTTCCAAGAACATCCTCCAAGACAAAATCCTCACCAACGCTCACAACTCCAAAGAACTCTTCTCCATCATCCAGGAATTTGCCAAACCCGGCAGCGAAACAACAGACGTCCAACCCTCCCAACACCTCTGCAACAGACTCGGCTCTTTCTTTCACCTCAAGATTAAGACGCTCTACGACAACTTCAACCAAGACCTCTGCACCGCTTTAGCCCCCACACCCAGCGACGCCACCCAACAGACCCTACTCACTTGGACCCCGCTCACGAGAGAAGACAGCTTAAAGACCATGAAGAGCATCCACTCCGGAGTACCCTCATACCCCTGTGCCCCCCCATCTTCCACAGGGCTACCACGGCCATTGCACCCGAACTACACCAGATGATCAACTGCTCCCTCCAGACTGCCACATTCCCCGATGACTGGAAGCACACTGTAGTCAACCCCCTCCTGAAGAAACCCTCTGCAGACCTGACTAACCTCAAGAACTTCAGGCCCATCTCACTGCTTCCATTCGCAGCCAAGGTCATCGAAAAGGCCGTCAACACCCAGCTAGCAAACTTCATTGAGCCAACAATGTCCTGGACATCTCCCAATCCGGATTCCGCAGCAACCACAGCACCAAGACCACTCTTCTCGCCGCCACCAATGACATCTGCTGCCTTCAACACCATCTCCCACTGCACACTAGCCACCAGACTCCACGACGTCGGCATCCAAGGAAATGCCGTAGACTGGACACGCTCATTTCTCACAGGCAGAACTCAGCGAGTCAGACTCCCGCCCTACCTCCCAGAACCGACAGAGACCAGTTGTGGAGTACCCCAGGGATCCTTCCTCAGATCCACCCTCTTCAACATCTACATGGCCCCCCTCGCAACCATCGTCAGAAACCACGGGCTCAACATCGTCTCCTATGCCGATGACACCCAGCTAATCCTCTCCCTCACCAGGGAACCCAACATCACCAGGCACAACTTCCAAGAAGGGAGAAAGCCGTCGCAACGTGGATGAAGAAGAGCTGCCTGAAACTCACCTCAGAGAAAACAAAAGTCCTCATCCTTGGCTCCACCCCCTCAGCATAGGATGACACCTGGTGGCCCCCCGCCCTCAGAAACCCCCCACCCTGACAGACCATGCACGAAATCTCAGCATCATACTGGACTCATCGCTCACTATAAACTGCCAGATCGATGCTGTATCCTCGGCCTGCTTCAACACCCTCTGCATACTCTGATAAAAGTTCAGATCGATCCCCTCCGAATCCAGAAAAACGGTCATGCATACCTTCATCACTAGCAGACTGGACTACGGTAACGCCCTCTATGCCGGAATCAACAAAAAACTCCTCTGCAAGCTCCAGACCGCCCAGAAGGCCGCAGCCTGACGGATCCTAGACAACCCCCGTCACAACCACCTCTGCGATATCCAGTACCTCCCCATCGAAAGAAGAATAACCTTCAAGCTCCTCAGGCATGCATACAAAGCCCTCCACAACATCGGACCAGCATACCTAAACAACCACCTCTTCTTTCACGCCCCCAAAAGAAACCACCGAGCAGCCGACCTCTCCCTGACCACCATCCCACGCTTCTACAAGACCAGAACGGGTGGAAAGTCCTTCTCCTACCTCGCAGCCAAGACCTGGAACGACCTCTCCCTCCACCTCTGGCAAAGCCCTACACTGCTCCAGTTCAGGAAGGACCTCAAGACCTAGCTCTTCAGATGATCCCAGCACCCAACGGAGCCACCCCCCCAGCACCTTGAGACCCTCACTGCTGAATAGCTGCATTTTACAAACCTCTGATTGATTGATTGATCTATAAATATTTTATTGTCTGTCACACTAAAACAAAAGAAAAGGCATGGTGGATCAGAACGCAGGAGTTGCCCTTGTCCATATCTGTGAGCAGATCATCTAATATGTTCATGAAGGTGTCTTCAGTCTCTTCTGGGCAGAATCCATTATGGGAGAAGACAAGAAGGTTGGGTTGCTCCAGCTCGGAAGGTGTTGGGTGCTTTCTATTATTTCTGGGGCATAGTCAAAAATGTGAGGTGGGATTAGATATGATTCAGGATCAGCAATAGTTTTTTTTCAGAAAGGTTATTGTCATGTGCCTGAGTGCTGAAACAGCATTTCAATTTTTAAGGGCTGCATTGAAAAAGTTTGCAATTGTGTGCACAATGGCACAATTTGATGACACAGCCACAGCAGGTTTTGCTGTATATGGCAGTGGGCTTTAATACACTAATGATTTTGGATATTTTATCTTGAATAAAGTTAAATTCATAGGAAATCCCTAAGCGGTAGGCCACTTTGTGGTTATGCATAAAAAATTAGGTTGGTAAGAGTGCCAATGTTAGAACAGATAATGTGTATTTTGAAAAAGCTGTTTTCTTTCTTCGACTGTGTTACATCATCTTCATCTTGTTAAAATGTAATCTGTGTAATGATCACAGGTACGTTCAACACATTTTTCTTCCCACATGGACTGTGTCAAGGCAGTTAGATACATACATCATTGCCAAACCTTCGTACTACTGCTAGCCCAACATATGATCATTTTTTCGCAGATCTTGGCAACATTTTACCAGATCAACAATAAGGTGAGCCGCCCCTGGTTACTGTCTTGCACATCATAATATAAGTTCCCTAAGAAGTATGCTAGCTCGCCTCCATGCTACTTTTTTATTTTGATGTTTACCTTTCTACTCTACCCCCAATATCTTTTTGATATTTTGTTTTGTTTAGTTCAACTTTGGTTTTAAAGGGACCACACAGATGTAATACTAATTATCTACTATTTATCATATATCTTGCTTTCCTTTATGTGCACCTAATTTTGGGGCTATTGAAATACAACAAGTGCGGCATATGCAGATTAAAAAGTTGGATATTTTCTTATTCATAGAAAGCTAATTTAGGCCTTATCTTTTACCCACAATAGTGGCAAGCCGCTTTAGGCACTTTTCTGTTTTTTTCCTGAAACTACCATTATGGGTGTTGAAGTGTTGAAGAGTCCTCTGTCTACCAATTGTGTGGGCATGAATCCCTAGTCCCCAAACTCCCTTGTAAGAAGACCAGCTGGCTGTCTTAGCTTATGTGTTTATTACAATTTGAAGCAGATTTTTATATCTAACCACTTTCAAAAACTACCAGCTGCCACTGAAAGAGGTGTACATTAAGGGCTCAGTTCACAAAGCTATGTGCATAGATGCAGACTAGAACATTTAAGGCCTACGGGTATGCCCACACATTGGTCTCATGCTCAGTGTGCCACTAGAACCAAGCTATACCCAACTGATGAGCCCCAATCAGGGTGAAACCAGCCTTGGGTTGCTTGGTTCTGGTTCAGGAAAGACCTGGCCTGGCAGTGTGGACTGGACTGTTCCTATTGGAGCAAGGTCAAGGCTGATTTGCATATGCCTGGGTCAAGACTGAGCTGGCATGGTGGGTTAAAACAATGAACTGGAGCCCGGCCAGGGCAATTGCCAGTGGCTGAGATGAATTTAAGCATTCCATCCATCATGTTGTTTTTGCAAGGTGACATGCAGCACAACAGGAGAGCGCAGGGCCTGAGTGTTGCTCGTATACGTGCATAAGAATGTTATTACTGCTTGGTGTGATTGGCATTGGTCAGGGGTAGCTGATCCATCTATTTCCTCCATTCAAATGAGGTGGGGCATATGCATATGTTGCATACTCTTCTACCTAGATGACGTGCACAGTGATACTCACAAACTATGAAACTTATTATTAATTGCAGTAGCATTATGTTTGTAGTTTCAGATGTAAATCTAGACTTCCACTAATTTTCATAGTCTATACTTTGATATGAACCCATTAGTATTCTTTGTGAATACGTTTTGTTCAGAAACGTTGTAGAAAATAGGATTACTGGTTGAGGGGATGAAACCCTACTCAAGCAGCAACCACAATTCTTGTCAGGGTGAAACACAAGCAGACCCCTAATTAAACTGTGCTTGACCCTCTGGTAGCTTGGTCCAAAAGTAGTTAGGCTTAACTTAGAGGCAATGTGTAAAACGTTTAATCAGCTCCTCAAACAGTAATAAATTAAAAACCCAAAACAAGAAAAATCCCACACCAATTAAGAAAAATAGGTAAAATGTAATAAATTATTTGAGACCAAAACTCCAATCAGTAGAACTGTAGATATGGAATTTCAAACTTTTAAGTAAAAATAGTGCATAGAAGCACAAAGCTCCAACTTTGGTTATCTAGCCATGCCAAACCAGGCCAAAGTCACACGCTCAGGCCGTCTGCGATGAAGCGCAGGTTGGACACACGGACCAAGCTAGATCCGCTGAACAAAGTACCTTAAATCCTGGTTGTGGCTCGTTGCGAGATCCCATGTCGAGGAAGCTGTGGGGCTGCAATGCGAAGTCGTTTATCATCACTGAGGATGCCATCGGCAAGGGGATTCTGATGTGAAGTCCTGTGCCAAAGATGCGTCTCGCATTGGTGGATCCAAAGAAGCTGGTGGTCTGCAATGCGGAGCTCTGTTTTGTTGAGGATGCTGTCGCTGAGGGGCTTGCCATGCGAAGGTCTGAGTTGAGGATGCGTCAAGCAGTGGCAGTTCAGAGGAGACTGTTGGATGCGATGCGAGGTCCTGCATTGGGCTGCGGCAGTTCCGAAGTGGAGCTGCGAAGAGATGCATCATGCTGCATTGGTTACGACCACAGCTGGGCTGACAGAGCAAAATCAGGCCTACTTCCAAGGACCCAGGACTGAGGTGGCACCACTTGGGGGGCAATACTCACAGCTGGGCTGGCAGAGCAACTTCAGGCCCAATTCCAAGGGTCCAGGACTGGGGTGCCACCACTTGGGGGGCACGGCTCACAACAGAATGTGTCCAGATGCTGTGTTCGAGGTAGTTGTAGCCCTTTCTGTCCCTGAAGCTCTGATCAGGAGGCTAGCCAACTAGCCCTTGGAGTCACTTTGGTGGTCCTGGGATCAAGATGCAGGTCCCATCCTTTCACTCAGCCAGCAAGGCAACAGAGTAGCACGGCAGTCCTTCTGAGTCTTCCACAGGTCCAGAGATGTACTGAAGAGTTGGGTCTGAGGGTCCATTATGTATACCTGGACCCCAATATGAAGTAGCAGAAGGTTCTGGAGGTTTCCACCCCCAGAGGTGTTTGAGATTTCCTGCCTCCCTGCCCTGGTCCCAGATTGTCTGGGGTTACAATATACTAGTGTCAAACCCTTTGTGAGAGTGCTCAGGCAGAGCCTTTGTGATGTGCAAGTGTGGTAGGTGACAGCTCCTCCCCCACATCAAGTCAGAGATGGCCCATCCTGCCTACACCCAGTCCCCCATTTGTCTCATTTGACCAATTACACCTATCATGTGACCCAGGATTCAGGCTGCAGGCACCAAATGGTTAGGACAAGAAAATGCCAACTTCCTAAATGTGGCATTTTTAGAATTGTGACTTAAAATCCAACTTTACCATTTAAGAGGGAATTAAATTACAATTCTTTAGACACCAAACTCGACCTTCCTACTTGCTCCCAATTAAAATTTAGCACATATTAAATGTAATAAGGTAACCCAATGTTATCCTATGGGAGAGGTAGGCCTTGCAGTAGTGAAAAACAAATGTATGAGTTTTCACTACCAGGCCATGTAAAACCTAAAAGGGCATGTCCAACCTTATAAGTATACCACACCCTGCCCTATGGGCTGTGTAGGGCTTACCCTAGGGGTGACTTATATGTATTAAAAAGAAAGCTTTAGGCCTAGCAAAAGGTTTACTTTTGATAGCTTGAAAGGGAAGGTTGTAATGCTAGGCCTGAGACATGTTTAAAGACTATGTAAGTGAGTTGTACAATCAGTGCTTCAGGCTCATTAGTTGCCTTTAATTTACAGGCCCTGGGTACAAGTAGTATGACTTTACTATGAACTTACAAGTAAATTAAATGTGCCAATTGGGTGTAAGCCAATTTCGCTGTGCTTAACGGAGAGAGTACACGCACTTTAGCACTGGTTAACAGTGGTAAAATGCACAGTCCTAACGACAACAAAAGCGAGGTCAGCAAAAATGGAGGAGTAAGGCAAAATGTTTAGGAGAAGACCACCCTAAGGTGGACACGTTAACAAACGTATGCACAGTTGTTGACATACAGCGACTTTTGCATACTTTTCCATATGCAGTTTTTCCTTTGGACATTAGGCCCAAAATGTTCAAAAGCCTCAAACCAAGCAAAATTCTACGTGTATTTGCATCTTTTGCTCACATTGACATCAGTGTAAGCAAAAGGTGCAATTATATGCCCAATGTAGCTCAGTATACGCACTCAGGGTTTCTTTGCTTTTTACTCTGTTACTCCACACAACATTCCACACAATTAGGTGGTATCCAAACGAAGTATTGTATTGGTGAAGTGGGTATGTACACCCCAAGTATAGTTCCAATCAAATGGTTTGCAAGTAAGTGTAAGTTTATTTTTTATACAATCAGCACATATCACCTCATGTTAATTTCCAAATGGTCTTTATTTCCTAAATCACAAACTTGAATTCATGATTCAGCCAACACGTGTTTCACACAGTGTGGCATGATGGCCTAGGGCTTTCTCAAGACTAAAATATCACAAGCTGGAATTTACAATAAGCAAGGGAATTGCGATTCTCCTATTACCATGACCAGAGAATCTGGATTTCATTAAAGACACAGAGGCTAACATTATGCATTATTCTTTTAATGCAACTTCAAGCACAGCCATTTTAAAGTTACATAATAAAGCAAAGCTCTAGAATGTACAAATGTAACGTTGGCAACAGCAACACAGAGATCTGCCTCTTTTAAATGCGGCTTCAAGACAGATAAGTTGTTTTCAAAGCACCTCGAATGTATTGGGAGGTTTACGCACCTCAATAACTGAAGGAGGACTAAGCTCCTCAAATAATACGGGAGGCCTACGCGCCCCAAAAAGACTACATGCCCATAATGGCACATCTCACTTGGATGCCCTAAGCGGCTCACAATATCAAAGTGCTACTACGGATCCCCTCTTATCCAACGAAGTGGATACCTCTAATGAGTCCTTAGACAAATACATTTTTGATCTTGATCAAACTGACAATGATATCGATCTCGACCTCTCGGAAGAGGAACTCCCCTCCTCCTCAAAGGAGATTATTTTTTACCCCCTTGGCGGGGAAATGTTCTCCCCTGACAATATACAGCACTCTAGAAGTTCCCAGTGGTGGCCCCAGAAACATGTGGCCAAGTTTATTAAGAGGTGGGTCAAGAACCCTCTTGAAAGAGAGGCAAGGAACATCCTGAAGGCAGAATGCCCACGACCCGTTATTCAAGATAAATACTGCCTTACACCTAACTTGGATCCTGAACTCATCAAGTTCTTATTCAAACTGGGCAGGGATCCCAGGAAAGGTATGGAACGCTCCCTCAAAAACTGTCAGGATATTGAAAGACCTGGTCACTTGAGACATGTTGTTAACACTACAAATGTGAGCACACTTGAGGAAGGTGGAGGATTTAAAACAGTATATGAGCAAAACTACATGCCATCAACGGACAATAGTTGTAAAAAATGATTTGTTACTTTTCCTTAAATAATGTTAAATAAATGCCTGGAAGTGAAACACACATGGCTGTGCTTTTGTGAACAAACTTGTGTATCGCGTTAGCAGCTAAAAATAACCATTAGGTAGGAGGTCAGTGTTGGGAGTATATGAACACACTGATCAAGAGAAAGAGTGTGAACTAGTCTGAGTAAGAGAGCTCTACATGGTCTCAAGGTGTATGGACATCACCCACACGATTTTAACTTAGTTTTAGAAAGAGACAGTTGTAGTGAGGGCTCCAGGACTTGTGCCCACTAGACTTTGTTACTTTATTATGCCTCTCCAATGAAAATTATTGCATTTTCTAAGTCAGCATGTGCATATGCATCATACTTTAGGGACCTTGCAGGACTGTTCCCTAGCAGGATTCACATCATATTCATAAATTGTATAGATTAGAGGATAGAAGGATGCAAGGTCCAGCAACCTTTAGTTTAATGATAGAATATTGTAACTACCGTACTGGTACTTAGGAGGCAGATAACCATAAAACAGAGGATGCAACAAATCAAAGGACACCCAATAATGGAAAGGTAGAAAAATACAGACAAATTAGCTCAGGATTGGGGTGCACTCCATTCTACACACAAGATTGAACAATTGCAAAAAGCAAGCCACAAAGTAGTTGAACTTCCTTGAAAGTCCACCTGCATTCCTGGGGGAGTTCTAGACTTGTGCTCATCAGTGAAATGCTAACCATGCAGGGAAATGGGCCACTGGAACAATTTAGAATTGTCCCCTTTGGTGGCCATCACCCAATGTAGGACTTGTGATCTGACTGGACAATTAAGGTTGTCGCAAACAGGGAGTGACAGAATCTTTTCAAGGCACATATAATCATGAAGCATTACTTTTCAATTGGTGCACAGGGTCCACTCTCATTATAACCATCAATCGTTTAAAAAAGCCTAGGGGTGCTCTCAACCTTTCTCATTGAGTTGAACTAGTATGTCCTCAAACCTTTCGCCGAGGTGGCCCTGCACAATGAAGAGCTGGTGGAAGTCTGGCGCCTTGCCAGACCTGTGCCTCACAGAGACATTTTTTCAGGTTGTTGAAAGCCTGATGACAAAAAGCAGCCAAATACGTTACATGTCACCCACATGAGTGGTGCTACTGTAAAACCATGGTGTTCTACCAATTTCCAACAAAAGACAGTGAAGCCAATGAATGCCCACAGATGAGTCTGAATGGTTGGAGTCTTCCAATCCATGATGGCTTAGAATTTGGGGCTAGATGTACTAACATCCTGGTAACAAAAAGTGGTCTCAAATTGCACACTGACTTTTTTCAAACTGACTTATGTACTAATAAGTTGGTTCTCAAAATACCGATTGTAACTTGTGACTCATTGCAATTGCCTGACAGCAGGCAGTGGTCCTCTGGAGCACTGCCTGCTCCTCCCAAGGCTGCCATCCTTATTCAAAAAGGAGAAGGGGTCCAAAGAGGAATCCTTCCACTTGGCGAATCATTTACAACCCCAACTTGGGGGTTGGTAATCGATTAGTGGTTTGGCATTACGGTTGCAAACCATTGATAAATAGCATATTGACTCACACTTTGTAAGGACGCCCTTTACACGCCCCTTCCAAGTATCGATTCAGTATAGCTTGGCAACATTTTGTGATTTAGTAAAAATTCTCTAAATTGCCAAATGGGGCTAGTTCCTTAGAAAGGGAATTTTGCAATCACAAATCATGTGATTGCAGGCTCTGCGAGGAAAAAATACCTTAGTACATCTGGCCCAATGTCCTTAGAAATGCTTACTTTCCTCCTTCTACCTGGTGTCCCATGGTAGACCTCTGAGCATTGCCCAATTTCGCACATTTGCCACGTGGTCAGATTAAGTTTCGCTTAACACTTATGTTGCTTAGGCAGTTGGCACAGAAGATGCTTAGGCCATTCAGAACATAATTCACCAGTCTCTGGAAGGTGGCTGACCATTTCATTAGCCCAAAAGACATAACCTACTGATGGAGCAAGGTTTCAAAATTGAAACTTGCTTGTATGCAATCCTCCTCATAGTATTAATTTATTAAATTTGTACTGTCAATACTAATCCTTGCATTCACAAACACAAAAGGGATAGACTCTTGCCTATGTGTTTTACTAATGAATAACGCTTGTCCATAAACCAAGATGGCCGCTAAAAGCGCGGGACTTTATTGCGCATGTCACAACCTGATCACATGGTGTGACGTCTTTCTTTGCATGGTGGGAAACTTCTGCTTCTGCGCAGTGTGCATTAAAATGGCCGCTAAATGTCTTCACATGCTTAAGCTTGCTCTCATGTCATTATTAAATTGTCTTTTTCTTAACGCTACTAATGCAGGATAGTATTATGATTAAATGGGAATAGAGTTAGGGAAAGTGGGTATACAGTGAAACTTTTTTATTTGTGATTTTAATATTTTCTTCTTGCACTTTTAGTAATTCGTAAACTTGGGCCTGGGTTGGTGTCTTGAAACTCGAAAGACAGAGGGTTCTGTGCATGTGTCCTGTATGCCTGCCAAGTGAAGTCAACTTGGACGTCTCCCAAGGCCACGACCTATTGGCCGAAGATGATGTACCCAATGTTTCCGGCGGAACAAATTGTTACATTTCTCCTGTAAAATATATAACATTTGTCATGAGACGGGTGGGAAATAAAGCGAATGTATTAATTTGAAGGGGAGGGAACGTAAAGACAATAGGCTTTACAATTTAGGCCAAAAACGATATGGTGCGAGAATCCACCCCCTGTCCCTGTCCAATCAGAAGTAGTGGTCCCATATTTTAGTAACATTAAGGGAGGTACATGGACGTAGAAGGGTATAATAGAATATAGCATTAGTAAATTAGTCAGAGCATGCATTCACGAAGAACAGGCGTCCATACTGCCAGAGCGCTCTCAACTCCAAACTGCCCAGCTGATCGGTTGCTGACTGAATTCCTGTCCGGAAGAGGTCCTGAGGAGGGGCGGCGGAGTCCATTAGAAGGAAGGCATGGGAGAATCGATAGAAGTCGAGTATCAGAGAGTTGAACGGCGCAGGCGTCGTTGTAGAGAGGTCACCGGTCCTGTCCTGATTCTGGAAGAAGTCTTTGCTCTTCATCCTTCTTGGGTCCTATCTTTTCCAACTCCATGGCTAAGGGGCTTGGTTCTCGCATTTTAGGTAATTATACTGCAACCTTTAGTTGCGCTGCTGTCTCTATCTTCTCCTCTTCCTTAAACACCGTCATTTATTAGCAAAATCATTTCTATGCTTTTTCTTGGGTATTTCAATCAAGTACCGTGTTTTCTGTATTTTACTCTGCTAAAACTTTAGATAAACATTTCAAAACTTCCTGACTCAGTGGTTATTTCAGGATTATGTACTATAATGAATGTCACTCATTTTAAACTTCCCAATTAGCAAAGGATCCATTGGTAAGTTATTACTCTTCAATCAGAAGGTAATTGGTAGCAGGGACTTTGATAAAAGAGTACATCTGACACCCAGCGTAAGTATTATTAGTGTAGTGTGAATGTATGGGCCCAAGTGAGTATATGGTGTATGAATGTTGTTGGCTAATATTGCGCTGGATCAGTTTTCTGGTAAGCAGAGGACGGTTATTGTTACTCTTTGTTAATTGGGTAATGAGAATTTTATTTGTATTTTTATGAACTAACATCCGCTTATTTTGAGTTTTTGTTATATGTTGTCCAGAATACCCCGGGGGGAAAAAGAATAGTGGGTGGCAAGTGGAAGCCATACTGCAGTGAGGTTATCTGTCAGGCAGAAATAGTACTGAGAAGTTAAGCAGGACTTCAAGTACTCGTTAGGGACTCTATGCGTGTGAGTAATAGCAAAAGGGTACGCTGATAAAAATTTGATGTTATATCACCTAGTAAGGGTAACATTGGAGAAGTAACAGGTACTTCTGGAGCTTGTGTGAAGAGTAGACGGAAGTGTTTTACTTGTAGTATATGTTTTAGTAAACGGAAAGGTTTTACTAAAGTGTGGAAGAAAACTATCTTTTCTATTTTAGTGGAAACTGGCACGATAGCGAATGTTTTATGTTGTTACTGAAATTTAATTAAGATTTATAGAGAAAATAAGTTTGCATACATTTTTGTAAAGGGAGGGTCAGTTGCCGGAGAGGGAGCTGACGCCACAAAACGCCGCGCTGTGGTAGGTTGAAACAGCAGGTGTGGAAAAACCCTTGTAAAGGAGGGGTCAGTAGTCAGGAGTAGTACTGACGTCAAAGGAGCCGCGCTGGGATTGGTTAAACCAGCGAGGACAGAAAAGAGCAGATTGTAAAGGAGGGGTTGACAGAGAAACGTCACCAAAAGGCCGCGCAAGGATTGGTCCAGAAATAAAAGATAGCAGACATTTGATTGGTCGAAACTATAGAAGCAAAATTCTTAGTGGATAAGGATTGCATGTTAAAACGTGATCCGACTTTAACAGGAACTCGTCCGGATAGGAGATTCCTAGGTTTTGCAGAATATAATTTTGTACACAGAAGATTAGATAGAATGTATGGAGAAAAGAGAAAAATTTCATTCTTACAAAAGATTAAGAATTATTTTAAAAAGGACAAACCAATCAAAACTAGAGAAGGAATTATTATTCCACCAGCTAAAACGCCAGCATCATTTATGATGATGGAGAGAGGTTATCATACTTGTGTATGGATGGAGAATTGGATAGAATACACCAAAAATGATGGAGTATTAGCATTTCCCGAGAATGGTACCTTCAATGGAAGAATTCTTCAAAACTTGAGATTGAGGATGAATGACTTAGAACCCAGACCTAGATTAACCCAGTACGAAGCTCTAGAAGAATGGGAAACCGAGGCATTTGAGCGGGATAGATCTAGAAGTAATAGGAGTTATCCAGGATTTTACCCCAGATATTTACGTGAGTCGAGAGAGGGTCAGATGAAACAATGGAGAAGGACAATGATTACAGAGGGACTGTATCCATTATTCACAGAAGGAGAAAAATCAGGAGGCAAATGTACAGAAAAGACAAAACATTTAATGAGAAATGAGGATTCAGAAGACGAATTTATGGAAGAAATGTTAAGAAATCCCCCACCATATCAGGAAGGGACAAGTGGATGCATCCCAAGTGCACCACCAAAAACTCCCATTAGTGCCACAGGTAATGCATGAGTTCACCCCGACTAGAATACTTCATGACAAAGAAAAAGAAGCCCTAGAAAAGACCAGAACAGAATTAATACAGAAAATAACTCAGATAAAAGTACATCCTGATTCGTTGACCATACCTGTAACAATTGGTCCAGTAGTTCCATTATATGGTACTCAGGGAAATTGTCCTCAACCCATACTTGCACCTACTCCTGTGAGTAATCCCAGACCTGAAGCTCCAGTTATAATTGAGGATCAATTTAGTGACTGTGAATCCACAATATCACTTATGGACTTGCCTATTCGAGGTTCTGTAAATAGTACTCCAAGAAAAGATGTGCCTGGAGGTTCAAAAGATGTAAGTTTAGTAACTTCATCAGGAGCAAAAAGTGCTACCATAGTAACACCTGAAGATCTAGAAAGATGGGTACAAGGGTCAGTTAAACAGTGCACACCTCCAAAAGTACTGGATATCCATAAATTAAAAGTTGAATTAGAAGAAATAATAGCAGGAAATGTAGGAGTAGAACGCTTGAATACCTATGATGAAGAAGAATTATTATTCTTGTGCAGGAGTATCACTAGAAATGTAAAGATATTCCATGAAAAATTGTCCAATTTAGCACTACAGATGGGAATCGAAATAGGGAGATCAAAAGTATTACAGAAACCCTATAGAGCAGAATTTGCAGACAAAGATTTAGAAAATATGAATGCATCTGGAAGAAGACTACAAATAAGAGAATTAATGTTAGTTTTACAAAAATGGGGAGATCTAGATAAATGGAGATCTAGGTGGGCCAAGAAAAAGGAAGAAGCACGAACAAGTAGAACAGACATCAGAATATGTGATGAAGGAAGCAGGAAAAGCAGACCAGATGTATCCAATGCGAGAAGTTGCGGGAGGAGGATATGTACATGTCCCATGGAGCAGACAGGATATTTTATCATTTACGAATGATTTTCCAAAGCTGAGAGAAAAACCAATTGAATGGTACAAACAGGTTGAAAGGTTTGTGAAGGTGTCAAAGGTATTGTTGAAGGATTTAGATGGTTTGTTTGACATAGTGGTACCTGCTGATTTATGGACAGATTGTAAGATCACAGTCGATTGGCCTAGCGATGAATATCCTAGAGATCCGAAAACAGGTGCCCCGTCAAATGATGTAATGAAAAAGTATCAGCAGGTGATAACATACCTGAAAGGGAAAATACCCCGAAAGAAACAGATTGGGTGAAAATAGATCGAACAACCCAAGAAGCCAGTGAAACAGTGCATTCCTATTATGAGCGTTTATTGCAGGTATTTAAACAGTATAGTGGATTCGAGGACATTGGAGACAAAAACATGAGTCAGTTTGTGTATCGATTTGTTTACGGTCTGAAGCCAGAGATTTGCCAGATGATTAAACAACATATGCTGTGTTGGCAGGGAAAGCCCATAGATGAAATTCTGAAGTATGCAAAATATTGTGGAGACGATATTGAGGATAGACACAAGAAATTGCAGGAAAAAGTGATGTGGGCTCAGGTGAAAATGGCAGAGAAGCAGGGAATTAATTTGGAAAATCCGAGTGAAAATCCAGGAAAAGATTCTGGAACAAGTGGTGATACGGGAAATGGTGGAAAATTTAGAGGACGAATGAGTAGAGAAGAAGCTAAAAAGAAATTTCCTTGTCATGGATGCGGAAAATTGGGGCATTGGAAGGATGAATGTAAAAAGATTCGGAATAATAATGGCCCAAATCAAAACTTAAATCCACAGACGCAGAATGACTCACAACAGGGTGTAAATCCCCAGAGTCAATTACCACCTCCACCTGTTCAGGGTAATGTAAGCAGAGCAAAACATGGTACAGACATTGGTTACCCAGGAGGGAGTGGTAAGAATGATTATATGACATCACAATTTCTTTTGCAGGACAATTATTGTAAATTCGACTCATGACGGTGCCTAGGAGAGGGGAAGAAGGAGTGCATACTTGGCGCATCCTTACAGGTAGATCAGTCTGGTCCATATGTTGAAGGAAATGTGAAAGGTAATGATATTACTTTCCTTTTGGACACTGGTGCTACCAGGTCTACTGTGAGATCAGCAGACATCCCAGACCTTCCTCTCTCTGGTGAAGATATCCAAGTAGTAGGGGTAGCTAATCAAAGAATTAGAACACCTCTTACAGAACCAATGGAAGTCAAAATAGGAAACTTCAGAGAAATGCACCAATTTGTAGTGTGCGATTCTAGCCCAGTGAATTTATTAGGTAGAGATTTATTGTGCAAAATGAACTGTACAATTTTCTGCACGCCGGATGGTGTGGCAGTTCAGACACCAGATGAGGACCATGTATATAAAATTATGGTTGCAAAACAAGGTACAGAAATAGATGAAATGTTTTCGTTGATAACAAAAGATGAGTTGCCAGAAGAATTAAAAGGTACAGTAAACTCAATAGTATGGGATTTCACCGGAAAAGAAGTAGGACTTATGGCAAAAATAGATCCAGTTCAAATTACAGTAAAAGAAGGTGCGATTTTCCCAAATACTAAACAATACAAAATGAGTGCAGAAGTAAAAGCAGGAGTCATTGAAGAAATCAATCGAATGGTAAAACAAAACATCCTAAAAGAAGTAATGAGTAGCCCATGTAATTCACCAATCATGGGACTAAAGAAACCTAGTGGAAAATATAGGATTGTTCAGGACCTGCGTAAAATTAACAAAATTGTGGAACCATGTTGTCCCATAGTACCAAATCCTGCAGTAATTCTATACCAGATCCCTTGGAATGCAGGATGGTTCACAGTAATTGATTTGTGTCAAGCATTCTTTTCAATACCATTGCATCCAGACAGCCAGTATCTTTTCTCATTTAAATTTGAGAACAAAGTCTATGTGTGGAACCGTGTTCCTCAGGAGTACACAGAAAGTCCTTCAATTTTCAATCAGATACTGAAAAAGTGCCTTGAAAAACTAGTGATGCCAGGAAGCTCAGTTTTAGTTCAATATATCGACGACTTATTAGTAGCGTCGACCACCAGAGAAGACTGTGTTGTTGACTCCATAGCATTATTAAATCTTTTGGCTGAGGAAGGGCATAAAGTTTCACCTGAAAAGTTACAGTTTTGCAGGACAGCTGTTAAATATCTGGGACACCAAATTGAGAGGGGAAAAAGAAGAGTAACCTCTGAAAGAGTAGAATTAATAAAGAGAATGCAAATGCCTGTAACTCAAATACAAGTGAGAATGTTCCTAGGAATAGTAGGCTACTGTCGACAATGGATACCAAATTTTTCCATGTTAGCTAAGCCCTTAATTAACATGACGAAAAAGAAAGCAAAGGACCCTGTTGAGTGGGAGGATGAAAGTGTAGAAGCTTTTGTAAAATTGAGAAACGCACTTTGTTCAGCACCTGCCTTAGGCATGCCTGATTATAAAAGAGAATTTGCATTATTCTGTCAAGAAAGAGAAAATTGTGCACTTTCTGTCCTAACTCAGAGACATGGACTAGACAGACGTCCTATAGCATATTTTTCTGCTACATTGGACCCAGTAGCAGCTGCGTTGCCAGGATGCTTAAAAGCAGTGGCAGCAACTTGTTTGAGCATTGAACAAAGCGAGTCAATAGTGATGGGACATCCTGTAAAAGTGTATGTTCCACATGCAGTTGTGATTCTGTTGACAAGACCACGAACTCAGCATCTTACTCCTAGTCGGCTGACTAAATATGAAAGGATAATAATGGGTGCTGAAAATGTGACCATGGTAAGGTGTACAATAATAAATCCAGCAACTTTATTGCCGGACCCATATCATGAAACAAATAAAGATGACGAAGAAGATGAACATGATTGTGTACAAATTACAGAATTATGTACAAAACCACGCCCAGACATAGAGGAACAGCCTCTTAAAAAGCCAGACAGGGAGCTATTTGTCGATGGTTCATGTCAAAGACATGAAGATGGTAAACTAACTGCTGCCTATGCGGTATGTGAATTAACTGGAATAGTTGAAGCATCCTATTTACCAGGAGTCAAATCTGCACAAGTAGCTGAATTGATTGCTTTGATAAAAGCTTGCAAAATTGGGAGGAATCAGAGAGTGACCATATTTACTGATAGTCAATATGGTTACGGGGTCGTGCATGATTTTGGCCAACTGTGGATGCAGAGGGATTTCATGACTTCTTCAGGATCCCCCATTAAAAATGGACAATTTGTAAGGGAATTGCTAGAAGCAATACAATCACCAAAAGAATTGGCTGTGGTGAAATGTGCCGCACATCAGTCAGGAGATGACTGGGTGGTAGTCGGCAACAGATATGCGTAACTGGTGGCTCAACATTGTGCCAAAACCAGAACGTCAGTCAATAAGAGGGTGGAAAGAATGGGGAATCAGCTGCCAACTTATGCTCTATATGCCACCTGAAACTTGGAATGAGGTGAAGAAATTGCAAGATGAGGTTGATGAAAGTGAGAAGAATTTGTGGATCAAAGTGGGTTGCTCCCAAAGAGGAGAAGATGAAGTGTGGATCAGTGCAGATGGCAGACCAGTCATGCCAGACTGTTTACTCTCACAAATGGCTAGAATGCATCATGGAGACACACACATAGGGAGAGATGCAATGATTAGGCTGTTCAGACAAAATTGGTACAATCCCAAATTCAGGGCTGTTGCAGAGAGTCTTTGCCAGAGATGTCTAACTTGCCAAATGCATAATCTCGGCAGGAAAACGATAATTGGGTTTGGAAAAATTGGAAAGGCAGAGGGCCCGTTTATAAGACTCCAGTTCGACTTCATACAGTTACCACCATGCAGAGGACTAAAATATGTACTAGTCATAGTGTGTCTGTTTTCAAAGTGGGTGGAGGCTTACCCTACTAGGAGAAGTGACAGTATTACAGTTGCAAAACTGTTGTTACTTGAGCTCATACCTAGGTTTGGTTTCCCAGTATCTTTGGAATCAGATAGAGGAAAACACTTTAATAGCGAAGTGATCCAGATAATCTGTCAAGCATTTCAAATCAAGCAGAAATTGCACTGTGCATATCGCCCAGAGGATTCTGGAGTGGTTGAACAATTAAATGGCACTATAAAGTCAAGATTGGGAAAAATGTGTGCATCAACATCATTAGAGTGGCCAGACGCATTGCCACTTGTCTTGATGGGACTCAGAAGTATACCTGACAGAACGACAGGATTGAGCCCCACGAAATAATGATGGGAAGAGCAATGAGACAAACACATGTTCCCACAAATAAATTAGTAAATATATCTGATGATATGGTTCTGGATTATTGCAAAGGATTGGCTGACCTAGTGCGTTCTGTCTCTCATCAGGTTGGAGAAGACGCAGTTTCCAGGCAGCCTGAACTAGAACATGATCTGAATCCTGGTGATTGGGTGGTAGTGAAGAATCACACCAGAGAAACGTGTCTATCACCCAGGTGGAGCAGACCTTGTCAAGTCATATTGACCACCAATACAGCACTGAAGTGTGCAATATTTCCTAATTGGATTCATGTAAGCCACACAAAGAGAGTACCAGAACCTGAAGAAGAGAATCTACAGCAACGCCAATCACTGAAGAAGCTGAAGGTTGCTCAGCTGAGGAATCTCAGGCTAGAGGTTCGAGAGAAGCTGACGGAGAACAACCGAGCACAAGTCAGGATTGGATACCAGTGGTAGAAGTTCCTGAAGTATACCACAGAACAAGAAGTCAAGCTAAATTGGAAGAAATTGAAGAAGATCAGATAGGTGAAGAAGAAGAAGTTCAGGATCAAGAAGAAAAGATAGTAAAAGATCCTGAACTAAATCTGATAAGGAAAGAAAATTGGACTAAAAATAGTGAAGATTTAATTGATTTTACACAGGGAAAGACAGGTTTAGAAGAATCAGGTCAGGCTGCAGAAGTTCACAGTGCAATAAGCCCTGATCAGAAGCAGTTAGATCAAGAAGAATTCACTAAAGAAAAAGGGGTAAATACAAATGAACATAAAGAAATAAAAAAGGAACAAAACAAACATCTTGAAAGTCATTGTGGAGCTACTGAAGAGAAACCAATCAGACCTGAAAAGAACAAACAAAAGAAGCAGTAATCAAAGAAAACAAAACAGTATTGAGCAGTGAAAATAGCGAGATCTCTGAAGACGTAAACAAAGAAACAGTGCCAACAAAGAAAACAAGAAAAGGAGATCATTGGCCAAGTGTCATTAAAAGAGTAAAATACCACGTAACAACCAGAAGTGAAGATCCAGAACAAGTACCTGAAGTGACAAGTCAAACTGAACAAGAGAAAAAGTCAGGAAAAAGAAAAAGTAAAAGACTGAGACTTGTGAATAATAAATTCAAGGGTCCTGACTGGACTTATATCATTCTTGAAGATTTTGAAAGCTCAGAGTCAAGTGACAGTGGTGGCGAAGGAACAAGCGCAGAACTAACATACGAAGAAGAAACAAGACCACCCTGACTAAACAAAAGAATCATCTAAAGAAAAGAAGAAAAGATAAGAAGAGCAATCTTCCTTGTCGAAAAATGCCTGATGATAGAGTTACTGGGAGACCAAAACGAAATTGTTGTAGGAGATGCTGTGCAATCTGCATATGTAGTCTAGTATTGGTGCTTATAGTATGGTTAGTCCTGATTGTAGCAATTCCTTACCTTATGATAATAGATAAGAAGATAAATAATGAAACTAAAGGGAGGGCAGCAAACATGAAGGGCAATAGAGTAGAATTAATGGCAGAAGATGAGGCAGAAATTCATCATGAAATAGCTGATAACGACACTAGTTTAAATGTTTTCACAAAGTCATTGTTTCAGTATGTAGACACAATGGAAGTTAGTAATTGTTATGTCTGTATGAAGTTACCTGAATCAGTAGCGGAAGGATTAACATACCATCATTTACCACTGACATATGGCATCTCATGTAGTGTATTAACAAGTTTATTTTATAGAACAGGTAGGCTACAGTATTATTATTCAAACTTAGATGTGATATTTTCAGAGGTTCCGATTCGCAAGAGTATGAACCCAGTGCTTACTAGTCAAGACGCACAGTTTATGGGAGAATTTTTCTTAACAATGAAATCGATAGACATAACACATGCACATAGACACAATCTAACATGTTCTTTACTCGAAGAAGAAAAGATATTTTTGAATTTAGTAGAAGATAGAAGACATGATTTTCAAAAGAAAGCTTCAGAGCATAAGGCTCAGTTGCCACCTTGGGCGGAGAAGGAAGGGAGTTATACACCTGGTAAAGCTCAAGCTGCAATGGCTCTGGATTTCGTAAAGAAAGGGAAAATTTGTCTTCATAGGTTAAAGACTGATTATAACAATGTTTTCATCGGTACCAGTGAATGTGAACATAATTTTCAAATTATTGGAGGTTGGGGACTCAAAGGAGGAACAGATTCAGTTTTTCCTGGAATCTATTATGTATGTGGGAATAAGGCTTACTTTAGGCTTCCTGCAAGGTGGTATGGAAGTTGTTATTTTGGAATAGTTTTTCCAAAGATATACCACGTAAAAGAAACACTGGAAGCAATGAAAACAATAATGAGTTAGTACGTAGAAAAAGAGCTAGTTTTTCAGAAATTGTAGGTGATATATTTGGTGCATTGATACCTTCAGTGGGAATAATTCTGAACTCAAGGAAAATATGTAAATTGTCTACAGTGGTTGATCGTTTATCAACGGATACTGCTGGAGGTTTTCTAATGATTAATACGGAGATGGTTGCGATTAGATCTATTGTGATGCAAAATCGACTTGCTCTTGACATTCTATTGGCAAAAGAGGGAGGAGTCTGTAAATTATTGAAGACGAAACATTGTTGCACTTATATTCCTGATAAGAGTGCAGAAATTGGAACGTACATTCAGAACATAACTAAACTTGAGAAAGAACTTAAACCACTGGAAGTTGATAGTGTATGGGAAAGATTGACAAATAGTATCTCGTCAATTGGAACCTTGTTTGCTAATATAGGGAAAGGACTTATAGGTCAAATATTAGTACCCTTAGCAGGGATAGCAATAATAATTTTAGCAATAACAATATGGTGCAAATGCTGTAGAAAGAATGGAACATATAAAGTGACAGGAAAAGGAAAGAAGAGAAAACTAGATGAAATCGAACTGGAAGAATGGAGAAGTGATTTATACAAGAAATTAAAAGGAGACTGTAAGAATAGAAAAAGTAAAAATGAGAATGAAACGAATTGCTAGAAGTTGGCATCTGATTGAGGGTAGTATTTTTGATGGCTCAGAAACGCCATCAGAGAGGGATTGATGGAGCAAGGTTTCAAAATTGAAACTTGCTTGTATGCAATCCTCCTCATAGTATTAATTTATTAAATTTGTACTGTCAATACTAATCCTTGCATTCACAAACACGAAAGGGATAGACGCTTGCCTATGTGTTTTACTAATGAATAACGCTTGTCCATAAACCAAGATGGCCGCTAAAAGCGCGGACTTTATTGCGCATGTCACAACCTGATCACATGGTGTGACGTCTTTCTTTGCTTGGTGGGAAACTTCTGCTTCTGCGCAGTGTGCATTAAAATGGCCGCTAAATGTCTTCACATGCTTAAGCTTGCACTCATGTCATTATTAAATTGTCGTTTTCTTAACGCTACTAATGCAGGATAGTATTATGATTAAATTGGAATAGAGTTAGGGAAAGTGGGTATACAGTGAAACTTTTTTATTTGTAATTTTAATATTTTCTTCTTGCACTTTTAGTAATTCATAAACTTGGGCCTGGGTTGGTGTCTTGAAACTCGAAAGACAGAGGGTTCTGCGCATGTGTCCTGTATGCCTGCCAAGTGAAGTCAACTTGGACGTCTCCCAAGGCCACGACCTATTGGCCGAAGATGATGTACCCAATGTTTCCGGCGGAACAAATTATTACATTTCTCCTGTAAAATATATAACATTTGTCATGAGACGGGTGGGAAATAAAGCGAATGTATTAATTTGAAGGGGAGGGAACGTAAAGAAAATAGGCTTTACAATTTAGGCCAAAAACGATATGGTGCGAGAATCCACCCCGTGTCCCTGTCCAATCAGAAGTAGTGGTCCCATATTTTAGTAACATTAAGGGGAGGTACATGGACGTAGAAGGGTATAATAGAATATAGCATTAGTAAATTAGTCAGAGCATGCATTCACGAAGAACAGGCGTCCATACTGCCAGAGCGCTCTCAACTCCAAACTGCCCAGCTGATCGGTTGCTGACTGAATTCCTGTCCGGAAGAGGTCCTGAGGAGGGGGCGGCAGAGTCCATTAGATGGGAGAATCGAGAGAAGTCGAGTATCAGAGAGGGGAACGGCGCAGGCGTCGTTGTAGAGAGGTCACCGGTCCTGTCCTGATTCTGGAAGAAGTCTTTGCTCTTCATCCTTCCTGGGTCCTATCTTTTCCAACTCCTTGGCTAAGGGGCTTGGTTCTCGCATTTTAGGTAATTATACTGCAACCTTTAGTTGCGCTGCTGTCTCTATCTTCTCCTCTTCCTTAAACACCGTCATTTATTAGCAAAATCATTTCTATGCTTTTTCTTGGGTATTTCAATCAAGTACCGTGTTTTCTGTATTTTACTCTGCTAAAACTTTAGATAAACATTTCGAAACTTCCTGACTCAGTGGTTATTTCAGGATTATGTACTATAATGAATGTCACTCATTTTAAACTTCCCAATTAGCAAAGGATCCATTGGTAAGTTATTACTCTTTGTGAGAAGTTGGCCTGGTATATGCTGTCCACTAATTATAGTGGGCACCTTGCACCAGTCCAAACAACCCCTTATTGGAGATAGGTTAAAGACAACCTTATTGAAAGCTATCCTAGTGGTAGCTATGGAGAGCAGCCTTCAGGCTAAGTCTTGAAGGAATGTAAAGCAGCTTGTTTTACCAGTCTATAATCTCTTGAGTGATCAAATGAAAGAGCACCACACCAGGTATATATTCAAAATATATGTATTTATTGCTAAACACACCCCTCTAGTCTCTTTATGAGGCTAGAGTTCGAAGTACATAAGTTAGAAGTTATTTAAACACAGTAATAGCACAAATACACGTTTGGGCCCTAGGGGCGTACCAAACCATATACCAATAAAGTGGTATAAGAACCACGACTGAACTAGACACTAGGCCTAGAGCCTCTAGAAGTGCTTGGACCACAAGGAACCACCCAAGGTAGTGACACAGGGGACCCACGGGAGACGCGTGCAGTGTAAATACACAACCGCGATACGCCGTTGACTTCTATGGAGAAAGTCGTGATCGGGAAATTAGAGAAAGGGACACTTGAAAGAGGACTTGGACAAAACCCTTTGAGATCTAGGACTTTGAAGAGTCTCTACCCACGGGAGCACCGGAGTACTCGTGTTACCTCACCCAGGAAGCCGGGTGCATAGGTGCCTTTCGGGGTCGGGTTTCGTCGTCGATTCGAATGGCGATCTGCTGCAAAGTGCTGCTGGCGACCAAGAGAAAAGTGTCCGGGTGGATCCAAGAGTGGATCGGAGTTCTGAAGAACCTGAAAGCAGAGGGGACAGAGTCTGGGTCACTAGCCAGTGACCAGGAAGGCGATGGACAGATGCCCACCGATGTCGAGTGCTTCAGGTGCGTTGACGGTCGTCTTGTCTCTTCAGCCACGAGGTCCAGGAGGCGTTGTTGGTGACCAGGAGCAGGATTCAGGCTGGTACATAATGTTTGTCGAGTGCTGACGTGTCGGCGACCGGATTGGACCCAACAAGCCTTGGCAACGGCAAGTCTCGGTGAAGATGTAGATTGTCGATGGTGCAGACCAGCAAGGTCTGTGGAACTCACCCAGCAAGGATAAGTGAGGGCAGGCCTGGAGCAACCAGGATGCCAAGTTAGAAAAGGATTGGCCTTTGTTAAGGGCTACTAGCCAACGGGCTAGCGACCGCGAAGGAGCCTCGTGACGCCGCACGTGGATCTGGCTTACAGGACACTCGTGGAGTGGGGGCCAGTGATCTTCGGTGCAGTTGGTGCTGGAGGCTAGGGCTACTCGGAGCCCAAAGCATGACTTCTTGGGAGACCCAGAAGAGGATGCACTTGCAAATGTGCTTGGTGTCCAGGGGTCACGGTCTCAAGTCACCCACGATAGCCACGGGCCTCAGCTTTGCTGGGGACTCAGGAGTAGCCTCGGGGAAGTCTGAGAATCTACCTCTGGTGATGCGATGACTTCGGCGTCCGGCGGAGCTTCAGTCATGCGAACTGGACAGATGCTTCTTTGGTGCCTGCCAAGCAGGGAGTCACTCCTTGACCCCAAGGGAGATTCTTCTGTCCTCTAATCGTGAGTAGAGCATCGAAGGTCCAGGATTCAGTTTCAGAGTTTCGTCCAGGGATAATCTAAAGTCCTAAGGACTGGGTTCCTATCTTTATACTAAAGATAGGGGTTGGACTACTCTGTGGCCCCACCTATGGGTGGGTCAGGGCAGAGGGGTGGCTACACCCCTTTCCCTTTGTCCAGTTCGCGCCAAAGCAGGGGCTGCAAGCCCTGATCCGGTTTGAACTGGGGTATGCACAGGGACACCAAATGTGCCCCCAGTGCAGGACTTCAAAGCACCCGAAAGTGCTCCCGCCCAGCCCCAATACACATTATCCTGTCTGGGGAGGTGGTCACACCTCCCTGGGACAGGAAACCTATTGTCCAGGCCTCCCCTGCCGGAGTTTCATCCAGCAGCAGGAGGCCAGACTCGTGTCTGTGGCAGCAGCATCCATTTTGTGATGCCAGGGCTCTGGAAAGAAGTTACCGGACTAGTCAGAGTTAACATGTCTTTCCCTCTAGAAGGGTGGAATGCTACCCCACCACCAGGATTGGCGGGGGGTAGTATTCCAAGATGTTTGACACCAAACACGACATGTTTAGGTGAAGCCATTCCAAAGTTAGCATTTTACCGCGAGGATATAATGCGCTTAAGAGTATATGGTCAGGCTGCACTACAAACAGCATCAGAGATGGTCTCCGAACGCTGCAGAGGGGCCCTGCTCATGCAGGGGCACCCTCTCACATAGGAACCATGCACTCTGCCTTTAGGATTGATAAGGCATGCCTTAGGAGTGACTTATAGGTTTATATGTGTGTATGTATTTAGTGATATAGGTAACCTATATCACAGTAAGGGGTGCATGCACCACCTTACCCAGGCTGCAGTAGCAGACCTGTGGTGTCAGTTTGGATGGCCTTCCAGGGGTGGCATAATACATGCTGCAGCCAATGGCAGGCCTCTGAGGTACCTATGCCCTTGGTACATAGTATACCATATACTAGGGACTTAGAAGGGCACTCCAGATCCCAATCAGTGATGTGCCTAAGGCACATGGAAACCTTTTTACAGAGAAAGCAGATAGACTGGGGCCCTGAATAGCAGGATCCCAGTCCAACTAAGTCATAAACCAGCAAAACACCATAAAAAAAGTGGGGGCAACCATATAGTCAGATTCCACCTTCCTACACTCTTCAATCAGAAGGTAATTGGTAGCAGGGACTTTGATAAAAGAGTACATCTGACACCCAGCGTAAGTATTAGTGTAGTGTGAATGTATGGGCCCAAGTGAGTATATGGTGTATGAATGTTGTTGGCTAATATTGCGCTGGATCACTACATTTGGAACAAGCATTACAGGGTAAAGAATGCAGTCTTCTCCTTGGCATTACACGGTAAGGCAATCTACAAATAAGCACCCATAAAGTGAATGGTGCTCAGAAATGATGCCCCCCTAAGTAGTTCATGAGTTTGTCTGCTCAGTGAATGATATGGGCATCAGTTCTGTTGACAGCATTGATTCATCTCTCGTCAATATTCTGTTGACTCCACCTTGAGCTCAAGCACCTTTAGGCTAGTCTAAGCGATCAAGTATCCCTGGGTCCAAAATCTTAGTGACCTCCACCTCCTTAATGGATTCAGGTACTTGAAAAGACAGCCCTTATGACTTAGACTGCACAGTTGTCACCGATGCTGTAGTGAGGGCTCCCTAACATCAATCTAGTGGTAGAGGAAACACCTTAGAGACATACCCAACTCATTCCTTACATTCTCATGGATGGTCAGTGTTAAAGACAATAGCACTTTGCCTATTTCTTGCTCCAAGTTGGGGCGGGGCCCACTCTCCTCCCTTTTCATGTGTGCGGCCACGAAAACTGCTTGCATGCAGGACCAGGGCACGAGTGGGGGGTACACGCGGGTGGACGGCGTCCACCCACTTTTTTCACAGGGTGAACGCTGTCCACCCTGCCAAGAATTTGGGCTCCACTGAATAATGTGCTGAACCCCTCCCGGTGTAATTTTCAAACACCGGGACACTTTCAGCAGCGCCTGCACGTTGTCTGCTTTCCATCTGCAACAAGCAACAACGTGCAGGCCGGGATGGGGCTTTCTTATTTAAGACTCCTGCTGGGCCCATAACAAAGGCTGAATTTGAGGAGTTACCTGGCCTCCTTTTGTTCGAGTCTCTTGGCTGGTGATCCAGCGCAATATTAGCCAACAACATTCATACACCATATAATCTTTTGGGCCCATACATTCACACTACATTAATACTTACGCTGGGTGTCAGATGTACTCTTTTATCAAAGTCCCTGCTACCAATTACCTTCTGATTGAAGAGTAATAACTTACCAATGGATCCTTTGCTAATTGGGAAGTTTAAAATGAGTGACATTCATTATAGTGCATAATCCTGAAATAACCACTGAGTCAGGAAGTTTTGAAATGTTTATCTAAAGTTTTAGCAGAGTAAAATACAGAAAACACGGTACTTGATTGAAATACCCAAGAAAAAGCATAGAAATGATTTTGCTAATAAATGACGGTGTTTAAGGAAGAGGAGAAGATAGAGACAGCAGCGCAACTAAAGGTTGCAGTATAATTACCCAAAATGCGAGAACCAAGCCCCTTAGCCAAGGAGTTGGAAAAGATAGGACCCAGGAAGGATGAAGAGCAAAGACTTCTTCCAGGTTCAGGACAGGACCGGTGACCTCTCTACAACGACGCCTGCGCCGTTCTCCTCTCTGATACTCGACTTCTCTCGATTCTCCCGTCTAATGGACTCCGCCGCCCCCTCCTCAGGACCTCTTCCGGATAGGAATTCAGTCAGCAACCGATCAGCATGGCAGTCTGGAGCTCTTCTGTCAGCGTCTCCGCTCTCCTGTGCTAACTAATTAGCTAATTCTATATCTATTATACCCTTCTACGCCCATGTACCTCCCCTTAATGTTGCTAAAATATGGGACCACTACTTCTGATTGGACAGGGACAGGGGTGGATTCTCGCACCATATCGATTTGGCCTAAATTGTAAAGCCTATTGTCTTTACGTTCCCTCCCCTTCAAATTAATACATTCGCTTTATTTCCCACCCGTCTCATGACAAATGTTATATATTTTACAGGAGAAATGTAACAATTTGTTCCGCCGGAAACATTGGGTACATCATCTTCGGCCAATAGGTCGTGGCCTTGGGAGATGTCCAAGTTGACTTCACTTGGCAGGCATACAGGACACATGCGCAGAAACCTCTGTCTCTCACGTTTCAAGACACCAACCCAGGCCCAAGTTTACGAATTACTAAAAGTGCAAGAAGAAAATATTAAAATCACAAATAAAAAGTTTCACTGTATACCCACTTTCCCTAACTCTATTCCCATTTAATCATAATACTATCCTGCATTAGTAGCGTTAAGAAAACGACAATTTAATAATGACATGAGAGCAAGCTTAAGCATGTGAAGACATTTAGCGGCCATTTTAATGCACACTGCGTAGAAGCAGAAGTTTCCCACCAAGCAAAGAAAGACGTCACACCATGTGATCAGGTTGTGACATGTGCAATAAAGTCCCGCGCTTTTAGCGGCCATCTTGGTTTATGGACAAGCGTTATTCATTAGTAAAACACATAGGCAAGCGTCTATCCCTTTCGTGTTTGTGAATGCAAGGATTAGTATTGACAGTACAAATTTAATAAATTAATACTATGAGGAGGATTGCATACAAGCAAGTTTCAATTTTGAAACCTTGCTCCATCACTGGGAGCAGTCAGGAGCCCCACACCTGATGCAAATGAAGCACAGGGGAAACAAAGGCTTACGCCTTGTTAGCACTTCACACATACTTAAGAGAGGCAGCTTTGCGCTGTGTTCAGTCCCTGTTTAGGAGATATGCATGCACTGTAAGAATGTCAGATGTGTTGGTCTTTCCCAGTATTTACACAAAGCACATTGCATTTATACAGAGCGTACTTCCCCTGAGGAGGCGTTGAAATAATTTGAGTACCACTATTTTTTCTTGTATAGCCCTACTCATTCCAATGCAGTGTGTCAGAGCGCTTTACATCAACACGTGCATATTACATGTACAATAAATTATATAAGTTTGTAAATGAATGTACAGGATGTGTTACATAAAACTGGGGGATTGCAAGGTGTAGAAGTCACATACCATCTTCCATAGCTCACTGTGCTATTGTTCTCGCAATGCGCTCAAACGTACACATGATAGACCTGCTAAACATATATGTGAGGGCTTTAGATCTGATGTCACTTCTTGTGATGCCACTTCCTGTAAAGTCGTGGCTTGCGATGCCACTTTCTATGATGTCAATTCCAGTGATGCCATGTGTGATGTTGTGCACCGTGATATCGTGCGCCGTGATTTCATGCGCCGTGATGTCGCGCGCCGTGATGTCACTTGCATCCAGCCAAACTAGGTCAGTCCCCCCACTTCTTTTTTGAGGACTTGTGCCCTGTGCAGGACAATTACAGCAACCCATCACATCAGCTTTCTCTTCCAGCTGCTTTTGAATCATAGTTTTACTATCGGAAACATTTTTACAATCGTTTGTTTTTTATTGTTTTTTTATCACACTATAACAAAGATCTATAAAAACGTAGGTCTATTACTTAATACCAAGAACAAAAAACAAGGGAACCCTACTCACGGGGAGCCTGGGTAAGTAAGTTAATGGGGAAACAATGGCTCCTGTGGAATAATAATACAGTATTTCTGATGCAATTCTGCACAATGGCAATATACAGGGTTAGTAGGATGTCAAAAAGAAAGCTGGCCACTGACACTGAGGAAATAGTCAATGTGAATTTTTTTTTCGTTTATATAATAAATAAATGAAATAAACAATATATACATAGGGCTTGAGAATCACAATATGATTATACAACAAACAATGATTACAAATAGTGAACGGTGTCCCAGTGAAAAAAACATTGGAACCTAAACTAATAGTGACATAATACGTGACATATGTACAAGGTTTCACTTGAAAACATTTTGGCGACCATTAAATAATTCAAAATCAATTGGACAACACTTTATACAATCATAAGTGTTTGATAATAGTTCGCCTTTGTTAATTGTCGACGACGTTTCGACCCTATCTGAAGTACAGGGTCTCTTCAGGACCTAAAGGATGTAGGGACACCTGAGGGGAGGCCTGCACTGCCTAATGTGAAAAGCAGTGTCACCGTGAAATAAGTGAAGAAAAAACTCACAGGGTCCCGACCGGGCACCCTTGTGAGGGTAGTGTTAGGCAGAAAGGATGGCAGGGCCTGGATATCTCAGCGTTACTCGGGGCACTTGATATTCACAAGGTACAAGAACCATGTGGGTTTCTCTGGCTGATCAGCAGAATGGCCGATCTAAGCTGCAGGCGATTGCTTCGTATATGGGCAAAGAACGCCAAGGAAATATCAAGTGGAGCTCTTGGATAAGCTGAAATAGCCGGTGTTTGTCCCCCGAGTGCTGCTGGAACAGTGGAGCGTCCGTCTCCCTGTTTGGTGCGATAACCGTTATCGCACCAAACAGGAAACGGCAATTAACAAAGGCCTGGGTGCATGTTCTGCACCCAGGCTGTAATGCAGCCTGGGTGCAGAATATGCAGGGTGCGCATGACTGTTATGGTCAGTCCGAGAGAGCCGGCAAAACAGCTATGCGTACTTTAGAGTGGGCAACCACTCCTCCTCCTGGCCCCTGCCCTGGCAGCCCAGCCCCGCCCACACCAGAAAACGGAAAACTAAAATGATAATAACGCTGGCTATTATCATTTTACTTTTCTTTTAACTACTGCTCGCAGAGCAGTGGGGCGATGATCCTCCACCTTAGCAAAGGAGCTGCCCCTGCATATTAAACCTCCCCTGTTACTATATCAACATCGTCAGCATCCGTCGTTCATCAATCACAGCTTATATTTGACCTAGGAAACAGTTTCTTTACCACAGTCCTGGCAATAAATCTGAAGCATCATCTCTTTGCTTTATCTACCCTACCATCAGCCCCATCAGCCGCGGCCCATGCAGGTAAGAGTAGTGGGGCGGTGGGGCGGGGTGGGGAGGGATTTCGACAAACGACGACGAAGGAAAGATAATTATTTATTTAATTTTCCCTCATGGTCGTCTGTCGAATCCCCCACCAACCCCGGCCCCACTGCCCCACCGCTCTTACCGCACGGGCTGAGATTTATGACTTCTAGTCCATGGTGCGATAATGAGCTTGAAGTGTGACAGAGCTCTAATGTTTGGAACACACTGGATGGATGAGTAGTGAAGTGCTTTTTCTGGGTTATCTACTCTCTTTTTTACTCCCCTTTTTAAGAGTCAGCATTATTTGGGAATACAAGTTTGAAGCTTTGGCCAGGATCTCTGTCTCCTGGCTTGATGGAAGCCAGTGTGTCATCAGGTCCATCAGCAGATTCAGATGTCTGTGGAAATCAGAAATAAGGCTCAATCATGGGTCTTTGTGGCCACTCACATGACTAATCCTTTTAATGATACATCTTTCTATGGCTGGGGAGCAACACAAGACTCTCCATACAGGTTCATTGGTCTGATACAGAGAGAACATAGCAATCAATTTGAAAGCAACTGACTTGATCACTTGTGCACCCACAGCATTTGTTTCCATTCTCAATGGCAGGATTGTAGTGGTACAAACAGTCAAGAAACCAAAACATTTATATTTCAGCCAACAAGAGGTACCTGCTCTCAAAGCTAGGTAGAGACATCCTTTGACATGGATCTTTACTGTAGAAGATTACTGTAGGAAGATGGCTCTCTATAAAGTGTACTAAAATGAAGTATACTTTGCAGAGAGTCCAGTGGATCCCCAATCTGTAAGCAGAGATAAAAGGAGATCATTCTAATGCACTTTTGTGGTAGTGTGGGTGAGCAGTTAGGCTTATCAGAGGGTAGCGCTAAGCATTTCTTGTCACACACAGAGGTAATAAATGAGACACACACTCAAGAATAAATCCGAGACCAATTGGTAAAAAAATGAACTCATATCTTTATATATATTTAAAAACCAAGAACTTCGTTTAACAGTGAATAAATGCTTTTTATAACCAAATGCAGTTGAAGACACAAATGCTACGAGTTTCAAGCAACTGCAGTCTATACCGTCAGGTAGAGACCGTCACGGTCAGGGAGAAGAAAAGCATAGGGTTAGATAGCAGAGTACCAACAACACATTTACCGTCGCGGTCAATGGAAGCACCACTCCGCCACAGATTTTTGGGGGACAACAATCGCTTAGAGTTCAGAGGAAGTTCTACTCCAGTGGAGTCAGAGTTTTGGAAGTCCCAGGGCTCGGGCACAGCAGGCAGTTTTGGGCTACCTGGGTCAGAGTTGCCTGAGGTCTTGGAATGCAGAATTTGCTCTTCACCGGTGGCGTTGCGCTATCGGTGCGGTGAGGGCCGTCCATCCCGGTTGGGGCAGTTGTGCCCTAGTTGCTGCTTTCATGTAGTCGGCGTGACCAGAAAGTGAGTACACGCTCACAGGAGCAGGGCTTTTTCCAGCATCGGTCGCAGGTACTGTGAAGATCCCTCAGAGTGGTGGATGCGCTGAAGGGGTCGGTTACTGGACTGGTGACCAACACGCCTTGGCTGCTGCAACTTTTGGTTTACGAGGTGAATCGCGTCGGCACGGTCGTCACCTCGTGGCGAACTTTATCGGCAGCGGTACACGGACTAGTACTACTAGTCCAAAGGGAGGTCCCAGGCAATTGGTGATTGCTGGCAGGGCTCTGGGTTTCTTGGAGGCTGCACATGTATCAGGTAGGGACAGTAGGCTACAGTTGTCAAGTCCTTTTGCAGCTGGCAGGGTTTGGCGCCAGTTTCTTCTGCAGCAGGGCTCAGTTTCTGGATCAGCAGCTTGCTGCTTCCTTGGTCTTCTTTAGGTCCATGGTATCTGAGGTTCAGGTCTCAGGGAGCCATCTAAATACTGAATTTAGGGCCATTACAAGGGGAGACAGGTAGTAGCCAATGGACTACTTACCTTTAGGGTGTCAACACCTTCTAGTGACTACTTCCTGTGGGAAGGGGCCCTACCCTAGCCCTGACTGGAGGTTTTTTCACCAACTCAAAATGGTGGAATTTCAGAAGAGGGGTTCACCTCGCCTGCCCCACCCTAGAGGTGGTGCAGCCTGAGGGGGAGACCCTCCTCCTCATCTAACTAATATTCTTCCGGCCAAATGTGGAGCAGGAAAGCGGTTTTGGCCTCCCCCCTGGGTTGGATTTCAAAAGCAGCACTGCCTTTGAAGCTTCCCGCCCAGGAAGGCAATCCTGTCCTGGAGGTGGTGTGAAACACCCCCGCCTACGGTATGTATTGTTTCTGGTGGTGGCAGGCTGGTAAAAACCAGCCAGAGACCCCTACTAGTGTTTGTTTAGGTTCAGGGGACCCTCTAAAAGGGGCTCCTGTGTGAATTTATTAATAAATACAACACTGGCATCAGAGAGGATTTATTAAGACATGATGTTTGGTACCAAACATCTTAGAAATCAGTGAAGCCATCATGGAACTAGGAAACTCGTGTTGACAAGTATCCATGTACTCTTTATGGCTTCCCTGTTCACTTACAACATCACAGAATGGACTGGACATTGCAGGGGCATATCTGCTCATGCTGATATACCCACACATAGGATATAGTGCCCCCGGCCTTAGGGCTAAAGGTCTGCAGTAGGGGTGACTTACATATATCTTATGCAGGGTATGGGTGGCATGGCACAAAGGACTGTGTGTCAAGTCAACACTTCGGATTTTCCTGCTCCAAGACATGCAGCCTGCAATGGCAGAGTGCATAGCCTTGGAGAAGGGGCCCTGAGGTGGCACAACCAGGGTTGCAGACCCAGTACATCCTCTTTAGTATCCATGCCATAGGTACCAGGGGTACCATTTACTTGGTTCTTACAGGGTATCTGAAGTTGTGCCAATCGTGGTAAAGTGGGGCTAACCGTGCAAAAAGAGGCACTTTCCTACAATTACCTGCTCTCGTGTGATCCACATCAGACAGGCACTTTCCTACAATTACCTGCTCTTGTGTGATCCACATCAGACAGCCGGACGGTGTAATGTCAGACAGATTGAGCCAGGTGTTTACCTGCTCCCCGTTACCTTCCACTTGTCTCTGTCTTGTAACTGAAAGGATTTCTGACTCTCTTCCCCTTAGTTAGATTTTCTGAAGCCTCTCGACTCGTGTGGAGACCTTGTGAGTTCACAGAGCTGGAAAAACAGACCCAGCTCTGTGGGAAAGGCACGGGGCGTGGTCAGTGCTGAAACTCCCCCAGGCAACTCTTGCAGGTTTATTTGTTTTTGTGGGGCCATCAATCAGGGTTCTGAAAAATGATAACATACCGCAATAGAATAATTAGAAATCTTTACTACTCACCAACCTAGGACGTTTCAAATTACAGGCAATTATCAGGAATATGAAAAATAAATATCCAACGCAAATTAAGCAGCAGCTAGTAAAAGTTAGCATTCTCTTCTCTGCAGATCTCTACTCTGTGTGCTGCAATTCTTGAAAGTTCTTGTGCGGGGCTCTCAATAGTCCGTCAAATCCCCCGGCATCCAATATTAGTCCCAATACCGGCAACATCCCCCCACCTTCCCATAGGCGAACGTGCATAAATAAACCACAAGACACTTTGTTTATGGGAAAAACTTGTCGCAGGTTTATTCCATACGAGAGTATGCAATAAGGTGGGTTATCTTATGGGCGATCCATGGGCAGGCAGCCGTCCAACCTATGCTGCCCCTGCCCGCCTGATGAGCCAGTACTGTGGGATGTATGCCCGATCAGCGCTACACCTTTGTTGATCCACCACTGGATCACGTGTCCCTTGTTACCATCCTACTCACGCCCCTTTCAGGGCGGAGCGTATCAGGGCAAACCCCCGGTTGGTCAGGCCCCCAACCGCCCGAAGGACTAACGGGGCGCCGTCGCGGTTCTCCAGGACCCTGCCATGAGGATCCTGGTCTTTGGCTCTGGCACCCCTATTGTGCCGCGCAGAGGTACCCTTACTGTACCCGTCTGCCGCAGAGGTACCCTTACTGTACCATACTGCTTCCAGATCGCCCTGTAACTCCGCCTGCAACACAAAAGCAAACATTAAAACATTCATTACACTTTGCCCACCAGCCCAGCCGAAGGGTAAGAGGAAGGGAGGGAGACGGCGAGGCTGGCGGCAAAGAGGCCGCTGGGAGGGTCAGAGGGGTATACATACCCTCCCTCCCCCTGGGCGTACCGGAAGTGACGCCCACACCCCCTGAACAGCGGGCTCCAGGCGGAAGCCCTCTGCTGCTAGAGCGAGGGGTAGGCTTGTGCCGCAATGGCACTAAAGGGCCGCCCTTTAGGGGGCCCCTTTGGGGGCGGCGGGCAGCCACATAGTCCCAATACCGGCAACATCCCCCCACCTTCCCATAGGCGAACGTGCATAAATAAACCACAAGACACTTTGTTTATGGGAAAAACTTGTCGCAGGTTTATTCCATACAAGAGTATGCAATAAGGTGGGTTATCTTACGGGCGATCCATGGGCAGGCAGCCGTCCAACCTATGCTGCCCCTGCCCGCCTGATGAGCCAGCACTGTGGGATGTATGCCCGATCAGCGCTACACCTTTGTTGATCCACCACTGGATCACGTGTCCCTTGTTACCATCCTACTCACGCCCCTTTCAGGGCGGAGCGTATCAGGGCAAACCCCCGGTTGGTCAGGCCCCCAACCGCCCAAAGGACTAACGGGGCGCCGTCGCGGTTCTCCAGGACCCTGCCATGAGGATCCTGGTCTTTGGCTCTGGCACCCCTATTGTGCCGCGCAGAGGTACCCTTACTGTACCCGTCTGCCGCAGAGGTACCCTTACTGTATCATACTGCTTCCAGATCGCCCTGTAACTCCGCCACAGCCCTGGAGGCGGCCACCATCGCAGCCAGGGCCCCCCACCACTGCACCTCCTATTACCTGCAACCTGCCCTTTCCAAACATTCCTTTACATCCAGGAGAAACAAGTCCATCCCTACCGGGGACAAGTGGACCCCGTCCTCCTCAAAGTAACCTTTAACGTTTGCCTGGATGAGCTCATGTCTGATGAAACCCAGACCCCTCTGGTCTGTGAACTTACACCATGAACAGTTCCCTCTTACGGGGATGTTCAACGGCCTCCTCTGACTTAGCTCCGTGCCACCTTAGCGGTGAATCATCTCCGACCACCAGAGCTCTCATTGACCCCTTTAGTTGCTGATCTCACCGAAACAGCGCATTTCACACATGCGACCGCTCAATACCAGGCCTCCTGCAAATCTAAGGGATGAGATCCCTCCATACTGGTGATAGATGAACCCCATCTATATCACAGTAGCCCTTGACGTTATCCTGGATCAGCTAGTGTCTGGTGAAACCAAAGGACCTTCTGGCCTGTGAACCTATGCCACGAACTATTCACCCTCCTGCGGGAAAGTTCCACTGCCTCACATGACCTAGCCCTGTGCCATCTCTGGGCAGGACGGATTCAGACACCAAGGCTCACCTTGCCCCATCTGTTTGCTGATCTCCCCAAGTTGCCGTCCTTCTCACATCGTGTGTGCTTGAACACCTGTGTCCCCCATCGATGGGACAGCAGCCCACTAGTTAGGTGACCGCTCCCAACCCCACCTGCCTACTTTGGCTGTTCGGGCGAGGAGAATTATGCCTCACATTTGCACCGTCCCTTTGCAGGTCGCTCACCAAGGCACCACTGTAAGGACCCCACCTTAACAACGGCCCCTACATGAACCTTGAGTGCACCCTGTGAATAATGTAGGCTGAAAAGACTGGCCGTCGCTCATCCACTATCATTTCATGCAGAACGAACACCGGTGGACCTGGAGCGATACTCCGGAGTTTACAGCTGCCGGTCCGTGGTGACATCAAACACCTAACCTGTGTGCTATTAAAATTCAATCTTTTGCCCAAGCATAGTGATATAGTCCTGTGACAACAAACTGGCTATGAACAGAACGCTTTATCGCCCTTATGCAGGAACTGGGGCTGTTCCACCTAGCAAGGACGCTGCGCCCATATAATCCGGCAGCCAGAGCGTGTCCGTGAACCACCGAACATATCCTGTGACGCTACATGTTCTGCGCTATCCCGTACCTGGGAAACGCAAGTGCCCCAGTTAAATTACATCCGCATGGGGGAAAACAATATACAAATGACACGTCAATAGCAGTTGGCAAGTGAGCACATGTTCGTAAACAAAATGCTCCCAGTACATCCAAATAAAGGCGCTGCGACCAATGATCCGGCTGCCTAAGCGTGTTCCTAACAGCACACGCCCCACCGACATACATCATGTGACGTTGCCTGTTCTGCACCACCCTGAGCCACGCAAGTATCCAGACAATTAAACAAATTGCCGAGGAACACCGGGGAAATTGGGTGTCCTTAGTTACTTCTTCGGCTATTGCACAAGTCCACACTACCTCTGCCGTAATCCCTCTAAATAGTGCCGCTGCACTTTGGGGCCCATCAGATCCCGCCTGACTCCGTAGTTTTCCTGCTGCAGTTTGCCCCACTATGATCACGGTAGGCTCCAGCATGCTCAGCGGTTGACACACCTTTGACCGAACGTAAAACAACCATGGGACAGTGCCCCCTGGTGCTAAAGCACCCCTCTGAGGATAGGTGACTACCCCTGTCAGTGAGTCAAAGTCAACTCTGTAAATTATGAAGAATTGTTAGCAATGGGAGTGCACGCAGCTACGTTGTCAAGGCCTTCCTCGTGGGTCCACTAATGCCCCTGCAAACCACTTGTGATAATTATTAAAATGATTACTACCACTCTCTTAGCGCCACCCTGTAACCACTTGCGCTACCTCCTGCGTGAAATAAAACACAAATTCAAGCCAAATAGTCATCAGCCTACGAGACATTCGAGAACAGGCATTATCCCTTTATACATCGAACAAAACAACTAAATTGCTTTGACTACCAGTAGGGACACGTGTACAAAAACATCCATAAATACTTTAACTTTAAGCGCAGGCCACAATAACCCGGGAAGCAGGATACACACATATACATACTCAGCTACTGTAACCTCGTGTCCGGACATTTACGTTCTCCTAATGAGGTTGATAAACACAATTCGGCTGCAGCCCGCTGCCACATGAAACACGTGTTGCTTGCATATCAGTAAAACCAAGGCGTGGATCGGACCGGCCACCCCGCCCATTGCAACCTCACAAAAACAGCAGTCCACGGTCCTAAACAACAAAATGGGAGGCCCGTGAAAAGCACAAAAGGGTGGCTACCACACCCTATACTCCCAATATGCGTAATGAATTTTAAACTGAGAAATGCTGAAAATTCGTTTCCGCTTCCGATCTCGGATTGCATGTAGTCGCAGACAATACAATAACGATAATCCTGATAAACTGCTTAAAATTACGTATGCTAAAATATGTGCTTAGCATCGTGTGCCGCCCAACACTTTGCTGCTTCTGTCATTGCATCCAGGTATACAATCCAATAATATTACACCTACAACACGTCAGGGCCATTGGCTTTATCAATGGTTGTTAGGCAACAACTATGGCGTGTATATAATATTGCAAGCTTCAGTTCTGACGTGATGAGACTGACTGAACTACGAGTCTCCTTCAAGTTGCCTCATAGGCAGAGAAGAGTGGTACTTTATTGCACCCAGAGAAACGCTGTGCGTGCGCACATTATTTAGCCGATTGTATAAGTGCTGAGAATTGCAGTTACTCTCATCTCCAATTTAAAACAGTGTAGGATCGCCCGCACTTTCGCGGCCCCTCCCGACACCAGGAGGGCCGGAAACAATTCGCAAGCTGCACGAGGTGAGTAGGAGGTCGGACCCCTGGTGCTGCAGTTTGTACCCGGGTGGGAGAAGCCCCCAGGCTGCAGCGGACTCGGAGCACCGCTGAAGCCCCAACGGCGCACCAACAGCCCACAGCAGGGGAGGTGCATGCATGGCAAAACTTTAACACCCATAACAAGACGAGCAAAGCGTGCGCCCGGGCTGACCACCACCGAACCCAAGGGGTAGTCATTTCCCCCCACGGACCCCGAACCGGTTGGCGGGCCCCCACAGCAGGCGCACTCAGAGAAACCCAGGCATGCCCAGCCTGCACACCTCACTATGCTGATTTGTTCCAACTCCTCTGCTGCTGCCGTGATCGGACGAGGAGTAAGACCGGGACGACCACAGTGCCCTCGGCGCTGCAACCCGCGATCTCACACCGACGGCGGGGCAGAGCGTTTAGAGATGCAAACGTCGCTCTCCCTCTTCACACTGGGGCACATCCTGCAATCAGGCCAACAACCCCTCAACGTGGCGGTGGCCAAGCATCCACTGCAGTGCACCCAGCCCGCCTGGCGACAGTCATGGAATATAGAGTCCCCATCCAGCCCCCGTCTCCCGGACACCCGCCCAGACCAATCGGCCACTGCCTCGCAAAATGCCCACCACAGCGAGGCACCGATCGGAGCAAATGCTACAGGCCGATGCGGGACCCAAAGGCCCGAAAGTACACTGCCCCCCCCCTCGGTGCGCTCCGGCCGCCACGAGACGCCAGGCCAGTCCACCCCCACGACAAGCCACGCAAACCACCAGACTAGCTCCCGGGCACACCGACACCATCGGGGTCACTACCGGGATCTCCCGCACCACGCCACCACGGCCCACAAACCACAGCCTCACACGAAGGCATTGGAGCGCTCCACACGAGCACCGCATCTACATTACACGTTCAGGCACAGGGAGGTCAAGTGTTTTGCCCACGATCACAGGATGCAGACGCGACCCCTGAGGCTCGAAACCTGGTTTCCAGCACCAAGGTCGGCAGTCCAACGGACCACATCCTCTCCCCACAACCACCGGAGACACACCGAGAGAGGCAGGGGCGGAACACACCAACCCCGACTCACCTAGACAATCCCGACGGCACGACGATGACCCCGGCGAGCCTGGACAACGTGTCCAGACGGCGAGGCTGGCGGCAAAGAGGCCGCTGGGAGGGTCAGAGGGGTATACATACCCTCCCTCCCCCCCTGGGCGTACCGGAAGTGACGCCCACACCCCCTGAACAGCGGGCTCCAGGCAGAAGCCCTCTGCTGCTAGAGCGAGGGGTAGGCTTGTGCCGCAATGGCACTAAAGGGCCGCCCTTTTAGGGGGGCCCCCTTTGGGGGCGGCGGGCAGCCACATTCTCTTCGTGAGCTGCTAAAAGCCGGGGTTTTATACACAGTGTATAAGTGGTTAAGAAAATGTTTGATTAAACTTTCCCACGTTTACAAGGCAGTATATGGGAAATATTTGTGTATCGGGTCATTACTATTATTAAAAATTATTTCCGAAGAGTCCTGCTGCAAGTCAAGGTTACATATAAATAGTATGTGTGAAATATAAACGTATGAGGCGACAGGTAATCAATTTATGAAGGTCCATTGCCACAGGCACAATTTAAGCGTATATTTCTCTATATTAAACAAAAGTAGCAGTCATAAGCGTTCATTTACACATGGCCTTCAGGCAGGCATCTCGTAAACACCATTAATCACCAATACGTTTTAGCACTAACCACTGACATATATGTATAACTTCTAAATAAGTAAATAGTGAATATCATTAGTCAAGGAAAAACACTTTCATAACCTGAAAAGGAGTCAAATTAAGCCTTCCCCACGAGCAAATGCTCTAATTAGTGGACAATGGTGACATCAGGGGGATGATCAGGTTTGTGTCCTCTAGAACCAGAATTAAGATCCTGACCTCTTCACTCAAGGGTGGATACCTTCCTCCCAAAGTTGTGTCCTGTCTCTATCACATAGGACTTAGGGAGTGTATGCACATTTCTGTCGTAAGCCACCTCAAGGGCAGAAAGTTTGCCAAGACCTCGATCATCTTGTACTCACAGAAATGTGGCATGCATTGCTTTCTAAAACCACAAAATAAATAAATCCATATTGCTCACTTCCATAGTAGAATCAAAAAATGCTTGAACGTTGCGCCCATTCAGTAAGTGGTTTGCCTTAAGGCTATTCTCTTGGATGCAGAAGAACGTGACAGGTATCCCGTCCGGCTTATTACAAGTACTGCAGGATATAATGCACTTATAATACAGCAAACAGGTAGTCAGCTAAACTATGAATCAGGAACATAGAAACTGTATTTTGGTGAGGGCTCTTGTCCAGCCAAGCAAGAGATAGAGTTTCAGCTACCCCCGGTAGATTTCAAAAGCAAATTCAGAACATATTCTTTTTTATTTTGGTCCTATGTTTTGCATGTGATGTTTAGACTTCCCATCTCGCATCCTTTGGGTATGTCGCTGGGGTGGGTAGAGTCAGTGGCAGAAAGAGTGGCGGTGGGTGGAGGAAACCCAAATTGCCACTTTAACCCAAGCCATGACCACAAGCATTGGTTGATGGTCCAGGGCAGAGGAGCGGGTGTGATAGTGCTTACTCCACCCAGTCCTCCCCTCTATACCCTCCTTCATATTTCTTGTTGGTATTGGAGGGGAGATGAGAGAGTGACAGCAGCAGCTGGTATAGAATGGGGGAGTGGTGGGGGTCTGTTTGGGGGAAGGTGAAAAATGGAAAAAAAATCCACTTAACTACTCAGCAGGGCCGCCGTCTCTCCTCCGGCATTGTCTTTCCTCAGGAAGCACCCAGGCTCCCATAAGCCAATCACAACGCTGCTGCCACCATGACAGCAGCGTCGTGATTGGTCTGAGCACCGTGGTTCGGTGCTCAGACAGGCAGTAGAAGCCTGGGCATGTTCTCCACCCAGGCTGTACATTACAGCCTGGTGGAAAACATGCTAAGTGAGCATGAGTGTTTGGCCGGCCAAGGACAGCCAGCCAAACCGTCAAGCGCACTTAAGTGCATGAAACCCTGCTGGCTGTGACGACAACCCAGGCCCGTCCCATAAAACTGCCTCAGTGAGGAAAAATAAAATGAAAAAACCAACATGTTATTATCATTTTCTTTTTCCTTTTTTGCACTGCTGAAAAGCACTGGGGCGACGCTCCTCAGCCATAGCAGAGGAGCCACCACTGGAGAGTGAGTAGAAAATGCTGGGCAACTCCCCATATGCTTGCTCCCAAACCCCCCAACCCCTCCCGCCCCCCCACCCTCCAGTACCCAGCAATAAATCTGAATACTGAGGGATAAGGACAACAAGTGAAACGACAGGACCAGTCCTAGTAACTTCACATATTGTTCAAACTTCTCAGCCCTCTGATTTATAATTGGGAAGGGAGGGGGAATATAGAAGATAGTGAGGGGCGATCTGGGGAACCCACACAATCCTTCTTTGTAAATGCATTCCTCCTCAGTCCCAAATGTTGAGTGCGATGATCACTTCTCACAGCCCCTCCTCCTCTCACTGTGATTTTGTTAGGTGGGAGCAGGTTGATTAAGAGTCTGACCCAACCACCCATTTACCTGCACTAACAGCCCAGCAGGAGTTACCAGTGTTCTCTCTTATTTGGGGCAGAGTAGCACATAGCTGGCAGTCGTGAGCTCCCCTCTGGGCTCTCTGTTTGGGAGAAGATCACAGGTGGTAGAGTGGAAGGCACTGGAGGTCTCCTTCCTCCTCCTTACAAATGGCGGCGAGCTGGCACTTTGCCTTACATCTCTCCTTCCTTTTTATTGTTTGGGTCGGATAGGAAGTAGAAGGGATGACGGGGACACACTTACTTCACTTATGCTCACTTATGGTCCCAACCTCTGAGCTCTTGGGTTTCCAGCCATAGTTGCAGGCGAAGATGGGAAGAGGTAGGGGGACCAGGATGGCCCTTTCAGCCTCCATCACAGCCCCTCCCACACCAGTCTGAGATCTGAGCACTAACTGATATATGGGGCCAGCAAAGGTGCCTCAGTACCATGTGACCGCACGCATGATCACGCCAGCTGTCCACTGTCAAGGGAGCACCTCGGACATAAAGGCTTTCCTGGCCCTCTAAGTATGAAGACGATGCTCCAGTGTCATCACTCGCAGATCAATGGAAGAGCCAGGGGAGCATGGCGGCTGGCGCGGAGGATTCCAGCGGCTCATTCCCGGGTGACTCACCTCTATCCCACATATAGACCAACCTCAGTGGAGCTAGATTGAGAGAAAAGCTGCTGCCTTGAGTTTTAGGGTTGTCTGCATGTATCAAATATGGCCCCCAGGGAAATATCTGCCATTTAAACTTTCTGCGCCATGATACCCTCAATAGTGAGCAGGCAGGAAGTAAACACTAGCTTCCGTCTTTGAAGGGTCTCTGCGCCCTATTCAGGCAAATAGGAGACCAGGCAATGAGAAATGTACGCTGCAAAAGAGTTTGTTCGAATTAATTGCATATATGTCTGTTAGGCCCCGGTGCCATCAGCTGCATAGCAATGAATAGACCCGGAGGTGCACGCCTGGTGCCTCGATGAAGTTGTCTAGTGATTGAACTCAGGAAAAATAGAAATCAGAGAAAGTCCCTGCTTTTATGGGAGGGAATCCGAGTAATGACTAATGCAGCTGAGATTTCATTGTCAATAAGAGAGCATTTGCTGCTTTATTTAGCAAGGGGCTGATGAAGGTGTAGATTGTCTGATGGGCTTCACATTGCAGTATCTCATTTTACAAAATACTCAGGATGGAAAACTGAAATATTCCAGCAGCTGCTGTTGATGTTTTCTGATTATGACCATAATTGTGTTCCTCATTACCTTAATCTTTTCAAAGTCTGGCCCACCTGCATAGACCCTGGAGCTAGTAGTGCTAAAAGGACAAGGCCTGCCTGTTTGGCAACGTGATGCTTCAAACATTATGACTATTTCTGGGAGGAAGCATGTCAATATGTTCACATTAAAGAAACCAAAATGGTCTTAATTGCCCCTTAATTGCAGAAGAATTCTCACGATCTGCAAAGCTACAGAACCACGGGTTGATGTACAAAGGCAGGAATTTGAGATTCGAAAATACCAAATCGCTGTTTCTGAATTGCACTTTTGAAAGTGCGCTATGGAACCAGGACCAATGTGCATCTCTAAAGGACAAAGAAGAGTATAGCTTTGAGGGGGCACCTCTTGAGGAGGGGCACCTCTTGAGACGGTGGACTCCTTTATCTACTTGGGAATCATGTTAAACGGACGTATGTCTTGGAAACCTCACGTTAACAAAGCGGCCCTAAAGCTTAAACAAACTTCGGGGGCAACATTTAAAGAATTCTGTGCCTCCTACACCAAACTTATTCTACCGCCACTGTACATTTATGAGGCTAAGGCTTTGCGATCAGTCCTCTACGGGGCTGAGCTGTGGGACCTCACCAATATTGAGACATTCTTCCCTCTCTGGTTTAGATACTTTAGATTGACTGTATTCCACAGTTTTCTTCCCTCTCTGGTTTAGATACTTTAGATTGACTGTATTCCACACCAATGTTCATCGAACCAGCCTCTATTACAACAGTACCTGTTTCCCTGATAAAAGACGCTTCTGGGCCATTAGACCAACATCTTCAGGTGTTAAACTGGAATATTGCCGGCTTAGCCTCCAAAGTAGATAATGAGGACTGGGTTAAGCTGGTAAATAAATTTGACATCTTAATGTTTCAGGAGACCTGGGCTACAAGGGAGTTATATCTCGAGGGCTTTCAATGTTTTAATGTTTGTGCACTTGCCCCTAAATATGGGCGACCCTCTGGTAACCTTTCTATTTGGGTTAACATTTTGTCTGGTGGTAGTGTCAAAATTATCCCTACAAATAGTCTAAACTTCCAAGCCCTGATATATACGCGGGGGCTTCTATTTGTTTTATTAATTTTTATAACAATGACTTTTTAAGTGTACTAACATGATTTTTGCAAATCTTTTTAATTTTGTCTCAGATATGCAAACCCTAACAGGGTACCAGAATTTATCTGGAATCTGCCTGGGCGGCGATTTTAATGTTAAGATCTCTGGGGCAATTAAATTGGACACTGTCCATGAACCATATGTAAATCTGTGTAAAAGGGGGACTGAACTATTGGATTATTTGTCGAATCACGACTTATTAAATGTGATGGCTATTGCAGCCATAAACCATCATGATGACAGTCGCTCAATACCCACCTACAGAGGTCGTGGATGTGCCTCAATAATTGATTATGTTTTTATATCAGCCACGCTTGAAGATATTTTAGCCAGAGCTGAGGTTATACCTGTTGTGTTTGGGGACCACAACCCAACCTTGGTTATGCTTAGAATTGCACTTAGAAATAATTTTATTGCAGAACCAGGGGCCTGTAATCTATCATCCTCAACTGATAATCTAAGAATTATTTGGAAAGGTATCGACAACAGTAATGTGTTCTCGAACATGTTAACATCTTATCGATCACTTATTGATACGTGTTTGTCGCTTACTGACCCTAACCCTGAGGTAGTTGCTGCTTTTGCCCACTTATGCGCAGGCATTAAACAAATGAGCTCAAAACCTGCGCTTAATAATAACCACAATCCCAAGTGGTTTAATAGCATTTGCTCACGGGCCAATAGAGAGCTTTGTGCTGCCTTGTCGGCTACACCCAGGGATGCAAACCTTATCAGATTAATGAGGAATCAATATAATAAAGTGGTTAAGCAGAGGAAAGAGGAGATCCTGAAAGAACAGTGGGATAATTTGGCCTGTGCCGCAAGATTTAACAATACAAACAACTTCTGGGCAGCAGCTAAAAACATGAGAACTATGGGCCAGACTCTAACTCCCCTAAGCTGTAATATAACCAGCGATGCCTGGGTTGCCCATTTCTCAAACATATATATACAGCCTCTCCTCAGAATGAGGTCTATATAGACTTTCAAGTTGCTACACGAATCCAGATATCATTATCTGAAGTTGAGGATGCAATTGACCAAAGTTTAGGTTACAAGGCCCCTGGCCCTGATGGGCTTTCTATTGACCTTATTAAGCTTAAACCGGAGTTTTGGGCACCGTTTTTACTTAATGTTTTTAACAACCTAACAAACTCCCAGATCCCCAGCACATGGTCGACAGTATCATAGTCCCAATTTTCAAAAAGGGGGACAGGTCCAAACCCAGTTGTTATAGACCGATCTCTTTGATCGATAATACACTTAAGATACTTGGGCGGGTGTTATTCAACAAAATCAGAAATTGGGCTGAGGATGAAAGTATTTTAAATAAATGTCAGTTAGGTTTTAGAAGTAAATTGGGAACGGTAGAGCAATGCCTCAATCTACATTTGATAGTTGGCAAGTACACAATAGCTCGGAAGTCTCCCATCTACCTAGCTTTCATGGACCTCACCTCAGCATTTGATTTTGTAAACCGATCACGCCTATGGTTATGTCTTTTAAAATATGGGCTGGATGAGGCCTTAGTGCACTTTTTGGCTTATTTACATAGGGACCTGGGGGCAAAGGTGAGGATCAGTAGGGATGGGGCAGTCTCAGAGAATATTATTATTGGCAGAGGGGTCAGGCAGGGCTGCGTGCTGGCCCCTCTGCTTTTATTCTATACATTAATGAGCTGCATAATGAGTTGTCTACACTGACTATGGACGTCCCGATGATCAACGGTAATAAATTACCTGCCCTATTATATGCGGATGATGCGGTCCTAATGGGCCGCACACCTAACGCTCTGCGCATTTTAGTTGGGGGTTTTGTTTATTTTATGAATAAGCTGGATCTTTGTACAAATTTAAAAAAATTATTTTTAATGAGTTGTGGCCCGAAAAAACACCATGTTAATGTAATTACCTCTGGTTCTGAAAAACTGTTATGCACACGCACTTTTCCATATTTGGGTTTGGTTTTTGCAGATAATGACTCTTGGGCTGCTCATTTGGCATATAGCCGGAGCAAGTTTTTAAAGGCCGTTAATTCGATCCTGTGCCTTCCCCAACCTAGAAGAACTGAGGTAGTGTTATCTCTATTGAAAACATATAAAACTCAGTGCTTACCTACCGCAACATATGGAGCTGAAGTTTGGGGCCACGTGAATTGCAACAGATATAAGCAAGAAATTTTGAAATCCTCAGTCGCCCGGTATATAACTATGGTGGAAGTTGACGGCCCCCCTACAAAATTCCCAGCTAGTTATCTCCTAAAAGTGACCAACTGCTGGGAACGAAGCTTGCTCTTTCGCCTTAGGGCTGGCACCTTAAAATACCTACTGTGCTTCCCCTTGGGCTTTAATATCAATCTTGAGAAAATGCCTTGCCCCTGTGGAAACCGCGGTAATCAATCCATGTTACACTTTCTGTTTTTTTGTAACTTCTACCAAATATATAGTACACAGCTACTGATTCCCTTTTTTAAGGCTTCGGCCATTACTGATTTTAAGGCGGCCTACAGGGATATTGTTACGCTTAATGGGGAATATTTAACCCTTCGTGTTAGTACCTGTTTAAGACTGGCTGTTCGATCCCGTGCCTCTATGAGTACTGTATAAGTTAAATTGTCTGCACTTTATTACATTATGCTGCTACATTTTATGATTCACACTGTTTTTAGAAATATCGTTGTTATTGGTTTTAACTAAATTACAAGTTTATGATGAATTTGCCGTATCGATTTTTGCACTATGTATATGTTTTTTGTGTGCCTATTGCTTTTTAGCTATGCGTTCATTGTTTTTATGTATGTCAATTGTCATTGTTTTTAATGCATATTTGTGCTGGTATTTTATTCTGTACTTTTATGGATATCTTTTATCCGAATAAAGAACGAATTGATTGATTGATTGATTGATTGATTGATTGATTGATTGAGACATTAACTAGTGTGAAAAATACATTCTTGTGTCCTCCCCCTTGTACCACTTTGTTTCTGCTCTTTCTAGACATGGGAGTAAGAAGTCTAGCTGGCAAAGCCAGGTTACGCCCCCTGTTGTACTGGAGGCGTCTATGGACCACCCCAGAACTCGCCCATTACGCTTCAGCCCTCCAGGGTGTAATGGGAGCTGACCAATTCTCTAAAGTCCCCTGGCTTAGGAACATCAAAGAGTCGCCTTATGCCCTTAGGCTGTCTGATCTCTGGGACCATTCTGCTACCACCTGCTTCTCATCTAAGGATTCGCTGAAGTTGCTCTGCTGGGCATCCACAGCGGCCAATGGTTTTAGGAAGGGGCCTCCTCCAGGCTGGTTAGTGATTTTCTTGATTTCAAGTCGTTGTGTGGGCAAGAGACATACTGGGATCAGGTGACGGTTCCCATGGACAGGAAGTTATACTTCCAGTTTAGAGTGGGTGCTCTCCTGCTGAGAGCATTTACTTTAAAATGGTCTTGCGGGGCACTGATGTTTGTCCTGATGTCTCGCACGGCCTCTTTTCCTGCCCAGCTAATGTCCGTCCCCGTAGAGCTTGGCTAGCACCTGCCTGCTGACTCCTAGGCAGCACAGTCACCCCGCTGGTCTTCGCATTCTGAGGTCGGACTGTAGCCTGACTTATGCCATTCCAGTAGCCAGGTTCTTGGGTGCCATGTGTATACTTCGAAAAAAGGCACTCCGCCCTGCTTAATTTTATGCTGACCATTATGTCACACCCCTGTTTTTCACACCTTGTACGCCAGCAACATTAGCGGCCCTCTTTGCACCTTTTCTGTATCCTGCATATGCAAGTTGATATTTTATTGTTTTATTGTAATAATTTTGGCGTCTACTTATATGAATCATGAACCTTCTATGCTGAAATTTACTTTTTTATCTATTTATTATGTATTTTAATTTGCACTTGCACTTTTATGGCCCTAGAGGCCAAAATAAAGTTATTTGATTTATTGATTCGGTCCATATCACAAAATGTGAATATCACAGAGACATATGACATCACATCTAGGAAGTAGGCCATCAGGTACATATCACTGCCCAGATGAGCACACAGGAGTGGGTCAGAGGAGCTGCATACAGTACTGGAAGAATGGCAACCAGAACCAGTGAGGGAGGAAGGAGGCAGGGAAAGCAACCATACATTCAGTGACCTTCAGCTAGAAATACTTGTGGAATAATGTGTAGCGCAAAAGGATAAACATTTTAGGAAGGTTTCTTTACCTGTGTCCAAGGCTGGACTGGCTGTACCGAGCATCAGGCGTTTCTCCGTGAGGCTGGAAAGGCGGGGATTGTTTTTGTTATTGGGGGGCAGTTTATCACTGAGCTGGGGGGGACTGTTTTGCAAATTGTTATGGGTTTAAATACACCCATTGCAAAGTTCCTTTCATACCCAGCAGTTTTCAGGCAGCAATAAAAATGTCAAGACAACTCTGGTGATTAATGTTCCTGCTGGAGAGGGATGGATATTTGTCTAGTGGCAGTTTTGACAAATCCAAAGTAGTGCATAGGGTTAATATGCCTGCAGCAAAGAACATGTACCATGCATATACAGAACTGTATTTTATGTAGATAGCTCAGTGGGTTACTTCTTTTGTCATAGAGATCCTTTTGTTACTTGCAGTTCACAAGTTACAATCGTAATATAGTACAGTGACCTATGAACTGCCATCAAAGAGCTGCATGCAAACTGCATGACACAGGTTAGAAAGGTATTTTGTTCCTGTCTTTCATTAACCTAATGTTGCTAAAAAGGGTTTGTATGGGTAGAAATAAATATTGTTAGGAAAGCCAACCCTAACCACTCTGTTACATTTTGAATCCTGGGTTTGTGCTTCTCCAGACCAGGCACTCTTAAAAAATGCAAACCAGTAGGGATGACATTTGAATCCTACATCTTGTAGTCACATTTGTCTCATGTAACATTTTCCATACACTGATTTACAAATGTATAATTCATTGTCTCTGTATGTCTATGCAATGTAAAGTGCTCCAACACCCTACTCTGACTGGTATGAGAAGCATTATAAAGCAAATTAAATATATGAGAGAGAGGGGCTATGGAGAGATGAGCGGCATTGTTGGAGAGAGATAGTGAGGGAATCTGTGAAGGAGGAGGTCATGGCAGGACACCCAAAAATATTGTCGCACTGAGTGCCACCAGCTGAGTGCCACCACCTGCCGTGCCGCGTATTGGGGTGGATGATGCTAACATCCTCAAAGTGGTCTTTCATTGTGTTCTCAGCTTCCTGGCTGTGCTTAACAGGGAATGTGTGCACTTATGTTATATTTAAATTGATGCTTCATTCTTGGCATCTTATTTTTTGTGTTCTCCGTAAGAATGTCTGTGGGTATGACTGTACATTCCGTTGCACTGTACGGTCATCATTTACAATGCTTTAAAATATTATACAATTGAAAATATAATGAAAAATGTTGTGTAGAATGCACCACTTTTGCCATTTTGTCCCAAATTCTCTTAGGGGGAAAACACCCCCAAAGCCCCTTTGTAGTGGTCAGACTCACTCCATGCGCTCTGTCGCTACTTACCGTATGGGGGCTGGTCTGGCAAAATTTGCCAGCGCTGCTTTGGGTTCCCAGTCCAGCCCTGCCTGTGTCCAAGGCACCAAAAATGAAAATGTGGCTAGGATCCAAGTAAGCTTCAATGCAGTGGGTATCATACATTCAACAGTTGGCGAACTCTGTAAGCACCTGTCATGAAACAGAAAGAAGGTCACAGCCAGAATTAAGCAGCTGGCACAGGAGGTTGACTTCCCACTGAACCAGTGCCCACTGGATGGAGAAGTAAACAGAATCAACATTCAAGCCTGAAACACTGACGGGAGTTGGTTCTGGTGCAGTTCCTCTCTATCCCAGACATATTGTAGCTACATAGACCTACTAAAGAGACAATTGGATTGCATGGGCTGTACAAGACCATAGCTCACATAAAGCACACGCACAGCAAAGTAATCAGTATCTCCAGACCAAATGCTTTATTACACTAGAGAAATACAATGTGGTATTTGCAGGTGCATGTTTGATATGGAAAGTGTAAATCTTCCGTGAAGTGCATTGTTGTAATAATAAATCATTCATATTTGTAAAGCGCGAACATATAACCCCTTAATGGGTTTCAAGGCGCAGGGGGCCGTCGGGGAGATTAAGTGAGCTATTGCCCAGAGTCACATGATGCTGAGTTCAGCTGTCACCAGAGCCGCGGACCGAACCCTTAGTCCCACGCTCCGGCCGTTGCGCCACACCTCTCCCTCCAGCTAGCAGGTGTCTGTATGGCACTCCTCTAAAACACAGCATTAGTAATGTGCACACCTGTAGTGTGGCGCCTGCTAGACCCCTTTAAACGCGCCACTTCAGGGGGAAGAGGCATGAAGAGTGGTACAGAAACATCATGACTGTGATGGGGTGAGCCAACCAGGCTTGCACCCATGACTGCCCCAACTCCAAAGCACACTTCGACAGGTCCAAGTAACATATAGCGCAGTCCACCAATCACACAAGCTGCAGCTCAGTCACTACCACCGACATGTCAAACACATGCTGTAGTTGGTTCACAGTTTTACAGCAGAGACTGAACAAAAGACAGCAAATGCCACCAGGGAAAGGTCTGTTGTTGACCACGATGGAGAGGGAGATTTTCCAAGCTCTGGAAAGTTAAAGGGGGCTGGGAACCTCAGTGCTGAGGGTCCAGGGTCAGCAAATTAAAGGCCTTGCATTTCCTGGGAGAAAGGCGGGTGGTGTGAGTATGACTACCAAGAAAGTGTACTAGGCATAGTGTACAAGCATCACCGAAGGGTAACACAAACTGTTGCATAAAATTGAAGCAATGACAGAGGCAGTGGATGCCCTCTGTGGGGAAATGCATGATGAGATACTAACACAAACATGCAGAAACCCACTCCTGAAGACAGGAATCAACATCTGGCAAGTCTGCGGACAGGCTGGACCACAATGTGCTTTCTAGGCACACAATTAATTTTCAATTTGTATTGGCCTATTTTAGCTGGAATTTAGGTAGAGGACTAGTAAAGGTAACCACAGCAGTTGGTCTCCAGCCTTAGCAGTGTCTCCGTTGCTGAGATGCAAAGCGCCCTGCTCCAGGAGGCGAGGTTCTAGGAGAGATGGACATGGAATAAATGCTAATGCAGAGAGGGCCAGTGTTGGCAGAGGATGGAGGAAAGAGATAGAGCAAGCATTTCACATCAGTTTGTTACGCTTCTTATTGCATTTACATTTTTTGACTGAGCACTCGCAGTTTCGGTCATCATAGAATACTTGCCAGGACTAGTTGATGGTTTGTTTTATGAAGAAGTTCAACCTGTGAATAAACTGAAAATGAATGTTATTCACTCAAACTACATTCACGTATCACATGTACATCCATCTACCAGGTAATCCATTTACCTTAGAAGTGGTTGATGTTAATCTCTGGGGGTTCATCCTCGTCAGTGTCTCCATCCCAGTGTTCACTGGGAAGACCTTTCCTTGTGGCAATGATAGTCAACAAGGCACAAGAGGCTATTATTGTTCAGCAAGTCTCTGGGGCATACTGGAGTGCGCCACTACTCGTGTGTGCACCAGAATCGGTGGTAGGGTAACCATAGTGCATGTGTTCCACTACAGATCATTTGTGCCTATGTGCTGTTTTATATCTCTGCTCCCTTGGTCTCTGTGGAGCCTTGAGTGAATGGCATAAGCACTGCCATCTGCATCAGGCATGGCATTCTAACAAATGATGGAGAGGTGGTGATAAATGCAGTATTGTATGGACAGTGAATGTGAGTGAGTGTATGTGAGTCCTACTGCCAGGCGGCTGTACAGGTCACGCTGGCGAAACAAGGATGAGTTATACAAATTGTTAGAAATGGGATTTCTGGTTGGCTAGGGCACGCGCCTAAGCCAGGCAGAAACCACCACTCTAGTCAGGGCAAGGGAGTTACACACTGAAGTTAACCCCTGCTCACCCCCTTGGTAGCTTGGCAGAGCAGTCAGGCTTATTCCCGAGGCAATGTGTAAAGCGTTTGCGCAACACCCACACAGCAGCGACACATTACGCACACCACAAAAGAAACCCCACACAAGGTTATGTAAAAGATAGCCTTTGTATTATCCATAAAACACATCAGAAAGTAATCACATATATACACTGTGCCACCTGGCACTTAGCATGTCAAGGGCTTATATACACCACAGGGCCAATCGGGCCACTGTCATATACATTTAGCGTCACCAGTGAAAACTGGCAGGATTGCACTTAGCATAGCCACAAGTATCAGCAACAGTGCACCAAAGTAAACACTTGCAGTACACATATCATGAGCACCTCCTTGGCGTGAACATCACAACATTACCTAACACAGCATTTTATGCAACACATAATCAGCAGCAGTGTACCATAATAAACACTGCACACATGGGTACTCAGCATAGCAAATTATGTAAATACATCAATAGCAGTGCACCTTCTGCATACGTATAATTAGCCCTGCACCATAGGACAACACTTTGTAAAGTGCACACTTATCATCTATCAGGGCAACCGTAAGAATGGCACCCTCTCATAGGCTCTTTGGGCTACGTGCCCGCCTACACCATAAAGGGCAATAATCTCCTCGGGGCCCCATCCTGAGCTTGCCCAGCAATGCCCTTTCCACCAGTGAGGGCTCAGGCAAAGCCATATTCCCTTCACGAAAATGCCCCAGAGGGCGGGGAGACCTCACTGGGTCCCCCGCAAAGGTTTAACTACTGTAATGGCAGCTGCCTCCTACTGTATGGAGGGACAACGGCTGCACAGACTCCGGCACTTCCTGGGCCGGTGATGAGACCTCGGGGGATCCTGTCCCAGCAGCGGCCGGCGGTAAGAACATCCCCACTCGCCCTCTCCCACCACCAGAAAGCCTCCGGTGGGGCAAGGGATCTCCACACTATTGTAGGCAGGAAGCCTCCGCGGGCCAGGGCCTCCTGCATGGACCCTTCTTGGGCGGCGATCAACACGAGGGAAAACAGCCCGATTAGGACTCAGAGCAAAGTCTCCTATGGCTTCGCTAACTTCGGCCCTGCCTCTCAAGGACGTCGGCGTTGCTGGGCGACACAGTGGGTTTCCGGGGCCTCGCCCGAAACCAGGCTTTGCCTGACTTCCGGCTCCGGGTTTGCTTTCTCTGGCCAGCCCCCCCCACGGTCAGGCTCTCTCTGCCTGACTTCCGGTTCGTGGGCTACTCTTGCCGTGGACCGAGGAAGAGCCCACGTCTCGGGCATAGAGAGATGACTCGCAAAGCGCCCACCACGCGCCTTTAGTGGGCAGGACCCCCTCTCTTCAGGGGTACAAGAATGCAGCGCTCCCCACTCTTCTGTTCCTGGGTAAGGCCAAAGCGCCCACCACACCTTGATCAGTGAGGGGAGGCAGACAGCACAGCGCTCCCCTCGCGCTATCTCTTTCCAGCCCTGGGGCAGGAAACCAGGCACAGGCAGGCCAGCACGCAGGGCCCCTTTGCAGAGGGGCACCTCTTCAGCTACCTAGCAGGCAGCAGGTAGTTTCCAGCGGCGGTTCCTCCTGGCAGTCCAGCAGCCTGCCGGCCACAAGTTCCAAGTAAGCACAACACATGGGGTCACAGCCCCAATATTTATATTACTTCAAGTCTTTGTTCTGCCCTGGCACCGGGCCTTGGACCCAGTCCAAACCAGTTCTGGGGGGCACTTAACAAGTTCACAACAGTCCCCATTGTTATTGTAGGCTCTGGCCCCAGATACACCACAGGGGGCGGAGCCAGCATTGTGGAAGGCAGGCACAGTCCTATTAAGGGTCAGGTGCTACTCCTCCCACTACTCCAAATGCTGTTCAGGCCTATTCAGCTTAGTGCTGACTCACCCAGCCCCTCTGGAGCCACTGCACCTCCCCAGCAACTGTCATCCAGAGCCAGACATGAAATACACAACAGGCAGGCACAAAGACACATAGCACACAGAAATGCCCACTTCTAAAAGTGGCATTTCTAAAATAGTGATAATAAATCTGTGAACACCATTATGCAGTATTTATTGCCACTATTTCAAACATACCAAACTTGATCACGCCACCCCTCTCCTATCAGGAATTACCACTGAAACACATATCAGGAAATCCCCAATGCATTCCTAAGAGGGGGCAGCCTCACAGCAGTGAGAAACCAGATAGGCTGTTTGTCACTACCAGGAATAGCCACACAGTTAAGGCACATGTTCTACCTTTTACCTACACCCCACCCTGCCCGTAGGGCTAGCTAGGGCTTAACTTAGGGGTGACTGATATGTAGTAAAAGGGAAGTCACGGACGTGGCACCCACTTTATGTGCCGCGTCATAGTGGCAGTATAACTGCACGCCCAGGCCCTGCACTGGCAGAGGCCTGAGACAGGTTTGAAAGGCTACTTTGGTGGGTGGCGCAAGCAGCACTGCAAGCCCACCAGTAGCATTTAATTTACTGGCCCCGCGTATATGAGATACCACTTTACAAGGGACTGATAGGTAAATTAAATACGCCAAACAGGTGTAGACCAATCTTACCAAGTTTATCATAGAGAGCACATGCACTTTAACACTGAACAGCAGTGATAAAGTACCCAGAGTCCTAAAACCACTAACACCAGGTCAGTAAAATACAAGGAGGAAGGCAAAAAGTTCTGGGATGACCCTGCAAAAAGGGCCAAGTCTAACACAACCCCCTTCCAGCCTAAATCCAGGGTAGACCAATCAATACCTTGATGGGCTTCCCTGCTTGGGGCGAGAGAACACAGACGCAGGCCCGCAACTGCAGGGGCACACTCCAGTTCTACGCCAATCTGAACTCATGTGGTTCCCTCTGTCAAAGCTCCCAGGACCAACTAAGCTACCACACTGGGGCTCCTTAGCTGTCCGCACCCATTACCAGGCCCTAGGCCATCCAGATGTCCCTGGTCCTTGTCATCTCAATGAGTGGGGGGCAGTAGCCCCAAGCACATAGTGTCCATTCTCCAGCCCCACCTCTCATCAGTGCAATCTTATACTGCCACTGATCCCTCAACCCAGGGTCTGCACCCTCAGGCTGACCAGGAGTCATGGCTGAGGCTCTTCTCCCACTACCCCTCCTTCTGGGGTTCCGCACTCTCCTCCTAGGAGAGGCACCCTCAGAATACAAAACTGTCAGGACGCTGGAATCAGCACTCCCACACAATTCTCCCACCAGTTCAGGACCTTCACCATGCAACTGGTCTCCCAACATAGGGACTAAATCCTCAGGTTGAACCAGGGTCAGAGGCGAGGACTCCTTCCCTCTGCACCCCCTTCCAGAGTTCTGCACCCTCCCACCTGGAGTGGTACTCCTAGAAGACAAAACGGTAGGGACAATGCTTACAGATGTCCTCACCTCCAGGTCAGGCATAACCTCCTGAACCTGGCCTCCCAACCCAGGTACTACACCCTGCGGCTGAGCACTTGCCTGGTACACCAGGACTTCCGGGGGAGCATGCAGCCCCCCCAAGGGTAACACATAACTCATGTGTTGCATGACAGTCTGCCTGGCGCGATCAGCGCGATCAACCCCTGTCCATCTGACAGTGCGTGAAGACCCCCAGGACAGAAATGGTGTCACCATGGCCACGCCTCGAAGGCTCAGCCCTTAGGGCTGGCCCCTGAACCACTGGTTCTCCCACTGGGGACTCTCTCTCCCTTTCACCCCTCCATCTGGACTCCTGCACCCTCTACTCAGGAGTGGCACCACCAGACACCAGAACTGGTGGAGCTCTGCTTACAGACGCTCCAAGTTCTCCTGACACTAGGAGATCCTCCTCAATTGATGGCCTACCAGTACAGCCTAGGCTCCCCACCTGGTGTTCCCTTAGCGAACCCTCCAGGCCCTGAGACTGGGTTTCGGGCACCTTGGGCCGCATCCCATTCTCAGTCCTTCTCCGCAGAGACAGGACGTGAGCCCCTACACCCCTCCCACTACACTGCCCCTGAACCTCAACCTATACCCTTCAGGTGTGACACCCTCTTCCTGTGAACTATGTACCATGCTCTGTGATCTGGGAGCGGAACTTCCTACACTGGACTCCATATTGCTGCCACCACTGGACCCCACCCTCACTGGTGAATCCAGACCACTAAAACTACACTCCGGGGACAACTTGTCCCCCAGTGCTAGCTTTTCTCTGGCGAAGGCCCTCTCTGCCTCCGCCATCCTCTCCTGCGCTAGGACCCTCTCAGTGTCCGGAGGCATGGGTTCGAATCCTACCGATGCCACCAATGTTAGAGATGGGATTTCTGGTTGGCAAGGGCACGCGCCTAAGCCAAGCAGAAACCACCACTCTAGTCAGGGCAAGGGAGTTACACACTGAAGATAGCCCCTGCTCATCCCCTTGGTAGTTTGGCAGAGCAGTCAGGCTTATCCCAGAGGCAATGTGTAAAGCGTTTGCGCAACACCCACACAGCAGCGACACTCTACGCACACCACAAAAGAAACCCCACACAAGGTTATGTAAAAAATAGCCTTTGTATTATCCATAAAACACATTAGAACGTGATCACATATATACACTGTGCGACCTGGCACATAGCATGACTTTACAGGGATTATATACACCACAGGGCCAATTGGGCCACTGTCATAAACATTTAGCGTCACCAGTGAAAACTGGAAGGATTGCACTCAGCATAGGCACAAGTATTAGCAACAGTGCAACAAAGTAAACACTTGCAGTACACATATCATGAACACGTCCTAGGCATGAACATCACAACATTACCTAATACAACATATTATGCAACACATAATCAGCAGCAGTGTACCATAATAAACACTGCACACATGGGTACTCAGCATAGCACAATTATTTAAATACATCAATAGCAGTGCACCTTCTGCATACATATAATTAGCCCTGCACCATAGGACAACACTTTGTAAAGTGCACACTTATCATCTATCAGGGCAACCATAAGAATGGCACCCCCTCGTAGGCTCTTTGGGCTACGTGCTCGCCTACACCATGAAGAGCAGCAATCTCCTCGGGGCCCCGTCCTGGGCTCGCCCCACAATGCCCTTTCCGCAAGTGAGGGCTCAGGCAAAGCCGTATTCCCTTCACGAAAATGCCCCCAAGGGCGGGGAGACCTCACTGGGTCCGCGCAAAGGTTTAACTCCTGTAATGGCAGCTGCCTCCGGGTGTACGGAGGGACAATGTCTGCACAGACTCCGGCACTTCCTGGGCCGGTGATGAGACCTCGGGGGATCCCGTCCCTGCCGCGACCGGAGGTGAGGACACCCCCACCCGCCCTCTCCTACTAGCAGAAAGCCTCCGGTGGGGCCAGGGATCTTACACACTATTGTAGGCAGGAAGCCTCTGTGGGCCAGGGCCTCCCGCCCGGACCATTCTTGGGTGGTGACCAACACGAGGGAAAACAGCCAGTTTAGGACTCGGAGCGAATACTCCTCTGGCTTCGCTACCTTTGACCCCGCCTCTCAAGGACGTCGGCGTTGCTGGGCAACGCAGTGGGTTTCCTGGGCCTCACCCACAACCAGGCTTCACCTGACTTCCGGCTCCGGCTTTGCTTTCTCTGGCCGGCCCGCCCATGGTCAGGCTCTCCCTGCCTGACTTCGGGTTTGCAGGCTGCTCTCGCCGTGGACCGAGGAAGAGCCCACGTCTTGGGCTTGGGGGACGACTCGCAAAGCGCCCACCACGCGCTTCTAGTGGGCAGGACCCCCTCTCTTCAGGGGTACAAGAATGCAGCGCTCCCCACTCTTATGTTCCTGGGTCAGGCCAAAGCACCCACCACACCTTGATCAGTGAGGGGAGGCCGACAGCACAGCGCTCCCCTCGTGCTATCTCTTTCCAGCCCTGGGGCAGGAAACCAGGCACAGGCAGGCCAGCACGTAGGGCCCCTTTGCAGAGGGGCATCTCTTCATCTACCTAGCAGGCAGCAGGTAGTTTCCAGCGGCGGTTCCTCCTGGCAATCCAGCAGCCTGCCGGCCACAAGTTCCAAGTAAGCACAACACATGGGGTCACAGCCCCAATATTTATATTACTTCAAGTCTTTGTTCTGCCCTGGCACAGGGCCTTGGACCCAGTCCAAACCAGTTCTGGGGGGCACTTAACAAGTGCACAACAGTCCCCATTGTTGATGTAGGCTCTGGCCCCAGACACACCACAGGGGGCGGAGCCAGCATTGTGGAAGGCATGCACAGTCCTATTCAGGGTCAGGTGCTACTCCTCCCACTACTCCAAATGCTGATCAGGCCTATTCAGCTTAGTGCTGACTCACCCAGCCCCTCTGGAGCCACTGCACCTCCCCAGCCCCTGTCATCCAGAGCCAGACATGCAATACACAACAAGCAGGCACAAAGACACATAGCACACAGAAATGCCCACTTCTAAAAGTGGCATTTCTAAAATAGTGATAATAAATCTGTGAACACCATTATGCAGTATTTATTGCCCCTATTTCAAACATATCAAACTTGATCACGCCACCCCTCTCCTATCAGGAATTACCACTGAAACACATATCAGGAAATCCCCAATGCATTCCTAAGAGGGGGCAGCCTCACAGCAGTGAGAAACCAAATAGGCTGTTTGTCACTACCAGGAATAGCCACACAGTTAAGGCACATGTTCTACCTTTTACCTACACCCCACCCTGCCCGTAGGGCTAGCTAGGGCCTACCTCAGGGGTGACTGATATGTAGTAAAAGGGAAGCCACGGACGTGGCACCCACTTTATGTGCCGCATCATAGTGGCAGTATAACTGCGTGCCCAGGCCCTGCACTGGCAGAGGCCTGAGACAGGTTTGAAAGGCTACTTTGGTGGGTGGCGCAAGCAGCACTGCAAGCCCACCAGTAGCATTTAATTTACTGGCCCCGCGTATATGAGATACCACTTTACAAGGGACTGATAGGTAAATTAAATACGCCAAACAGGTGTAGACCAATCTTACCAAGTTTATCATAGAGAGAACATGCACTTTAACACTGAACAGCAGTGATAAAGTGCCCAGATTCCTAAAACCACTAACACCAGGTCAGTAAAATACAAGGAGGAAGGCAAAAAGTTCTGGGATGACCCTGCAAAAAGGGCCAAGTCTAACACAACCCCCTTCCAGCCTAAAGCCAGGGTAGACCAATCAATACCTTGATGGGCTTCCCTGCTTGGGGCGATAGAACACAGACGCAGGCCCGCAACTGCAGGGGCACACTCCAGTTCTACGCCAATCTGAACTCATGTGGTTCCCTCTGTCAAAGGTCCCAGGACCAACTAAGCTACCACACTGGGACTCCTTAGCTGTCCGCACCCATGACCAGGCCGTAGGCCATCCAGATGTCCCTGGTCCTTGCCATCTCAATGAGTGGGGGGCAGTAGCCCAAGGCACATAGTGTCCATTCTCCAGCCCCACCTCTCATCAGTGCAGCCTTATACTGCCACTGATCCCTCAACCCAGGGTCTGCACCCTCAGGCTGACCAGGAGTCATGGGTGAGGCTCTTCTCCCACTACCCCTCCTTCTGGGGTTCCACACTCTCCTCCTAGGAGAGGCACCCTCAGAACACAAAACTGTCAGGACGCTGGAATCAGCACTCCCACACAATTCTCCCACCAGTTCAGGACCTTCACCATGCAACTGGTCTCCCAACCTAGGGACTAAACCCTCAGGTTGAACCAGGGTCAGAGGCGAGGACTCCTTCCCTCTGCACCCCCTTCCAGAGTTCTGCACCCTCCCACCTGGAGTGGTACTCCTAGAAGACAAAACGGTAGGGACAATGCTTACAGATGTCCTTCACCTCCAGGTCAGGCATAACCTCCTGAACCTGGCCTCCCAACCCAGGTACTACACCCTGCGGCTGAGCACTTGCCTGGTACACCAGGACTTCCGGGGGAGCATGCAGCCCCCCCAAGGGTAACACATAACTCATGTGCTGCATGACAGTCTGCCTGGCGCGATCAGCGCGATCAACCCCTGTCCATCTGACAGTGCGTGAAGACCCCCAGGACAGAAGTGGTGTCACCATGGTCACGCCTCGAAGGCTCAGCCCTTAGGGCTGGCCCCTGAACCACTGGTTCTCCCACTGGGGACTCTCTCCCCCTTTCATCCCTCCATCTGGACTCCTGCACCCTCCACTCAGGAGTGGCACCACCAGACACCAGAACTGGTGGAGCTCTGCTTACAGACGCTCCAAGTTCTCCTGACACTAGGAGATCCCCCTCAATTGATGGCCTACCAGTACAGCCTAGGCTCCCCACCTGGTGTTCCCTTAGCGAACCCTCCAGGCCCTGAGACTGGGTTTCGGGCACCTTGGGACGCATCCGATTCTCAGTCCTTCTCCGCAGAGACAGGACGTGAGCCCCTACAACCCTCCCACTACACTGGGACCTATCTGGGCTACTAAGAACCTTTCCCACCACTCTTGGTTGGGAAATACCTGAGCCACTCCCCTTAGGGTCACTCCCAAATGCCTTCTCAGGTCCTCTGGCACTCACCCAGACGTCTGCCTCCTGTGCAAGCTCCTTGGGATCAGAGAACTCACACTCCAACAGGTGTTGGCGTAACCCTGGAAAACAACAAAGGAACATGTGCTCTCTGACAATCAGATTGAACAACCCTTCAAAATTGTTTGCCGTGCTACCCATCATCCAACCTTCCAAAGCATCACAACATTCATCTACAAACTCCCCCCAAGACTGGTGAGACAGTTTCCTACTGCCCCTGAACCTCAACCTATACCCTTCAGGTGTGACACCCTCTTCCTGGGAACTAGGTACCATGCTCTGGGATCTGGGAGTGGAACTTCCTACACTGGACTCCATATTGCTGCCACCACTGGACCCCACCCTCCCTGGTGAATCCAGACCACTAAAACTACACTCCGGGGACAACTTGTCCCACAGTGCTAGCTTTTCTCTGGCGAAGGCCCTCTCTGCCTCCGCCATCCTCTCCTGCGCTAGGACCCACTCAGTGTCCGGCATGGGTTCGAATCCCACCGATGCCACCAATGTTAGAGATGGGATTTCTGGTTGGCTAGGGCACGCGCCTAACCAAGCAGAAACCACCACCCTAGTCAGGGCAAGGGAGTTACACACTGAAGATAGCCCCTGCTCACCCCCTTGGTAGTTTGGCAGAGCAGTCAGGCTTATCCCAGAGGCAATGTGTAAAGTGCTTGCGCGACACTCTACGCACACCACAAAAGAAACCCCACACAAGGTTATGTAAAAAATAGCCTTTGTATTATCCATAAAAAACATTAGAACGTGATCACATATATACACTGTGCCACCTGGCACACAGCATGACTTTACAGGGATTATATACACCACAGGGCCAATCGGGCCACTGTCATAAACATTTAGCGTCACCAGTGAAAACTGGAAGGATTGCACTCAGCATAGGCACAAGTATTAGCAACAGTGCAGAAAAGTAAACACTTGCAGTACACATATCATGAACACGTCCAAGGCATGAACATCACAACATTACCTAATACAGCATATTATGCAACACATAATCAGCAGCAGTGTACCATAATAAACACTGCACACATGGGTACTCAGCATAGCACAATTATTTAAATACATCAATAGCAGTGCACCTTCTGCATACATATAATTAGCCCTGCACCATAGGACAACACTTTGTAAAGTGCACACTTATCATCTATCAGGGCAACCACAAGAATGGCACCCCCTCGTAGGCTCTTTGGGCTACGTGCTCGCCTACACCATGAAGAGCAGCAATCTCCTCGGGGCCCCGTCCTGGGCTCGCCCCACAATGCCCTTTCCGCAAGTGAGGGCTCAGGCAAAGCCGTATTCCCTTCACGAAAATGCCCCCAAGGGCGGGGAGACCTCACTGGGTCCGCGCAAAGGTTTAACTCCTGTAATGGCAGCTGCCTCCGGGTGTACGGAGGGACAATGTCTGCACAGACTCCGGCACATCCTGGGCCAGTGATGAGACCTCGGGGGATCCCGTCCCAGCCGCGACCGGAGGTGAGGACACCCTCACCCGCCCTCTCCTACCAGCAGAAAGCCTCCGGTGGGGCCAGGGATTTTACACACTATTGTAGGCAGGAAGCATCTGTGGGCCAGGGCCTCCCGCCTGGACCATTCTTGGAGTTTAGGACTCGGAGCGAAGTCTCCTCTGGCTTCGCTACCTTTGACCCCGCCTCTCAAGGACATCGGCGTTGCTGGGCAACGCAGTGGGTTTCCTGGGACTCGCCCACAACCAGGCTTCACCTGACTTCCGACTCCGGCTTTGCTTTCTCTGGCCGGCCCGCCCATGGTCAGGCTCTCCCTGCCTGACTTCGGGTTTGCGGGCTGCTCTCGCCGTGGACCGAGGAAGAGCCCATGTCTCGGGCTTAGGGGATGACTCGCAAAGCGCCCACCACACGCTTCTAGTGGGCAGGACCCCCTCTCTTCAGGGGTACAAGAATGCAGTGCTCCCCACTCTTCTGTTCCTGGGTCAGGCCAAAGCACCCACCACACCTTGGTCAGTGAGGGGAGGCCGACAGCACAGCGCTCCCCTCGTGCTATCTCTTTCCAGTCCTGGGGCAGGAAACCAGGCACAGGCAGGCCAACACGCAGGGCCCCTTTGCAGAGGGGCACTTCTTCAGCTACCTAGCAGGCAGCAGGTAGTTTCCAGCTGCAGTTCCTCCTGGCAGTCCAGCAGCCTGCCGGCCACAAGTTCCAAGTAAGCACAACACATGGGGTCACAGCCCCAATATTTATATTACTTCAAGTCTTTGTTCTGCCCTGGCACAGGGCCTTGGACCCAGTCCAAACCAGTTCTGGGGGGCACTTAACAATTGCACAACAGTCCCCATTGTTAGTGTAGGCTCTGGCCCCAGACACACCACAGGGGGCGGAGCCAGCATTGAGGAAGGCAGGCACAGTCCTATTCAGGCCCAGGAGCTACTCCTCCCACTACTCCAAATGCAGATTGGCCTATTCAGCCTAGCGCTGACTCACCCAGCCCCTCTGGAGCCACTGCATCTCCCCACCCCCTGTCACTCCAGAGCCAGACATGCAATACATATCAAGCAGCCACAAAGACACATAGCACACAGAAATGCCCACTTCTAAAAGTGGCATTTCTAAAATAGTGATAATAAATCTGCGAACACCATTACACAGCATTTATTGCCACTATTCCAAACATACCAAACTTGATCACGGCACCCCTCTCCTATCAGGAATTACCACTGAAACACATATCAGGGAATCCCCAATGCATTCCTATGAGAGGGCAGCCTCACAGCAGTGAGAAACCAAATAGGCTGTTTGTCACTACCAGGACATTCCACACAGTTAAGGCACATGTCCTACCTTTTACCTACACCGCGCCCTGCCCATAGGGCTAGCTAGGACCTACCTTAGGGGTGACTGATATGTAGTAAAAGGGGAGTCACAGATGTGGTACCCACTTTATGTGCCACGTCACAGCGGCAGTAAAACTGCGCGCGCAGGCCCTGCAATGGCAGAGGCCTGAGACAGGTTTGAAAAGCTACTTTGGTCGGTGGCGCAAGCAGCGCTGCAAGCCCACCTGTAGCATTTAATTTACTGGCCCTGGGTATATGAGATACCACTTTACAAGGGACTGATAGATAAATTGAATACGCCAAACAGGTGTAGACCAATCTTACCAAGTTTACCATAGAGAGCACATGCACTTTAACACTGAACAGCAGTGATAAAGTGCCCAGAGTACTAAAACCACCAACAGCAGGTCAGAAAAAATACCAGGAGGAAGGCAAAAAGTTCTCGGATGACCCTGCAAAAAGGGCCAAGTCTAACACAAATTAACACGGTTGCCTACCCAGTGCCGGTTTAACGCATGGGTACGCTGGGCAGTTGACCAGGGGCCCCACAAGCATAGGGGGCCCAGGCAGACCAGAATTTAACACTAATTTTCTGTTAAACATTTTTATTCCTGTGAGTAGTTGTGTAGACAGGGCCCAGTGCACTGCTTTGCCCGGTGGCATATGATGCTGTTAAGATGGCCCTGTGCCTACCACGATATCAGTTATTAGACACTCCTAATTGCAGCCCATCAGTGAGGACTGATTAATATGTGGGTTCTGCGAACGCAACTAATCACATGTGGGAATTAAGTGTTATAGAAATGCACCTTGTTATCCTATAACTTTAACTGGGTTATTTGGAAAGGTTTTTTGGGCATGGAGTCTTTACACCACAACATAAACACTTTACTGAAAACCCACCTATAGTGCACTCTGTGATATTCCACCTGCTATAGCTACTATACCCTGGTTGTAATGTGCACAGGACCTGAACATGAATGAGTGTGGCCAGGCTGCAGTGGGTGTGTCTGCCTAATAAAGGGGGTATAAAACCAAGGGTGGCCATCCCACGTAATGTATAGTTCCTATAGATTTCTTTCTCTGTCAGGTCAAAGAGAGCGACTCACAGTGTGAAAATCCTCTCCCTTCTCCTCCTTCCAAAATACGCTTCCTTCTAACCATGGCACAGTGTGTTGTCATTTTCAGCATTTTGTATTCTGATGGGTATATGTACAAGAACTGCCGCTAACTAGCGTTAGCGTTAGTTATCGGCAGTTTTCTTAACGCGGCCTAGCACCAAAAACTATTGCCCTGTTAGCAATGTATTTACAGTACGTCGCTACATGGTGATAGTAACAGCTCGCCAAGGTGAAAACTGCCCCTAACACTAGTGTCAAGGCGATACAAATTTTGACGATGGCAGGAGAAAAGTGACGAAAGGCCCGTTAGCGGCAAAAAAACTCACGTTATAAGCCCAATGTGACTTTTTTGCCTCTAGAGGCAAAGATAGCCTATAAGTCCATCTCTAATGAAAAATAGGAAATAAAACCAATGGAATGCAGAATGGAGTCCCAGGGGAAGAGGAAATGCAGATTCAGGGCTACAGTTATGAAACGAGGTGCATCGCTGGGAAAAACGAGTGATGCATCACTTTTCATAGCGCCCTCCTTGCAACACCATGGCAGCCAAAACCTTGAAAAGGGGACAGTCCCCGGGGCCCGGAGGCCTCGCTGGGCCTGCGTCTGTGACTGGAGTGGGAGGAAGAGGTGCTGTGAAGTTGCTAAGCTGAGGCGGCAGACAATGAGGCGTCGGCGATTGCCCTTTATCTGCTGTTGAAGTCTGGCAGGTCACACGGAGACACGTTGCTGACATGTGTGAGAAGACCGCCTGGCGCACCTTGGAGCTGTGAATGATAGAGGCACTCCTGCACATCAACGTAGGGAGGTCTGCATCGCATACCAGGTGTCACCACTACACCCGGGTGCACGGAGGAGATTACCAATGGTGGGCCGCGCTTCTCTGCATCACATGCCGGAGGATATTGCGCTGGCCGGACGCTTTGGAGGGTGAGGCCCCTAACTTGTGCTGCGGGAGTGCTGCAACTTCATGCCTAAGGGGGCCCTATTGCATCACCTGCATCAGGAGGTTCCCCAGCGAACTTGGCGGTGACTGCTGTACCCAGGCTTGTGAAAGCCCACCTGGCTGAGGCTCCTGCTGGCTGAGTCACAGATTTGGAGAGAGTGCAGCTCATTGAGCCCCGGTGTCAATGGCCAGGTGAGGAGAAGGTGGGATGCGTAGCAGAGGAGGCCCGGGTGCGAGTCGGGCCCAGGCACTTGGGTATGCACCTTGATCCTCCGTTACTCGCTTGGGAACTGGGGAACACGGAATCTGGTCGCCACTGTTAGATCGGAAGAGGCAACCGGGTGGTGCTGCCTTTCCTTGCCCCTGTTAGTTTGCTTTTGGGTGAACGGGGGACTAACCCTAGTGGACTTCCTCTTCCCACAGCACTTCCCCGTCTAGTTGCTGCTGCTGTCCCCATCTGCTGCTGCTTGTTCCTCTGACCCGGATGTCAGGTGTTAGAGTACCTCCTCCACCTGCAGGTTCCTGCCTGCACCTCATCCCTGGTGGTCCAGTGGTAGAGCGTCACTGCTCTGCTGATTGACTGCCCTCCTGTTCCTCTTTTCTGCTGTTCCTGTTCATCTTTCTGCTCTTCTCCGTTGCTTTTCTACCTTTGTCTTTTTTTTCTTTGCTTTGTTTGGCTTTGTTTTTCCTGTGCTTTTTTGCAGTTCCTTTTTTCCTATCCTCTCCCTCGTTGCCGCTGCGATCCCCTGCGTCCCCGCCCACTCCAGTGCTGTTTCCCACGTTTCCTGCCTCCCAGTTGTCCAACCCCCCTGCAGCACTACTTAATGGCAGACGCTGTGCGGCCATGTGCAGCGGGTTTGCCACTGATGCGCTGAAGGCAAACCTGTCTGTGTCCGTCCGCCCCTGTACTGCGCCCAGCATCAGGGACCCTGCCTCTCGGACACTCCACCGCTACGACACCAGCACCCTCCTCGCCCTCAACCCTGGCCGCCACGTCGCCTGCCATCTAGCAACACCGAAGAATACCCTTGCCCCCTCACCTGCCAAAACTGCAAACGCACCTCCTGCCACATCAGCACACCAGTTCCTCTTGCCGCCCAGCTGACCAACAGCGCACTCGACAGGCTCAACTGCATCATCCTAAATATGCAGTCCCTCCACTAATACGCCACAGAAATCTTGGACCTCCTCAACGCCACTTCTTCAGACATTGCCTTCTTCACATAAACCTGGACCAGACTCTGCTCTGGACAAGACATCGCCTTCGCCATCCCCGATGGCTACAAATTCACCCGCAAGGACCACCCCGACCGTCCAGGAGGAGGCATTGCCATTGTCTCCAAAAGCACACTTCAACTGACCACGCACTCTAATGACCCAACGGCGACCATGGAACACTTCCACTTCCAGATCAGGACCAACCCCATCAACCTCCGCGGCACCCTCATCTACAGGCCCCCCAGGCCATGAACCCCCATTCACCAATGCCATTGGAGACCTCATTGCATCCCAGGCTCTACCATCCACCCACTACATCCTACTCAGAAACCTCAAGTACCACCTGGGCAACCCCAGTGACCAGAACACCACCAACTCCTGGGGAACATCGCCAACATCGGACTCAAGCAGCTAGTCACCGCACCAACCCACATAGCCGGACACACGCTCGAGCCCGTTTTCTCCGCCAGCGGGAACTTCAACTACAGACACACCACAGAACTCTCCTGGGCCGACCATCATTGTATACATCACGCCTTCACCACGCCCCGTCCCAGCTGGATCAAGGCCACCAAAGAACTTCTCGTCAATTCCCTCAGCACAACCACTCCGCCAATGCTTACAGATGCCAACATCGCAACGCGCAACCTCCACCGATTGATCTCCAACTGCGCTACCACCCTGGCACCCCTCAAGAAAAGACCAGGCAAACAACACTCCAAGAAGGCCAGCAGGTTCACTCTCGCCCTCCACTAGTCCAGACGCACCTGCAGACGTCTCGTGTAGAGATGGAGCCACAACATCAATCAACTCCGCAACACAGTCACCCTTGCACCATGGCGTAAGGGTGCCTGCGTTGGTGCATGGCAGCCATTTTGTGCCATCATAGGGGAAAAAGACAGGGGGGCTTAATTCTGAGCCCCTTCCGGCAGTTCAACGCAGCCGGTGTGTCATTTTCTTGACGTACTTGTTTGTGAATCTTGCACCACGTTACTCCGTATTTAGAAAGTGACACATCTAGACATATGCGTGACCTTGTGAAGCCATGTGCCACATTATACCTGCGTCTGGTATGATGTATGCAGGGAGGGCGTTCCCACGCAAGAAAGCCTTGTAGGATTGGCGCAGTGAAGTCTTTCAGATTTCACTGCGACAATTCTAGGACACTACTGCATCAAAACCTTACGCCTGCCATAAGGGTGGCACAGTGCCATAGGGATAGGCTGGCCCCATGCATTGCTGGAGTTGCGTCATGATTGCAACACAACTGTAGCAATGCGTGACTTTAGCGCTGCCAGGTACGTCAGTATTCCAGACGTATCTGTTATTGAGTGCGATATGAAGCGCCATACATTGAATATGGCGCATCCATGGTGTCACAAGGAGGGCGCAGTGAAAAGTGTTGCAACGCTGTTTTGTCGCAGCGATGCAACACTTTTCATTAATGAGGCCCATAAATGCACCCTATCTTATTGATAGTGCGCATTCCTGCCCTTTTGTTTTGTCGCAGGGCAGCGCAGGAACATTCCTTGCAGGGCTGTCAAGCACCAAAACCTCTGAAATGAGGCCCCAAGTGTTTGCACCAATTTTAAGACCAGCTATTTTCTGGTCTTAAAAACTGCCTCTAACTGGACTTAGCAGCAGTTTTGGGGGGCTATCGCCATATGGGGATTTCATTGTAAATATCGCGAAGTGGGGTTAGCTGCAGTTTTTGCACGGGAACGCCCACCTTGCATTTCATTTTCGTTAAATCCCGCTAACAGAAGTGGCGCTGTTAAAAATTCACGTTTACGCCGGGAAAGTGCTGCTAACTGCAGTTAGCAGCAACTTGTACATACGTCGATAAAAAAAAGCCACCGTAACGTCAAAAAATTGATGCTACGACAGCGTTAAATTCTTGTACATATGCCCCAGGGTGTCTTTTTTATAGTTTTCGTGAAGACATTAACGTTTAAGTGGCATTTGCTTCAACTTACATTATTACAGGTATTAGTAAGCATTTTAACTGAACTATTGCCAAGAAGAAATTGAGGGTGACTTGTCCATGAAAATTCATCATGTTCACAATAAATATATAATAAGGTGAATTTTGTGCAAGGAGCACGATTGCTCCATCTAATATTGCAAGAAATAAACTGAGGAATTCTTGTCTCTTGATATAATTACATGTCACTCTGTGACTTTATTTTCTAATTTTGGCAATAACAAGTGCCATTGGCAACATGCTTTTTAGGTCTGGCATGAGCCAAGACCTTTTAATTTTACTAAATGTATATGAATAATACACTTAAAGGGGCTTCAGCCAGCTCTCGTCATCCCCATTGGGTCACTGTTGTGTCATTCTGATTGTGCTTCCACCTAAAACAGCATACAGCATGGAGCAATAGGGTGTGCCTATATAAGCCACTGGTTAGCTTCACTTTGAGTGACTGCATTTTGCTCTTTCACAATGAGCACATGTGCACACAAGGTAGTTGTTATAAATTGTGTTTCTGGTTGGCAGAGATATGCACCCTGTCCAAGCAGGAACCACAATCCTAGTCAGGATCAATCACAAACACACCCTAAATTAACCTGTGCTCACCCTCTGGTAGCTTGACACAGAGCAGTCAGACTTAACTTACGAGTCAATGTGTAAAGCATTGGTGGTAGACCGCCCCGTTACGCACGCAAAAAAACACCACAACAGTGACCATTGAATGGATTTAAAAACTACACAGCTGATGTGCTTTGGTCAAGTGGACACACCTGCAAATCACACTATAAAACACACTCCATACCTGACCAGCATCCTCTGCTTCCCAACTGCCGCTCACATAACAGACAGCCCTTTTTCATCTTCCGATTTTCATCTTCTAATTTAGCACCCTCCACAACCTGTAATTTTTGTTTTGCAACTTTTTACCTGTATAACTTGCTTTTTTTCCTTTCATATAGTCACTCACATTTTATTTTTCCATCATGCCTGGCAAAAAAAAAACACGCTTCACTAAGCTTGAGTTGACAGTCATGGTGGATGTAATCATTTTGGTAGAGCCACACATTTTTGGTTCCCAAGTCCAGCATACTCCTCTCAGTAGGAAAATTGAAATGTGGGACAGGATAGTCAACAGAGTGAATGCTGTTTGTACCACCCTGTGTCACACAGGGCAACATAAGAAAGAGGTGGAACAACCTATGGATGAGGGTGCGTCCCCAGTACACCAACTACCACCTGGAGACTCAGAGGACTAGCTGTGGCCCTAACAGCGCACCATTACAATTCTTTCCCTGAGAGGAGAAGGTCTTGGCCATCCTGCATTCTGAGGGCTTGACAGGAATAGCTGGGGGTTGGACTCTGGTAAGGTACACTTCAATAACTGTCACATTATCACAATGTTCTGTTTTCTCTCAACTCTGCTTCTGTGTTCTATATCTACATTCCTAATATGCAATACTCTAAGTATATGAGATGTTGGTTTGTCTGTGTCAATATGTAATGTTGCATATAAGAGCACATGTATCCAACTACATGGCATGCCACATGTTGCAATGCTGTCTGTAAGTGGATTACTATAAAAATATAAATTCAGGACCCATGATATGTGTGAATATTTCAAAGTTTGCTCCATCCCAAAAGCATGTTGCCAACAGGTATGGCATACTAACCATTTGTCAAGTGTTGGTAAAGTGAGGTTGAAGTGACTACAACTACTATGAGCCCATGTGGCTGCAACTCTAAACAAGATGCTAGACTCCTTTTGCCCCTTCTCACTTGTCTGCCATGTTACAAATGATCTTCACTTATCATGCAGGTTACCATTTGTCAAGTGTTGGTAAAGTGAGATTGAAGTGACAACAACTACCATGAGGCCCTGCAACTCTAACCAAGATGCTAGACTCCTTTTGCCCCTTCTCACTTGTCTGCCATGTTACAACTGATCTTTACTCATCATGGACTGTGCAATGTACAGATAATGCTCCACTCAGATATTTGTCTGAATACCTTGGTTGATGGTGTCCTGGTCTCATCAACTGAAACTATTGATGGCATGAGTAACAC